>OY856412.1:1096917243-1097654743 GCA_963693085.1 Alisma plantago-aquatica | reverse complement strand
TGCAGGGAGGCTGATGCTCACCCACACTGTCATCCAAATGATGATCAGGTACTGGAGTGAGTTGTGTATCATTCCCAATCCAACCATGGATAGAATTACGAGACTGATTACCAATTTCATTTGGGGAGGCAAGCACCGTGGCATAGGGTGGGGGACTATTGCTAGAAACTACAACCAGGGAGGCTTGAATGTCATCAAGGTGGAAGACATCATTCAATCTGTGAACATTCGAAGACTGGACGGATTCCTAACTGACGACAAAGGTGTTTGGGCGAAGTGGATGAGATGGAGATATGGGTCTATCCCCCAACCCTGTTCTTTGTCCTCTATAATTTGGGATGATTTGTGCAACTCTTGGCTGGAGGTTGGTCACCTGTACAGTGTGAACTCGGACGGTCTCTACCAAGTCTCCAGTCAGTGGAAACCGTGGATCCACATTGACATAGGTCCCCCTGTCCCTTGGGATAAGATCATGTGGGGTAAAGGCTTTGTACCCAAATGGAGCACAACCTGTTATAGAATCTTTCTTGGCAGGCTACCAACTAAAGATTGCATGAGGAGATGGGGACTCAATGTCAATCCGGTCTGCTGCTTTTGCAAAGAAGAAGAGAACCACAACCATCTGTTCCACGAATGCAACAAAGTGAGACATACCTGGGCGTTGATTTGGCTAAAGAACGGTTGGGGAATACACACATCCAACATCCTACAAGAGACTATGGTGCATATCATAGCAAGAAGTTCTAATCAGTATGAGTTAGCTTTTGGTGGTCTCTACCTTACAAATGCGTGCTTTAACATTTGGAAGGTCAAAAACATGCTAATTCATAAAAGAATAGAGAACCAGGACTTTTTCATGAGGTGGAACACGATCTAACTGATGTGATGAAGCTAAGAAGAGCCTCGTCAGAGGGCTAAGCCCTATAGCTAGTTTATACTGGGGTTTTTTGTATAGATAACATGTGTATACTTTTGTTATGACTAGCTCTTGTATAGTATAACCTAGCTATACCCCCCTTTTTGGCAATATATTTACCCATTTCCAAAAAAAAAAGACATGTAGCAAGAAAATGTTTCCCCAATATTTTTCACCACCCATAATATAATTGTTAACATTAAATGTTATAATATAAATCTTTCCATATTTTCCATCCATAAAGACTTTCATTTTATTTAACATATGATCAATTAGAATAATATCAAACCCAATCAAATATTTCTATAGTAGACTATCACAAATATTTATATCCTTTTGTTATAGAAATAAGGAATCTAACAATGTTGCAGGAAATTACTTGGAATTGACTTTAATGCATTTCAATTGGTTAAAAAAAAGAGAATATAGGCCCCTATTGGTTTGGTGTCAGTGATGAGTTATGTAGAACTCATTTTTTGGGAACTCTAGTTCAGTTTCTGGAACTTAAGTTCCATTCACTTCCATGTGATTGGTTTGTTGTAAGTGTAAATATAGAAATTATTAAAAATATTATTAATTTTTGTTGTATAATACAAATAAGCGAGGATGACAAAGACATAAAAAAAGAATCATATATGTAAAAAATCATAATATTCTTAAGTCATAATAACCACAATAAGTAGTTGTTGTGCAGATGTTGCTCCTTTAAAAATATTTTATTATGGTACAATTATAATCTTAATAAAATATTATGATTAAAATCACATCACAATATTTTTATTTCACTTTGTGCATACAAAGTATTGTAATAGTATATGCATTTCATGTTCTTGTAAACATAAATTTTGGTTCAATATTGTTTAACACAATGTAGAATATTAATTTTTACATTATTTTTGTCAGGAATTTTTACTATATTACTCGTGCATGGTTATAGCTAATTATCATTTTTCTCATCTTATTGTTTAAACATGAAGAATAAAAATATATTACGTAAATCACATTGTTTTCACATGGTGCAGTATTTTTTTCATGATGTTTGTATTTTTATTTTGTAGATTGTACTGATAATGGTAGTTATAATGTTAAATATTTTACATAGTGCAATTATAGTGTATAATATATTGTCATATTATGTTGTGATTTTAGCAACGAACTATACCTCACCATAAATATTTCTAGTCATAAATATTTTTACATGTGTCACTTATAACAAATGAAGAATATAATTGTATAAAAAATGTTGTTAGTTGTCCCGAAACTCATTTTCTGCTCTTTTTAAGAGTGAACTCAGGAACTGTATTTTGTATGTAAGTCTATAACTCCCCAAAAGTCACAGAACTCAAGTTCCAACACTTACTTAAAACTAATCATGAAAAACTACTCAAGAAACTCCAGTTCATATGTTTTCCGGACCAGTTAGGACAAACCAATCGGAGCCTATGAGTCAACATGATTACAATTTGAGACATAAAAGAAGGCTTGTAGCAAGAAAACGTTTCCCCAATATTTTTGAGACATAAAGGAAGACTTGTAGTTACAAAACGTTTTCCCATTATCATTGACTTGATCACATGTATAAAAATAGGAAATTGTGGGAATAAGCAAGGTTGAGAGTACAAGAAACAAGAGAGAAGTATGAACAATGAAGGACTTTAAAGAAAAATAGAGTAGAAAACAAATGAGTAACAAAATGTTTCCCCATTATGCTATAAATCTTGTCATGCTTTACCATACATAAATGATTTTTGTTTATTTGACATATAATCAACTAGCATAATACTAAATTCCCAATTATATATTTCTATAGTTGATATTATCACAAACATTTATATTCTTTTGTAATGAAAACAAAAAGATTAAGAATGTAAAATGGAAATTAGTTGTAGTTGATTGTTGGGGGAGATCAGACAAGAAACTATGCTACATAATGGGCAATAGTGGGGATGTGGTAATGCATTGCTTTTATTTTTCTAATTTGATAAAAAAATGATAGAAAAAGAGTTACCTAACGAGAGTGTCAAAAAATATTGTTGGCTTCAAAATATTAATCAACAAGGATAGATCGGGTGACATTAATAAACCATTTAGTAAATTTCACTTGATTCAATTTGGTGTTGAGTTAAGAATAGGAGTATAAGGATGTATATTTGTTCTTGAAATATTAGTGAGAGGAATTTTTGAAAGAAAATTGTGGGTTGTTAAATTAGGGTAATTAAAATTATATATGTGACATATAATGGTGTATACTGGATACATATTTAGTATATCCTATTCCTAGAAATAATAGATTATTTTTATTTCATATTTGCCTAACTATTATATACCCTCCATCTTTTCTTATATTTTCCCTAATAATGTACACGAAGCCTGGTCAGCACTCTCAACTTCCAGATGTCCACTCCCGCTTCCCACGTCGTGATGCCAAAATGTTCGCCCGCATTTCCTCTCCCCTCTGTGCTTCCCATGTCGCACATGTCTCATAGAGCGTGAAAAGGGCATCGTCAACCCCATGTTCCTCTCCCAATCATGTGCCCCATCTCCTCCACGATCGAGATTGCCACCTTCAAGGCCCTGAAGTCGCACCTTAGTATTTTGTTGTGAGTCAAGGAGTCCATATCTCATCTTGTTCACTCCCTAGCTTGGAATTAGGGAGCCGATGCCCTAGAATCACTCCATATCTCCTGAAAGGTTCTTATTTCACTTAAGTTTGCTTTCCTCCAATCTCAAAAATTTCTATCACTTATGACTCTTATCAGTTTCTTCTAGCACAGTGATGAGCAACCACCGTTTGTAGCCGGGAACAACATCAACCACCATCTCCAACTGAGCCTCAGAGGACAATAGCGGGGGAAGGTGAGGTAAAGAGGACAACAACAACAGAATCCAAGATCTAGAGGACAACTACTTCGGAAGCAACAAAAGGACGATATTGTAGAAACATCACATGTAATTTTGAGTTCATGTTTAGTTTCTTAGGTCATTAGTAGATTAGTAGATTACTTGTATCATACTATTATTCCAAGTCTCATATTTGGTCTATAATTTTTTGCAAAATTTGAAAATCCTCAACCCAGATTATAGATACCCCAACCCAGATTCCCAAAGAGACTCTTCTCTGTTGCCCTACACATTGTCCCTCATCCCAGATTGCTGATACACTTCTGAAATACTCATCCCAAGTCTTATTGCTCCTCTCACTACAATCTAGAATATTTTTTAGGATCATTGAATCATCCTTGCTCAACAACTAACTAGATTGCAGAGAGAATATAGATCCGAGAATGAATATTTTTCATAAACTTACATAAGGGTGATACGAGTATCCAGTAAGTGGGGTATGTACACCCTTGCTTAAAGTGGAAAATATTTAATTGCAAAATATTATATATATGTTAGAATATACATTTCATTTGACTATAAATAGTAATTATTAGGAATGTTCTTCATTGCATAACGTAAAGTAGAAATTCACTTTATCTTCATTCTAATGAAAACTATTCCTTAACTACTTCTCTCTATTTTTTACCTCTAAATGATTATTTCAACCCCTTCAGCTTGGTCAGTTCTAGGAAGGTACCTCGCATTGTGAGTCAAATCATTCTAGCTATGAGTTACTCATTAGGAAATCCAGAGAGCTCACTATCATATTTGAACCGTCACTTATAAGGTTAATAGGTTCCCTATCCCAAACGAAGTAAGGTATCTACCAAGCATACATCCTAAGAATGTTCTTCATTACATAATGTAAAGTAGAAATTCACTTTATCTTCATTCTAATCAAAACTATTCATTAACAACTTCTCTCTATTTTTTTTACCTTTAAATGATTTACATGGTAACTCATTCTATATGGTCCATCAAACTCGCTTGACCAGTGACCATATGGCTAAAGCTTCATAAATTTGCATGGTGTTCTAGATCCCACATAATTAATAGGTTCCTTATCCCAAACGAAGTAAGGTACCTACCAAGCATACATCCTAATTGAATACACTAACATGAATTCAAAAATCATTTTGATGTTGCTGATCCAGCTGCTGGTAGCCAAATTGCTGTTGGTACCCACGTCATTGCTATAATGTTTTGTGATTGGATTATATAGTTATATTTATAACTTTATATATAGACATATATTATATATACATACATGATACATATATATACATACATATGGATATATAATTATATATATATAAATGTCACAATATATATAGATATGTATATGATGCAAAATCTGTATGATCTAGATACATGTAAGGAATCTTCTTTTTTTTTCATATTCCCTTTGCAAACTCTGAATATAAAACATCTCACACCGCAACTACAACCTCTATGTTCTTCCAGTGTACCCATCACTTCTTGTTCACTACTCTTCTATCATCCTCATGATCGTCCCCACTTCTTGATCCCCACTTCCACCATGCCCTTGTTTCCTATACCTCCTACTGCTACAAACAAGTTTATGACCTAGTTTGTACAAAAATAGGATATATGTGGAAAGTAGTGAGATATGACGTACTAACATGTACATTAAACATATTGAATTATAACATGGGGTGAACACAAAATTTATGATATGTTGTACAAACATAGCACATTACATGTTTATTATAAGAGTACTTGAGAAAATATAGGAAGATCTTACATAGTAGTAAATTTTAGGAAATAACATTACAAAGTATTTAGTTCTTCTTTGAATAATAAGAATTTATGACATGTAGTTCTTAAATATCTTTCTTAGGTCGATGTATTATTCTTTTTTTTTATCATTAAGCGTGCTTCTATTCCATATAAAATTCAGCATGTACAAGTGGTAAGAATTGAAAGAAAGAAGATACAAAGGGAAAACTATATGTGCATAGCCCTATGTATTCTACAAATTTTTCCAGTCATATGCAACCTTGTTCCATACCACATATGGGTGTATGTTTTCTTAATTGAATATGGTTTTATTCCTTGCCACCCAAACATGATATAGAATGCACATAATGAGCATTCTACTCCTCTTCTGTTGTACTGTCATTAGCATATCCATATCAGTTGGGATCCTATTAAGAGTAGTTTGTGCTCTTTTCCAAACTTCGGTTGTGTATTTGCAATCCCATAATAGATGGTTCATATCATCACCTTCTGCTTTGCAAAGTGAGCATCTGGAAGCTAGAGCAAAGCCTCTCATCTGTAGAAACCTTTCAGTCACTAATTTCTGTTGGAATAGTTTCTACCCGAACAGCTTCATCCTGTATGGTATGTTCATTTTCCAGCACCAAGTGGCCCAACTTAATTCATTTGTCTTATCTCTTATGATGTTCCATGCACCCTTAAGAGAGAAATCTTCAAGACCCTCAAAGTAGCACAAGTCCTTGCATCTGATCTCTATCTTCTCGCATGTTTCCTTTAGCTTTTGTACACCCCTGATCAGTGGAATACACCATGTATCATTCTTCAAAAGAACATTTACTTTGCTGGTAGGACCAAATCCAGTCCTAAGTTTAAGTTGCGGACCAACCAGAGAGCTAAGAGGATGGACCATCACCCATGGGCCCTGCCACATAAAAATGTTGGAGCCAACACCAATCTTGAATCGGACCAGATGCAACATTTTAGTTCTGTGTTTTAACAACGCCTTCCACATCCAACTGTCACTGAGTTTGGGTGTGTATTGTTCTTCTTTCACCTATATGTTGAATCTTAAATGTCTTTCTCTTGTTC
The DNA here is from genome assembly GCA_963693085.1 of Alisma plantago-aquatica. Lineage (NCBI taxonomy): Eukaryota > Viridiplantae > Streptophyta > Magnoliopsida > Alismatales > Alismataceae > Alisma > Alisma plantago-aquatica. The sequence goes on along the minus strand of OY856412.1, from coordinate 1,097,648,115 downwards.
CACTCTCTCCTTCCTTTCCAGCTGATAATGCAAATGACTCTCTATATTTTCTCATGTTCTACTAACATAGGTGTGCTTGTTAATTGTGAACCAATGAAGCTTGGAATTCAAATTGTAGTCTGTTGGAGTCTATCATGATGAAAATAACTTAAAGATGTTCTATACAATGTTGCATTAATGATTTAAATCAATTGACATTAAGACAATAATTGTTTGAATCTCTAGTAAGCACATATATTAGATAATTTTTTATAGGATTTCCAATTTTTTTTTCATAAATTATGACCCATGTCTTTCATTGCCATCTGTGGGCTCCCAGGACCTATTACAGTTCATATAAGCCATTTCTCATGGTGAATTAACTTAATTTCAGTCTGATTTACATTTCGTTCAGAATGTGATATAGGTTATTTGTAATCTTGAATGCATTTAGTGCTTGATGAATACTACTATAATATATTTTAGTTAGGAATATAAATCAACAGATTAAGGCAAACAACAATAGTTGCACTCAGTACATTGCCTACGAGTTTCTCGTCCATACTACTTAAAAAATGACCATCATTATATACACATATGCTAACATACCAAGGTGGCAGGTTGAGTTCTGGTCTGCTCTGATTGGGTTTGTGCGACACTCGACTCCCTAGACAGTTGTTTGAAGGCAAGGTGAGTCCTAGTTTTATTCAACCAAAGATCCAATGCCAAAAGCATATATGCCTAAATTTTCCTCAATCTTCTATGCTACATTTCTTTGTTAACATGCCATTATATTCATGAAGTTTCTTAAAATGAATAATATAATAGCATTTTTAATTTCATGATTTAAATAAGTAACTCAAGAATTAATATTATAATGTGTATTATGTTTAATTTGAGGTAATGGCTTTAAAGTGAAATATAATCATGTCTGCCTCCTTTGTTTTATATGTTATGCCATATGAAGCTATTAAGTATCCATGAATTCTAAGCTTGATTGCAAAATGAGTACCTAATTTTGCAATATCAGATCTATTTACTCAAATCATGCCCTTTTTCCCCATAGAAGACATAATTTACCCAAATTTGACTTGATTTGGCCAAATTCAGACCTATTTCAACAATAAAATGAAACAAATTGATCTAATATGACCAAAACTAGACCTACTTATGCTGACTAACCCTTTAAGAGGCTTAATTTGGGCCTATAAGGCCTTAGGCGCCCACATAGGTCACGTAGGGGATAGGTGGCCACATTGAGGTGGTTGGTAAAACTTCCACACGAACATGAATGTTCGGAAATTTATGCTATATCGGCCTTTAAATGGCGGATATATATGATTACATCAGGAATATGACATGTTCTATCAACACCTAAACTTCTATATCACACTACAAAGTATTTTTATGTACTTTCTATCATGTCTTTATTTCTTATTTGAATATGATACACTTGTTAAGATTTTACAATGGAATTTTGGGATATTTTTCAGGAGACATGGATAAGAGTTGGATTAATAATGGAAAATCAAAACATGAACATTGCAAAAGGACGTTCATGCAAGGATTTAATTCCTTTTTGGATTTTGCATTCAGGAAGCATGTTGAGGTGAATTGCCCATGCATGAAATGTGATAACAAATTTTTTTACAATAGACAGACAATACAATGGCATGTTATTAAAAATGGATTTCTGCCGACCTACACTGATTGGGTATATCATGATGACAAAGATGATCATTTGGCTAACCAAAATGTCAAGAAACCTTTTGATGATATAGAGGACCTGATAAATGATGTTTGCTATGATCATGTAGAGATGAGTGCATACGATGTTGGGAATGATAGTGAACACCCTAAATACGATGATGAAAAATTTGGTGAACTATTGAAAGAAGCTTGCGAACCAATGTATCCAGGTTGTGAGAACTATTCTAAACTCCCATTTATCGTTCATCTATTTCGACTCAAGTGCTTGAATAAAATTAGCAACAAGGAAATGTCAGATTATTTGGAACTTCTAACTCGAGTGCTGCCTAAGGGACACAATCTACCTACCAAATGGTACGAATGTAGAAAACTCATGTCTTTATTATGATTAGATTACCAGGTGATCCATATTTTCCCCAATGATTGTGTTTTATTTAGGGGTGATCACTTGAATTTGGATAGGTGCCCAAAGTGTAACAGTTCAGGTGGAATGATACTTATAAGGGAAGAAGGATAAAGATCAAGAAAAGGACAGCATGGAAAGTGCTTCGATACTTTCCCTTAACTCCTAGACTTAAAAGATTATTCAATTCGACAAATATTGCTCCTTTGATGATTTGGAACTCAACTAGTCTGACTGGTAAGGTGGGTGAAATGGCACATCCTAGAGATTCTGAGGCGTGGAAGCATTTTGATGTTAATCATCAATCATTTAGCAATGAGCCATGTAATGTCTGACTTGGCTTAGCAACTGATGGATTTAGTCCTTTTAATATTGCAATGGGCAGCAGTAGAAGCATATGGCCTGTAATATTTATATGCTGCAATCTCCCCCCATGGCTTGCTATGCATCAATCCTTTTTAATGTTGTCACTTCTCATTGATGGTCCTAAATCACCTGGAAATGATATAGATGTATACCTGCAACCATTAATTGATGAACTGAATATGTTGTGGGTAGCACCAACCCCTTTGATGCTAATGCAGGAGATGTATTTTGTATGAGAACAATGCTATTGTGGACCATTAGTGATTTTCTAGCATACAGTATGTTGTCTGGTTGGAGCACTAAAGGTTACAAGGCATGCCCTTATTGTCATGTTGATCATGGCTCCCTTTACCTCCCGTATAGTCAAAAGTGTGTGTATCTAAGGCATCGTCATTTTTTACCTATGGATCATCCCTGGCATGTTGATAAAAAGATCTTCAACGGAGATGACGAAAATGAACCCCCTCCTCAACCTTTAGACGGGGAACAAATTCAACATTTGTGGAAGGATCCTGATAACATTATCTTTGGAAAGTTTTCAAATAATGTCTCAGGAGGCCAATTTTATTTACCAGAAGGGTGGAAAAAGCAAAGTAGTTTTTTAGCTCCCTTATTGGAGATCATTGCTCGTATGACACAATTTAGATGTGATGCATATAGAACAAATATAAGTGAATATATTTTGGGATGGTTATTGCAAAAAGATGGTAGTAGCACGGACAATGTCAAAGCTAGATTAGATCTTCAACACAGGAAGATACGTAAATCATTGTGGCCTAGAATGTTAAAAGTTAAGAATACACAAGATCTTCCTCATGCAATTTATAGCTTGACCAATGAAGAAAAGGAAAACTAGTTGTCTATTTTGAAGGACATTAAGCTTCCAGAAGGGTTTTCCTCAAAATTTTCTCATATCGTTCAACTTGATGAAATGAAGTTAGTGGGCATGAAGATTCGTGATCACCACATATTACTACATCATCTCCTTCCTATAGCTGTAATAAAAGCATTGTCCAAACATATCAGAAAAGTTTTAACCAAATTCTGTGTTTTCTTCAAGGAATTATGTGCAAGGGTCATAATTGTTGAGAAAATGGAAGAGTTGGAACAAAAAGTTCCTGTGATAATGTGCACATTGGAAAGGATTTTCCCTCCTTCTTTTTTCAATGTTATGGTCCACTTAGCTGTACATCTAGCAACTAAAGCAAAACTTACTGGGCCAGTGCAATTCAGATGGATGTATCCAATCAAAAGATATCTATTTACATTAAAAAACTACATTCGCTATAAGAGCAGACCAGAAGGTTCTATCGCTGAGGGGTACTTAGTTGAGGAAGCAAGCATATTCTGTGATAGGCACTTGCATGATGTGGAAACTAAGCTACATAAACCAGTAAGGTACCAAGATGGTCCACTTGGTGCGTCATCTATTGTGACCATTACTCATGAAGAATTGCATCAAGCTCAACGTTTCATCTTGCTTAACACTGAGGAAGTTCAACCTTATGTAAAGTAAGTATCAAGCTTACTATTTTTGATGCTCCATTTAACAAACACAACTTGATTTCTCGTATGAATATGATTAGGACACATCACAATTTCTTGAGGTGCCAACACCCTGATTGGGATGATTTCTCACTACAGTTGCAACATCACACAACATTTGTAAGCTGGTTTGAAGATCATGTAAGAAAGTACATTAGCATGATTCAACATATTACTTTTTCCTTACATTTTCTTAGTTTTGTTTATCTTGATCTTCTTCCAGGTTGCTTCTACAAAGAATTTTGCTGCACTTCCTAAATCTATCCAATACTTGTCTCGATCTCCTAAGATAGGTGTTTATTCATATAAAAGTTATTTTGTGAATGGATACAAGTTTGACCGTCAAGATGTAGATAGAAATTGGGCCACACAGAATAGTGGCATTGCCACATATGGTCCTGACGGTGAAGTATATTATGGGGTTTTAGATGATATTTTTGAGATCCACTATCATAGAATGGATCCTTACTATCTTTTCAAATACTCATGGTATAGAATTGATGAGGAAGGGTTCTTAGTGGATGATTTTAACATTGCATATGTCAACACAAGTAAGATAAGTTTTGTGGATGAGCCATTTATTTACCTAGAACAAGCTGAACAAGTGTTTTACTCAATGGATCCTGTAGAAGGGAATTGGATTGTTGTGTTTCATTGGAAACCTAGAAATGTTTATACTCAACACAAGCACACTATTGAACAAAGAAATGAGCACTTGGGTAGAATTTATGAGCCATTTCTTAATTGTAGGTTGGAGGATGTCCATGATGTCAGATGGACTAGGTGTGATATCCCTAGAAAAGTAAAAGTGCATGAAAATGTAGTCAAAGAAATTTTACAACCTAAAAAGAGGAAGAGATCCAAGGTATTATTAATTTAAGAAATATATATAGTGGTTTTGTTATCTTTTTAAGATTATTAAACTTTTGTAATTCATACATTTATGTGAGAAATGATTGTATTATACATTATTTGTAGAGGCATGCCGCCTAAACCATTATACAAGTCTATCAATACAAATGTACGAAAGGACAATCATGACAGTGGAGGTGCTCTACATAAATTGAGTTTGTTAAATTTCTATTCGACACCACTTTACATTTTCTTTCTTTGCCACAAAAAAATTATCTTTTTCTCATTGTTGTAATTAGATTCAGATCTGGATATAGTCAGGGGAACTAACAAGAAAATGTCAGCTGACATTTGTTCCAAGTCAAATTCAAGTATAAATCAACATGTTAGTTAGGTGTTGTCTGTGTTAGATCCAAGTCAAATTGTTTTCCTGCATTTTTTTCTTCATCCAAATGCTAACTTATCTATTTCTCTATTGTAATTTTTGTTATCCCATGCAACAAAAGAACTATCATTTTTGTTCCAGACTACAAATGCAATTATGAATGCAAAAAAGACATCAACACCTTTTGAAAAGGATCCATTTGAGGAACGGTTGAGTGAGTTAAAGTCAAGTAAATATATTTTATTGCAAATATATTACTTCTAAATCATCTATCACAAATATCTTATTTTTTATTAACTATTAGGAACAAAAAGGCCAACAACCTCAAATATTCTGAACAATGAAATACCAACTCCTGATGCATTAAAAAAAATCAAAGTTGTGGTATGTAGTAGTGCACTCATTTACATATTGAATTTTGTATACAATGTAACAAAATTCCTATTATTATTGTGCATTGGTGAATATGTTTAGGTAAGTCAGTTTGTGGAAATTCTGCTTTGGATTCCCCCAATACAGACATGTAAGTTACTAAAAAAGCAAAGTCTCTCCGGCGTGATTCTGATGCATCAACTTATGGTGCTTCTCAAAGAACATAAGTTTTAGGTATTTTGATTAGAAAAGTACACCTACCTACCCATTCAATATCATATTTAAAATTTCTAATTTTCCTTTACCAAGGAATTTTTAATATGTTTAGGTAAATCAATGTCTGGAACCTCTTCCTCAAAAACTATTGAAACAAATGTGCATTCAAATCCAAAGATGAAATCAATTCAGCATGATTTTGTTCTCTCGACACGTGGTGCTTCTTCAAGGGATGGAGGTTTAGGTATCTTGACTAATACACCTACCCACCCATTCAACATCATATTTTAAATTTCTATTTTCCCCATTACTATGCATTATTGAATATGTTTAGGTAAATCAATACATGGAACCTCTTCCTCAAAAATTGCTGAAAAAAATGTGCATTCAAATCAGAAGATGAAATCTATTCAACATGATTTTGTTGTCTCAACTCATGGTGCTTCTTCAAGGGATGGAGGTTTAGGTATCTTGACCAATACACCTACCCACCAATTCATGTCATAGTTTAAATTTACGATTTAGGTATCTTGACTAATACACCTACCCACCCATTATCATATTTTAAATTTCTAATTTTCCCATTACTATGCATTATTGGATATGTTTAGGTAAATCGGTGCATGGAACCTCTTCCTCAATGAAACAAATTTGCATTCAAATCAGAAGATGAAATCTATTCAGCATGATTCTATTGTCTCAACATATGATGCTTCTTGAAGGGATGGAGGTTTAGGTATCTTGATTAATACACCCACCCACCCATTCTGTTTTATGTTTGCTAGTACCTTACTCTTGCTATTAATGTGGATTATTTAGTATGTTTAGGTAAGTCAGTGAATAGGGAATCAATTTCAATTAGATCCAACACAAAGATGCATCCGAATAAAAAAAAGAGGTATGTTCATTGTGATTCTATTGGCTCAGAGTATGGTTCTGCTTCAAGGGCTGAACTTTTAGGTAGTTTAAATATAAATACACACCCATCCTATGTATATTGTGTTTATAGAATAATTTGAGTGTATTTATGTACATTATTAAATGTGTTTAGGGAATTCAGTGCATGGAAAATGTTCCTCAACTGGTGCCAACAAAAAGATGCATCCTAAACAAAAAAATGAAGTCCATACAACGTGATTTTGGTGTCTCAGATTATGCTGCATCTACAAGGAATGAATTATTAGGTATTTTATCATTAACACACCCACCCACCTGTTCTATTTTATATTTTCTGGAATAAGTTTTGTTCTATTAATGTGCATTATGAAATATGTTTAGGTAAGATCACATATGGAAAATCTACCTTAAATTCTTCAAAGGAAAACACACATTAAAATCAAAAGAGAGTGTCTACTATGTGTGATTCTGACTCAAATCATGACGCTTCTCCAAGTACAGAAGTCTTAGGTATTTTGATAGTAAATACCCCCCCCACAACCACCCACATGAACACACCCATACATGGGCACTATTTTTAGTATTTGAACCATATGTGTTCTAATAATAGACTATCATAATTTTAGTTTTTACATGGTATAATCAAACAGTAAATGCAAAATGCAAGAAAAGGGTATTCATAACTCCAGAAGATATTGAAGAATGTGGAGAAATTTTTGGATCACCGTTAGGTTTTGATATGAGTGATGAAGATATAAATAAATCTCAAGGACATGAAAACCTAGGTAATTATGGTTCTGTTTGTGTGTAATTATTAATTTGATCATCTCTTTTTCTATTGCTTATTGTAACGTATAATACTTACATTAATATGTTGAAGACGAATCACATATTCTAGGGACTTCACAAACCCATTTTCTAGGTATAAGCTTAGCAGAACTTTATCATTTTATGTAATCTATTCTCATAACCTAATGTTACATATGTAGATGTAATGGTAGAAGACGAAGAAAATGAAGATGAGTTGCCTGCCCATGAAAACTTAGAGGCTCATTTTTCAGGTAATATTGTAAAAAATCGATTATCAAGAAGCAAACCTATGTGCTTAGTTCCTTTTTGTCTCCTAGGTTGGTGCCTAGATTATTTTCAGATAGAATACCACATTTGTCCACCTATATTGATAATTTTCCAACTGTATATGGTGATAGAAGATGTTGATTATCTTGAATATGAATTGCAGGCGAATGAAGAAGTGAGAACCAATGAAGTTAACGAACAAGAAGCAAGATGTGAAGCAGGTAATGCAATTTAGTCATATATATTATGATAGTTATTTGCTATTGATATTGTTATTGGAGTTAGAAAACGTGAAGAGAAAAATAAGGGGTTGCACGACATAAAAAGTTGTTTCTCTCGAGAATGGAAAAAAATGGATATGTGAAGTTTCCAAAGACTTGGGATGTCCTGTTGGAGATAACACTCTAAATCTAGTCGAATGGTTAGGGATATACGTTCGGCGTCCACAATTCTTCCCTATTGCTGAAAATTGGGGCCGAAAAATGAGACAAGCTTTGTGAATATGATGGTTTCCTTAAAGGTATGCAAGATATATATTAATATTTATGAATGATTGCAAGTAGAATTTTTGTCACTTATATATTGTTATGCAAATTTTTCAATAGGATGATTTCAAGTTTGTAATGGAGAATAGTCGTAGCTTAGCTCCGTTGGATGGTGTAGTGACATGGTGCAAGGCACGGATGCAATGAGAAATACATTCGTGGAGGCACACATTAAAGATGGGATGTTACCAAGCCGACAAACCAATAGAGGAACAAGATAAAAAGTGCAAGGATAATAGAATATCTGATGATCATTGGGCAGCACTATTACAATATTAGGACAAGGAAGACTCTAAGGTGATATTACATTGTAATATATTCAAATTTTCATTAATATATGAATATTTCACAACTATTATATATTATTTTAGGTTGTGGCTTCTAGAAACAAGAGTAGCAGAAGCATTGTAGGACCCACATATACTGGTGGACCATGGTCGATTGCAACCATTTGGCACAAGATGGTAAGTATTTGTTGGTAATCTTATTTATGATGTTCATTTCTTAACTTTGGCAAGGATTCTATGTATTCTAATTGTAATGTCCATCAAATTTTAGAAGAAAGAATCCAAAGAAAATAATGAGTATAAGGTATATTTCAGTACTCATGTAAACCGAAATTTAGAAATCCCCAATGAAAGGACAAAGACATTACTTATAAGTGGTAACAAGAAGAATATTATTTACTAAATGTCTTTCTTAACTTTTGCTAAATTATCATTTACCTTTTTTATGCATATTAGAGACAAGTTGTACAAGCATGCAAGGAAAGAGGGGTTGAAGACACACATTATCCAATAGAGTTCGAATTTGTTCTAGATGATGTTTGTGGCCCACACCATGGAGGATATGAAAGGGGATACATTGCTGGAGTGTCTCACAGAGATATGAAGAACTGGAAAGCCAAAGATGTTATACATTCTGTTGTCTTAGATCTTCAACAAGAACTAGAAGATAAGAACAAAGAACTAGAGGATACGATCAAGGAACTTGCTGAAGCAAAATCTACAATAGCGGCAATGGTACCTTTTCCTCACCATTATTAATGTTGATTAAATTTATGTAAACATATTTTGTTTACATGTCACTAGAAGGGAAAGATTAGCAAAAGGGATGTTCTGGAAAGAAGGCAGGCTCTTTTTCAGGATGTTCTCAACAAAACAGTAAATGAATTCCAAGTCCTCATACAACATTTTATACTCAAGAGTAAACATCATACAACAAATAATGTTCACATATTATGTTTTACTTTTTTATTTTATTTTGTAGGGACGCTGCAAGTCTCACGCTTCTGCTACTTCACAAAATGGAGATCAAATTAATACCTAGAAATTATATGATTTATTTCTCATGCTTTTTATCAAGTTTTAGGCTTCTTAGATATATTTTAGACTTCACATGTATTTACTAAGACAAGTTTGAATTGTTTGTTTAGTGTATAGCTAATGCATACATTGAATTATAACATATCAATGTGTATTTAACTTATTGACATGTTTCTGAATTGCTAGATGTATAGTTTTCTATCATGGGATGTACATACCCTCTTTAAATTTTTTGATATGACAAAATGTTAGTAAGGATCCTGATCAAAGTTCCATGGTGATATTAGATGTATATTTGAGAGCAGTGTTGCTTGTAACATGGAGACCCAAAGCCATGTCATTGTTGTTTCAAATTATATTTTGTTAAGCTTAATTATGGTGGAGTTGGAGATGTCAATGTTGTCATGAGAGCTACTACTCTTGTCATCATGAGAGCTACTGCTCTTGTCCAGCTTTTGACTCTCAATTTCTTTTCAGAAGAATCGGTAAATACTCACCCTAACCAGTTCTTCCTTAATGACTACCCAATGGGTGCTATATATTTTTTTGAAGGCTATATACTTTGCTTATTGAATTTGGATTAAAACATTTCTGATTTGAAATTACAGTGTCAAGGGTTCCAAGATGGTGAATGTTTCAGGTCAGCTTCCAATATGAGTTTGCATAAGGATGAAAGAAAAATACATGGTGAGATGACTAGTCCTCACCAACAAATATACATCAACTACTTCCATATTACGAGTTTGGTGTCAAAATAAAAGTGAATTTATTGTGCCTTGGTTTATTATCATGTTCAGACACACCACTAGGCAGGAAGAGTGCAAGAAGAATACACCAAAATGAAATAAAAAAGAATATGTGTCTACCCACATGAAGGATACACAGGTGAGCTGACTAGTCTTCACCAACAAATATACATCAACTACTTTCATATTACAAGTTTGGTGTCAACATGAAAGTGTATATATTGTGCCTTGATTTATTATCATATGCAGATACACCACTAGGCAGGAAGAATGCAAGAAGAACGAACCAAAATGAAACAAAAAAAAATTCACAAGGTTGGATCCTAACTCAGTACTAGGATCTTCTTATACTCCACTCCGATTATTTTCAATTCTTCAGTCATTCCTGCATTCTTTTTATGGTCAAAATATGTACTTGGTATTTGAACTACCAAAAAACATTGATCATTGTTTGTTTCCAGGTTCCATCTCTTGGTTCCTTGTTGGAGGATGATTTGAATTTTTGTCATCCTTCTCAACTAGCACCGGTTATCCAAACTCGAGCTATATTATGTTGTTCGAGGAACAACTCCCAGGTCTATTGTGATATCAATATGACATCAAGTGGTGACGTTCTGTTATTTGGCCAGTTCTGCTGTTGGCCAGGAGCACAACATCATAGTGGGTTGCTTCTGCTGCCTTTAGCACTGTAATAGACATGTCATGTTTAGAGGATAAAATGCATGCGAGTGCTGGTAACACCACATCTTCCCTGGTGGACCAGGCCTATGGTAATGTGCTTGGGAGTTAATCTTGGATCACCGCTTTGGGAGCTGGAGGACAAGCAATGGCAGCAGCTGTTGGTGTTCTTGGAAATATTTACACCGAGGCCATGGTCCAGCAGGGGACTGGTCGGCGGGGAATCAAACATGCAGGGACGCCGTGAGAAGTGGTGCCAGTTATGCTTGTATCAGTAGCAGCAGCAGCTGTGTGGACTCCGTTTCTGTGCTACGAGTTACGTACTTACGTCTGTAACTTTTACCAGGGGAACCTGTACATCTCCGGCAGCTGCACATGTAATATTTTGACCAGTACTCTTCAAAAACCTGTCATCTTCTTTCATGTTTCTTTGTTGGATCTCCATGCCTGAATTACATGCAGCTCAAGTTCATGGCTTAATTTTTTGTCAACTTTTTCAGATATCGATAAGTGCAAGGATCCAAACTCCTACCCGTGCCACGGGACATGCACCAACATTCCTGACAGCTACAACTGTGTGTGCCCGGCCGACACTGAGGGAGACCCCAAGGTTCAGGGAGGGTGCAGGCCGGTTGCATCCTCCGGCTCCTCCTTCCGGGATACGTGGTTCCAGGTAGCTAGAAGAGACTTTTATAAGATTAAGATCTGATCAGTGTGAACTATACATACTATAATGAAACGGCGCCTTTAAACTAGTATGTTCATCACTTCCTGATATCATCAGTTTCGGATTGTAATTAAAATTTCTTATGTATCATCATCAGGGACGCTGGCGTACTTGCACTCTCCAACAAATGTGCCAATCATACATACAGATGTCAAGTCTTTGAATATACTTCTGGATTTGCAGTACAATGCAAAAGTATCTGATTTTGGCGCGTCCAAATTGGTGATGACGGAGGAACTCCAGGTGCAAACTGTGGTTCTTAGAACCCTGGGTTACTTAGATCCGGACATGCATTCAGCAGCAACGAACTGGTCACAATTGTTGGCTGGTTGCAAGATTTCCTACAAGTGATTAGCTGCCATATCTTGTATGTATAGATAGGAATTAACGAACATTTGAGTTGTAACTTACTACGATAAATAAAATTCAAATTATACATTTGATGCGTCGTGATGGAATATATTGTTCTTGTCATGGTGAAATACATTATTACTGATAAACCATTAATTTAGACTGGGACGTATTCGTTGCCTTGAACTCCCTATTTAAGCCAGAGGGGGGAGAATCAGAATCCCATCACCCTCAAGCAGGTTTGTATCAGTCGAAAGGTTATTTCAACAGTTATATTTCCCCAAGTAGCAAAGTCGAAGAAAGATGTCCTTCAAGTGCTATCTCTGTGCCATCTTGATACTTTTCTTCGTCCATATGGAGCACTGAGCAAAGGGAACTTGTGGACCGAGGAAGCAACGTGACGCCTAGGGTTGACCATGGGACGAGGCGGACCGCTAGCACGCAACTTGTGATTTAGCAGAAAAAAATCAATGTGTTCACTTTCTATTGTACAGATGTGTAATGCGATAGTTCTTGATGCCATTGAATAATTTATCATATATATATATATATATATATATATATATATATATATATATATATATATATGTGTTGGGTATGCAAGTCACCTATTATTTGATGGGTGACATCATTCCCCATGACTTACAAAAAGGATGACAACCGTACATGTGTATTTTTAAGCATAAGCAATGCTTTTTGATGTCATGTATTGCTATTTTCTGGAATTGAAAAATATAAATAGGTGATGGTCATTTTGGAATAGATTACACAGCACAAAGGCCACCCCATATAGGTGACAGTCAATTTATAGGTGGTGGTGAATCGTATGGCCTTTGAAGTGAAATACAACTGGCTTGACTATCACCTATTCCCGGTTTTTCAGTAGTGGGAGAAAAAGAAGTGAAAACTACAAATCTCAAGATAGATTCTTCGAGTGGTGAGAAGGATCAGGACCGCTAGGGCTCAGCCTCTTGCATCCTGCCAACATGGGACTTTGCGTGCTAGCGGTCCGCCTCGTCCCATGGTCAACCCTAGGCGTCACGTTGCTTCCTCGGTCCACAAGTTCCCTTTGCTCTGTGCTCCATATGGACGAAGAAAGTATCAAGATGGCACAGAGATAGCACTTGAAGGACATCTTTCTTCGACTTTGCTACTTGGGGAAATATAACTGTTGAAATAACTGCTTGAGGGTGATGGGATTCTGATTCTCCCCCCTCTGGCTTATATAGGGAGTTCAAGGCAACGTATACGTCCCAGTTTAAATTAATGGTTTATCAGTGGCCATTGAAATTTTATAAAACGAGCAATGATGTGTCGAGCTTGCATCTACCATACGATCCATAGGAAATGCCTAATTAAGGAGCAAAAGGTTGGTCCAGTTGTTGACTGCATGCACGGCGATTACTGCCGACATACAGGATACAATTACCAACACAATCAACTATCCTCATATCTGAAGATATTGAAAACCAGAAAGTAGAGCTCAGTGCTCTGATGTCTTAAGAAAGACACCATGTTGGCACCTGCCATCTGCATCAGCTGAACGGCAGTTTCGCTTCTTTAGATTCATTACTGCAACATGAACATGTTGGATATACAGTCAGACCTGTAATATGCGTATTCTGTGCTGGTTGTCTGCCGTCTGATTGAGCTTAAGTTCCTGTCTCGATTTATATTTAAGCTTCTGTGCTCATAGACAACTGTGTGCTTGCCTGGAGTACTTGCGTGGTGGATATGTCCTCTGCTAATCATAGCATCCCTTTATGCTGATTCCATATAAAGAGCATTGAAGATGGAAAATCTCGTCATTGCATTACGGCGGTATTTAGGAACAAACGCACATCGCAAGCTGAGTTGAGCTCCGCTTCTGTTAATTCCCGACTTGTTTAATGCAGGCGGCTGAGGTTTCCACCTCAAGAGAACACTTTAGAATCATCAATCAGGTGGACCGCATATGATCGCAACAAACGCCCATCATGACATCGCCGCGGCGAATGAAGTAGCTTCGTTTTGGCATTTCGCCGCGGCATCACGATCGGATGCGGATGTGGAGTGCAGTCTGTGGATTTTATAACCTCAAAAGGGCGAATCATTTTAGAAGTACAACATATGAAACTCGGTCCTTTACATCGTCACGGTCGTTTGTTTTGTAGCTGCATTCCCTTAGGGAATGTGGAAAAGTGAGGCTCCTTTCTGGAGAGGTTTCTTTATATGCGCTTGACGAAATCAAGGTCAACCCATGCCTTAATTAGTTCAGATCCGTTCATAGTTGATAATTGGACTATTGGATTATATATCTCTCTGTAGCATGGTAGCGACCATTTTTTCAGAATACTTGCACGCTTTTATACAAAACTATTGGGCCCATAAGCGTCCCAGCAGGTATGTATGAGTTTGCTAAGGTTATTGAAACCAATAAGAATCCATCTTTAATATTCCACTCCTCATGCAACTTTCATATCACAAACCAGGGTTTTTATGACCCTTCCATTACCCATACATACACTTTCGCATCCATGTATCACTCGCCCCCTATGGCCGCACACAAGAGTGGGCAGCACATCACTACACCTTTTCACTGTTACGGTTCACACTTAAGGCATCCATCAAAATTAGGTGCCATGTTGGCATCTCAATTTTTCTTACTTTGTCATTACTTTGAATTCAGAATTACTCAAATCATATTTTCCAAACTTTACAATTATTTTGTTGTTATTTATTCCCAGATAACACAATTGGAAATTAAATGGATTTCATTTGGTTTGAGATTACCACGTACTTGAATCCAAAAACCAAATTTCTAGTTTGAGAATGCATGGCCACTGTGCACTTCGTGTGTGTAGTTCTTGTGTGAGTTGATAGTGTGACTCTCACGCACCCTTCGTAATTTGCATCAAGTTTTTGTTATGACTCCCTATTTAGAGTATATACACAATTATGATGGTCATTTTCCTCTTATCTGGGTAACCCTAGTCACAACACATGCATGGTCAAATTCACTATTTTCAAATATTCCCTAAACAAGATTTGATAACACATCTAGGCACAATGAATGAGATAATGCTTATATTTTTCTTTATTTTTCAGTCATTTTTATTATATTCTAATATATATGACGTAACAAATGTAATTTTTTCTTCCTTGTCAAACCTAAGACTATAGTCCACAAAGAAGTATCAACAGATATACTCTTTGGTCATTTTTTACAAATTGACATGTGTTCTTAATAGTGTGATAAAATGGAAAAGAAAATCTTAATCTTGTTAAAATTAGGATCCAAGACTAGCGAAATATTCCCAAGTAGGTGAAAGATTGAACTCTTGGGAGTATTCGATATCCAATAAAATAAGTCATTTTATGGATTTTGAAATTTAAACAGGTTTTGAGTCTATATATGTATGCATGTGGTGACAAGGTCACTTTGCCTATTTTCTTGTGCTTGTGATGTTAATAATGGAATGAGAGGAATTTAAGGATTATAATGATGTAATGAGGGTCCTAAAGGTGAGATTTGATCATGCAAATATTTTCAAATTAGTATTTTCAAAGTTTGGAAGTTGTTTGATAATAATATAACGATTAATGTTCCCAACTTTGTGCCATATTGGATTAATTGATTGACTAGTTGAATAGAAGTAAATTAGCACACAAATGATGTGAATTGTAAATCTAGTAATGAGAAGTATTTTGTCCAAACTCCGTGATGTTATGAAGGTTTGAAAATCATGTAATAATGCATTTAATTGTTACCCTAATATATTCATTAATATAGCTTTTAAGCAAAATATCTAGGTTCTAAATTTAATATCGGGCGGCCCAATAGTGGGTTAGTACCACATATCATTTTGTGTCAGGACTTGATCTGCATGGTTGATAATGGATCATGGTCCAACCCGTTATCTTCAACCTTCAATTATTTTGGGGCAAAAAACTGGGGCGATCATGACCCACCTACAACGCTAGAATACCCCCATTTGTGGGTTGATAAGGCAAAACTACTCAAGAACAACTCAATGACCCCTCATATCATGGATTTTGGGTGAAGTAGAGAGAGAGAATGAGAAGTCTTCCTTTCCTCATCTTCACTATCATGCACATCAAGAACAACAAAGAAGGGAATAAGGATGGAAATTATTTTGGAGAAAGTTAAGAGAGGGAAAAGGAAGAAAGAGACTAGAGGAGTTGAGTGTTAGTGTTTTTCGCCCTATTTTGGTGAGTTGTATGATTGTTAAACACTTCAACATTAGCTTTCCTTTTTTATGAAAGCAAGCGTTATGCATTGATTTTTTGGTCCTCTTCTTGAAGGCTTTCCCCTCTCTATGAAGAAGGTGGAGCGTGGGAGCTACAAGAGGTTGATGTTGAATTAGTGGAAGTTAATCAAACCCCAACATCCAATTTCCTTGAAGTTCCATGTCTTTGAGGAATTTTTTTCTCTTTTGGCTCTGTTGTAGCAACTCTAATAGAGGCGATCTTGAAGAGTCAAGGTTGCAGTGTCTCCTTGGAGGCAGTGAGCCAAGTTGATGCATACAAATGATGGGTGACACATAAGTTGTGAGAGAAGGAGTTTGTAGGGAGGAGTAGGGGCTCGTGGTTGATTCCTCATAGGATCAAAGAGGCTCAGTAGTGCTCATAGAAGTAGAGCATCACACACAAAAGATGTACCAAGCCATATGCAAACAAAGATTAAAGGTTGAGATAGGGAGGAGGATACCTTGACCCTAGATGATAGGCCAGTAAAGGGGCAGATCTACTCTATACATTTGGCTTAACATTTCCCTAAAATAAGTAAATATTTTCTAAATATTTTAGAAAATACATAGATTTAGCAGAAGTCATAGTAATTAGACCATATGTCCAAATTTTATAAAAATAATCAAAAATATCCAGAAGAAATACAAGAATAAGATGGAGCCCTCATGTAAGTCATTTGATGAAGAAAATGTTTGCACATGAAATCATATAAAATACTTCATATAGATACCTAGAGATAATAATTTCAAGCAAAATGCAGTAAATACTATAATGACCAATAAATATTAGAATTTATAGAAAAAAATTATAGCAGTATATGGAACATAATATGGAAATCTAAGATCAAATTGAGATCATAATACATGGCAATATGTTGGTGAATGCAACAAATGGGGTTAGTTCATAGGGACTTGGAATATGATGTTTAATGAACTAATACTAATATAGAATATGACATCAATAACTCCATGATAAAAGACAAATAATGATGGGAAAATTTTAAATGAACTAATATTAACACTCAAATGGACATAAGTAGGGTTAACAGTGAGAATCTAATGCATGGCATGTGGCCTTATCTTAATCAGGGGTTGACGAAGGTTGTAGTTGACCACAAGATGTGATTATTGAGATATCTTGATTTAAGATATGATTTACCTCTTCATTTACTTGTTATTTGGTATGGATGTGCACTATGCATGAAAAAGACTTGGAATATGATATCGTAAGAAACTAATGATCTTGTATGTTACTTTATATAGTTTCCATTATATGTATATCTAAAAACATGAATCATTATATATTAACTATGTTATATTGAAACCAAACAACTATTTGGTAGTCTAATGCTAAAAAGTGATCAAAGTATTTGGTAATAGATCATATCATATAATGATCAAACTCTTTGGTAGTAGACCAATGCCAATAATATCGAACTCTATGGTAGGTGAGATAATGTGTTCAACCCTCATGTGGTAGATACATGGATGGTATAATGGAAAATGACTAAAAATATGTGTTCAATATTTTAAAAATAAAATTTTATTTAAAAAATGTTTTCTTATATGTATTACTGCCATTCAGTTATCATATTGAGGTTTTCAATTTTACTTGATGTATACTTAACACTTCTTGTCCTAACATGTGTCAGTTATTAATAATTTAGGTATCTAGTGATATGATCTTGAAGATGTATGAAATATGATGAGAGTTGTGTGGTGAGCAAGTGTATGGGTGGACTTATTGTCTAATGGTCATGTATAGTTGTAGTATGTGCATATGTGAAATATTATCATTTAGTGTGTAATTATAATCTACAATAACTCACTTTGTAATAATATATTGAATAATGAGCTTTTGTGATGAGCTGGATTTTATAGGTTTGTACTTAATATGAGCTATAAGTCATGAATGGTCAACATATGGTTGACCTGAGATTTAAATGGTTAATAGAGAATCATATACTCATTTCACCTTATACTTATGAAAACCAACTAAGATCTTTTATGATGAAATTATTTGGTCAAATAATTGTAGAACTTAGGAGTATGTGCACCAATTAGTGATACTCATAAATTCAAATTGGTTGAAAAAGGAACCCTGGGATGCATCATTATTATCCAACATGGATTGAATGTTAGATCAAGAGAAGTTGACTAATTGACTTGTATTTGAGGTCAATACAATTAATTGTGAGGTTATCTGAGGAATTTAGTAATATGACCAAATGTTGAAATTTTAAGTTCAAACTTGGTAATATGTGGCTTTATGTGATGATGAAATCATGGTTAAATTGCATGAATTTTGGGTCAACCATTTAGGAGGTATTAATGTTTGAGATTGAATGACTAAGGCTTCAAATGATTTTAAAACTAAGTTTGATTTTCAATGATGTCACACAGCCAATCCACTTAACAAAGGGGCATGGTTTCAATTGGGCGTGACCCTTGGCCTGAAAACATGAACTACCCATAAGTGTTAGATATGAATAGATGGCCTTGACTTCATCTTCAAGCTTCGCTACTTGTTGATGATTGATCTTGCCCCACAATTGTTGCTCGATCCACCACTCTCAGAAAGAGTGAGTGTGCGATAGCTCAACCATCGTCTCCATAATGCCAAGAGCAGTCCTTCAACCCCAAGAATTAGTTGTTTCACTAGAATATCTAGGGAGAACAATCCCTAACACCCCAGCCTCTCTATCGTTGAACACAAACTAAGATGAAAACTATTGAAAGTCAGAGAGAGCATGGTTTAATGGGAAGGAGGTTGAGCTCCATCGTCATGCCTTGGAGATAGAGTTCTAGATCATGAACCAAGATTTGATGTCGGTCATCAGTAGAGGCTCTAAGCTCCCAGATCCCCAACACCCCTCCTCAACACTATCTTGTTGTCGAGAATGTAGGAGCCATATTCCTCCTCTTCCACTTAGCAGTGACAGGCTAGTGAGTCCATACCTTGATGACCGCCTAAAGCTGCGGAGAGCAGACAAAGCCCAAGGGACATTGAATTGTAGTGAGGGCCCCTAACCTTGTCACTGTTCCTTGCCATGACCCATCCCCATGGTGAATAGAGACGGTCAAAGTTGAATCCTTAATGGATGGGAATAACTGCACAAGCATGTAAAGCCCAGTGATAGGTTCACTTGGCCCTACTGAGGTCTTCCCTATAGACACGAACCCAAAATCATTGGCTATGGAGGCAAAGGAGCTATCTTGGGGTCTTGATAGAATGGGAAACTAGCAAGGGAGGTTGGTGAATCCCTCTTGATGCTTTAAAGGTGACATAGAGGCCCCATCTCATCAGATGAACTCAATGTAGTTGAGGAGGAGAGATTGAGTCCAGAGTTTACCAATTGTGTATGGAGGAGGATGCCAAACCCAGGTCTATCCCTTCTCACATTCCCACTACCCACAAAGATCACCCCCATGTTCATGACAGTAACTTGAAACCCCTACCAATGTTACACGTAGAAGAGGTCCATAGGAGGATGAAGCCCCAATCTAATTCCCCTTCCTCCACCTATTCGTCAGCTACATTGGCGATTTAGAGAGGTGATACTCACAGGACCTACAGAGGCATCTAGAAACCTTCCCTCTACCACCACTAACTTGTTGGAAACCTCAGAGATCCATGAGGAGTCAGGGATGGTGAAGTTCTTCTTGCCAGACCTTGATCTCCCGGAAATGATATTGGTCGGTAAAGGGGGGATCTATCACGAGGAGCACACCGACTCGCTTCAAGCCGGTGATCGTGAAAGAGGGACAGGAATAAACCTAGTCCAAGTCTCACCGGCCAACCAGTTTACATGGGCCAGTGCAAGACAAGCCTCCCTCTCTAATAGGGCCAGTGTGGGCCAATCATAGGCTGACACCTCAGGCAATGGCAAGGTATTTGTGACGTCCCCGGATTTTGGCTTCTCCAAACCCTATTGGGAATGAGAGGTCATAATCCGAGAACATCGTCCAATCATATCAGAAAGCAATGCAGAAGCATAATACACATACATGAACACACAACCATAACATTTCTCAACATTCAACATGTATATTTATACAACATGAATTATTACACAATGATTTACAATTACATATTGAATGAAGATTCTACAATCTATAAACATGTATGCTAACAGGATCTTAGACAATAGGTACAACCTGTGCAACTTGCTCACATCCTATTCCTGTATCCCATTCTAGCTCTGGACCTAGAAAATACGAGAAACAAAAACATCAACAAAAGTTGGTACGTGGAATTAAAAGCTATACTATGCTGGCATATAAAATACTCAAAATTGAAGAAAGAGAAAGGAAACATTATTTAAGGCGGAGAATCAGGTAATCCCAAGTTATTAGTCATATTTCAATGGACATGTATTACTATGGTGGACTTAGCACAAACATAAATATTGGGCCCTATCCCCGCGTACCTTGTACCATTAGGGATCTCCCCGCGTACCTTGTACCATTAGGGAGGTGCTAGTCAACATTAATACTTTCCCTCTCTAATAGGGAGATTAATGAACCATCAGTAACTACATTCCATTTTCTTTCTTTAGTATCCTTATTGTTCCAGGAGGAAATGACAATACATATAGATCTACATCCAACAATGTATTTCAAGTACAAACAAGCAAGTACATATATTTAACATCCAGCAAATCTAGTCATATAATTATATCCACGTACCTGAGTTCAGATATTCTTATCACATCCATGATCATCTAGATAATCTGGTCATCACCTGATTAAGACAATATCATATACTATCATCGGGTTCTTATCATCTTACATCTCATCTTAACCCTAATCGTATCCATTTTAGGGTTTTTTTAACTCTTTAGGATATTCTCATCGTTACTTGCATTCTTGTCTTAGAATTATCTTAATGATGTCATTTTCCAGATTATGGTTCAATATCTGAACATTAGGTTCCATACCCTTTTTGTGCACATATTAACCCTGGTTAATATACATTATTCAATTTAGGACCCATGTATTAAGGGTCATCTTCATATAACATGAATTCTATGCATATAACTGATCTCAAATTTATATATTATATTCCAGTTGCAGATATGAGGGTTTTATGTAAATCTCATCATTTATAGAGCATGTATGCATTTAATACATTATCGTTAGTGTTATTAGCCCTAATTATACATATTAATAAAATTACGTAATTTTGTACATCAACATGACCATATCTGAAATCATATGCATTCTATACATAATTATAGACTTACTGACATGTTATCATAATTTTAAAACATTGTTTGATATTTATTATCCATAAAATAAGCCTTAAACATCTAACATGATATCACTGATATTAGTGCATAGAAAGTATAATATTATGCTTTCACATTGTTCTACACATTTTTCTGACAATTTTGGTATATTATTTCTATTTTTCTGATAAGCGAGGTATTTTCTATGTATTATATAAGATCTGAGATTATTACCTCTTAGGGCCAATTGGTGGGTGCCACGTGGCTCTGAGGAATAACGGTTCCTGCTTGAGCCTTACTCATGTCCAACCAGTTTGTGAGTTTGCACCCGGTTCAGTGTTAGGCCGATCAACGCCCTTCTCCTTCTCACGCAGGTATGTTTCTCACAGCGTGACCCTGTTCTTCCATGAAGTACTAGCATCGCCGCCTCTCCAGATCTCCGACGAGAAGAACGGTCCTCCTACAACCAGAGATCGGTAGCACCCTCTCCTCCTCAGACGAAGCTGACGTTGTGATGCTGGTCTCTGGTGAAAGATCAGTGCCGCTCCATCGTGGTTGGGTCTGCTCCGATCCGCTGTGCTCGATGCCAACTTGCATGAGATCGGCTGCTCCTTGCTTGTTGTGCCCCGAATAGGGGAAACAAGTGTGCGACCCCTATTCCCGATGTTGTGTGAGTGCCGCCGTGGGCATAGCTCCGCCGAGGAAGCCAGGTCATAGAAGGTCTCGCGGCTGGATCTTTCAGGGCAAATTGATCCAAGGTAGCTAGATGGAGCTCTTCGGGGTGGCACCGCGAATAGGTCTGGTAGCAAGGAACCATGTTGTATCGCCCTCCTCCATCTTCCCTTCAGATCACGGCGGTTAGGAGTTGTGGCCATGTCATCGCCTGCTCAAAACCTCTGGTTGGAAGGCCATCATGATTGGGAGTTTTCTCCCTGGTGTTTGTTCCTGCCTCATCCCTATTTCCCAGTGCCGTCGTGGCCTGAGACTACCGTATAGAACCTCCGATCTGATGGTGCTATCTTTGAAGATTGATGCGCACTCAGCACTCTTTGCTTCTCTAGAGTGTCTGTGGTACCTCGGATCCTCGGTGAGAGAGCAGTAGCTTGATCTCGCCTGGTCAACTGCGGCTATCTTTGGCCTAACTGGGTCTCTTCCGACTTGGATTTCCTCCATGGGTGGACCTCCACAGCACCTCTCATGCATCGGGAGAGGATCGTCAACCTCCCTCTTCCTCTCAGTCGCTTCTACCTGGCTATTGTGATCACAAGGATGGAGATATGTAGAGAATGATAGGGTCGATCACTCTCACTACTGCACGAAACAGAAGTGGTGAGAGGTTATTGGGAAGCTACAGATATTGCGGATCTCAACTAAGGATGAGTTGGGTATGTGTGTCTCGCTAGTTTGATACTCATCACATACGAGACCGGGGACTCAGTCATCCCCCCCAACTCCACAAGATCTGGAGGTAGCAGATGAGTAGCTAGTCATCTAATCCTCTCTATTGGTGGTTGAGATCATGCCACCTTGGAAAACTGAGGGCCGTGCCTAAGAAAAGGTGGGACAAACCTGTGTGACATATGAATGTCATGACATATCCATAGGAAACCATATGACCAAAGTGTTACAACATATAAATCACTAATTTCTTCTTCATCAAACCATTATATTTCTTTGCAAAGACATCCAAATATCTTGAAGTCTGAACCCCGTGTTCCTCATTGCACAAAACATCTTGTTACTAAGTTTAAAACAAAACTCCAACATTTGGTTCTCTAACTCAATTCCCCAAACAACCTTATAAATAGGTACATAAGCCTTTAATAAATTTCAATTGACCATTAAATCTTGACCTAACAAATCCCAAAATACTTGTTATGCTCTTAAAAACTTTGGGTGCATCCTTATACCACTTGAGTTCATTGAGACTGTTAAATGAGCCCTTGGTCATATAGTGTCCAAAACAATTAAATAAAGTTATTCATAATAATAGAACTTAATTATCATCATCACCAAATGTATTTCAAATCATATTTTAGGTGAATTAATTCTAATGTTGAATACATCACTTCATTCTAAGACTGATCATCTAGTGAACATTATTGAACCTCGAGTTTTACCTTGTGTATTGGTACCCTAAAATCAGGGTTATGACAGTATTATACTTTTGATATCAAGAAAATGACCTTCTCTTAGAAAATGTGTTATAAATAGCCCTATTGGCCGATAAATGCCCCAAAAATACCCCCAGACTCATAAAAAAATCTTCCTTTGTTAGTAGATCCCTAGATCAGGATTTTGAATAACATTATAAGGTTTTTTCTGATATAGAATCTTAAGATCCATTTTGGGGTTAGTAAATTGGAATACTTAGCAAATGATGCAGATTAAATTAAAAAAAATAGTTTTGAACCCTAATATCATTTAGAAACTAATTTTGGATTCTTATATTAATTTTATTGATCAATATTAGACATTTTCAAGTTAAAGACTAATCAGGTGCTTTAACCCTCATATAAATTCTAGAAAATAAGGAAAGCGTCAGAAAAATATGGAACTTGTACTAAACTTAAACTATAATATATAGATAAGTAGAAAAATAACAAAGACAAGATTTATATCAGTTTAAGCCTAAGTTAGTCAAAACCCTAAAATGGACCTAAATACCATTAATAATGGTGAACCCTGTATTAATGATGAATATTTGTTATTAATCAGGTGATGACCAAAGAGGTAGATGGTCTTTAATATAAATAGAAATCTCTAAACTCGGGTATGGAGGTTTATTTAATTATATGACTATGGTTTTCTTGGTTGAATCATGATATCTATGTATGGTCTTTTATTTGCAAATATTGGATGTAGTATTATTGTAAGTACTTGGTGTTTTGTCACTTGAAAACATAAATGATGAGTGGATGTTTTATAGTTATTAAGGTGTGTATTATCCCCTTACGAGGGGAGGATCAATGTTGACTAGTACACCTCCCTAGAGCACAAGGTGTATGGGGAGTTCCCTAGAGTACTCAGTACATAGGGACGGACTCGGTATATATGTTTTCGTACTAGTCCACCTTACTAATGTAAATCATATAGAAAAATGATTAAAATCAACATATTTTTCAGAGAGTGAAATATGTATCAGAGAGTGATGCGGAAGTCCACCTTACTAGGGTTATGAGAGGTGGCGGCGGCTCTGGGCAATCGGGAAGTCGCAGGGGTCGGGGCGGCTTCGGCCATGCCCGCCCTCCTCCAGAGGGTGTCTTCGATGCACCTGCGGAGTCTGGTGGTGAAGATAATTGTATGTCAGAGGCAATCAACCCTGAGGACCACGTAGATGTCGCATGCATGACGGAGGACGCAAAGCTACAAACTATCCCAGATGATGGTTTGGCGGCGCAGCAAGGGAAGAAGTCCTACAAAGAATCTGTGGTGGGCCAATGACAGACTAATAGCTACCCTACCATCCGCCCTGATCTGTTAAAAGCTTCGGATTTGGTCTTTGATAGGAGCGGCACCATACCGGCTATCTCCATTAGAGAGGAAGTCGTTCCTCCTCTCTTGGAACCCTGGAAGTACGCTATCGTGATCAAGGCTATCGGCATGAATATCGGCTTTCAGGCACTCGTCAACCGCATCACGATTCTCTGGGGCATCCACGATAGGTTTTGTATCATCGATCTCGAGAATGGATACTATGTGGTGCAACTCTTCTCCAAAGATGATTATGTGAATATCCTTACGGGAGGTCCATGGACCTTGTTCGGAAATTACCTGTCCATCCAAACCTGGTCTCCTCACTTTCACCCCTCTAACCCCATACCGAGCAAGCTAGTAGTTTGGATCAGAGTCCCTGAGTTACCGGTGCATCTGTACCAAACCGAGCTCCTTGCTGGGATTGGTAATCTAGTGGGGAAGATGATCAAAATCGACTCCACTACAACACAAGGAAACAGAGGCAAATTTGCGAGAATCGCCACAGAGATTGACACCCGACAACCCCTTCTTTCAGTTGTGTTCATCAATGGAGAAATATTCAAGATCGAGTATGAGAACCTACCGTCATTATGCATCCGTTGTGGGTGCATAGGGCACGATGAAGGCCGCTGTCCTCAAGCAGCGGTGGTTGCACCAGCGACGCAGGCCGCTCAGGTACCTGTTGTACCCTACTCGGTTGCGATGCACACGAAGAAACCCGAGAGACATCTGCCTCGTAGATCTCCGGAGACAACCTCGTCCCAAGAGAAGGCACCCTCACCCCCTCAACCTGTCACCGGTGATGGGTCGGAAGGCGAGTGACAGACAGTGACCAACAGAAGGAACCGGAAGAAGACATCAGGGGCCAACCATTCAACTATCCCTAATAAAAGCTCGGAGGCTAGCGCAACCGCCCGACCCTCGGACACTGTCGTGCGCCTAGCTGGTGACGACACTGCTATTGGGAGAGAGCAAGGGCCTAAGGATCCCTCATTCCAATTCCACTTTGGAGCTTCTCCTGAGTCTGAAGGTGGAGCAGGCACTTCACGACGCGGCGTGCTACTGAGGAACAGGCGCATCGTCTACCAGACGACGCCCAGCAGCCCCGACAGAATTCGTAAGAAGGGAAAGGCTCGTGAAGCGTCGGAGAGTGTGAGGGTGGCTGAGGCCAGACGTCCCTTCAGCCCCTCCGTGCCCAGCTCTACGACTGATGATGCTAGTAATGAGGTTCATGCAATCGAAGAAGACGACCCTGGTCCTTCAATGGGCCAGACCATCGCCGCTTAACCTTTCTTGTTCTTAATGAATTATGTATTCTGGAATATACAAGGAGCTTGCTTTGATAAGAAAATTCAGTTTATCTACTATCTTAAGAGAAAATTCAAACTTCATCTCGTACCCATTGCCAAACCTAGGTGCAGTGGCACAAGAGTCGACACCATTATCAAGTCTATGGGATTCCCTTCTTCACATCGTGTGGAGGCCATTGGTTACTCTGGCGGCATCTGGATTCTATGGGATCAATCTATAACATCTATGGAGATCTTGTTAAACCACAGGCAATTCATCCACTGCTGGGCCAACGGGTCCCTTGTAACCTTCGTCTACGGCAGCCCTAACTCGACCACTCGAAAGCTTATGTGGAAACATCTTACAAATATAGCAAGCATGGTCACTGGGGACTGGTCTGTTATCGGCAACTTCAACTCTATGCTTTCTGTTAGTGAAAAGGTGGGAAGTCACTTCTTCGATCATTCGGCCTATTCGGCCTTCAACGATATGCTCCTATCTTCGGGCCTTGCTGAAGTTCCTTCTGTGGGACAGTGGTTTACTTTCCATAGGGGCAGGCTATTTGAGCGTTTGGATAGACTCCTTGCCAACGCAGCCTGGCTCGACACCAATTCCTCCACCACATTGTCTGTTCTTCCATGCTTCATCTCCGATCACAACGCGCTCCTGGTGTCCCGTCGGCCCAGGAACACAGGCCGGAAAGGCATCTTCAGAACGAAGTCTAGTTGGCACCTCCAAGCTGATTTCCGCAACCAAGTTGATGCTCTATGGGATGCTTCGCTTCTCTTCTCAGAGGCCCTTAATCTGTTCTCATCGGCGATCTTGGCATGGGAGGACCAGATGATTTGTATTCAACACAAGAAAAAGAATAACATCCTCAGGCATCTCGACAGCTTGCAGGTAACCCTTCCATCTGCTATCTACCTCTGTTTCTAATGAACTCAGATGTGTTGACCTCCAGGAACAGCTCCAAAACATCCTCATGAAGGAGGAGGCGGACTTGAGGCAAAAATCCCACATTGATTGGTTGCAGCTTGGAGACAACAACACAAAAATTTTCAATTCCATTGTCAAGGCAAGGCGTCAGCGCAATTTGATTAGTAAGCTCAAACATCCGTCTGGTGGTTGGGTTACTGATGAGGAAGAGCTCAAGCTGCTTGTCTAGTCGCACTTTACTAGCCTGCTTGCTTCTCCTTCGGGTGCAATTAATCAACATAGTGAATATGTGGGCACTTTTCTAGGCGTTCACGGCACTGCTTATTCTACCCTTGATGTGATTCCATCTGCCTCTGAGATCAGAGATGTCTTGTTCAAAATGAATCCCTTGAAGGCTGCTGGTCCAGACGGCGTGCACACTGATTTTCTTCAAACAAATTGGGCGTGGATCGGCCCTTCGGTAGTCACTACTGTACGTACGGCTTTCACTACTGCGTCTGTAGATCCCAATATGGCCAATTCTCATATGGTGCTCATTCATAAATCAAATAATGTTGAGTCCTGCAGCGACCTGTGTCCTATCTCTCTCACTAACACCTACCTGAAGGTGATCTCTAAAGTTATAGTTGAATGAATTAAACCTCTTCTGAATAGCTGGATAGCCCCGACTCAATCTAGCTTCATACCGGGGCGGAGAATCACAGACAACATTCTCCTGGTTCAGGAAGCCATCCATTCCATGCGTACACAGAAAAAGGAAGAAGCGCTGGATGGCGATAAAACTCGATCTTTCCAAGGCGTTTGACAAAATGAGTTGGTCATTCATAGAGGACACGCTCATAAGGGTGGGCCTTCCAGACAACATTGTGAAGCTAACTATGAACATCATCACCTCTGGGCATACTTCCATCCTCTGGAATGGTTCTCCTCTTCCTCCCATCAAGACTCTCCGGGGTGTTAGGCAGGGCGATCCCCTCAGCCCTTACATCTTCGTCTTATGTATGGAGCGCTTTCATCAGGCCATATCGAAGGCAGTCGATTGTGGCGATTGGAAGCCACTAGTTATGAAAAGGAATGGGCCGCCCATCTCTCACGCACTGTTCGCCGACAATATCATCTTGCTTGCTGAAGCTTCTGTCAAGCAAGCACACTGCATCAATCGTATTCTTTAGGAATTCACAGCAGCTTCCGACAAGAAGTCTCCACCTGTAAGTCGAAGTGTTTCTTCTCCACCAACACCCCGACGGCGTCCAGGAATCGTATTAGTCGATGTCTACATATCTCTTCCACTGATGACTTGGGCAAATACCTTGGGGTGCCCATTCTCCACAAGAGAATTAAAAATGCCACACACGCCTCTATCATTGATTCTATTTGAGAAAAAATGAACGGATGGACCCAGTGGCACCTATCCTTTGCAGGTCGTGTTTCCCTGGCGAAGTCTTCTCTGCAATCTATTCCCACCTACACCATGCAAACAGTGCGCCTTCCTCAAGGTGTGTGCGATGATCTTAATCAACACATACGGAGATTCATTTGGCAAGGGACTGGTGAACAACGCAGGATGTCATTAGTTTCATGGAAGAAAGTGACCTCCCGCAAGGAAAATGGAGGCCTTGGCATTCGCGATGCAGCAGATCAGAATGTTGCCCTTATGATGAAGAACACCTGGTTGTTTCTGACGTGTCATAAAAAGCCTTGGGTCCAGGTCATGTGGAATAAGTACTACCCTAAGGGAGTTCCTAAATTGGGGTCGTACTCGCATGCTTGGTCTTTTATCCGATCCACCATTGATGTCGTGAAGGCCAACTGTAGAAGAATTGTGAACGATGGGGTTGACACCAATGTGTGGGCCAACGTTTGGTTCAGCAACTCAAGTCTGGTGGCATCTCACCCTACTCAGAACATCCCAGACAGCCTTAGTGACCTCAAGGCTGAATCCATGGTTTCCTTTGATGGTTCTTGGGATTGGGACTTTATCAGAAACTTCTTCCCAACAGATACCTGGGCGCAAATCAACAGCATTCCTCCGCCGGCTCCGTCCGCAGAGCCTGATAGCTGGGCTTGGAATGAGGACTCCCTTGGGAGGTTCTCATCAGCCTCTGCATATACCTGGAATAGGCGCCAGAAAGAGATCATCTGCAATGGTAATTGGCCTATCCTATGGAAATCCAATCTACCTAATCGTATCAAGTTGTTCCTTTGGCTCTTCATGCACACCGCCCTGCTCACGAATGTGGAGAAGGGCAGGAGACACATGGACACGACCAGCCTTTGCCCCCAGTGTAATGAGGCTGATGAAACCATCCTTCATTGTCTAAGAGATTGTCGCTACAGAAAGGTTATTTGGGAGAGCCTGGACGTACACAACAACTTCTTCAATATGGACGTTTCTTCCTGGACCTCACACATCATCTCGTCTGCTAGCCAAAACCCAATCTATGTTGTTGCTTGTTGGCATCTATGGAGGGTTAGGAATGAATATGCCCACTCTATTAAAGCTATTCCTATACAGGTCCAGATTAAGTTCATTCAAGAGCGGGCGAGCTCAATTGTGAACCTCCCGAGTCTTGTTTGCAATCACTGCCCCATCGCTGAGCCCTTGATTTCTCTAGCTGATAGGGACTTCTTGGTCTTCATCGATGCATCCTTTAACATCAACTCTCTTCAGTGCGCCTCGGGCGTTTACATCACAAATAGAGCAGGGGTCCTTGTGCGCGGCTTCGGCGCCCCAGGTTATGCTTCGAGTGCTGTCAAGGCAGAGATCAAAGCCATCTCGCACACTGTAAACACTTATCGGTTGGATGGCCTCTCGAGGCCCCTGATCCTTTCGGATTCCGATTCCGGCATCGTCGTCTTTAAGAACATGGAGGAGGTGTCGCCTAGCCTGAAACCCATCCTCAGGCAATGGTCTAAGGACCATCTATCCACCTTTTCCTTTCAGTACCTTCCTAGGAAGTACACCTTAGTCGTGGATGTTGTAGCTAAGCATGTTATGTCTAATGGCTTGTCTGAAGACTTCATTTTCAAACCTCCTTGGCATTTGCCGGAAGTTTTGCTCTGTAATCTGACTGCAAGTTAATAAAGCTTTCGCTTGCAAAAAAAAAGAACTATTTTCTATGATCTTTCTTTCTTTCTGCAAATCTTTTCAAAGTTATGAAAACCATAAATATATGCCATGTATACAACACATTGTGTTGATTCATTGTTTCATGTATGTTTTAGGTTCAGAGCTAACATGGGAGAAAAGACAGGAAATGAGCAGTTGCACATGTTTACCTATTGTGTTAAGATCCTATTAGCTTTCATGTTTAGACTTGTATAATTCTCATTCAATGTGTGATTGTAATATGTAACTATTCATGTTGTATTGATATACATGTTGAATGTTGAGAATGTTATGGTGTATGCATTATGATTATTTGTTCATGTATGTATATGTCACTTCCACATCACTCTCTAATACAATTTCTAACATTTTTAGATTTGTCCTCTCAGGCCTTCTAAGTCTTGTGGCGGCTGAATATGGGGATGTTACAGTTGGTATTAGAGCATGAAAAATAGATACACCTAAAAATTTCTCAGCATGAAATACAAAACTAAATTGAACTTTTCACTTTAAACCATAGAAACTTAGTAAGTTGTTCTATAGGAATAGGTTTGACTTAGCCTCTAAGTTAGAACCTAGATGTTTGAGAAGTAGGTTTATACAAGTGTGTGAAACCCTTTACATATAAAGCTCATATGTATTGGGTAGCTACACTAATCTACACCTTGTTATCACCATTTCACTAGGTGACATGGCACTAGACTATCCACTATATGTGGGACACTCGGTTTTACTGATTTGGTTTTGTTTTTTCAATCAGCTCGAGCCTCGACAGTTTTCTCTAATGTCTACTTTGTTAGAGGAAAACTATATAATATTCTATTATATATATATGTAAATATGAAAATGTGTCCCTCGCAAGTGAAATGGTGAGCTTCATGAAGAACCAAGTGAAAAGTGTTCCTTATCACTCGGTCAATTCTATTGAGTTCTATGGTGAAGAAATGAAGACACCTCACTCCTATAGCTACCAGGAACCACAAAGTTCAAGATATAGATAAAGGTTTGAGGAAGAAGTTCTCTCCATGTTGAAAATATTTGATGATGTCCAGAGGAATGTTACACTACTTGAGGAGATAATAAAGTAGCTATCTTCCATACTTGCTATCCAAGAAGAGAAATTGTCTTCAAAGCTTATAATGAATTTCAATAAAGTAAGTGGACCTATGAACTCGACTCAAGTTTTCTATAGTCCACCTCCCATGCAAGTGTAGCCCATATACCACTTCCAAGTCAATCCCAAGCCTTACACTTCTCCTCCCCTTCATCACCACAACCTTATCAACAATTCACCTTCCAACCTCAATTCTCCCCTCCACCTCAATTTCAATACCAAGTGTGACCTCCACCTCCTCCACAGTCACAACATGCTCCCCCTCTCCACCATGAGCAAGGTAGTGCTACGACAGTTCTAAGGAGTGGAAAAACTCTTGAGCAGCCCACGAGTCAAAGAATGGTTGATAAAGCAAATCAAATGCAGCCAAGCAGTGATACTGTGATTGAGATTGTCGAAAATGATTCTGTGATACCACATGTTAAGTTTGTGATACCATGTGCTCTGCCTTACACTCCACTTGTAGGTCCCACCATCCCTAGTATTCCACCTCATGTTGATTCAAGTAAGGCCAAAGCTAGTGAGCCACCATTCATTGAAGCATTAGATGAGCCACCCAAAGTAAGAAGGAGACAAAAGCATAATGTTGACATTCTTGAGGTGTTTTGCCAAGTGAAGGTCAACATTTCATTTTTAATGATATGAAGCAGATTCCATCATATGCCAAGTTTCTTATGAAATTATGCATTATGAAGAGAAGGTCAATGGGGCAAATACCCAAGAGAGTTAAGTTGATCGAACAAGTAAGCTCAATCCTCCACCACTCACTTCCCATGAAGAGGAAAGACCCAGGAGCCCCACTCATACCTAGATGCATTAGGGGACATCGCATAGACAAATCCATACTTGATTTGGGATCTAGCATGAATTTGATGCAATATAGTGTCTATGTTGAGTTGGGCTTAGGCAAGTTGAAACTGACACATTGCACTCTCATTCCATCAAAGTGCCCAGAGGAAGAGTGGATGATGTTTTGGTGATGATAGACAAGGAAAGAGGCATAGTGTTCCCAGTGGATTTCTTTGTTCTTGACATGGAGCCGGATGATAGGAAGATTCCCATCATCTTGGGAAGACCATTCTTATCTATAATTGATGCTGAGATACATGTTTGTAGTAGCATAATGATAGTCTCTTTCATGGACATGAAGATCAAGATCAATATATATAAGTCCTCAACCCAACGAGTTTGAGATGAGGATATTGGACATGGTCACTTCAAGAGTCTGACTGGTCATTTGAGAGAAGGAGATCCGAATGAAGGACTTGATGACAGTTTTAGTGATCAAAGGGATGAGGAACATAGGTTGAGTGAAAATGAGAGATGTATTTATTGCAAGAACGGACATATGAGAATTCCAAATAGATGAATGATGCAAAAATATACAAGAAGCCTAGATGAATGCATGAAACTCAACACTTGTGGGAGGCAACCCACATAGGTTTGGGAATTTTTCACCCAACCTTCGATTTTTGATACTTTTGGTTATTTTTACACTTTTCCAAGAAAATACACACACTTATTTTTAATAAATTTTGTTTAGTTTTAAGATGTGCACATGAAAACAGTTTGAAATGAGGACAATTACATGAAATTTAGACAAAGAAATCATGAAAAATCACTTAGGATCAAAGACTTGGTGTTTTGACGAAGTTCAAGTTGAAATGACCAACTATAGTAATCACCATAGCCATGGTACAATGGAATGGCCATGGTGGTATGCTCAAATCAACAAGGAAATCAAAGAAATTTGAGAAGAAAAGAACAGAGTCAGCACGGCCGTGTAGCTAACTAGTCAGAATGGTCGTGTGGGGCACTACATTCGTGTTGTAGGCAATCCACCACGATCATGCCACACAAAACGACTGTGCTGCAACCCAATCCAAAACTTAAGTCAGTTGCTTTCAATTGCATTCATTAGTTGCTCATTCCACTTATAAGAATAGAACACATGTGTGACACATAGAGCGGGCATGCAGCTATGCACACACCCTCTTCCACCCCATATTCCTCCTCAAATCACCCCAAATCCATTCCAAATCACTTTCCTAACATTTTAACTAACTCCATCCATCATTTCAACCCAATTTCACCCATCACTTCCTCCACTTCCTCTCCATTCCACCCCACATATGTAGAACTCAAAAAACTTGGTTTTTCCCACATTCTCCACCCAAATCTATCCACAATGACAAAACTCACCAAACAAGTGGTGTATAATACCAACGATGTGATCTCCTACAACCTTCCACCCAAGAACAACTCTTCTTCAGTCTTGGCATCATCTCAAGCTGTTCTGCCACCATCTACAGCCTCTGGTTCACATGGAGAATCACCTTATATAGTGGCATCGTGGATCCCATGATGGAGGAGTCCTCTAGGTTACCTAGTGGAGATAGGATAGAAGCCTGACTTTCTGTCTCCTCTAGAGCACCACCACTTCCCTCATCAACTCGGCCCTCAATTTCCTTAGCTTGTCCATCAGTTTTAGCAACACGTCCTTCGACATCTACGGCACCGCAGCCACAACCTCAATCTCAAGAATAGAGACAACTACTTTTAGATGAGGAAGATGAGTCTATGCAGGATGTACTACAATATAATGCACCTGATGAGAAACAATAAGAACTGCCTGAAATGAGAAGTAAGAAGGTGAAGAAGCCAAAGTACTTGGAGTGCCTGACACATTGAGTGATTGCCACTCACTACGATTGCCAGGAGACGATGGAGACTTTGGGCATCTTTGATTTTTTTGAGGATATCTGGGAACTTGTTGGGTTATTAGAGGTGTTGACCATAGTCTAGGAGACTTATGTTGAGCTTACACAATAGTTCCTTGCAACCTTAGAGAAATTCTCACAGGATGCCATCAATGTCACATTGGGAAATGGAACTTATTTTGTCACTGCATACTTTCTCAATAGTATTTTTTTCTCCCACCCCTAAGGAAGAAGAACTACATGATCAAGGGAGAACAGACAGAGAAACCACTATGAACTACGCAACCATGTGGAAGAGGTTTACAGGGCAAAGAAACTTTGTGGCAGGAAAATCAAAGACAAGGCTGATTCAAAATCCCAACTTGAGATAGATTCAGAAGATTTTGGCGAAAACCATCTTCGCCTGGTATGAGAATCAAGGAACTTGTACAAAAAAAGACATCTTTTTGTTGAGATGAAGATGCAGGGCAAGCATGTAAATTTTGGATCACTCATCATTGATCACATGAAGACATTCCCATCTAAGAGCAAGAACCCTTTTATTATGGGAGGGATTTTGACTTCAATTGATCTGGCATTGGATCATAATGTATCTTGTTACACTAATGTAGAAGGAGGGATGCTTGTGGACCTGCACTACTTGATTCACTCATCCATGATTTTAGTGATTTATCATAAGAATTTGTACCTGGCCAACCCTCGTTATGAAGGAGTTTCACTGGAGCTCTTCTACCATTCCACACCTCTCCTAAAGGAGTGTGGTCCATCTCTGTATTTTTGGATATCTTGAGGAGGTGGGAAGAGGAGCATACTAGAGACACATGGAAGAAACAACCTAGAGATCTACCTAAGGGACTTGGAGAGTCATAGGTAGCCACTAAGAGGAGGAGGATAGTTGAAAGAGAGAGGCAAACAGGTCCAGGTGTCGGGAGGTGGAGACATGACAACAGCCACAACAACCCTCAGTGAACGCATACGAGATGATGACTATACATGCGTAGATGGAGGGTATTTAGAGCACATAGGATAGGATTCTACAGGCACATGAGGGATTTCAGCACACTCAGGATGCATTGTGGTTGGATCATCAGCAGATGCACCATCATATCAACCACATGTATCAGTTCCAACATAACCAGGCCCAGAGGAACACCCAATGGGGGGAAGATTGGTGGGGTGCACTATTTGGTTACCAGGAGACTTACTTGTTGCCACAAGCAGACTACTGTGATAGCTACTACCAACATCCTTCACCACAAGGAGGAGCACCACCAGAGCCACCATATTAATCATCTACCCTATCACTCCTATACTTAAGTGTCATGTTGAGCACATCATGATTCAAAAGTTTGGGGTGGTAGGGTGGTATGCCCTGTTTCTCATTTCACTCATTTAGCATTTCACCTGCCATTTACTTTCATTTCTTGCTCCTACTATCTAGATTAGTTCAACGGTCATTTACCTACTTTGCATACTTGCATGTCATGTAGTTTACTTTCTGTCAATTTTTGCGTACTTTTCAAAATTTTGCTCTTTTTGTCATGCATTGCATATCATGTAGATTTTTGTAATTTTTCATGTTTTAACTAGGATTTTCTTTTTTCCTGCTTTATTTTCCATAATAAAGGCTTAGATGTGATTGAAGGAAATTTGGCACTATTTTGGCCAATTTTTCCCAAGTTTAGAACTCCATGCCTAAAAAGTGTGTTTTGGCCCAATCTCTACTTTTCAGATTGAAAATGCTGACCTTTGACAAATGTAAGTGAACTATAATGGTTTACTGCTAAATAGCCTCAATCTTAAATTTTTATATGTTAATCACCTCTCTCATACTTGTGAACTGCTTGGTTGAATTGTGATTGAAGAAAGCCGCAAACACTTAGAGTTTTGTAGAATGTCATGGTATAAATGTGGTTTTAATATTGCTCATTCATTTGGTGTGTCATTTCTTGATGAAATTGTTGAAGTAACTTTCATGCATGAGATCTCATGGTTATGTCCACATTGGTAACCCCTCTTTCACTCACTTTTATTCTAACATCTTCTTACCTCTCCCTCCATGAAAGGATGTCAAAGTGCACACATTCAGCCTTAGTCACCTCCAAAAGTTTGGGGTGGCCCTATCCATACCCCCCCCACTTCACTCATACTGTCATGTGCCCTATCCACATCAAGGGAAAACAAAAAATAAAAAGAAGAAAAAATACAAAATGATAATAGAAGATGCTCATGTTTAAGAGCATCTAAATAAAGAAAAGACGAGTGAGTAAAAGCACTCCAAACTCTTACTGCAAACCTTTCTTCCTTTTGTATGCCCATGGATCTAGGAAATGTCAAACCCAACTCATTTTTCCCTTTTTCACAGACACATGGTTTACTTAGTGTGGATGGACATATGGGATTGAATGCATGAATGTGAAACGAAAAAATTAATCATTTTTACCTTTAATACAATGAAACGGTTTACCTGGAGTGATATGACATCCATATGGATTGATTGTATTTTCTATGATCCATATTTGAAGTTTGCAGGCTTAGTTCTCTAATCATGATTAGTTTCTAAAAAGGGGAGGAAAGAGGTGGAATGCGTGTACCTAGTCATCTTTGAGCCCATTTAGTCAATATTCATCTATTGCAATGCATTTGTCACTTCTTGACTGTGAAAAAATTGTAGAGAGATTGAGTTGGAGCATACTTGAGGACAAGTATGTTTTAAGTTTGGGGTAGTGATGCAACCCTATTTTAGGGCTCCATCTTGTGTCATATTGCATTTCAACCACATTTATACCTGTTAGATTATATGTTACTTCCCCTAATTTGCCTATTTGTGTAAAATTCACTTATAGACATTATTTGCTTGTTTTTAGATAACTGGACCATGCTTGGATGGAAGAGAGAGAGAAGGAATGGTCCTAGGGTTTATCTACCCTTGGAGAGGCCCAAAGTGAAGTCCAAGGCTCCCTCAACATACCCCTAGTGACCAAAGATCCATTGAAGCAAAGATGTCCAAGGAAACACAAAGATTCAAGTCAAAGTGTCACTACAAGAAAGTGGAATGGTCATGGTACACTAGAATGGCAGTGCTAGCTCACTAAAAATCAACAGAGTCAACCGTGAAGTATTGCAGAAATCATCACACTCATGCCACATAGAATGGTCGTGGCACTAGGACCCGGAAGGGTCGTGCCACCTTGCATGGCCATGTTGCAGCTAATCCAGAATGGTCGTGGAGCAGAGAATGGGAAGCTTCCTCCAAGACACCATGGCTGTGGTGACCACCACGGCCATGCCACCCTTACCCCACCACACTCGTGGTGACCACCACGGTCGTGCCACCTTCAGTTTAAAATCCAACAACTTACTGTGATTTTCCCCCATTTTTCACCTCAATCATTTCCACACACCACGAACATGTTCCCCTACACCCACCATGGTCATGGTACCCACCACGGCCGTACTACTCACAAAAACCTAAATATTTTTCCAATGCATTTCCCACTTTACCCCTACTTGACCTATTGCTTCCTCCCCACCTATATATATGTGGGTGGTGGCTGGAGGCTGAGGTTAGCTACCTTCTACCCCCTCATAGCTCCCCATTTTCACCCCTTATCCATTCCACTCTATTTCCACCTCCATTCCACTCCATTTCACCATTTCCACCGCCAAAATCCTAGTTTCCTAGTGTTTTGACCCTATTCCACCATCATCCCATGCCATTTCACCTTAGAAGAGGAAGGAGGATGTCTTGCAGTAGCTGAAGTGGAGGATTACTATATCTACACCGATCTCCATGGCTTCTTCTACCTCTTTCTCCTTTCTTTTTGTATTTTGCATTTCCATGAGTAGCAAGGCCCCTTGGGTGGATTGTTTGGGGCCAAAAATGTTACTTTGATACCATGGTGGGGGGAAATGATATGTAAATATTTTAATTTCGTTTGCTAATGATCATGTAATTTTTCTATCTCATTCTTCATGAATTACGTTGTGGTTTTTGCTTCAAATCACCTAGGAACTTAGAAAAGTTGATTATATGTCCGAATTGTGTGATTTGCTCCTATGTCCAATTCATGGATCCCTAGCTAGCTAGCCATCTTCCTACGTGCCAATCAATTCTCCTAAGCCTAGGTGAGATATCTAAGTAACTAGTTTAAATGAATTTAGTGTGCTTAGAATGGAGCCTTCTCAAGGCTAGAATGTGGGTGATGTGAGGCCTAAAACCTCACTTCCACTCCTATCACTGCCCTCATCCCCTAATCACCCTAATACCATCTAACCTAGAAACCTAGGCTTTTTTAGACTCTAATCGAATTACACCTAGATCCTAACCCAATTGAGACTCGTAAGGGTAGTAAGAAGTGTTAGGGACTAGTTCCCATATACACAACCTATCCTATCTATGGTCAGTTAGTAGTCTAGTGCAATTCATTAGACTCTAACTTGTTGTTTGGTTTGATAATCTAAACAAGACTATAATGTTCATATGTCACCCCAATCTATTTGATAAGTGTTTCCCTCAAACATCCCACACATATCCTTATTGTTTAACATCGTAATTGCCTTCTTGCTTAGATAGTATTAGCTTAGTTAGTTCTTTATTTGTTGAGTTAGCTTCTTGTCTTGTTCTTGCTTTTCTCTTGCTAGTTTAGGTCTTTAATTGCTATTTTGCCTTATTTTCTAGCTTAGTGTAGTTCAGACTTCTTCTTTCTTTCTTTTGTGTATCTTTCTCTTTTGTTGCTTTCCTTGTCTTTTCTTGCTCATTAGAATTAATTGTCTAGGGTGAAGTTAGGTTTTTATTCTTACTTTCTTTCCTTTAATTTATTTCTTATTCACCATTAGTTTAATAAAAAATTCACTTTCAAACCCTTCAACCTTAGACTCTGTTGTAGGAACCTAGCCCAAAAACTAACCTAGCTCTAGTGCCCCCTTTCTGTCTTGGGTTTGACCCCTAACTTGCCACCCTCCTATACTATAACATGACCTTGTGTGCTTGCGGGTGTAGTGTGTTAGTGTATGTGAGTAACCTATTAGGTCTTTATAAATTCAAAAGATCCCAAGTGCCATATGATCTCGTGGGGAGCATCTCGTCAAGTGTAATTGATTAGTGTGTGCACCTCTGGCGGGATGCACCAGAACCTCAATAATAATGGAAGTTCCTTTTTCTTACATTCCATTTTTGTCAATGTATGTATATGAAAAATGGAAACTCATTTATAGAGTAAAGTAACTCAGACAAATAAGTAGACAATATGAACGCAAGGTTATATATCAGATAATACAAGAAATATCATATTCATGTCAAATATGAGGAAAGTGTACCATAAATAAATGATTGGACGTCACAAGATTTTTTCGAACAACGTCCAAAAGATTTTGAGTCACAAGTTCCAACCAGAGTAGAGCAGGGGATATGGTCAGGTTTTGGTCCAAAATTGAGTTAACATTGATCATGATTTATGTTTGAGAACTTTTTTATCCAAAAATCACGATCTAGGTTCCACATGACTACAATGACAGTCATTCATCCTCAATAAGTAACACGATTTTATAATTCATCAATAATATTGAACATCAAGTTTGTACATTTGGATGTGTGACTTCACTGGGTCATATATATATATATATATATATATATATATATATATATATATATATATATGGGCCCATCTTTATTGCCCGCGCGGGTAGCTACCCGCCCACCCTTCCGACCACTTCTTTTCAAAAAAAAATTTGTAATTGTAGAGGACTATTTTGTCTATACCTCCAAAAAAATTTAGCCAAAAATAATATCATTTGCCCCTCCAAAATCAAAAAACCTATCCTTATATATATGTTGTATATTTTGCACAGAGTTACTTTTTTGGCCAGCAGAGTTACTTTTTTGACACCATAGTTACTTTTTTTTATAGCAGAGTTACTTTCTTAGCCAGGAGAGTTACTTTTTTGGTTGTCGGGTAGTGAAAATCCAGGATACCCGTGTGGGCAATGAATGAACGCCCTATATATATATATATATATATATATATATATATGGCTGTTCGTTCGTTACCCGCGTGGGTAGCCAGATTTTTGCTACCCGCTGGAGTAACTCGGGGTTAAAAGAGTAACTATATGGTACATTGGAGTAACTCTTCTGAATCAAAAGAGTAACTGTATTGATATATAGAGTAACTCTAAGAGCAAAAGAGTAACTGCGCAAAAAATATACAGTCAGTAAATATATGGATGGGTTTTTTTTTTTGGGGGGGGGGCAAATGATATTATTTTTGGATCAAATTTTTTGGGGAGCTAGATAAAATGCTCCTCTACAATTGTGAAAAAAATAAAAAAAATATCAGGAAGTGTGCATGGGTAGCTACCTCCGTGGGTATTAAAGATGAGCCCATATGTATATATATATATATATATAGGGTGTTCATTCATTGCCTACACGGGTAGCATGGATTTTCGCTACCCTACAGCCAAAAAAGTAACTCTTCTAGCTAAGAAAGTAACTCTGCTATAAAAAAAGTAACTATGGTGTCAAAAAAGTAACTCTACTGGCCAAAAAAGTAACTCTGTACAAAATATACAACAGATATATATAAGGATGGGTTTTTTTTATTTTGGAGGGGCAAATGATATTATTTTTGGCTAAAATGTTTTGGAGAGCTAGAAAAAATAGTCCTCTACAATTCCGAATTTTTTTTTTTGAAAAAAAGTATTCGGAAGGGTGGGCGGGTAGCTACCCGCGCGGGCAATAAAGATGGGCCCATATATATATATATATATATATATATATATATATATATATATATATATATATATATACATATATACATATATATACATATATATATATATGAACAATAACAAACCCTAAATCTGTATCAAGTCTCAAAGTTCATATTCCAAGGTTCATGAATATGATTCCAATAATAGATCAGATACTAATTCAACTAGATCTCATGTGAACATGGTCAAGATTAGATAAAGTTACAACTATTCATTTGAAAGTCAACATCAAAGACCATCAGTTAAGAACTTTCAAAAAAGTATTAGTAATTAGACTTTCAAAGTAGTTTCATTGCGTCTGGTCGCTCTCGCAATCAAAATGGACTATATATTCGACCATTTTTGGTATTCTATGTGAGAGTTATGATCATATAAAGTTTTTAGAGAGAGAGATAAATCAACCAAAGGAGGGGGGGAGATGCGGGCTACTTCCAACAGAAACAATGGCACTGGAGCTAGATTTTTGAAAATCCACAACAAGGAATAAGAGAGAGATCTATGGCTTTGGTTGCTTTTTTGGGAAGAAATGGACTCAAAGATGGGATTTTATAGGTCAAGATCTAGAGTTTTATGATGTACTTTTAAGCCAAAAAGCTCAATGGTGGCACCCATGGAGGTGGATCTAGAATGTTCATGAGAAGGCATAGTTTAGGTTCAGAAATAGGTGCAATTGTTTCACATTTACAAAAGGGAAGTGAAGGGGTCAAAAGTTGAGCAAAACTGTGTGAGGAAGGGGGAGGAAGCAGGTTGATTTGGGCAAGGTTTTTGGCCAGTTGAGTTGTTGGTCTCCCTACCCGGGCTTGGGGATGATCAACTACCCAGATGGGCCAGTGAAGTGAGCAGACCGGGCCCAAAAGGGATGATTTTGCTCCAAAACCAAGAAAATTAAGGGTAAAGGCTTAAAAGGTGATTTTAGATGTGAATTTTTGAAAACGTTTAGAGGGAACTAGGAGGCTCCATTTGGGATGAAGTTTGAAAACAAGTCTTACATTGTAGTCTATAATATGTCAAAAACTATTGGGGTACATAGGATGAATGAAGTATAGGAATGATAAAAAAGATTAACAATCATTATCAAGGTGTATTTATGTTTGCACAAAGCATAATAATGCATAAAATGCTAAAATAAGAGTCACAAACTTGTCACATGATCAATAGGTGATCAAATGTAGTCTAAAATCAAGAATGAAAGGACAAGTGGGTACAATATTTAGATATCAATCCAAGGAATTAAAGAACATTTCAAACTATAGTGTTTAGCTATTAGGTGTATCAATTTGATTTAAAGATATTGTCACCTATAATGGAAAATATCTAGCGTGAAGAAGTCAAGTAATTGAAGGGTAATTGCATAGTGAATCATAATTAGGTCAAAGAGAACTTTATTACATCCTTTGCCCCTTACGAGGAATTTTGTCCCTAAAATTCAATATTATGAAGGTATCCATGATCTCATAATTCACATAATAATTCTCAAAATCATTATCATTATGTCACAAAAATTGACTAGCCACTCAATTGAGTTTAAGATTGAGATGATCAAACTGATCAACAAAGATATTTATATTCAAATCCCAGTACATGATAGGCTTTGAGTCATAGATAAGTGGAGGAAGACTAACACACTAGGGCATCCAATTCAAAATTTTCAAGATATGGTGATTCCAAAGTAACAATGTTTGTAGCAAGAATTAAAGGAGTTACATAATTAAAAAGCGTAATCTAAATCTGATATTGATTTATTTTCTTTCATTGATGATTTACATTGGTGGCCCATGGAGGTGGATTGGGGCACTGACCCTTGAAGTGGCCCTCTTTATTGTAGTAATAGAAAACTTGATTTGGGTTTCTGCATCTTCCTCCATGATTACTTCCACATTTATAGCATCTCATCTTTTGATTTTTGACATTTCCTTGAATAGGGTTTGTATGAAATTGATTTGTGTTGAATTCATTTTGAGGTCCTTCCTCTTGCTTAGGATCATCCATTAAAGCATTAGTCGATCCTAAATAGGCCAAGATTTGGTTATTCCCGTGTCCCAATGCTAGGGTTCTTTCCATATTTAGAGCATGGTAAATCCTAGAAAATGGTAGGTCAACATGATTCATCCAAAGTTTGTAGAGCTATATTCATTCCTTCAACATATTTGTCCAATTTCTCTTCCAAATTCAAGTT
The DNA here is from genome assembly GCA_963693085.1 of Alisma plantago-aquatica. NCBI lineage: Eukaryota > Viridiplantae > Streptophyta > Magnoliopsida > Alismatales > Alismataceae > Alisma > Alisma plantago-aquatica. The sequence goes on along the minus strand of OY856412.1, from coordinate 1,097,604,864 downwards.
CTTAGCATGAAAGTCCAAGAGTTAGAACTGGCAACTGTATTTATCCACCAAGGAGTAACCTTCAGTTAGGGCCAAAACTTGCTTCTTCTTTTCCTTCAACTCATTGCTAGGCATGAAATGAGTTAAAAGTAGGCTTGAAGGTTTCCCAGTTCAAAGGAATGAATTGTTGGGAGTTGGTGTAATTTTCCCACCATATTTTGGCTAAATTCTTCAATTCATAGGTGGTAAAAGTCACTTTTTTATTCTTTGGGCATCCCAACATTTCTAAGGCACTTTCCATAGATATTATCCATGAATCAATTTTCTCCAACACATCCTCCTTGTCTTCACCATAAAACAATTATGGGTTTAATTTAAGGAAATCAATGATGGTGACATGCTTTGGTTCATTGATGTGGATTCCTCTCAGAGCTAAAGAGGTGGTGTGTTAGTTCAGATGTATCATAGAATCCATAAGTTGTTTTTATAACTCCCAAGCATCCTCCTTGAGGACCTTTCTTGGTTCATCATCATCATCATCATCTTCTTCTTCTTTAGTCCTATCTCTTTTGGGTTCCTTTCCATTGTTGACTCCTTTTCCCTTAACTTTCTCAACTTCTCCTTCTTCATCTGCTTTTTTCTCTTTTCTTTTTCTTTTTTAGCTTCATTTTTCATTTTGGCTTCCTTCTTATTGTGGTAGCTTGTAGAAAGGCCTCAAAATGCTAGACTGTCAATGTCAAATTGACAAACCTTATGATAAATGATTGTATCTGACAAGAAACCCATTTTTGCAACCTTAGAGATAAGGAGATGTCAAATCATAACAACAGCAATATGTCAACTACCATTATCTATATTTAGTACTTGAGTCATAGAATCACTGGAGAGATAGGGTACAAGGGAGAAAGGACAATGACCAAAAAGCCAAAGGTTGGTCACTACTAAGGTTGCATCCAAAAGCTCATTTAAATGACAAAATGTTGCCCCATGAATAGTGTAAAGAAGGTGTTGTGTGCATAGGATGTCACATGTACAACTGGATCCTTCCTGGAAGGATAAATGGCCTTTTTAAGCATACTTGATAAGATCAAAGGAATATTTCAAAAACAAAGTTTGAACAATAGGTTAGGAGTAGGGGTAATTTTCTTCAAAATATGAACTAGTAGTTGTTGGGTGGGGCAACACCATTATAGGAGAGAACTTGAACGATGTGGAAAATTGGTCATCCTTATGTTGGTGATATGTCCTAAGAGCCAATCATATGATGATTCTAATGCCACATATTGTAATTGATTTGATTATTGATAAAGGCAATTGCAGTAACTATGCTTGTTTAAATATGGGGTAGTGAATAAATATAATAATTTCCTTAGAATGTATGACTCAATGACATGTGAGTTCAGGTTGAGGACATGAATATGAGATCATGTGTATGTTAAGAGTATTTATTCTTATCTTAGTCCCTAGTTGGATATTACTATGGATATTAGGATAACAATAATACATCAAGACTAGCATATATGTTGATCGATGACTATGTCTCATTATTCAAGATACTAGATATCAAATCAAACACATAGGTACTTATTATGAACAAGTGTATTGGAAAACCCACCTTGAGTGTGATACATGGAAGTTGATAATGGCAGTCAGAATCACATCTCAATGTGACAGTGGTGATTGTAGTCCTTAGACATGAAGTCAATAAAATCATTGCATGTTGTTCAATTTTCTTTAGCACTACTCAATGTGACCTTGAAAGGAGTTGTCATACATGTCATTCTTAGGTGCATTGTGACACATGTGGATTATTGTGAGTGATGTAGATGGAATTTGTCCCTCCCAATGGAGGGATATCCTGGCCACTTGATGAGTAAGACTATGAAATGCATGGTAATGCTAATGTGAGTCAATGTATGATATTAAGCTAATGTGTATCTCAATAGTCTACTGTAGATCAAGGAATAAAGATTGAACATTAAGGGGTTGACATTTCCATGTCATGTATTTAATCTAGAAGTTAGAGACTAAGGGACTATACAAACACTGTAACACTTATCACAATACTAGGTTAAGTTGTTCTCCAACTTATCCAATTACTTGGTAGCAATGAAGTCTTGCTAGATACCAATCATTTCTTATGAAATCATAATTTAATTATGATTATCACTACCAATGTAATTTGGACCCTATGGTGTCACACACATAGGATGTATTGGAATTGGAATCTAGTTGTGGACATGATTAGAAATGATCCAAGTAAAATTAATTACTAAAATGTTTAGGAAATCTACTAGAATAATACTGGAATATAATCTAAGTTAATTGGTAAAAATATTTAAGTTAGTTAATTAAATTTAAATTGTTAAGTTGACTGAGTAATCACTAGTGGTTGACTAGAGATGGATGGTAGAAAATTAGTTAATCAAGTAATATGGTTAATTGGTTAGTTAATTGATACTAAAATATTCTAATTGTCTTATCGACTGTCCACGAGCGACCCATTTTAAATGTAGGTGCAGTGTTTTATTTCCCATGGGTTTTAGGAAACTATGCTTCCTTTCCTCTGTTATTTATATGGGAATGATGGTCGGATGTTAGAGACACGCTCTTGTACATGAACCCTAGTAGTAATTATCCTCGAGAGAGAGAGAGAGAGGAGTGAAACCATGACTCTAGCACGATGTCAAGTGAAAGGTTTCTCCTTCCTACTGGCTCAAGTAGCACGACAAGGAGTTCCAATCCATCTGTGTGGACTATGTATGTATGAATGTGGACGTTGAGCACCAGCATTTGGAGGACGTCAACGAGTACCGTCCATGCATGCAATAAGAAACACAGGCCATCATGCGAAGGGGATGTTTCTGGACTTACTCCGTGACAAGGCATACCTCTCACACCCTCCTTGTGAATACGTCATTGTTGACAAGATTTGTTAGTCAGATATAGAGAGAATATTTTTTGTGGTTTCAATTGTGTTTGCTGCCTCCATGAAACCTAACACCTTAATCCCATACTTGGCATGGGTAACTATGGACTCAATATATCATTTACAATCATAAGGACTTATGTGGTTCAATATCTGGAGAAGAAGGTGTTGAGTATCATCAAGACCTAATCCTCAATTGTCTAGGGTCTGAAGGATCATAAGGTGTTGAAGTGAGATATGCTTTTGAGAAGAATGTTCTTGAGAAAACTGGAGTGGGGCACTGGTAGTGAACATAGGTTGGGAGAAGAAAAAGGTAGGCCCAAGTTTTAGTGGAGCAAGGAGAAGATCCCACTCGGTTGAGGACATGTGCACGATGTTAGTGAAGGGAAAATGACAAAGAAGTAGGATATTCCTACCTTAAAGAAACATGTGTTGAAGACAAATTCAATAAGACATGCACAAGATAGAAGTGGTCCACATGAGGAGGTGTCTCAATACAATGACGGGCCTCCAATATGCAAGGAACATGTGCATAAAAGAAAGGCTTGATGGGGTTGGATAGTCCTACTATCATGTCAATTGGTTCCTATCTAGGATGGCAAGATAGAGCAGTAGTAGTGTCAGATCCATCAGAAACCTAGTGTGGCAGTGCATTGTACCAAAGTTGTGAGCAAGTTAAAATCCACATATCTGGCATTTAAAAAAATGGAGAGTAGTGACCAATCCTTCCCAAACATCAATGTACTCTTACACCTTGTAGATTTCACCAACTCATATCTGAGAAGATATATGCAAAAGTCAAAGATGATTGACAAAATTACCATGTTCTAAGGGATTGACACGACAAGTGTAAGGACTTGTAAAGGGACATGTGACATGGGAAAAAGTGATGACGTACTCCACAACAGCTATAGAGAAACATGCTAGTGTCAAATCTTCATGATGATCTTGTTACAATTATTGATGATGGTGAAAGAAAATTTAAAGAAGATGAAACAACAAAGACATTGTCTTCCTTGCATTAGGATCATACTATACCAATTGTTGATGACCTCATGGTGTAAGTTGGGGTAAATATTTTGATACAAAAATAAATATTTTATGACCTCATTTAAGTGATTAGACCATCCCAAATTTAGGTTGCTTTCTATATCAAATCTGACAAATAATTTTAGATGTGACATCAAGAAATCAGAATTTCAGCACCATAACATCATATCATCCATAAGATTGAATCCTTTTTCCCATTTGTATGGAATACCTTACTTGTTACATCTGAACAACATAGCCACAATCCATAAAATGAGTATCTATATAGAGACATTGTCACTCTCTTTTCATACACCCATCCACAGTAGTGGATGAAGAATTGAGTTGAGAAGGAACATGTCTCTGGATTATGCTCTTTGGGTTATGGAATCTTCCTCCTATAGGTGACTATGAAACTACCATTGACGATGTGCTCGTTCATCCAATTGACGTAAAAAAGACTTATGTGCATCCATATTTAAAAGATGACATTAATGAATGTTGCAATGCTCTAGATTTGATTGATTTCAACTATTTATATAGTAATTTTATTTATGAACATAATGATGAAAGTTTAATCTATCAAATATCCACATAAATTTGAAGAAGAAAAGTGCAATATATCCTACACGAGCATTATCCCCACGTTTTCTCTCATTCCTCTTAGTAGGGTGTTTTCCCTCTTTGAGAATTCCAACATCCACCCTAAATGCCAAATACTTTTTCACTCCTATCATTTATCTCAAAAACTATATTTGTATCAAACGTTTCTACCATATTCTTCATTAAATATATCATTTGACACTTCCCAAGACACTCAAGATGAACCCCTATGAAATTCTTGTTTATGTTATCTTTCATATCACCTCTTCCATTCTCCATTTCAGTCAACTTAATTTTCCTTCAATCAAAAAGGTACTCACATCAATGCCACAAGTTTGAAGAGTGAATCTTCCAATATACCTCTTTCATTGGCGAAGGATCCTCCTCCAAAGGAATGTCTCCATCTCAAGCTCAATTCGACACCCTTCTTTCATGGGTTACGTCTATGTTACAAATGAGCAACCCAGGGGTGCATGATGAATGAAAATTAATATTTTGGGAACATAAGTGTAACGCATATCCCGCTATCACACAGACAATGAAATGCCACGGGAAAATGTGTGGAAACACCATAAACCACATATTACCGAAAACACAGGTTAATTAAAATGGTTTGCGGAAAGAATATAAAAGAGAACTATTACATCCAAATCCTCATCCTACAAGGAAACATGTTATATAAATACGCACAAACATGGATATATGTCCACAACTTATAGGAACTAGCTGTCCTGTCAGCACCAGAGTTCATCACCTGTTTATACATACATAACAGGCCACATCAGGCCAGCAGTAGGTTATACAAAACTACATCATCTAAACATCATAAAACATCGTCAAAACACCTCCGAGGACCTGAGAGTACAGGGATGACTCTAGGACTCTACTACAAAGCAACCAAAACAGCAGCATATCCATCTCTTGCCTCCTACTGCTCCTCTTACTGCTCAGTCGTAACCTCACGACCACCACCACGTCTAGCACGATCACCTAAAAAGATTGTAAACCAACGGGGTGAGACACATAGTCCCAGTGAGAAACATAACTACCTGCCAAAACTATAAAACTTCAGGTAAAGCAGGTAAAGAAGATAACTGATATCAGCAGATCATGAGCATAGCATCTTGAGCAGAACTCATTTTATTAACAATCTTACCAGATATCCAGGAGGCATATAACTAGATATTTCTCTATGGAACATGATTGACAAGATAAGATTAATAAGAACTTCTCACAAAATATAAGGATCGTACAAATAGTTGCAAGGTATAACTAGATCAACTATACAAGCAAGGCCTCAATCAATGTTCCATTTTTTGCCTTAAGAAAAATATTCTATACTACTGCATTACGATTTATTATGCCCTGAGGAAGTGAGCCGTCCCACTCAAATCCAACCTTTGGGTGTGAAGCCCAAAAACTGGTGCCATACAAAGTCATTGGGAGAGCCAGACTCCATGACCTCACCTCTTTGTGGTTAGTGCACGAAAACCAAAGAAGGACCGCAATCTCTTTCTTGAGTTGCCTCATCCATAGGGTCAGCTCCGTAGGCTACCCTTATATAATAATGAGCCATGGACCTGTTCACCATGATCTATAATCACTGAGCCATGGGCTTGTTCACCATGCTCTATAACCACTGAGCCATGGGCCTGTTCACCATGCTCTATACACAACCACAGTTGTACTCAAATCCTCCTACTTTCGGCTAGGAGAAACCCCGCATATTCAATAATATGCGCTCCAGGTAATCCCGTAGGATAAACCTGTTTCACCATCACCAACTACTGACGATGATGGATCTATGGCCAGGGAAAACTACATGATATGTTCCACTATAATTAATTAGTATATTTTAAGTGGATTGTTGAGGCAACCAAGTTATAAAGCATAACATCATTGAGTTACATTATTACTGTCATTATCACATTATCATGGGATCTCAATCCCTCATAATATAATGCCACTACCTCTCAAGGCTTACATCATCACCATGGAATAGCAATCTCTTATCTCAACATCAGAGGATAACACCTCAACTAGGCACTCAGCCTTTATCAGGTATACAGACCTTTTCACATCATACTGGTGATACATGTTATCTCATCAACGAGGATCATCATCATTCAGTGTTATTCAAACACATAAACCTCATAGCTCTTACCTGGCTATGAATCCATCTGATACACCTGCATTGTTAGTATGCATATCAAGAGAGATAACTTAAATCACCAAACCTATATATCTTTAGGGAAACATATTATGATTATCATGCTATTAGGGTTTAAGGTACATGATTGGATCGACATCCATGATTATAATTACAAGAGGCATAAAGTTATATTAATTACATTATTGTTTTCAAACCATGAGCATACACTATGCCTTAACATCTCATGAGCATGATCATTATCAAGGAATACATCCCTAAGGATTTCACAACCATAGCCTAGTCATACAACATTGGTCACAACCTTTCATCCATAACCCATCATCCACAAGGTACAAGAAAGTAACGTACTAGGGTTTCCTGGGTTAAGCACAACCCTCACCAAAGGTATTGTCTTTCCTCACTAGAGATGTGGCAGGTAGCACCATCCCTCACCCAAAATGGTAGTGGGTAGAATCATATCCCTCACAAAAACTCTAACGGCTAGGGCACTTAGCCACACATATCGGCCATCCATGTCGTGCACCCATGCTCCAAGGGTATCGTGCAACCAGGGCTAGTATTGTGTCATGCAACCTAATCCAAGAGGGTATCGTGCATCCAAGAAGCAAGGGTGATAATATGCAGCTCATACCGTGCAACCAAGAAGCAAGGGTGGTCGGGCAACACAACTAGCCCTAACGACCAAGACCATATCGCCCATTAGGGTTAGGGTTCATATCGAGCAGCCTTCTTCACCATATTGGCCAAAGCCCTAACGGCCAAGGCCATGGCGCCCAAGCTCAACACTGTGTCACCCAACAAGCTTACTACAACAAACGACACCAAGACACCAAAAGGTGACCTATCGTCCAACTAGGTTAAGCACAACATCCCGGTCACCACTAAGGAACCTAACTAGGGTCCACCACCCAAACACCATATCGGGCAACACAAAACCACCCTATGTCGCCCAAGGCACAAAATAGAGGTATCCACTCCCAAAACCATCTCGGGCAACAAAGCCAAAGAACTCAACTTAACATATCATCCAAGACAAAAGCCCTAGAAGAGGGGTATCATGTAAAGCACAAGGTCCATATCGGTTTGGTCATCATCAACCTCAAGATAACCATCATCAAGCCCTAATAGATCAAGAGAGTTGGATCACCTCTCAACAACCAAGAGAGAGGGGTATTGCACAACCTCCATCCCATATCGGGCAACAAGATAGGTCATCCATATCGGTCAACCCTTCAACCTCAACTAGGTCATCAACAACCAAAGGATCACCTCTCAAATCCATGGTGAGAATAGGGTATTGCCCAAGAAACTAGAATATAGACTCACCTCTCAATGACTAAGGAAGAGAGGGGTTTTGCCTACACCACTAGAGCTCAAGCTCACTTCTCAAAACCAAGGAGACAAAGGGGTATTGTCCCAAGGAAAACCTAATCCATAGGTTCTCCCAACAAGGTCCAAGGTCATACAACTATCAACATCATAACCACTTAGTCCAATAAGATTAAAGTTACAAACTAGAGCAAGAAACATATCCAACAAGATGCAAGGCCGATCAAGATCATATATGAACATGCAACATAAAAGAAGGTAGTATAGCTGGGGTTTGGAGTTATGTAACCCGCCTCAAGCAAGCTCCTCAAGCTCCAAATCTCCAAGCACCAAGATTTAAGCTCTTATCTCCAAAGCACCCCACCTTCGGCCACCACAAGAAGAGAAGCAAAGCTCATAACCACCATGGCTGAAGAACAAGCAAGAAGGAGAAGAAGGTGCTAAGGAGAGAGGGGAGATGCTTACCAAGGAAGCAAGACCCTTCTAGGGTTCGGCCACCACCTAGAGGAAGAAGAAGAAGACTCCACCCAAAGGGGGGGGGGGTTCGGCCACCAAGCTTGCTCTACCAAGGGAAGGTGTATCGGCCACCAAAGGAAAAAGGAGCAACTAAAGGAACTAAAGGTCTAAGAAACTAAAGAGAGGGTTGTATATATACAAGAGGGTCTATGGGGTACCCACCTTGGTGTTGCTCCACATGTGCACGTCCAAGGCACCACTTGTCCAAATCCATGCCACCTTGCTAAAACACATGCACATGTCATGCCACCAACTAACAAAGGATCAACCACTTGTCCAAGGTATGGTGACACAACCAACGCAAGGTCAAGGTGGTCACATGGGCGACACACCCCACTGGGCGACACACCCCACTGGGCGACACACCCCATCTGGGTGACACAGGTCACCAAGGAGCTCTTTGCACGACACAAGGCCTCAACAAGGCAAAGCAAAGCCCAACAAAGCTCAGCAAAGCCCAAAACTACTCAAGCAATGAGCCCAACCCATCCTCTTAACCCTAGAGGATGCAAGGAGAGAGAAACATCTCTCAACGTGAAAAACTTGCACATCAACCCTAAACTTGGGTTATTTGCAAGTTGCACCTTCAACTCTCCACAAAACACAACAAACCCTAATCACAACCTCAGGTGATTAGCAAGCTTCAAAACACAACGTTTAGGCAAATCAAATAGGGTAAACCCAAAACGAAGGTCAGGGTCCTTACAATAAGAGACTATCTCTACTATGCCCAAATTTATATTCATTGGGATGTCTCTTTTCTTATTAGTTATATGAACATGTGAGATTCTTCATAATGCCTTCCTTATCCTTGCCTATCTCCTTAAACTCCTTTTAAACTAACTACAAATTTTGCATCTTATGCATATCAATGGGTCTACCAACAGGCCCCTCAAATTGCTAATACCCCTTGTGTTGATATCCCCTTTGTAGATTCTCCTATTGAACATCAGATACAACATGCTTTACCTCTTGCCTTACCTTTTATAATCCTATTTTTTTTATTTTTAAATTCAATTGATTGTTTGTTTCAAATTTTGAGTATGCCAATGCATTGTTCTCATTACTTCGGACTGTACCAATGAACAATGATCATATTACCATCAGGTAGAGAAAATGAGGAGATGGAAGAAGGAGAGAAAGGCTAACAAGAATAAGATGAAGAATATAATTGTGACAATGATGGATAAGAATAATATTATACATGACCAATATTTGATACTTCATATCCTCCAGTTAGATGAGAAAATTTTGATGATGAGAACTATGACCCGTATATAGGCTAAGTGTAGACTTAGTCTAGTTGAACTTCCATTATCATTTTGCATGTTGCACAGTAATATTTGGGGCACTTTGTTTTAAGGATTTAACCTTGTTTATGAATTTATTCTAGTTGTGTACATATAATATCTTTCATTATGGTTGATAGAAGTATTGTATGTAGCTCTTAAATTTATGAGGAATGCATATGTATCCTTGGTCGTTTTCCATTTTTGTATGATTTCTGATTCGGTAACTTGAATGAAATTACATTCTCCTAGATTATATTATTCTCCTAAATGATTTCATTTGTAATATATTGTCTCCCCATAGTTTTTGTATTTTTTATGGAAAGATGGACTCAAATGATTCCTATGGAAGTCTAGGAGAAAATATGGAAATGGCTTGCTTGTTGAAGCAAACATGTGGACCTAGTCTCCAATGTCCATTGGATCTTTTTCCTTGTTTTGGAATTTTGGAAAATGGTGTTGGACTGTAGATATTTTGGACACACTTCATGATCCTAATGTGAAAACATTTCGATGAAGAAATCTCAAGTTCTACAATGAGATCGATGAGTTTGAATATCAATAAAGATATATTTATAATATTAGTTGTAATCCATTCATTTATGAAATGCATTCTATCAAGCTCAAGTTGGAATTATTGGAATGATTGTGACTATGATGCACTTACAATTCCATTGATCAAGTTATGAATTGGTCACTTGTTTGATCATGGAGATATACAGTGGAACTAGAAAAATTAGGATTTTTGGATTCAAATGTCAGCATTCTTTTATTCTTGAAAATCAAACTAACAAAGTGATCATATGTGTGGAAATGCACTTGTCATTGACTTATTTTACCTAGGACAAAACCAATCAAACAACAAGGGTTTGTTTACCAATAATTTTCATTGACTGATTTTCCATTCTAGAAAACCAACTAACTATTCAAACAGATAAAATGCTCACAAGATCAGTGGTTAGTTTTACCAGGACAAAACTAGTTGAAATAATTTGAGTTTCTACATATTAAGTAGTGTAGGTTGACTCTCTCTTCAATAAACCTCCAAACACATTTGTTGCACACTCTTTGCATGGTTGTTAAGTATGTTAGGATAAATCCAACCAACTGAGTTACTACTTATGATTTTAAAAATTGCAAAACTAGTCATTTTTAAGAGAAAATGTGAAATAAGTTTTTCTAAACATTCACTCACTCCCCTAGAAATTGATAGAATTTATCCCAAAAACCTCAATTGAATAGTAGGCACCATCAACTATTTTGGGAAAGATTTGGGAGACTCAAATATAACCATGTTGTATGGATTTGAGATAGCGCATCAAAGATCCCTTAAATTACTTCTTAATATTACATTTGTTTGCATCAATTGAGTGATTAAGAGTAATTTATAAGATAGTGAGTCCTAGTTGTTATCTTATTAGGCTCTCAATTACATTTGTTTGCAAGTCTACAAGCACAAACACAAATATGAGTGAGTGCAAGTACAACCACTATATTCAAGAATAAGGTTTATAAGATTCACAACTATAGAATGGATTCAAGTAGTATTTGAGTTTAAATCATGGATTACATGAGGACTTAGAACAATAGTTTGTCCTATTATACACAATGTTAAGTAGTGAAGTAAGTAACTAAAAGAGAAATTGTCCATGGAAGATATTGTACTGAGGATATGGATGCATAAATGGAAAGTCGCCTCATCCAAGCATAGAAACGTCCTTTGAACATATATCAAATACCTTGTGATTTCTTAGGTTTACTAATACTCCAAATGGTGGTTGGAATGGGGAAAAGAGATGGCAATGTGTGGTGAATGGTGTAAAGACCAAGTCTCTACTACTAAACATGATAAACAAGTATATCAAATGTGTGGCAATAGAAGAAATAAAACTTGACTTTATTCAAAATGTATAAAGAGTAAATTACAAAATTTCCATAAAGGGAGTACATCTTTATACAAAACATAGGATCTAGGTAGAGGAAGACTTAGACTAAGCCAATATTGTCTCCAAACAAAACAACTTAATATATAAAGGCAACTATGAACATACAAGCTATATGTTCCTTTTCTTCTTGTCCTATCCTTAGGCTTAGGTTCACCAAGTTTCAGATGCGCACTCTGATCCTATACCTGGATGGTTGGGATCATCCAGAAAAAGAAGGATAAAAGTATGTGTCAATCAAAAGGAATAAGACAAGTAATAGTCAACAATATTTCACAATAAAAGATTCTCTATACTACAAGATTTTAAGAGAATGAGACAAATATTCAAATAAGAAAAAGAGAACTTCCATAATCAATCACCACAATAACAATCACATAGCATGAAAATATTAAGACACAAAGTCATCTCAATGTAGGGTGAGGCACCTACCGGACCTCGCCAAGGGGAAGGGGGACTAAAACCCCAGTGCCTAATATAAAGTGGCAGGGGGGACTAAAACCCCAATGCCTAATATAAAATGGCTGGGGGACTAAAACCCCAGTGCCCGGAAGGAGGACTAAAACCTTAGTGCCCTATGGGTGGTTTGTACTCATGTACACTACATTGTCATTTGGCCTAAAATACATCATGCTTAATAGTCACTTGGCAGTATTGAGAAGTATAACAAGATTTCAACATTTCAAAATGGGAATAAAACCCAAATAAATAATCTCAAATAATGGATGAGCCAAAACATTGTCCATAGCAAGATTCAAGAGTTACAATTAAATGAGCCACATAGGCAATAGAAGCATCACATAGTAAAGAGCCAAATAAATGCAATTAGAAGGATAACAAGGCTAGCACATCTTTAAGGTAGGGTTGGATAAGATCCCAACTGGAGGATAGGTAATTTGCACATATACATTCCACATAGATTTCACATTCATCATAGATGTTCACATAAATAGGTTCCACATACTAAAATAGGATCCACACACATAGGGGCCACATACACCAATAGGTTTTCACATACATAAATATGATTCACATACATAGGAGTCACATACCTTAGTTTCAATTCATTACCATCACATTCACCAATCTGATTGTATCCAAATCCATATTTCCCTAGTTGCAAACATTATCATGTATTAGGATGTGTTAAGCATAAAGATATAAAGAAAAACCCATTTTTAAACCTTTTTAGGAAAACCTTCGATTTGAGACCCAAATCTTAGACCAAGACATTACTTAGACTTTAGTGATTTGAAAAACATATTTTATTTTACAAATTGGACTTAAAATGAATTACTTATGCATTTTAGAATAGTTAAATCATCAAAAGAGTATATTAGGGAAACTTCCAAAAATAATTTGGAATCAGGCTTCAAAAACCACAAAATTGGATTCTACTCGAAAAATCCTTTCCAACGACTATTTATTCGCATTTTTCTGACCATGGATCGATTTGCTATGAATTCAGTAAAATCGGCCAATCAGAATGCAAGAAAACCATAGTGTGACAGTAATTTAAATGAAAATGTAAATCAATATAAATAATAGGTGAAATGACCAAAATCCCCTGGTCACCAAAACAAAATAATTAAGCTACGAGGGAAGACCAGTCATTTACAACTATCAATTGTTTGCGGCTGAAAGACAGAACGAGGGGGAAAAGACGATAATGCCCAAGCAAAGTAAATCGTTCCATTTCCCGCGCATGACCCTCTTGGTCATTCCATGACCTGGCTTCTTCCAGCCAAGGTCATGGCACGAGCAGGCTCACAGGAGCTCAACTCCTTTTCTTCAAATCGCCATCAGGGCGTGCAACTAAGAACAGACATTGGGAACGAGTTCCCTAGGTTCCCACGGTGACGATGAGGTACATAGGAGCTCATGGCGTGCTCTGGAGCCATGGAACCATCCTCAACATGGTCAGGAATAGGGCTAGAACCAAATCTGAGGTCAAAACCATCGAAAACAAGGGGACAAGACACCACTTAAGTCCCCAAAAGGTTCGTGGAAGCAAGGCAGGTCAAAAATAAGTATCACGACAGGCGGAGGTCCAATGGAATGGGAAAAACACATGGTGGCGGCGGAGCTCTACGACGGCTATAGGACATGGTAATAGAGTGCATCGCGAGCCCAGTAAGGTTAAGGAACAGAAAGGCGGAGGTCTAGGGATGCTTACCGGCGCATCAATTTGACCCAAGGTGTATTAGGGGCCGGTGTTGGCATGGAGTTCGTCGGAGAAGAAAAGCGAGAAGGACAGGGATCTCTGGGAAGGTTGAGGAGAAATTGGATGGGGAGGACGAAGTCTCGAGGCCTAAGGGTGCTCGACGACCCCTTAAATAGGTAGGAGAAGGACCGAGGTCGCCTCTACGACTCGAGGGTTTGAGAGGAGGGGAGAGGTCGATTTGGGCATAACGCCACCAGGGAGAAAGGGGCGATGAGCTAGGGCTCATTCGAACCGGCGGCGTGAGGTGGAGCTAACGGTGAAGGAATCGCGTTAAACGGAGAAGGAGAGAGGGAGTAAGGAGTTGAGGAGACTAGCTGTTGGGTCTATCCTAACGGCTGGAGGATGAAGATGATGGCTCGTCTGTCCGATCGGCCTCTAATTAGATCTGAGTCATTGGATCAGGTCGGGGGCACGTGACAGGGATTAAAGGCAGAACATTAGCGTTACATTTCGATATAAATGAAATAAATCAAAGACTTTTATCACACTATCTTAAAAGCGTATAAAATCATTTTGAGGGGTCAAATGAAGTCCAAAAGCCACCAAATTTTAACCACATGCTCATATTAAAGTCTAGAACAATGGTATGCAATTACTTTCTCATTTTATACATAATATGGCCCTTAATAAATATATTGCTCACTAAAGTGTATATTAATATATTAAAATGAATGAGTTATATGAAAAGACTTCTTTTAATGGATTATATGATTGAATTTCGAGATATACCATTATTAACTTTAAGAGCAAAATATCCCCATTATATTCTATTTTGATATATTATTATCATTTTTGAGGAGAGAGAAGGAAAAAGGGAAAATACACTCATAATTAATTCAAATACACATTATTACTAATGTGTTTATCCAAAAAGCTCCAAATAAACATTATCTACTTTTTTTCTCTCATAAAACTCCATTTTGCATTATTAGTCCTTAATTATTACCTTAGGTGGGTTATTTGTGCAAACACCCCTTTATTATCATAAATGAGGGAAAAAGGTAATTTCAACCTTGAATTGTGCTCAAATTGCACAAGGAGTCCAAAAAGAATATAAAAGAAGGGAAATTTATGAAATTAGTCCAAAAGGACTTGAAAGAAATGAAAAGATAGAATATGGGTAAATTGTAGGGTAGACCCTAAGATTCAGTATGTTATAGCACCCCACCCCTTAAAGAGGATTTTGTCCCCGAAATCACAATAAGAGGAAAGAGAGGGTGAGTGTGCAACTTCCCAACCTTAAGCACTAGGTTATAACCCTTAAACTAGGGTACAAAACAAAATCTATATAAGTCAGGTGTTTCTAAGGTTTCCACAAAACCTATAGCCTTTTATCAAACTCAAATCAACATTTTTGCCTTATTAGCATAATCTCCATCATGAAGAGGTATCATATTTATTATACTATCACTTGTGCCACATTTTATTCAAAACAATTACATTTCAATATTATATCATGTGTATTTCCCTCATCAAGGGTTTTAAGCACAATTAGGGTTTACCAAACCATTTCAACATTAATTAATGTATTAGGTCAAAAACCTTAATAACATGAATTCATTTTCCATTATCCTCTTAAAACTATCATGTAGAATTATCACAAATTATTTTGTAGAAAAAGTTAATATTATCCAACAAGTTATTAAGCCTATAATAATTCCAAATAATGTTCATATTGTACATTGTCATATCATCTTTCATACTCATATTAATGACATCATTAATCATTGTCGTCCATTACACTTTATATTATAAATTATACATATTTTACTTCACATTAGGCATTTTATGAATATTTATGTGAATCCAATTATTCATTATCATGCTTGAGTCATTATACTCATTTTAGTGAATAGGATGTAACACATTAAATATTAATGAATTAATTCATATATCAAGTTATGATGAGGTGTTCATTAGAGAACAAGGTGATATACCTTATATATATTGATAACTTTGTGACTATAATCCATTTATATGCATTAAGGTATATTATGTGATGATGACACCTAATGTCACTAATGTATCATGAAAGGCATTAAGGGTATATATATGTATATGTTGTCAAGGCTATATGATTACATATTAGGGTTTAGGTCAACATGATCATTACATGTTAAAGCATCCTTAGGGTGCATTATCCATACACATTTTACCATTAGGGTGGCATAGTCAACGTTATGTATATTCACCATTAGTAATGAGTAACTCATTATTATGTGAATCAATAATATGTGAAGGTTCAAGCATATGAACTATCTCTATATGACTTACTACATATTCACGTGTGTATAAACAAACAAGTTAAAGTATAATGTGCTTGGTAAATTCTTGTTCACATAAGTTATTATGTACATATGTCCACATAGATAGGGTTTCTAACTCCAAAGGTATTTGATTTTGATTTTAATTGGGATTCCATACCCCTAAAAAGGGATTTCGTCCTCGAAATCAGATTTGCTAAACCAAATAGGGTACTAACACCATTACCCTCACTCCACCCCTTAAAGGGTCAACTAAGTCAAACTAAGATAAGGGTAAAAGGTACATAAAACTCAACAATATAAGGATTTACTAACCAAGCTTCAGGGTGTAACATAGGGTACACTAAACCCTAAACATAGAAGTATAAGGTATTTAAGGATGATTTTTGTGTAAGAGATCAAATCATCACTTATAGTTTTCCTAAGGTATTCAACAATTAGGCAACATGCCCAAAGATAGACTATTTTGAGTTGTCTGTATCAGATCAGGCCAGGCCAGGTCATATGAGCTCAGGAGTCCTTGTTACCAAGCTAGTAGGGCATAGGAAAATATTGCCATCCCCCAAGCTCTGACCCTTTCTAGACACCATCACTTTCAACTTCTTTCTCTAGTAGCTTATCAATAGACAATTCACCAAAAAGTTGACAAATTTTATTTTTAATATGAAATTATTATGATCCTAGATCAAACTTTCATCATAGGTCAACTCTAAGGTGAAAAACTAACTAAAGGAACTATATATGGTAAGGGTTCTATCTAGGAGAAAATTTGAATTAGTCAAGAATCCGACTACCTTGATGCTCTGATACCATGTTGTAAAGACCAAGTCTCTACTAGTAAACATGATAAACAAGTACATCAAATGTGTGGCAGCGGAAGAAATAAAACTTGGCTTTATTTAAAATGTATAAAGAGTAAATTACAAAATTTCCATAAAGGGAGTACATCTTTATAAAAAAACATAGGATCTAGGTAGAGGAAGACTTAGACTAAGCCAATATTGTCTCCAAACAAAACAACTTAATATATAAAGGCAACTATGAACATGCAAGCTATATGTTCCTTTTCTTCTTGTCCTATCCTTAGCCTTAGGTTCACCAAGTTTCAGCTGCGCACTCTGATCCTATACCTGGATGGTTGGGATCATCCAGCAAAAGAAAGATAAAAGTATGTGTCAATCAAAAGGAATAGGACAAGTAATAGTCAACAATATTGCATAATAAAAGATTCTCTATAGTACAAGATTTTAAGAGAATGAGACAAATATTCAAATAAGAAAAAGAGAACTGCCATAATCAATCACCACAATAACAATCACATAGCATGAACATATTAAGACACAAAGTCATCTCAATGTAGGGTGAGGCACCTACCGGACCTCACCAAGTGGAAGGGGGACTAAAACCCCAGTTCCTAGTATAAAGTGGTAGGGGGACTAAAACCCTAGTGCCTAATATAAAATGGCAGGGGGACTAAAACCACAGTGCCCAACAGGAGGACTAAAACCTCAGTGCCATGTGGGTGGTTTGTACTCATGTACACTACATTGTCATTTGGCCTAAAATACATCATGCTTAATAGTCACTTGGAAGTATTCAGAAGTATAACAAGATTTCAACATTGTAAAATGGGAATAAAACCCAAATAAATAATCTCAAATAATGGATGAGCCAAAACATTGGCCATAGCAAGATTCAAGAGTTACAATTAAATGAGCCACATAGGCAATAGAAGCATCACATAGTAAAGAGCCAAATAAATGCAATTAGAAGGATAACAAGGCTAGCACATCTTTAAGGTAGGGTTGGATAAGAGCCCAACTGGAGGATAGGTAATTTGCACATTTACATTCCACATAGATTTCACATTCATCATAGATGTTCACATAAATAGGTTCCACATACTAACATAGGATCCACACACATAGGGGCCACATACACCAATAGGTTTTCACATACATAAATATGATTCACATACATAGGAGTCACATACCTTAGTTTCAATTCATTACCATCACATTCACCAATCTGATTGTATCCAAATCCATATTTCCCTAGTTGCAAACATTATCATGTATTAGGATGTGTTAAGAACAAAGATATAAAGAAAAACCCATTTTTAAACCTTTTTAGGAAAACCTTCAATTTGAGACCCTAAACTTAGACCAAGACATTACTTAGACTTTAGTGATTTGAAAAACATGTTTTATTTTAAAAATTGGACTTAAAATGAATTACTTATGCATTTTAGAACATTTAAATCATCAAAAGAGTATCTTAGGGAAACTTCGAAAATTAATTTGGAATCAGGCTTCAAAAACCACAAAATTGGATTCTACTCGAAAAGTCCTTTCCAACGACTATTTATTCGCATTTTTCTGACCATGGATCGATTTGATATGAATTAAGTAAAATCGGCCAATCAGAATGCAAGAAAACCATAGCGTAAGAGTAATTTAAATGAAAATGTAAATCGATATAAATAATAGGTGAAATGACCAAAATACCCCTGGTCGCCAAAACAAAATAATTAAGCTGTGAGGGCAGACCAGTCATTTACAACTATCAATTATTTGCGGCTGAAAGACAGAACGAGGGGGAAAAGACGATAATGCCCAAGCAAAGTAAATTGTTCCATTGCCCGCGCATGACCCTCTTGGTCATTCCATGACCTGGCTTCTTCCAGCCAAGGTCATGGCACAAGTAGGCTCATAGGAGCTCGACTCCATTGCTTCAAATCGCCATCAGGGCACGCAACTGAGAACGGACATTGGGAATGAGTTCCCTAGGTTCCCACGGTGATGATGAGGTACATAGGAGCTCATGGCGTGCTCTGGAGCCATGGAACCATCCTCGACATGGTCGGGAACAGGGGCAGAACCAAATCTGAAGGCTAAACCACCGAAAACAAGGGGACAAGACACCGCTTAAGTCCCCAAAAGGTTCGTGGATGCAAGACGGGTCGAAAATAAGTATCACGACAGGCGGAGGTCCACTGGAATGGGAAAAACACATGGTGGCGGCAGAGCTCTACGGTGGCTATAGGACATGGTAATAGAGTGCATCGTGAGCCCAGCAAGGTTAAGGAACAGAAAGGCGGAGGTCTAGGGATGCTTATCGGTGCATCAATTTGACCCAAGGTGTATTAGGGGTCGATGTTGGCATGGAGTTTGTCGGAGAAGAAAAGCGAGAAGGACAGGGAGCTCCGGGAAGGTTGAGGAGAAATTGGATGTGGAGGACGAAGTCTCGAGGCCTAAGGGTGCTCGATGACCCCTTAAATAGGTAGGAGAAGGACCGAGGTCACCACTGCGACTCGGGGGTTTGAGAGGAGGGGAGAGGTCAGTTTGGGCATAATGCCACCAGGGAGAAAGGGGCGATGAGCTAGGGCTCATTCGAACCGGCGGTGTGAGGTGGATCTAACGGTGAAGGAATCGCGTTAAACGGAGAAGGAGAGAGGGAGTAAGGAGTTGAGGAGCCTGGCTGTTGGATCTGTGCTAACGGCTGGAGGATGAAGATGATGGCTCGTATGTCCGATCGGCCTCTAATTAGATTTGAGTCGTCGGATCGGGTCGGGGGAGCGTGACAGGGATTAAAGGCAAAACATTAGCGTTACATTTCGATATAAATGAAATAAATCAAAGACGTTTATCACACTATCTTAAAAGCGTATAAAATCATTTTGAGGGGTCAAATAAAGTCCAAAAGCCACCAAATTTTAACAACGTGCTCATATTAAAGTCTAGAACAATTCTATGCAATTACTTTCTCATTTTATACATAATATGGCCCTTAATAAATATATTTCTCATTAAAGTGTATATTAATATATTAAAATGAATGAGTTATATGAAAAGACTTCTTTTAATGGATTATATGAGTGAATTTTGAGATATACAACCATTATTAACTTTAAGAGCAAAATATCCCCATTATATTCTATTTTGATATATTATTATCATTTTTTAGGAGAGAGAAGGAAAAAGGGGAAATACTCTCATAATTAATTCAAATACACATTATTACTAATATATTTATCCAAAAATCTCCAAATAAACATTATCTACTTATTTTCTCTCATAAAACTCCATTTTGCATTATTAGTCCTTAATTATTACCTTAGGTGGGTTATTTGTGCAAACACCCCTTTATTATCATAAATGAGGGAAAAAGGTAATTTCAACCTTGAATTGTGCTCAAATTGCACAAGGAGTCCAAAAAGAATATAAAAGAAGGGAAATTTATGAAATTAGTCCAAAAGGACTTGAAAGAAATGAAAAGATAGAATATGGGTAAATTGTAGGGAAGACCCTGAGATTCAGTATGTTACAAATGGTGATATGGAGTGAACATTCCCATTGACATGTTGTATATCTCACTATAAGTGAGAAAACATCACTTATGGAAGGGTGACTATGGTTGAAATGGTCAAGAATATAAGAGAAAAGGATGGTTTATGGTTTTGGATGGTGAAGTTTTATGGTATTCAAGGTATGAGTAGAAGAAAAGAATATAAGAACCTATGTGTAAAAGCACTCTAAACTCTTATCGCAACCGTGTCTTATTTTTGCATGCCCATGGAGCTAGGAAATGTCAAATCGAGCTCATTTTGCCCTTTTTCACAGCCACGTGGGTTACTTAGTGTGGGTGGACATATGAGATTGAATGCATGAATGTGAAACATCAAAATTAGTCATTTTTGACCTCTGCTACCATGAAACGGTTTTAGATGGAGTGATATGATAGCCATATGGATTGATTATGTTTTCTATGTTCTATATTTAAATTTTACAAGATCATTGCTCTAATCATGATTGGTTTCTTAAAGAGGAGAGGAGAGAGGTGGAATGCATGTACCTAGTCATATTTGAACTCATTTAGTCAATATTCATCTATTGCATTGCACTTGTCACTTCTTGATTTTGAAAAAATTGTAGAGGGAATAAGTTAGAACATACTTGAGGACAAGTATGTTTTAAGTTTGGGGTGGTGATGCAGCCCTATTATAGGGCTCCATTTTGTGTCATATTTCATTTGAATCACATCTATACCTGCTAGATTACATGTCATTTCCCCTAATTTGCATATTTGTGTAAAATGCACTTATGGATATTATTTGCATTTTTTCAAGTATTTGTACCACACTTGAATGGAAGAGAGGGAGGGTGATCCTAGGCTCCCTCAACCTACCCCTAGAGTCCACAGATTCATTAAAGCAAAGATGTCCAAGGAAACACAAAGATTTAAATCAAAGTGCTGCTATAGAGAACAACACGACCATGGTACACTAGAATGGTCGTGCTAGCTCACTAAAAACAACAGAGTCAACCTTGCAGTATTGCAGAAATCATCATGGTCGTGCCACATAGAATAATTGTGGCACCATGACCCAAAATGGTTGTGCCACCTTGCACAATTGTGTTGCATCTGATCCTAATAGTCGTGGAGTAGAGAACGAGCAGCTTCCTCCAAGCCACCATGGTCATGCCACCCTTGCCACCACGGCCGTGGTGACCACCACGGCCGTGCCACCTTCAGTTCAAAATCCAACAACTTATAGTGATTTTTTCCCATTTTTCACCTTGGTTGTTTCCACACACCACGACCGTGTTCCCCTACACTCACCATGGTCGTGGTACCCACCATGGCCATCTACTCACAAAAACCTAGCTATTTTTCCACTACATTTCCCACTTTACCCATACTTGACCTATTTCTTCCTCCCCACCTATATATGTGGGTGGCAGCTGGAGGATGAGGTTAGCTATCTTCTACCCCCTCTTAGTTCTCCATTTTTCCCCTTAGCCATTCCACTCCATTTCCACTTCCATTCCACTCCGATTCACCATTTCCACCATCAAAACCCTAGTTTCTAATATTTTGACCCTATTCCACCATCATCCCATGCCATTGCACCTTGGAAGAGGAAGGAGGACGATCTGTAGAAGCTAAATTGGAGGATTACTCCATCTACACTGAGCTCCATGGCTTCTTCTACCTATTTCTCCTTTCTTTTTGTATTTTGCATTTCCATGAGCAGCTAGGCCCCTTGGGGGCTGTTTGGGGCCAAAAATGTTACTTTGATACCATGTTGGGGGGAAATTATATGTAAACATTATAATTTCGTTTGCTAATGATTATGTTCTATTTTGATCTCACTCTTCATGAATTTCTTTGTGGTATGTGCTTGAAATCACCTTGGA
Source organism: Alisma plantago-aquatica (assembly GCA_963693085.1). Classification (NCBI taxonomy): domain Eukaryota; kingdom Viridiplantae; phylum Streptophyta; class Magnoliopsida; order Alismatales; family Alismataceae; genus Alisma; species Alisma plantago-aquatica. The sequence goes on along the minus strand of OY856412.1, from coordinate 1,097,582,386 downwards.
ACTTAGGGAAATTGATTATATGTGTGAATTTTGGAATTTGCTCCTAGGTTCAATTAATGGATCCCTAGCTAGCTACCCATCTTCCTACATGCCAATAAATTCTCCTAACCCTAGGTGAGATATCTGAGTAGTTGGTTTAGATGAATTTTGTGTTCTTAGCATGGAGCTTTCTCAAGGCTAGAATGCGGGTGATGTGAGGCCTAAAACCTCACTTCCAATCCCATTACTACCCTCATCCCTTAATCACCCTAACACCATCTAACCTAGAAACCTAGGCTTGTTTAGATTGTAATTGAATTTCACCTAGACCCTAACCCAATTGAGCCTCATAAGGGTAGTCGGAGGTGTTAGGGACTAGTTCCCCTATACACAACCTACCCTATCCATGGCCAGTTAGTAGTCTAGGGCAATTCACTAGACTCTAACTTGTTTCTTAGTTTGATAATCTAAATGAGATTATAATGTTGATATGTCTTCCCCAACCTAATTGGTAAGTGCATCCCCCTAATAGCCCACACATATCCTTATTGCTTTAAAATCCTAATTTCCTTCTTGCTTAGCTAGTGTTAGCTTCATTAGTTATTTACTTTCTTAGTTGGATTCTTGTCTTGTTCTTACTTTTCTCTTGCTAGCTTAAGTCTTTAATTTCTCTTTTACCTTGTTTTCTAGCTTAGTGTAGTGTAGACCTCTTCTTTCTTGCCTTAGTATAGCTTGCTAAAGCAAGCATTTTTGCTCAGGAGACGATGGAGACTTTGGGCATCTTTGATTTTTTTTAGGATATCTTAGAACTCTTGGGTTATTTGAGGTGTTGACTACAGTCCAGGAGACTTATGTTGAGCTTACACAACAATTCTTTGCAACCTTAGAGAAAGTCTCATAGGATGCCATTAATGTCACATTGGGAAATGGAACTTACCTTGTTACTGCATTCTTTCTCAATAGAATTTTTGCTCCCACCCCTGAGAAAGCAGAACTACTTGATCAAGGGAGCACAGACAGAGAAACCACTGTGAACTACACAACCATTTGGAAGAGGCTTATAGGGCAAAGAAACTTTGTGGTGGGAAAATCAAAGACAAGTCTGACTAACAATCCCGTCTTGAGATACATTCAGAAGGTCTTGACGAACACCATCTTCACCCGGTATGAGAATCAAGGAAGTTGTATAAAGAAAGAAATGGTTGTGTTGGGATGGATGGTGCAGGGCAGGCATGTAAATTTGGGATCACTCATCATTGATCACATGAAGATAGTCTCATCCAAGAGAAAGAACCATTTTATTATGGGAGATATTGTTACTTCAATTGCTCTTGCCCTGCATCATGATGTATCTGGTTACACCAAGGCAGAAGGAGGGAAACTCATGGACCTGCACTACTTGATTCACTCATCCATGATTTTAAAGATTGATTAGAAGATCTTCTACCAGAACCCTCCTTATGTAGGAGTTTCACTAGAGCTCCCCTACCATGCCACATCTCTCCTAGAGGGGTGTCACTACTACAGAAGTGGCCTTTGGCGTCGGTCGTTTAACCCCATTTGGCGTCGGTTTTCAACCGACACCTATGTGGGAGCCGCTAAAGGTCGAACACTTCGGCGTCGGTTGTTTAACCGACGCCTATTTAAACTATCGGTGTCGGTCGTTTAGTCGATAACCGACGCCAAAGGGGTTCGCGCCACATAAAACGGCGTCAGCTAGGGCACTTTCTGCGTCGGTTATTTACTAACGGACCGACGCCTATACTACTTATAGCGTCGGTCTTTTAGTAGATAACTGACGCATAAAGTGTCCTAAATGACGCCATTTTTTGTGGCGCGAACACGTTTGGCGTCGGTTATATACCAAAAGACCGACGCCTCTAATTTAAATAGGCGTCGGTTTGATACGTATATCCGACGCCATTTTGAGGACTGCTTTGGTCACATAAGGCGTCGGTTATCTATAAATAACCGACGCTGTAGATCTTTGCTGACGGTTTTTATAAATAACCGACGCCTATTTTTTTTTTCATATCAGTTTGCAGGCCTGCTGTGGCTGGTCAGCAGGTTTACGACATCCATTGATATCAGCCTACAAACAGGCCGCAAACCTACAAAATTCATAAGCAAAATTTCACACAAGTACATACATTCAGACATCAATTCAATTCTCACATTCACACATATAGAAACATTCAAATACATGTATTAACATTCAGAAATATTCATTTACAAAGTATCATTCATTATCGCTATCAACATCCCAATTATATCTTACAGTTGCCACTACTTGTATGGCTTTTGCCCATTCTTCTCTTACTTCATTTAATGCTTCCATCGTATATGGAGCAAGTATATTTTTTAAGCGTTTACCTGTAGTGTTGTCAGTTTTAAACACCTGCAAAGAGAATGATGTATATATATAAGTAATAATATAAAAATAAGATAAGATTGATATATTGCATACTAACTAATGAGAGTATATATAATACCTCATGTATGGTATCGATGTCCAATGCGGCATATTTGATAATCATCTGCATAAATCACATCACATAGTATGCGCATGCCCAGCCATTGTCTTGTGTAGCACACTATAAATTGAAACATACAAAATAATACAACTAAGCACAATTCACATCAATAATATATATATTCGAGTCGGGAACTTACTTGTACGTTCTGCCAATTTATTGGCTGGTTCTTTTTCCTTGGGACCGTTCCTCCAGCCTTTTTGAATGCATCTAAACCCCTACATGTTAATATAACACAATAAATTGCATAAGTAAATAGTAATGTAATAAAAGATGTTAACGGATATAAAAATGAAATATTTCTCACCAGAATAATGGCATTCTCATTACGTGTCCAATTTTAGTGTTCAATGTACTCCCCGCAGGATCTAGATAATAAACAATGAATGTCCCGGGGACAATAACTAGTAACTCCCAATGTCTACCGCTAGAAGTAAGAAGTTAACAATTAATAACTCAAAATGCAAAATAAAAATGGAATTTTCTTAAGTCCAAATTATAAATAAAGTAAACTTACTTGACATTGAATGGAGCTATTATTATCGTCTTCTTTTGTTGACCAAAAATTGTAAAAGCATCTATACAGTATTGTTGAACATTATCAGGGTCTTTAGCTACCAAACTAATCAATGATGGAATCAAAAATCCCACATGATCAAATGCAAATTGTTTGCAATGATCTTCGACTAGGTAGCTGCAAAACATATAGGCGTATGCATTAATATATAAGAAACCAGATCACCGGATCTTACACAAGGTATATGGATGTATAAACAAGATCTCACCTTATCCATGTCTCTATCATTGATGTATTCAGCCAATCATACATAAACAGCTCAATAATATCTTGTATAAATAAAGAGCTATCGTATGATTGACCTGCATAATCTGCATCTAAAGAAATAATTATAGGGCAATGTACATTATGTGCCCGTAGCCAACATGCCATTCCCCTACAAGCAGGACCTAACGGGTATGTTAGGTCAGTTGGAACCCAATCGGGTAATGCGGGAAGTGGAAGTGGAGGCCTAGGTGCTCTTGGTGTCTTCTTTTTAACCTGTACATATAATTTCAGATCAGTTGACATCATATATACACATTAACAGTCTAAATCAATGTAAATTTATCTTACAATTTCAGTCGTGTAGACGACATCTGCTTTGGGCCACAATATCACCCCGCCTTCTGCCTCACCAAGTGTATCAATATCTGGGTGGGCATATGGCAACGCAACTTCCCTCCAATCGGGTAACACACGTAATGGGCCCACACGAACATAGCCCTGTGGCATTGGAGTCCCGTGAAACCTTTCCCCAGGAAGGGACGGGTAAGCTTGCGCCTCTGCAACAACGTAGTCTTGCATTCTTAAGCGGCATGGCTTCAATGCCTACAAATTTACGTAAAGAATATTATACATATATACATATCATCTTGAAAACATAACAACTTGAAAAGACTAACTACAATGCCATAAACAATACTTACAGCAGACGTGCTAGGCGATGGGTCTCCCGGATTACTCGCAGTCTGTGCATCAGGAGAAGAGTGGGTCGCCATAGGCGTATTGGAAGCCTGAGATGCCTGCCACCGCAGCAATTCTTCCTTGACCTTCTCAGCAACTACATCGTTGATCTTCTTAGCAACTAAATCCTCAACTCTCTTATTCTCCTATACATGGATAAAAGAAACATTAGCTTCTTATTAATGAATTTCCTTTTGCAGTAACATTCTAAAAAAAGAATAGGTTACCTCTTCTTGAGAAAGTCCCGCTCTGGGTTTGCGCTGGGATGGCCCAAAGAATGCTTTGATGCCAACACCAGCGCCGGCACCTCTAACACGTCCAGGATGCTCTGGGTTACCCAGAGCAAGTGTCAATTCATCCCTTGTGCCCTGAGGGATGAACGTGCCTTGTTTCCTCTGCTCGTGCAGCTCCCGCTAATCACCATAAACAGAAATTGGTAAGTTAACACCACAAATAATCAATATTCAAACGATTTCTCTAAGAGTTGTATTTTACCATTTTTGCAGCCGCCTCAGCAGTTACAGGCTTCTTTATTTCACCCTTCTTGTTTTGCCTGCCAGCTATCCAGATATCATGGCGAGGCATGGGTGTGGCAGACTCCTGAGTAGGAGCAGACTCCTGAGTAGCCACAGACTCCGCCTGTAGTCTTTGGCGAACGCTTGCATAGCCTTTTGGACCCATAGTGTGGTCATGCACATTCAGTGCACGCCTTGCTTTTTGTGCGTCACTGAGGGCCTAGTTAGTATGCACATTAATGATTTGGTTAGTAGCACTAAATGCTAATCTTGAATAGGTGAATACAATGTATATTAATTAAATTAGGAGTGACGCCTAATACCTTGAATTCTTCAGATTTTCTTGAAGCAACAAAATTGTCCCAATCTTCTTTGTCCAAGAAGTTCCATTGTTCAAGGGCTGACTTCTTCTTCTTATCACCCTCTTTTATGTATTCTCTGTTCAGATTTGTCCTATAATTCCTAAGCATCTTTCCAGCGTGTTGCATCACATTTTTACGATGCAACTTCTCATCCAATGCAAACAGATTCTGTAAAATAGAAATGTTGTTAACTAGTATCCAAAATAGAATTGCAAATAATAGAATTTGTAATCTACAAAATAGAATTGCAAATAATAATAACTCACGCATAAATCCTTCCATATCAAGTCTTTTTTCCCTTGAGGAACTTTATGCCAATTGTCATACTTAACACCACAATGGCTCCGAGTGGTACACCCAAGATAGTTCACAAAATTATTGCGGTTCACTCCAATTGGATTTCCTCCATTATCAAACTCCACCACCAATTTGGATCCACTACCACTTAGCGCTAATAACTTCTTCAACAGAGTGATGCCCCTTTTCTTGTTAAGTGTCTGGTGTTGCGCATCAAGTTGCTCCAGTGCTTCAGTGGGTACAGGTGCATCAACCTAAAATTTGACAAAAATAAAACACACTAACTTAGCCCAATATAGAAATATAGGATATATGACATAACTAGAAGATAATGAATTTTATAGAAATACAGGATATGTTTTTAGAACTTACATTAGTATCCTCGCCATGCTCGTCATGGACAGCATGCTCATCATGGACTTCATGCTCATCATGGACATCATGCTCATCATGGTCAGCCATCTGAAAATGTCATTAAAAAGGCAAACATTTAGCATTTCTATTAACTAGAAAAAGGCAAACATTTAGCATTTGTATTAACTAGAAAAAGGCAAACATTTAGCATTTGTATTAACTAGAAAAAGGCAAACATTTAGCATTTGTATAAACATACATGTCTCTAAAATTGTGATCTTTTATCAATTAACAATCCTTCATTGTGATCTCCGCGCACATATAAGTCATCATTAGCTTCAATATTTTTTGGAGTTGGCAACCCAACTGAGAATGGACTGGAGTCATCATACTTATCATAGTACTCTTCTTCATCTATAGGATCTTCAATGAACTGTCTTTTACCATGAAGAACAACCGACCATTTATCATTTGCAGGATCATCGATATAGAATATTTGTTTCGCCTGTGATGCCAATATGAATGGTTCACCCTTCTCGCCAATCTTTTCAAAGTTCACCAAAGTGAAACCCAATTCATCCACTATAACTCCTTTGGTGTTATCAACCCAATTACATTTAAAGAGTGGAATTTTGAAATCTATGTAGTCAAACTCCCAAATGTCCTCAATGACACCGTAATATGACATTTTAGCTTCATGTGGACTCTTATCCTTTGCACTTGCAAAGTACATAGTCGACGCTTGAAGAGTGACCCCACTATTTTGGACGACACTCTTATCATCTTGGCGCTTTGTGTAATATGTGAATCCATTAATGTCAAACCCTTCATAAGACATAACATTCGGTTTTGGTTTAAAGGCGAGGCATTTGATAGTTTCTGTAATATTATTTGGTGTTTGAGATAGTTGATGTAAGACTTTATCTTCAAACCACTTAGTAAAAGTCTTATTATGCTCTCTAGAAAGCCACATTGAACTTGCTCGAGGATGTTGTCTCTTTATGAAATTGGTATGTTCCTCGATATAAACACTCACTTCGTCCATATTGTGTAAAATATACAAGTGAGCTTGTTCCAACTGCTCACGGCTGATTACTTTCACCCGTGATCCCAAAATTCCTTTGCCCTCCTCAATATTCTTGTCATTATCAGGAGTGTCATTACCACTTAGAAAGTCATTGCAAAAATCCATAACCTCTCTCGCCACATAACCTTCAATAATACTCCCTTCAGGCCGATAACAGTTTCGAACATCACCTTTAAAAACGCTCATGTATCGTTCAAAGGGATACATCCAATGCAAGAAAACTGGTCCCAACATTTTCACTTCCCTAGTCAAGTGGACAAAAAGATGTACCATGATATCAAAGAACGAAGGAGGGAAATACATCTCAAGCTGACATAGGGTAACAACCACTTCTCTTTGCAAATTATCGAGAGTATCAGGGTCAATAACTTTGCTACATAGACTGTTGAAAAAGAAACAAAGTCTGGTAATTGCAAACCTTACATGCTTCGGCAATATAGATCGAATTGCCACAGGCAATATTTGTTGCATTAGAGTGTGACAATCATGAGATTTAAGACCTATCAACTTCAGATCTTTCATTGATACCAATCTACGGATGTTGGATGAGTAACCACGTGGCACCTTAACATTTACCAAGCATTCACAAAAAGTTTTCTTCTCCTTTCTAGACAACGTGTAACAAGCGGGAGGTAAGTATGTTCTTTTATTACCCATTTCACGTAATTCTGTTAATTCTGACCTTATTCCCATTTCACGTAGGTCCAGTCTGGATTTTATCCCATCTTTAGTCTTACCTGGTATATTTAATAGAGTACCAATGATGCTATCACAGACATTTTTCTCAACGTGCATTACATCGATACAATGCCTGACTGTCAAAGAACTCCAATAAGGAAGATCCCAAAATATTGACTTCTTCTTGAATGAAGAATTGTCACTCCGTGCGGCCATACTACATTGTGATTTCTTACCAAATTCATTGACAATGTCTTTTACTCTTTCATAAACAACATCCCCTGGTATAGGTTTAGGTGCACTCCGTTCATCATTCCATCCATTGAATGCTTTGCACTTCCTACGATACGGATGGAATTTTGAAAGAAACCTTCGATGACCAAGATATACAGTCTTGCCGCCATGTTTTAGTCTTATTGAATCAGTGTTTTCTTCACATATAGGACACGCTTTAGCTTCTTTGACACTATATCCAGACAAATTCCCATATGCTGGAAAGTCATTAATAGTGCAAAACAACATAGCGTGCAAACGAAATGTCTCTCTTGCTGAAGCATCATAGGTCATCACACCTTCAGCCCAAAGTTTCTTTAAGTCATCAATCAAAGGTTCAAGATAAACATCTATATCATTTCCGGGTTGTTTAGGGCCCGATATCAACAATGACAACATAACGTACTTATTTTTCATACACATCCAGGGAGGAAGATTGTATATAACAAGCATGACTGGCCAAGTGCTATGTTGGCTGCTCAATGTCCCGTACGGATTCATCCCATCTGTACAAAGCCCAAGTCTTAGATTCCTATCTTCTTCACCAAATTTAGGGTACAATAGATCAATCTTCTTCCACTGTGGGGAATCAGACGCATGTCGTAGGATCCCATCATTATTTTTCTTAACATCTGCATGCCACCTCAAATTCTTCGCATCTTTCGGATTTGCAAACAAGCGTTGAAACCGTGATATTATAGGTAGATACCACAACACCTTGGCAGGAGAACCAGTTTTGGACTCCCCCGAAGTCGTCAATTTATACCGTGACGCACCACATTTTGGACAATCTTTCAAATCTACATAGTCCTTTTGAAATAATACACAATCATTCGGGCATGCGTGTATCTTCTTGGCCTCCATTCCCATTGGGCACAACATTTTCTTTACCTGGTATGTTGAGATTGGAAGCTCGTTTTCTTCAGGAAAAATTTCTTTCAACAAAGTCAACAATGAAGTGAAGCTTTTGTCGCTCCATCTATTGTTAGCTTTCAACTTATACAATCTCAACACAGCGCTAAGCTTCGTAAACTTAGCACAGCCTGTGTATAACGGTATCTCAGCATCATGCACAATGTTTGTAAAGATAGGAGGTGGATCGGTGTGCTCTACCCTACAACTATCCAGCATCGCATCAACGATGTCTGCTGGAACTGGTTCGTTCACATTTACGTCATCAGAGGCAATTTCTTCTTCCACCCAAGCACTGCTATCGACATCTACTGGTTTCGATTTTGAAATCTCTCCATGCCAGTGCCATTCTGTATAGCCTTGTACAATCCCGTTGCACATGACATGACTTTTGATTTCCTCACCAGTGTTGACTTTCAAGTTGTTACCGCAATGCCTACATGGACAGTAGAACCTATCTGTAGGTTTTTTCCTATGTTCCTCGGCAAATCTAATAAACTGATCAAGACCAGATATAAACTCTGGGGTGCAACGATTACGAATGGACATCCATGATCTATCCATTCTATGATCAGAGAAAACAAGTATATATTAGGAAACAAGTATATATTAGGAAAAGATTAGGCAGCATTTCCCTAGTATATAATAAATGTGTACCACCTATCCCATCCTTGAACACCTAATCTCACTTAGGATGTAATTGTATAATGTGTATTGGGTTTTCGAGAAAATTTCGGCAGCATTTCCCCGCTGTTCTCTAAGTACATATGTACTTAGAGAACAAACGGGGAAATGCTACCAAAATTTTCTCAAAAACCCAATACACATTATACACTTACATCCTAAGTGAGATTAGGTGTTCAAGAACAGTCCCAAACCGGGGACTATCCAAGATTTACTCCTAATGAGTCAATCTTGGATGGGTTTCTAGGCCAACAATAATAGATATCTACAATGAAGCCGGATTCCATACAAACAGTATATAATTTAGTGATTGTTCATTCTAATTTATACCAATGTACAAGTAATATAAAAAACAATGATTGTTCACATTCTAGGCCAACAAACACATGTGATGTCATTCTTATATATAATAAATGTGTACCACCTATCCCATCCTTGAACACCTAATCTCACTAGTAAGTGTATAATGTGTATTGGGTTTTCGAGAAAATTTCGGCAGCATTTCCCCGCTGTTCTCTAAGTACATATGTACTTAGAGAACAAACGGGGAAATGCTACCAAAATTTTCTCGAAAACCCAATACACATTATACACTTACATCCTAAGTGAGATTAGGTGTTCAAGAACAGTCCCAAACCGGGGACTATCCAAGATTTACTCCTAATGAGTCAATCTTGGACGGGTTTCTAGGCCAACAAATACATGTGTTGTCATTCTTATATATAATAATTGTCTATAAACTACAGGCAACATGGTTAATCCTAATCAATAGAGCATTATTAAATAATAAATCAAGAAATCAATAGTTTCAAACAAAAGGTCTAGGAATCTTTACTAGACATTATATGTATCCCTAATCATCATATTTAACATACTACATTATTATGAACATCCAGATCAGATTAAGATCATACTATGTTATAACCATTGGTTTAATAACCCTATTTCCGCATGTACATGTTTATCAACTTTAAAACCCTATAATTCATGAAATCATTCTAATTCAATTTAATATGTTGGGATCACATAATTATATAATGACATCAGAATATATAGAAGAATCAAGCAGAGCAAAGCAGAATATAAAGAATGTTGGGATCACAGAATATATATATGTTGCAAAAAAAAAAACAGAGCAGCTAGCAGTAGCGGGAAGACCAACCTTGTCGGGAAGAAGGCAGAGGCTCCGGTGGCTCTGGCTGGAGAAGTAGCTAGCAGCGACGGCGGTGGAGGAGCACCAGACGGCGTCTAATCGTGTACCAAACATGAAACATGCATAGAGTACATCACATTAAAATATAAGATGTATAACTAGAGCTTTCAGAAAATCAAGCAATTCACTCATTTGAGCTAATTTTAAAATCATTCTATTTAAGGACTCAAAACCTATAATGTTATAGTTAGTAACACTGAAACCTAATTCATCCTGGTGTTTTTTATATATAAGTTCATACCCCTTTTCATTTTGATTTAAATTTTCGTAATTAGATTAATAAACCATCAAACCATTTGATTTTAAATATTTATCTTGACTTGGATTGGGTATGGTAACCAATATAGTTAAAAATGTTGTACTCAGGGTTTGATCCTAAAAATATATTGCAATAAGACATGTATGCTCGCGGGGAATGATTATTGCACAATGGGTTTGATTAAATCTAGAATAAAATCTTATATAATTGTTTGCTATAAAATCACACATAATGCACCACAAGGGTATCTTCATAGATGACCCACAATCTCGTGATATATTTCAATAAACTCAGGGTCACTCCGTATATGAATATCAATGGATTAGCATGACACTAACCCTAGTAATGAGGCATGACAAAGATGGGTAAAGTGTGGGATAGGAGATTTGAATCACTTGTGGAATTATTTTTGCCTCACCTTGCCAATATAAGGAGAGAATGAGCTCTCAATTTAATCTAGATTGGGTCTACAAATTTAGAACATTCACTAGGAAAATCCCAGTCATTTGCAATCCAAAAGTCCATCATAAGGCTCAAACAACAATGTATGCAATGGTAACTATAAACTGAATATAAATACATTATGAAGACCTAAAGGGAACCCATATACGTATATATGCTTGTGATTTATTACTTGTTCTAAGAATTGTTGAGAATAAAGCCCAAGGAGGTGTCTTTGATGCAGACAAATGTTACTTCCCCTAGTTGGCCTGAGCAGCGGCGTGGAGGAAGGAAGGAAGGAGGAAGAAAGCAGTACCTTGAGGGAATAGGAAGAATGCCTGGCCTAGAGAGCAGCGGCGTGGCCTGAGCAGAGACCTACCCCAAAGAAGCCACCGGCGGCGAGGAGAGGAGAGCAACTGTGCGCGGCGAGGAGAGCAGCAGTGCGCGGCGGCGAGCAGGCGGCGGCGGTGCAGGCGAGCAGGCGGGGGCGAGCAGGCGACGGAGCAGGAGACTTCAGAGCGCAGCAGCAGGAGCAGGAGCGGCGGCGAGCAGGCAGCGGCGGTGGCGGCGACGCAGAGCTGGTGTCCAACGGTGGCAAGAGCGGCGGTGAGCAGGAGTGGTGGCGGAGAAGGGGGAGCCGGAGAAGGGGAGCTGAAGAAGAAATCGCCGGAGAAGGGGAGCTGAAGAAGAAATAGGGAAATCGCTCGCAATGAAACAGAAGAAAGGGGAAGAGTCGGGCGATCGAGGGTTATGAAGTTCCCAAATAGCGTCGGTTGTTTAAAACAACTGACGCCTAAACATCTTTAGCGTCGGTTGTTTGAAAAAACCGACGTCCAATTGGATGATATTTTCATGAAATTGTTTGGCGGGAACCACCTTCAGCGTCGGTTATCCTTGAATAACCGACGCTGAAGGTGACACTTTTCGCGCAAATTTTCATCGCACATAGGCGTCGGTTTCTACCTAAATAACCGACGCTGCTAATGACACTATTTGTTTTCATCAAAATTTGGATTTCGCGGGTGAATTTAAGCGTCGGTTTGTTATAAACAACCGACGCTGAAGACAAAGCGGTACCCGTGTCTGGCTGGTCTTCGAATATAGACGTCGGTTTTTGTAAACAACCGACGCCTAACATAGAAGGCGTCGGTTTTCCTTAATAACCGACGCCCAGAAAAGTGTCACTGAATGCTATTTCTATAGTAGTGTGTGGTCCATCTCTAGAATTTTTGGATATCCTGAGGAGGTGGGAAGCAGAGCATCCTAGAGACACATGGAAACAATAGCCCATATATCTTCATGAGGGACTTGGAGAGTCACAGGAAGCCGCTAAGAGGAGGAGGAGGATAGCTGAAGAGAGAGAGAGAGGGACATAGAGTTGGGAGACGGGAGGTAGAGACATCACAACAGCCACAGAAGCCCTTAATGAATGCATACGACATGTCAACTATACATGCACACCTGGAGGGTATTCAGAGCACATAAATTAGGATTCAGTGGGAACATGAGGGATTTCAGTGCACTCAAGATGCATTGTGGTTGGATCATCAACAGATGTACCATTAGGTCAACCACATGTATTAGTTCCAGCATGCCCAGACCCAAAGGAACACCCTGATGGGGGGGAGATTAGTGAGGTGCACTGTCTGGATATCAGGAGACTTACCTGGTGCCACAGGCAGACTACTGGGGTAGCTACTACCAACATCCTCCACCATAGGGAGAAGCACCACCAAAGCCACCACAATGATCATCTACCCTATCATTCATATACTTTAGTGTCATGGTGAACACGTCATGATTCAAAACTTTGGGGTGGTAGGGCGGTATGCACGCTTTCTCATTTCAGTCATTTTGCATTTCACTTGCCTGTTAATTTTGTTTTCTTGCTCCTTCTACCTAGATTAGTTCTACATGCTTTACATGATTGCATGGCATGTAGTTTACTTTATGTCAATTTTTGTGTAATTTTCAAAAATTTGCTCATTTTGTCATATATTGCATATCACATAGATTTTTGTAATTTTTGCATGTTTTAACTAGGGTTTTTTTTTCCTTCTTTATTTTCCATAATGAAGGCTTAGAAGTGATTGAAGACAAATTGGCACCATTTTGGCCAATTTTGCCCAAGTTTAGAACTTCTTGCCTAAAAAGTGTGTTTTGTCCCAATCTCTACTTTTCAGATTGAAAATGATGACCTTTGACAAATGCAAGTGAATTATCATGGTTTATTGCTAAATGGTCTCAAACTTGACTTCTTACATTTGAATCACCTCTCTCATGCTTGTGAACTGTTTGGTTGAATTATGATTGAAGCAAGCCACAAACGCTTAGAGTTTTGTAGAATCTCATGATAGAAATGTGGTTTAGTATTGCTCATTCATGCAGTGTGTCATTGCTTCATAAAATTGTTGAAATAACTTTCATGCAGGATATGTCATGTTGATTTCCACACTAGTAACCCCTCTTTGACTCACTTTTCTTTTACCATCTTCTTACCTCTATGTCTCATGAAAGGATGCCAAAGTGCCCACATTCAACCTTGGTCACCTCCAAAAGTTTGGGGTAGCCCTATCCATACCCCCACTTCACTCTCATCATCATGTCCCTATCCATATCAAGGGTAAAAAAAGAGAAAAAGAAGAAAACAAGATGCAAAATGAAAATAAAAGATGCTCATGTTGAAGATCTTCTAAATAAAGAAAAGATGAGTGTGTTAAAGAACTCCAAACTCTTACCGCAACCCTTTCTTTCTTTTGCATGCTTATGGAGCTAGGAAATGTCAAATGCAGCTCATTTTCCCTTTTTTGCAGACACGTGGGTTACTTAGTGTGGATGGACATGTGAGATTGAATGCATGAATGTGAAATAGAAAAATTGGTCATTTTTGACATTTATTAGCATGGAACAGTTTACCCGGAGTGATATGACAGTCATATGGATTGATTGTGTTTCATTGTTGTATATTTGAAGTTTACAAGATCAGTGCTCTAATCATGACTGGTTTCTGAATGAGGAGATGAGAGAGGTGGAATGCATGTACCTAGTCATCTTTGAGCCCATTTCGTCAATATTCATCTATTTCATTGCATTTTTCACTTCTTGAATTTGAAAAAACTGTAGAGTGATTGAGTTGGAGAATACTTGAGGACAAGTATGTTTTAAGTTTTGGGTGATGATATAGCCCTATTTTAGGGATCCATCTTGTGTCATACTACATTTCAATCACATCTATACCTGCTAGATTACATGTTATTTCCCCTAATATGCATATTTGTGTAAAGTGCACTTATGGAGATTATTTGCATGTTTTTTAGGTATTTCGACCACGCTTGGATGGAAGAGTGAGGAGTGATACTAGGGTTCCTCTACCCTTAGAGAGGCCCAAAGTGAAGTCTAAGGCTCTCTGAACCTATCCCTAACGACCAAAGATCCATTGAAGCATAGATGTCCTAGGCAACACAAAGATTCAAGTCAAAGTACTACTACAGAGAGAAGCACGGTCGTGGTACACTAGAATGGTCGTGCTAGATAACTAAAAACCAACAGAGTCAACCTTGAGTATTGCAGAAATCACCATGACCATGCCACATAGAATAACTGTGGCACCACGAACCCTAACGATCATGCCACCGTGCCACACACATCCTTATTGCTTTAAAATCCTAATTGCCTTCTTGCTTAGCTAGTGTTATCTTAGTTAGTTCATTACTTTTTTAGTTAGCTTCTTGTCTTGTTTTTTCTTTTCTCTTTCTACTTTAGGTCTTTATTTTCTCTTTTTTCTTGTTTGCTAGATTAGTGTAGTGTAGACCTCTTCTTGCTTGCTTTCATGTAGCTTTCTCTTTTGTTTCTTGCATTGTCTTTTCTTGCTCATTAGAATTAATTGCCTAGGGTTAACTTAGGTTTTGATTCTTACTTGATTTATTTTAATTGATTCCTTGTTCACCATTAGTTTAATCAACAAATCACCTTCAAACCCTTCATCCTTAGATTTAGTAGTAGGAACCTAGCCCAAAAACTAACCTAGCTCTAGTGCCCTCTTTCTCTCTTGGGTTCGACCCTTAACTTGTCGCCCTCCTATACTATAACACGACCCTGTGCGCTTGTAGGTGTAGTGTATTAGTGTATGTGAGCAGCCTATTAGGGATTTATAAATTTGAAAGATTCCAAGTGTGTTCTGATCTCGTGGGGTGCATCTAGTCTAGTCTAGTTGATTAGCGTGTGCACCTCTGGTGGAACACACCAAGCTTTCTAGCGTCATTCTAGAGGAGAAATGCACTCGACCTAGCTAGTTAGTTTTGCTTTGAATTAGACTGGTTGGAATAGAGATCATGAAGACCATGTGAGGCAGCGATCAGTGCAGACCGCTAAGACACCCAGACCATTTGGATTGTTGGGATACCAAGACCGTTTGGCCAGAAGATGCTCTCAGAGACCGTTTGTATGTAGCAAACCGAAAGAAGACAGAA
Source organism: Alisma plantago-aquatica (assembly GCA_963693085.1). NCBI lineage: Eukaryota > Viridiplantae > Streptophyta > Magnoliopsida > Alismatales > Alismataceae > Alisma > Alisma plantago-aquatica. The sequence goes on along the minus strand of OY856412.1, from coordinate 1,097,566,807 downwards.
CCATTAGGAGGAAAGTTAATACAAGACCGTTTGGCCATTAAACGGTCTCCAAGACCATTTGGACAAGATTCCTCAAACCGTGAGAAGACTAAATAGTCTCCAACCCGTTCAGACTCAAGACCGTAAAGAAAACATGATGTGTACAAATCATATCATCTTTTGGATCATGTTTGGTTGCATATCCATGTTGTTTTGACTCAATTATCACTCTCATTCATGCTAGATTCTATATTTTTAGCTATTCTTACTTGTCTCATGGTTTGGATTGTAGGTACTATATTTTGCAATGAAATGGTGAGGAATATATCATATTATCTCTTATTGGATCACTCCTCAAGTATCTACATATTTTGGGGTTCAAAACTATGCAAATACCACTTTTTACGGCATGTAAATCGGACCTACACGCTGAAAGTTATGAGCAGAATACACTAGCCCAGAACAGCCAGGTGCACCCCATGCACCAAAAGTGCATGCCGTGCACCAAAAATACACGTCGTGCACCAAAAGTGCACGCCGTGCACCTGGGAGAGTTGAGAAAACTTAAAGTTATAGAAAGTTGCACGGCGTGCACCTGGGAGCTGAAACTTTCTGGAAAGTTGCACGGGGTACATTTCTTCAGTGCACGTCATGCACCTGGGAGCTAAAGGTTTCTGGAAAGTTGCACGGCGTGCATTTCTTCAGCACACACCGTGCACAATGCATTCTAGAGAAAACTGAAAGTTTCTGGAAAGTTACACGGCGTGCACTTTAAGTGCACGACGTGCACCTGGCAGTTTCACCATTTTGAAAATTATGAGTTTTTGTTTAAAATGAAGTGGGAACTTAATGGGCAGTTATGCTTGGTCATTTGTACCAGTTCCCTCATCCCAGAGAAAGCCTAGAGTAGAGGAGGGCGATTTGGAGGAGAAAAGAGGTGGTTTCTTGCGAAAGGAGTCCATTTCTTCCTCTCTTCTTCTCCAAGCTTCTTCTCCAAGGTGCAGCAGAGCTTCTTCACTCCACCAAGCTTCTTGGGAGAGAGGTTTGCCTAGTTTGGAGAAACTGTAGAAGTGGTATTTCGTCCTCAAGTCGGAATTTTACCTTTCTTTGGTTACACCTTGGGATTGCTTAGCTTTTCCTTCTCTAAACCATGCTAAACTCTGAAATTTCTGCACATTTTTTGTTGTACATCATTATGGACGAGTAGACTCTTTTTCTTGGGCATGGGAGAGTAGATCCCATGTCATAGCATGTAAGGAACATGATCATTTCGTACTAAATACTAAGTTGCTTGTTTTTCCACCTTGTGAGCACCAGTTTCTTGCTTCTTGCATGTATGGCTGGCCACTTTATATGCATGTTTTATGCTTTCTTGCTTGATCTGAGAAGATAAGTAGGAGAGTAAGGAGGTACTCTCTTGGCAATTCCTTCTTTACCACGAGAGTGGAAATTATGGAGTTGAGGAGTAGGTTTGTGATCTATAATGAAATTCATATATGGGAATGTTGAATTGAGTTAGGATTGTTGTACTTGCACCGAGAGGTGAAGTGAAACATACAACTCTCTTTTAAAACAAGTGCTTAGTATGTTTAAATTTCATGCTCCTGTTTTATTCTATGATATGTTGGTGAAATCCTAGGTCCAAGATCCTTCCATATATGAATCTTAACTTTTCTTAAGTGATAATTTACTATTTTGTTTTAAATCTATAATTTAGTTGTTCTAATCCAATCACCTTGTGTACAATGATCTAGATTATTGAAAATCATAACTCTTGCGCCTAACTAACCAATGCTCCTTGTGTTCGACCTCGACTACAACTACTCTCATATACTTGCGGGATATAGCTAGTTGAGTAAAAGATCATTCTTATGATTGAAACTCGTTAGTGTAAATAACCAACAAAACACTAGCAGGTCCAAACCGTTCAAGACCCAGACCCAAGCCTATAAATAGGACCATCAGGGTCCTCATTTGGGGGCATTGGACCCAGGACGCTGATAGGCTACCTGAACGTAGGTTCGGTCCGTGTCCATCCGTGCCATTGCCACTTCACCTTCTGCTCCTGCTGCAAGCAAGGAGGTCAAGACGAGAAAGAAGGTGGAGAAGAAGATCTGCCCAGTCTGCCTTGGTGGTTCTTCCTCCTCATCCAAATCTTCTTCGACGTGACGTAGAAGACCGCATCATCTTCACTGAGCTGCGACTACCTTCTGCATCATGCTCATGGCGAAACCTTCCCTCTCTCTAGTTCTTTCTACTGCCCTCATTATTGCTATTATTTATTCTTTATTCTTTGTGTTCTTTGTGCTTATTGGTTTGCTAACTTGCCTCTTTTGTTTGGTTGTGCCTTGTGCATGTGACAAGCCACTCGGGGAAGAAAAAATGGAAGGCCAAAATGCACCTCACAAGCGACTTCAAGAATACTTCATGTCTAGAAACTATAAATTGTCAATTGCTAGAAGAGTTGATCAAATGCAAAGGGAGCAATTCTCCATCCCTCCATTTCTTCTTGGGTCCTTCCTGCCTTCTATGGCTTGGAGAATGAGAACCCCTACAAACACTTGGACTCGTTTCTTGAAGTATGCTCAACCTTCAAGATTCCAACACCTAGTGATGATACAATTAGCTTGACCTTGTTCTCATTCTCCCTCAAGGACAAAGCAAAAGATTGGTATGATTCGAAAAGGGACATCATGAGTTGGGAAGAGATGCAAAATACCATCCTATGGCAATTCTACTCTATTGCAATGTTGACACAAATGTGGCATGCCATAGTGAGTTTCAGTGTAGTGAGAAGTTTCACGGTGCTTGGGAGAGATTTAAGAAGATGATGAGAGAGTGCCCATACCATGAGATCCCTTTGTGGTAGCTAGTTCTTTCCTTTTACTCCTGTCTATATCCAAAAGGTCAAGCTACACTGGATTCTTCTTGCGGAGGAGTTTTTATGGCTAGACCACCCAAGGAGATATGGCCATTGTTTGCGCAACCGGTACAAGGTTCAAGAATCCAATCTTCTAGTATGATGAAAGATGGAGACCGCACCTTTGGTATGACATACCCAATTCATAGTGATTCAAGCCCACAAGTGATAAATATTCTCATTGACATGGTGAGCTTCATGAAGAACCAAGCCAAAAGTGTTCATTATCACTCGGTCAATTCTATTGAGTTCTTTGGTGAAGAAATGAAGACACCTCACTCCTATAGCTACCAGGAACCACAAAGTTCAATAGCTCAAGGTTTGAGGAAGAAGTTCTCTCCAAGATGAAAATATTTGATGATGTCCAGAAGAATGTTACAATGCTTGAGGATATAATAAAGTAGCTATCATCCATGCTTGCTCTCCAAGAAGAGAAATTGTCTTCAAAGCCTATAATGAATTGCAATGAAACAATTGGACCTATGAAATCCACTCAAGTTCTCTATTAGTCCACCTCCCATGCAAGTGCAACCCATATACCACTTCCAAGTCAATCCCAAGCCTTACACTCCTCCTCCCCCTTCATCACCACAACCTTATCAACAATTCACCTTCCAACCCCAATTCTCCCCTCCACCTCAAATTCAATACCAAGTGTGACCTCCACCTCCTCTACAGTCACAACATGCTCCCCCTCTCCACCATGAGCAAGGTAGTGCTATGACAGTTCTAAGGAGTGGGAAAACACTTCAGCAGCCTGCGAGTCAAAGAAAGGTTGATAAAGAAAATCAAAGGCAGCCAAGCAGTGATATTGTGATTGAGATTGCCAAAGATGATTCTATGATACCTCTTGTTGAGTTTGTGATACCATGTGCATTGCCTCAAACTCCATTTGTAGGTCCCACCATCCCTAGTGTTCCACCTCATGTTAATTCAAGTATGGCCAAAGCTAGTGAGCTACCATTCATTGAAGCATTAGATGAGCCACTAGAAGTAAGAAGAAGACAAAAGCACAATGTTGACATTCTTGAGGTGTTTTTCCAAGTGAAGGTCAACATTTCATTTTTTAATGCTATCAAGCAGATTCCATCATATGTCAAGTTTCTTAAGAACTTATTCACTATGAAGAGAAGGTCAACAGGGAGAATACCCAAGAGAGTTAAGTTGACCAAACAAGGGAGCTCAATCCTCCAACACTCACTTCCCATGAAGAGGAACAACCCAGGAGCCCCACTCATACCTAGCTACATTGGGGGACATTGCATAGACAAATCCCTACTTGATTTGGAATCTAGCATGAATTTGATGCCATATAGTGTCTATGTTGAGCTGGGCTTAGGCAAGTTGAAACTGGCACATTGCACTCTCCAATTGGCAGATCATTCAATCAAAGTGCCCAAAGGAAGAGTGGAAGATGTTTTGGGGATGATAGACAAGGAAAGAGGCGTAGTGTTCCCAGTGGATTTCTTTATTCTTGACATGGATTCGGACGATAATAAGATTCCCATCATCATAGGGATCATTCTTATCTATAGATGATGCTCAGATACACATTTGTAGTGGCATAATGATAGTCTCTTTCATGGTCATGAAGATCAAGATCAATATATACAAGTCCTCAACCCAGCGAGTTCGAGATGAGGATATTAGACATGGTCACTTCAAGAGTCTGACTAGTCATTTGAGAGAAGGAGATCCAGATGAAGGACTTGATGATATCTTTAGTGATCATAGGGATGAGGAACATATGTTGAGTGCAAATGAGAGATGCATTTATTGCAAGAACAGACACATGAGAATTCCAAATGGATGAATGATGCAAAAATATCCAAGAAGCCCATCTGAACACATTTAACTCAGTGCTTATGGGAGGAAAGCCACATAGGTTTGGGAATTTTTCACCCAACCTTTGATTTTTGATACTTTTGTTATTTTTATATTTTTCCAAGAAAATACACACAGTTGTTTTTAATAATGTTTGTACAGTTTTAAGATGTGCACGTGAAAACAGTTTGAAATGAGGAAAATTAGATGAAATTTAGACAAAGAATTCATGAAAAATCACTTAGGATCAAAGACTTGGTGTTTTGATGAAGTTTAACTTGAAATTACCTACTATAGTACTCACCACAGCCATGGCACCATGGAATGGCCATGGTGGTATGCTCAAATCAATAGGGAAATCAAAGAAATTTGAGAAGAAAATAACAGAGTCAGCACGGCCGTGTAGCTAACTAGTCAGAATGTTCGTGTGGGGAACCATAGCCGTATTGTAGGCGAGCCACCACGATCGTTCCACATAGCACGGCCATGCTGCAACCCAATCCAAAACTTGATTCAGTAATTTTCAATTGTGTTCATCACTTGCTCATTCCACTTGCACGAATAGAATGCATGTGCGACACACACAGCAGGCGTGCAACTGTGCGTACACCCTCTTCCACCCCAAATTCCTCCTCAAATCACCCCCAATCCATTCCAAATCACTTCCCTAACATTTTGACTGCCTCCATCCATCATTTCCACCCAATTTCACCCACCAATTCCTCCACTTCCTCTCCATTCCACCCCACAAATGTAGAACTCAAAAAACCTAGTTTTTCCAAATTCTCCACTCAAATCCATCCAAAATGAAGAAACTCACCAAAACATTGGTGTCTAAGACCAATGATGTGATCTCCTATGTCCTTTGACCCAAGAACAACTCTTCTTCAGTCCTGACATCGTCTCAAGCTCTTTTGTCTCCATCTACAACCTCTAGTTCACATGGAGAATCACCCTATATAGCGGCATCATGGATCCCATGATGGAGGAGTCCTCTAGGTTAACTAATGGAGATAGGATAGCATCCTGAATGTCCGTCTACTCTAGATCACCGCCACCACCCTCCTCAGCTCGGCCCTCAATTTCCTTAGCTTGTCCATCAGTATCACTAGCATGTCCTTCGACATCCACATCACCACAGCCACAACCTCAACCTCGAGCATAGAGACAACTACTTTTAGATGAGGAAGATGAGGTTATGCAGGATGCACTACAAGATAATGCACCTGATGAGAAACAATAAGAAATGCCTAAAGTGAGAAGTAGGAAGGTGAAGAAGCCAAAGTACCCAGAGTGCCTGACACATTGAGTGATTGCCACTCTCTACAATTGCCTAGAGACGATGGAGACTTTGGACATCTTTGATTTTTTTAGGATATCTAGGAACCCGTTGGGTTATTTTAGGTGTTGACCATAGTCTAGGAGACTTATGTTGAGCTTACACAATAGTTCTTTACAACCTTAGAGAAAGTCTCACATGACGCCATCAATGTAACATTGGGAAATGGAACTTATTTCGTCACTCAATACTTTCTCAATAGCATTTTTGCTCCCACCCTTGAGGAAGAAGAACTACTTGATCAAGGGAGCATAGATAGAGAAACCACTATGAACTTGTGGGATCTGATCTCTAAAATACAAGATAAACGTAGCGGAAGCGGTTCGATTAACAGCGCAATATGAAAATTCACAAAAAATTAAAACTTTTCGAAAACGAGATCTCAAAAACCTGAAACTCCTTTTATAAAAGTAAGATGAACTATTTACATCTATGATAAATCACTTCTTGAGTGATTACATACAACAAAATACAAAATCTCAGATTAACAAACTCCAAGGACCTGAGAGTACAGAGACGACATAAGACTATCTAACTACATGACTTAGCAGTCAGTATCTCCACCTGAGACTCACTGCTGCCCCTGGTGCTCTTGCTGCTGATACTGATCACCTGTAGACTGGTTCCTTCGTCCTCGGCGACCACCTAAAAAGTTGAAATCTACGGGGTGAGACAATTTTAAATAATTGTCCCAGCGAGAGTTATAACTCTCTGCCAGAAGCTTTATTATAGCAATCACAGATCAACATAAGCAATAAAGCTTTAAGGTAATCAACAGCAGATTGTTATCAAGTAGAACAACAACATTTAAGGAATATGAAGAACATGTATACTAAGCAGTGTAACCATCAATCATTGTATCTCGTAGTTCAACCTAAGCAGATATGCTACGTGGTTGATTATGTTTTACAAACATTATTATACCCTGCGGAGATTAGGTATACCGCTCATACTCCAACCGATCACTATTAATTCGCATCGGTATCATACATAGGTCATCAAAAGAGCCAGATTCTTATGACCTCATCTTCCTCAATCAGTATGAGGATCAACATGCAGGACATCTAGTGTCTCTGCTACTATAGCTTACCAGGGTATTCTGGTACTTCGCTATTAGAGTCACAGTGGCATTCTGTACTCTCTTCGCCATCGAAAGATTTCTTATTTATCTCTCATCGATGCGGTACAAAAGAATTCCTCGGGAGATTAGTGTTATATCACCCCGGCATAAACACATAGTGAAGGATTAATAGATTAAGATACATCTACATCAATTCCTACACTAGGATGTAAGGGTATTCACATCCATTTTCCCCCACATACTCAAAAGTATGTGATCCAGGAGTTCCCTTAGGAAAACATGTTTCACCATCATTTAACTCCTGACAATGATGGATCTATGATCAGGGCTCTACATGGTATGATTATACTTGATTAGTTAGGTACATTTCAGTATTCTTTTTATCATCATACATGTTCTCAAACATTAATCATTAGAACAACAGCTATGAAAGTAGAATACTAAATGTATCAAGTCTAACTCTCATCAATTATCATTTCTCAATCATCTCATCACAAGTCATATGACAAGCATGACCTTGATGATACTCATGGCTCTCACAGCCTTTTATTCTCATAAGATGTCACTTACTAGGCATCAACATATGTCATTATTCATAAAGCTAATAACATGCTTTCAATGAATATGAAATCGTAATCCTTACCTGGATATGATCATCATCAGGTATAAGAACCTGCATGGTTAATTCAACTGATAATAGTAAGCAATTCATATCAAAAGTTTTACCGGTTAGGTTCCCTGATTTTCACCAATTAGGGTTTACTATTCACATTACATGTCATCATCCTAGAATTAGGGTTTACTATTCATCTCATGGTGAATTGATCTCATAATATCACCATGTATGAGGAACATCATCATTAAAGCCCTCAGATAAGATTAAGATTCACCAATTATCATATTTAGGGTTTCCATGGTCTCACATAAGTGGATCATACCTAATTTTGCATATTTGGGTACATTGAAGGTATTTTACTTTGAGTTTTGAACATGAACGGTATTTTCTCTCTCCTCTCACTAGTAGATGGTGATTACACCACTCTAGATAGGTTCGGTCAAGTCATCCTTGATTAACATAAACCAAATCATCACTATCAAGTGATTAGGGTTTGATTAGAACAAGGTATCATTCAAATTAACCCCTCAAGGGCATTTTGGTAATTTACCCATTGATCATCATCATGGGTCAATTCATTATTCACTTAGTCCCTTAATATCTTAAGTTACCATTAGAGTTTAGATTAGATCATCATTGAACCATTTACACCTTCAAGTGATTAAGTATACATAAACTTGAAAGTCTCCTATTGGTTTAGGGTTTAACCTTCAACCCATTTCGGTTTTAAACGATCTTGAACTCATTTAATCTCAAACTACTTTGAACCCATTTGAGCCTTAAACGAGTGTGGACCCACTTGACCTTAAACGGGTGTGAACCCATTTGACCTTAAACGAGTGTGAACCTGTTTGGCCTTAAACGAGTGTGAACCTGTTTGGCCTAAACGAGTGTCAACCTGTTTGAGCCTAAACGAGTGTCAACCTGTTTGAGCCTAAACGAGTGTCAACCTGTTTGAGCCTCAATGAGTGTCAACCTGTTTGCCCAAAGTTTGACCAAAAACCAAGTCGGTTAGATAAGGGTTGAACCCTAAATAGATCTAAACTCAGCAATTTTATCAATTCATCAACCTATTGAAATTGGACCCTCAAACCATCAAATTTCCTTAACCCTAGACCTCCAAACGATCTTGGGGTGTCACTAAACTAGTGTGAGACCGTTTGGATGAACCCCCAAATGGTTTTGAACCCGTTTGGGTCCTTCAACCCAAAACTCAACAAGATCAAAACTTGAAATCAGCAATTTCAACCCGATTAGGGTTAGGGTGTTGAAGTGTCCTCAACTCTCAATGGTTAGGAATTAGTTTATAATTCTTTGTAGAAATGAAATTAAATATATTATCAACAGACCCTCAAACGGTCGTCCCTTGGTCAACCCTATCAAATGGTCTTGATACCGTTTTGATCCAAACGATCTTGCAAGATCGTTTGAGATCAAACGGGTTGAACCCGTTTGACCTTAAACGGTTTGCAACCGTTTGGACCAAAAGGGTCCAAGGTCGTTTGATAAAGTTACCTAGGAATCCATGCCCATCATCCTCAACCTCTGTTCAGGTCGGTTACACCACCGTTTTGCTTGCAAAAGTGCAAGGAAGAAGGGAGGTAGAAGAAGAACTAAGCACTAAAAGTAAGAACAAAGATATGCATAATAAAGCTAGGAGTTTAGAGTTATAAAACCCACCTTAAACGTGGTTCCTAGAGCTCCAAGCTTCCAAGATTCAAGCCTTTAATGGCGTCTTGAGCTCCACAGGTCATCCAAGGTTGTTTCTTCAAGGAAAAGTTGAGAAGGATCGGCTAGGAAGAGAAAACTAAGTAAGATAACCATGAAACCAACCTTGTAACATGGTTTCCTCCATGAATTCGAGCAAGATGATGATAAAAGCTTACCTAGATGAACTTGGTCGTCTTCCTCTACTCCTGAGCTATGTCCTAAGTCGGTCTAAGCAAGGAAATAAGAAGGGAAGAAAGGAAACGTTGCCTTTGGTTGCAAAGGAAAGGATCATATATACTTTGAGGTTATTTTCATCATAAGGACAACTTAGTCCTCCTTTTCACAACTAAGTCCTTCCTTTTTTTAGGCACGTCCCTCCTCTTCATATCTAAGGTAAAACTTCTTCTAAGACCAAGGACTAAAGGCAAGGAAGGTCAACTTTTCACTATGGTGCACATATACATATAAGGGTCTCCTTTGCTTACAACTTTGGTGGTTTAATTACAAAGGTATTTCTTATAATATGATTATTCAAATGAAGTGCCTCCTTCATTATTATAACTTTAAATGATGTCAAAAGTCATAAAAGATTTTCTAGAAAGTGTATATCACAAGATGCACCCCTCATTTTGGGTAAATTGCACTTTATACTAAAATTAGGGTTTTAAGCACAGGGATTGCTCCACAAGATGCACCTTGGTGCCCAAACTTGGGAAATCCATCATACCTCATTATATTCATTCATATGATGTCTCTTTGTTAGAGGAACATCTTAACCTGTGTAATTTGCAAGTTAACCCCTCTAATTGGGTAATTTGCACATAGGTCCCTGTATTACCAAACAATACTACAATCATTGTTTTAAAAAGGTCAGAATTGAAAATGTATGTTCCTTAGGAACTTAATTACATGCCAAAAGATAATCACAAGAATTTAATTACATATTTAGGCAAAACACCTAGGGTTAATTCATAACCCAGGTCAGGGATGTTACAAATTATCACCCCTTACAAGGATTTCGTCCCCGAAATCGATAAAACATATTAAGAGAAAAGAGCAGGGTATTTCCTTCTCATCTCTTCCTCTAGTTCCCAAGTGGCTTCTTCAACACCACGGTGATTCCAGAGGACTTTTACAAGACTTATATCTTTCTTCTTTAGCTTTTTAATTCTGTTTTCAAGGATTGACACTGGTCCTTCCTCATAAGTTATATCTTCATTCAATTCTACTTCCATAGGTTGTAGAACTGACTCGGTATCGGGATGACATTTCCTTAACATAGAAATGTGAAACACAGGGTGTAACCTCTGCAACTCAGGTGGTAACTCTAGTCTATAGGCTACCTTTCCAACCTGTTCAATGATTGGATAAGGCCCCATAAATCTAGGAGCTAACTTTCCTTTCCTTCCAAAGCGAAGGACTCCTCTCCAAGGCGAGACCTTGAGATACACTCTGTCTCCAACCTGGAATTCTAACGGTCTACGACGCTTATCAGCATAAGATTTCTGCCTATCCTGTGCAGTCTTAATCTGTTGTTGTATCACTTTAATCTTCTCTGTGGTCTGCTGCACAAGATCAGGACCTAACAACTGATGCTCACCAGTCTCATACCAACACAAGGGTGATCTACAACGTCTACCATACAAAGCTTCATAAGGTGCCATATCAATACTTTGCTGATAGCTATTGTTATAGGCAAACTCTATTAGGCTTAGGTGTAGATCCCAACTCCCGGTAAACTGGAGAACACATGCTCTCAATAGGTCTTCCAAGGTCTGTATAGTCCTTTCCAACTGTCCATCAGTCTGTGTATGAAAGGATGTACTAAACCTTAACTGGGTGCCTAAAGCTCTGTGCAACTATTCCCAAAAATGACTTGTGAACTGGGGACCTCTGTCAGAAACTATAGTAACAGGAACTCCGTGCAAATGCACTATCTCTTGAACATATAACTGGGATAACCTTTCAGCAGAATAGGTTGTTTTGACAGGTAAGAAATGTGCTGTCTTTGTCAACCTATCAACTATTACCCAGATGGAATTATGTCCTTTGCTTGTCCTAGGTAGGCCAACAACAAAGTCCATGGTCACATGGTCCCACTTCCACTGTGGTATGGGTAAAGGTTGCATTGTCCTTGCAGGCTTCTGGTGTTCAGCTTTAACTTGCTGACACACAGGACACCTCATCACAAATTCTGCAACATCCTTCTTCATCCCGGGCCACCAATACATATCTTTCAAGTTCCGATACATCTCGGTGCTTCCTGGATGCATAGCATACATCGAAGAATGAGCTTCTTCCAGGACTAACTTTCTCAAGTTATCCTTATCTAGCACTATCATCCTCCCATGATAGCATACTACTTGATCATCTGAGTCATGGAAACCATCTCGCTTCTCATCACCATACTCCGATCTAATCTGCTGAACTGTAGTATCAACCTGTTGTGCCTCTTTGATCTGCTCTCTAAGGGTGGGTTTGATATGCATCTCAGCCAACAACCCGGCTAACAATGACACCTTCAACTGTACATTGTCTTGCCTTAGAGAGATAAGCATATCTCTCTTAGAGCATACTAAAGAGTTTAGTTGTGCTCTATCCATGGTTGATGTTGCTGATTTCCTACTCAAGGCATCTGCAACTACATTGGCCTTTCCTGGATGGTAATCAATTGTACAATCGTAGTCCTTGATTAACTCCATCCAGCGACGTTGTCTCATGTTAAGTTCATGATGAGAAAAGATATACTTTAGGTTCTTGTGATCTGTGAAAATCTGGAATGTCTCTCCGTAGAGATAATGTCTCCAGATCTTCAAGGCATGAACCACCGCAGCTAACTCCAAATCGTGTGTCAGTTAGTTCTCTTCGTGTTTCTTAAGCTGTCGGGAAGCAAAAGAAATTACTTGTTTATCCTGCATCAACACGCATCCGAGTCCATTCTTGGAGGCATCACAGAAAACTATGTATCCTTTTCCTTTCTCAGGTAGCACAAGTACAGGTGCACTTGTCAACCTCTCCTTTAGTAGCTGAAAAGATTGTTGGCACTTATCACTCCAGTCAAAAGGAACTTCTTTCCGGGTTAACTTAGTCAAGGGTAGGGCTATAGAACTGAAGTTCTTAATGAACCTTCGATAATAGCCAGCCAACCCTAAGAAACTACGAATCTCCGCCGGTGTCTTCGGTTGTTCCCACTGTAGAATAGATTCTACCTTTTTAGGGTCAACACGAATTCCTGAGGCAGATACCACATGTCCAAGAAAAGATACCTCCGTCAACCAGAACGCGCACTTGCTAAACTTAGCGTATAACTCATGTTGTCTTAGCAAAGTTAGAGCCTGACAAAGATGTTGTTCATGTTGCTGAGCATCTCTACTATAGATCAGAATGTCATCTATAAAGACAACAACACACTGATCGAGGAAAGGTCGGAAGATTCTATTCATGAGTTCCATAAATGCAGCCGGTGCATTAGTTAGTCCAAACGACATAACTGTGAACTCATAGTGACCATACCTTGTTCTGAAAGCAGACTTGGGTATGTCACTGTCCTTAATACGAAGTTGATGATATCCAGACCTCAAATCTATCTTTGAGAAGACGGTTGCACCACGCAACTGGTCAAAGAGATCATCAATCCTCGGCAGAGGGTACTTATTCTTTATTGTTACTTTATTTAATTGCCTGTAATCAATGCACAACCGCATTGATCCATCTTTCTTTTTAACGAAAAGGACCGGAGCACCCCAAGGTGAAGTGCTTGGTCGGATGAAACCCTTCTCGAGCAACTCTTGAAGCTGCTTCTTGAGTTCTGCCATCTCAGCAGGCGCCATCCTATACGGTGTCTGGGCTATAGGTTGGGTATCTGGGATCAAATTGATTTCAAAATCAATTTCCCGAGGCGGTGGCACACCTGGGAGTTCTTCAGGAAACACGTCTTCGAATTCCCTGACTATAGGAACTTCAACAGGGTTAGGACTCTCCATGGTAGTATCTACCACATGGGCCAAGAATGCATAACATCCTTGCCTCATCAACTTATCAGCAACCATAGCTGACACAAGACAGGTGGGTAGAATCTTTATCTCTCCTTGAAAGATCCATGTGTTGCTTTCATCAGCAAACACAGCCTGCTTGGATTCACAATCCAAGACAACCCTATACCTTTCCAAGGTATCCATCCCAAGGATTATATCAAATCCTTGCATCTCAAGTGGTATAAGATCCATTTGAATGCGATGATCAGAAAAGAAGAGGATGTAGGGAGAGCATACCTCTTGCAACACAACAGACCCTCTCAACGTAGTCTCTAGCAACAAGCTATCTGCCCTATGACTGACCGTCATATTGCAGTTACGAATCACTCTTCGAGTGATAAAGGAGTGTGTAGCACCCGGATCAAATAAAACAGATACAATACAGGATTTAGACATATTAGAATATAAAAGTTCCATCTGACCTGCCACAACTCGTGGATTAACCACTGCGTCTGGTGTATTTATAGCATAGAACCTTATTGTCGCCTGAGGTTGAGTTGGTGCTGAAGACCCGGCTTGGGACGCCTGTTCACGTCCTCTAGCTGCTCCTTAAGACTGCCTTCTCTGTGATTCCTGTTGATTCTGCCTCTGAGGCTGTGTCACACTGACAGGCCTAGACCTGTAGTCCTTCATCAAGTGTCCCACCTTCCCACAGTTGTAGCAGCTTCTTTCCAGTTGTTGTGGTCTGGGTGGTCCTATGACTGACATTGATGTTGAACTGCGAGTCTCTTGTAGTGGTAGGCTTCGTCCTCTACCTCTACTTGGGGACCACTGTGTCTGAGAACTAGATCTGGGTGGTGGAGGTGTAGGTGCAGAGAATCTAGGCTTCTTAAAGTCTCTAGATGAAGAACCCTGGAACTGCGGATATCTCTTTTGGGTTTGTCTTTTCTCGACTACGGATCTCTCTATCATTTGGACTGACTCAACGAAGGTAGAGAATCTCTCTCGGTTTTCTAGTGCAGACACGGGAGTAGTCATGTCGGCATTCAAACCCTTCTCAAACCTCCTAATCCTTTCTTCATCTGTGGTAGCCATATGCGGACAGAATCGCAACAACTCCATGAACTTAGCCTCATACTCGCTAATGTTCATCATACCCTGCCTCAGTCTCTAAAACTGAGAGATCTTCTCATCCAGGAAGGTCTTTGGAAAATATCTGTGGACAAATTCCCAATGAAAGTCTTCCCACGAGATCTCTATTCCAGGCCTCTTCTGCTCTTCCATGGTCCACCAGTGACCAGCACTGCCTTTGAGAAGATAGACAGCATGTCTAATCTTCTCACCTTTGGGGATGTTGAGGATTCTGAAAGCTTTCTCCAACTCAGTTAACCAGAGGTCGGCATCTGCCGTATCAGCTATTCCAAAGTATTCGGTCACTTTGACTCGTCGAAGTCGCTCGAACGTCTTACCGATACCTTGTCCTTCAGGTTGGGTAGGTGCTCTAGGTGCAGGCATAGGCATCCTATCTGTTATGTGTGTCATGGTAGTCATAAACTGCCCAAACATGGTCTGAACAGCTGGGTTTCCCATGTCAGCTGGGTCAAACTGAGGTGGCTCCATAGGTGGCTCAGGTACAATTTGCTCTATTTCTAGGTTCCTTGCACCTCCTTTGGGTGCAGCGATACTACTTTCTGCTTCGCATTCCTCCTGTGGTCCAGACATCCTTAATTATCTTCTTCTCCTGAGGAGCAGAAGACTCTATTAGATAAGAAAGAAGTACTAAGGATAGACTCGACATTCTAAGTCCTATGTCTCTGTAGACTCAGCGAACCTAGAGATCTGATACCACTAATTGTGGGATCTGATCTCTAAAACACAAGATAAACGTAGCGGAAGCGGTTCGATTAACAGCAGAATACGAAAATTCATGAAAAATTAAAACTTTTCGAAAATAAGATCTCAAAAACCTGAAACTCCTTTTATAAAAGTAAGATGAACTGTTTACATCTCTGATAAATCACTTCTTGAGTGATTACATACAACAAAATACAAAATCTCAGATTAACAAACTCCAAGGACCTGAGAGTACAGAGACGACATAAGACTATCTAACTACATGACTTAGCAGTCAGTATCTCCACCTGAGATTCACTGTTGCCCCTGGTGCTCTTGTTGCTGATACTGATCACCTGCAGACTGGTTCCTTCGTCCTCGGTGACCACCTAAAAAGTTGAAATCTACGGGGTGAGACAATTTTAAATAATTGTCCCAGCGAGAGTTATAACTCTCCGCCAGAAGCTTTATTATAGCAATCACAGATCAACATAAGCAATAAATCTTTAAGGTAATCAACAGCAGATTGTTATCAAGTAGAACAACAACATTTAAGGAATATGAAGTACATGTATACTAAGCAGTGTAACCATCAATCATTGTATCTCGTAGTTCAACCTAAGAAGATATGCTACGCGGTTGATTAAGTTTTACAAACATTATTATACCCTACGGAGATGAGGTATACCGCTCATACTCCAACCGATCACTATTAAGTCGCATCGGTATCATACATAGGTCATCAAAAGAGCTGGATTCTTATGACCTCATCTTCCTCAGTCAGTATGAGGATCAACATGCAGGACATCTAGTGTCTCTGCTACTATAGCTTACCAGGGTATTCTGGTACTTCGCTATTAGAGTCACAATGGCATTCTATACTCTCTTCACCATCGAAAGATTTCTTGTTTATCTCTCATCGATGCGGTACAAAATAATTCCTCGGGAGATTAGTGTTATATCACCCCGGCATAAACACATAGTGAAGGATTGATAGATTAAGATACATCTACATCAATTCCTACACTAGGATGTAAGGGTATTCACATCCATTTTCCCCCACATACTCAAAAGTATGTGATCCAGGAGTTCCCTTAGGAAAACATGTTTCACCATCATTTAACTCCTGACAATGATGGATCTATGATCAGGGCTCTACATGGTATGATTATACTTGATTAGTTAGGTACATTTCAGTATTCTTTTTATCATCATACATGTTCTCAAACATTAATCATTAGAACAGCAGCTATGAAAGTAGAATACTAAATGTATCAAGTCTAACTCTCATCAATTATCATTTCTCAATCATCTCATCACAAGTCATCTGACAAGCATGACCTTGATGATACTCATGTCTCTCACAGCCTTTTATTCTCATAAGATGCCACTTACTAGGCATCAGCATATGTCATTATTCATAAAGCTAATAACATGCTTTCAATGAATATGAAATCGTAATCCTTACCTAGATATGATCATCATCAGGTATAAGAACATGCATGGTTAATTCAACTGATAATAGTAAGCAATTCATATCAAAAGTTTTACCGGTTAGGTTCCCTGATTTTCACCAATTAGGGTTTACTATTCACATTACATGTCATCATCCTAGAATTAGGGTTTACTATTCATCTCATGGTGAATTGATCTCATAATATCACCATGTATGAGGAACATCATCATTAAAGCCCTCAGATAAGATTAAGATTCACCAATTATCATATTTAGGGTTTCCATGATCTCACATAAGTGGATCATACCTAATTTTGCATATTTGGGTACATTGAAGGTATTTTACTTTGAGTTTTGAACATGAACGGTATTTTCTCTCTCCTCTCACTAGTAGATGGTGATTACACCACTCTAGATAGGTTGGGTCAAGTCATCCTTGATTAACATAAACCAAATCATCACTATCAAGTGATTAGGGTTTGATTAGAACAAGGTATCATTCAAATTAACCCCTCAAGGGCATTTTGGTAATTTACCCATTGATCATCATCATGGGTCAATTCATTAGTCACTTAGTCCCTTAATGTCTTAAGTTACCATTAGAGTTTAGATTAGATCATCATTGAACCATTTACACCTTCAAGTGATTAAGTATACATAAACTTGAAAGTCTCCAATTGGTTTAGGGTTTAACCTTCAACCTTCAACCCATTTAGGTTTTAAACGATCTTGAACTCGTTTAATCTCAAACGACTTTGAACCCATTTGAGCCTTAAACGAGTGTGGACCCACTTGACCTTAAACGGGTGTGAACCGATTTGACCTTAAACGAGTGTGAACCCGTTTGGCCTTAAACGAGTGTGAACCCGTTTGGCCTAAACGAGTGTCAACCTGTTTGAGCCTAAACGAGTGTCCACCTGTTTGAGCCTAAACGAGTGTCAACCTGTTTGAGCCTAAAAGAGTGTCAACCTATTTTCCCAAAGTTTGACCAAAAACCAAGTGGGTTGGATAAGGGTTGAACCCTAAATAGATCTAAAATCAGCAATTTTATCAATTCATCAACCTATTGAAATTGGACCCTCAAACCATCAAATTTCCTTAACCCTAGACCTCCAAACGATCTTGGGGTGTCACTAAACGAGTGTGAGACCGTTTGGATGAACCCCCAAATGGTTTTGAACCCGTTTGGGTCCTTCAACCCAAAACTCAACAAGATCAAAACTTGAAATCAGCAATTTCAACCCGATTAGGGTTAGGGTGTTGAAGTGTCCTCAACTCTCAATGGTTAGGAATTAGTTTATAATTCTTTTTAGAAATGAAATTCAATATATTATCAACAGACCCTATAACGGTCGTCCCTTGGTCAACCCTATCAAACGGTCTTGAGACCGTTTTGATCCAAACGATCTTGCAAGATCGTTTGAGATCAAACAGGTTGAACCCGTTTCACCTTAAACAGTTTGCAACCGTTTGGGCCAAAAGGGTCCAAGGTCGTTTGATAAAGTTACCTAGGAATCCACGCCCATCATCCTCAACCTCGGTTCAGGTCGGTTACACCACCATTTTTCTTGCAAAAGTGCAAGGAAGAAGGGAGGTAGAAGAAGAACTAAGCACTAAAAGTAAGAACAAAGATATGCATAATAAAGCTAGGAGTTTAGAGTTATAAAACCCACCTTAAACGTGGTTCCTAGAGCTCCAAGCTTCCAAGCTTCAAGCCTTTAATGGCGTCTTGAGCTCCATAGGTCATCCAAGGTTGTTTCTTCAAGGAAAAGTTGAGAACGATCGGCTAGGAAGAGAAAACTAAGTAAGATAACCATGAAACCAACCTTGTAACCTGGTTTCCTCCATGAATTCGAGCAAGATGATGATAAAAGCTTACCTAGATGAACTTGGTCATCTTCCTCTACTCCTGAGCTCTGTCCTAAGTCGGTCTAAGCAAGGAAATAAGAAGGGAAGAAAGGAAACGTTGCCTTTGGTTGCAAAGGAAAGGATCATATATACTTTGAGGTTATTTTCATCATAAGGACAACTTACTCCTCCTTTTCACAACTAAGTCCTTCCTTTCTTTTAGGCACGTCCCTCCTCTTCATATATAAGGTAAAACTTCTTCTAAGACCAAGGACTAAAGGCGAGGAAGGTCAACTTGTCACTATGGTGCACATATACATATAAGGGTCTCCTTTGCTTACAACTTTGGTGGTTTAATTACAAAGGTATTTCTTATAATATGATTATTCAAATGAAGTGCCTCCTTCATTATTATAACTTTAAATGATGTCAAAAGTCATAAAAGATTTTCTAGAAAGTTTATATCACAAGATGCACCCCTCATTTTGGGTAAATTGCACTTTATACTAAAATTAGGGTTTTAAGCACAAGGATTGCTCCACAAGCTGCACCTTGGTGCCCAAACTTGGGAAATCCATCATACCTCATCATATTCATTCATATGATGTCTATTTGTTATAGGAACATCTTAACCTGTTTAATTTGCAAGTTAACCCCTCTAATTGGGTAATTTGCACATAGGTCCCTGTATTACCAAACAATACTACAATCATTGTTTTAAAAAGGTCAGAATTGAAAATGTATGTTCTTTAGGAACTTAATTACATGCCAAAAGATAATCACAAGAATTTAATTACATATTTAGGCAAAACACCTAGGGTTAATTCATAACCCAGGTCAGGGATGTTACAGAACTACACAACCATGTGGAACAGGCTTATAGGGAAAAGAAACTTTGTGGTGGGAAAATCAAACACAAGTCTGATTCACAATCCCAACTTGAGATACATTCAGAAGATCTTGGCGAACACCGTCTTTGCCCGATATGAGAATCAAGGAACTTGTACAAAAAAAGACCTCTTATTTTTTAGATGGATGGTGTAGGGAAAGCATGTAAATTTGGGATCACTCATCATTGATCACATGAAGACATTCCCATCCAAGAGCAAGAATCCTTTTATTATGGGAGGGATTGTGACTTCAATTGCTCTAACATTGGATCATGATGTATCTTGTTACACTAAGGTAGAAGGAGGGAAGCTCATGGACCTAAACTACTTGATTCACTCATCCATGATTGCAGTGATTGATCAGAAGACTTTCTACTAGGCCAACCCTCCTTGTGCAGGAGTTTCACTGGAGCTCTACTACCATGACACACCTCTCCTAGAGGGGTGTGGTCCATCTCTAAATTTTTGGATATCTTGAGGAGGTGGGAAAAGGAGAATCCTAGAGACACATGGCAACATCAGCCTAGAGATATGCCTGAGGGACTTGGAGAGTCACAGGTATCCACTGAGAGGAGGAGGATAGTTGAAAAGAGAGAGGCACACAGGGCCAGGATTCGGGAGGTAGAGACATCACAGCATCCATAGCAACCCTTAGTGAATGCATATGACATGTTGACTATACATGTGGAGTTGGAGGGTATTCAGAGCATAGAGGATAGGATTATGCGGGCACATGAGGGATTTCAACACACTCAGGATGCATTGTGGTTGGATCATCAACATATGCACCATCATATCAACCACATGTATCAGTTCCAGCATACCCAGGCCCAGAGGAACACTCAATAGGGGAAAGATTGGTGGGGTGCACTGTCTGGTTACCAGGAGACTTACTCACCTCAACATGTTTACTATTGTGGTAGCTACTACCAACATCCTCCACCACAGGGAGGATCACCACTGGATCCACCACAATAATCATCTACCCTATCACTCCTATACTTTAGTGTCATGTTGAGCACAACATGATTCAAAAGTTTTAGGTGGTAGGGTGGTATGCCCTCTTTCTAATTTCACTCATATTGCATTTCACCTGCCATTTACTTTCATTTTATTTCTCCTTCTATCTAGATTAGTTTTACCTGCCATTTACTTGCTTTGCACACTTACATGTCATGTAGTTTACTTTCTGTCAATTTTTGCATACTTTTCAAAAAATTTCTCTTTTTGTCATGCATTTCATATCATGTAGGTTTTTGTAATTTTTTCATGTTTTAACTAGGGTTTTCTTTTTTCTTGCTTTATTTTCCATAATAAAGGCTTAGATGTGATTGAAGGCAATTTGGCACCATTTTGGCCAATTTTTCCCAAGTTTAGTACTCCATGCCTAAAAAGTGTGTTTTGATCCAATCTATACTTTTTGGATTGAAAATGATGACCTTTGACAAATGCAAGTTAATTATCATGGTTTACTGCTAAATGGCCTCAATCTCAACTTTATATATGTGAATCACCTCTCTCGTTCTTGTGAACTGTTTGGTTGAATTGTGATTGAAGCAAGCCGCAAACTCTTAGAGTTTTGTAGAATCTCATGGTAGAAATGTGGTTTTAATATTTCTCATTCATTTGGTGTGTCATTTTATGATGAAATTGTTGAAGTAACTTTTATGCAGGAGATCTCATGGTTATTTCCACATTGGTAACCCCTCTTTGACTCACTTTTATTTTACCATCTTCTTACCTCTCCGCCTCATGAAAGGATGTCAAAGTGCATGAATTCAGCCTTGGCCACCTCCAAAAGTTTGGGGTGGCCATATCCATACCCCCCACTTCACTCTCACCATCATGTGCCCTATCCACATCAAGGGCAAAGAAAAAATAAAAAGAAGAAAAAAATGCAAAAATAAAATAGAAGATTCTCATGTTTAAGAGCATCTAAATAAAGAAAAGATGAGTGTGTAAAAGCACTCCAAACTCCTATTGCAACCCTTCCTTCCTTAGCATGCCCATGGAGCTAGGAAATGTCAAACCCGGCTCATTTTGCCCTTTTTCATAGCCACGTGAGTTACTTAGTGTGGATGGACATATGAGATTGAATCCATGAATGTGAAATAGCAAAATTAGTCATTTTTTACCTTTACTACCATGAAATGGTTTACCCGGAGTGATATGACATCCATATGGATTGATTGTATTTTCTAAAAAAGGGGAGGAAAGAGGTGGATTGCATGTACCTAATCATCTTTGAGTCAATTTAGTCAATATTCATCTATTTCATTGCATTTGTCACTTCTTGATTGTGAAAAAATTGCAGATAGATTGAGTTGGAGCATACTTGAGGACAAGTATGTTTTAAGTTGTGGGTCATGATGCAACCCTATTTTAGGACTCCATCTTGTGTCTTATTGCATTTCAATGACATTTGTACCTACTACATTATATCTTACTTCCCCTAATATGCATATTTGTGTAAAATGCACTTATAGACATTATTTGCATGTTTTTAGGTAATTGGAACACGCTTGGATGGAAGAGAGAGAGAAGGAATGATCCTAGGGTTTATGTACCCTTGGAGAGAACCAAAGTGAAGTCCAAGGCTCCCTCAACCTACCCCTAGTGGCCAAAGATCCTTTGAAGCAAAGATGTCTAAGGAAACACAAAGATTCAAGTCAAAGTGTCGCTACAAGAAAGAAGCACGGTCATGGTACACTAGAATGGTAGTGCTAGCTCACTAAAAACCAATAGAGTCAACCTTGAAGTATTGTAGAAATCACCACAGTCATGCCACATAGAATGGTCATGGCACTAGGACCCAGAACGGTCGTGCCACCTTGCACGGACAAGTTGCAGTTGATCCAGAAAGGTCGTGGATCAGAGAATGGGCAGCTTCCTCCAAGCCACCATGGCTGTGGTGACCACCACGGCGGTTCCACCCTTGCCTCACCACGGTCGTGGTGACCACCACGACCACTCCAACTTCTGTTTAAAATCCAACAACTTACTATGATTTTCCCCATTTTTCACCTAGATCATTTCCACACACCACGAACATGTTCCCCTACACCCACCACGGCCGTACTACTCACAAAAACCTAGATACTTTTCCACTGCATTTCCCACTTTACCCTACTTGACCTATTTCTTCCTCCCCGCCTATATATATGTGGGTGGCAGCTGGAGGCTAAGGTTAGATACCTTCTACCCCCTCTTAGATCCCCATTCTCACCCTTTAGCCATTCCACTCCATTTCACCATTTCCACCACTAAAACCCTAGTTTCCTAGTGTTTTGACCCTATTCCACCATCATACCATGCCATTACACCTTGGAAGAGGAAGGAGGACATCTTGCAGTAGCTGAAGTGGAGGATTACTCCATCTACACCAAGATCCATGGCTTCTTCTACCTCTTTCTCCTTTATTTTTGTATTTTGCATTTCCATGAGTGGCAGGGCCCCTTGGGTGGGCTGTTTGGGGCCAAAAAGGTTACTTTGATACCATGTTGGGGGGAAATGATATGTAAATATTTTAATTTCATTTCATAATGATCATGTTCTTTTTCTATCTCACTCTTCACAAATTACTTTGTGGTTTTTGCTTGAAATCGCCTAAGAACTTAGGGAAGTTGATTATATGTGTGAATTTTGGGATTTGCTCCTATGTCCAATTCATGGATCCCTAGCTAGCTACCCATCTTCCTACGTGTCAATCAATTCTCCTAACCCTAGGTGAGAGATCTAATTAGCTAGTTTAGATGAATTTAGTGTGCTTAGAATGGAGCTTTCTCAAGGCTAGAATGTGGGTGATGTGAGGCCTAAAACCTCACTTCCACTCCCATTACTACCCTCAGCCCCTAATCACCCTAATACCATCTAACCTAGAAACCTAGGATTTTTTAGACTCTAATCAAATTTCACCTAGACCCTAACCCAATTGATTTTCGTAAGGGTAGTAGGAGGTGTTAGGGACTAGTTCCCCTATACACAACCTATCATATCCATGGCCAGTTAGTAGTCTAGGGCATTCATTAGACTCTTACTTGTTGTTTGGTTTAGTAATTTAAACAAGACTATAATGTTCATATGTCACCGCCAATCTAATTGATAAGTGATTCCCTCAAGCATCCCACACATATCCTTATTACTTTAACATCCTAATTGCCTTCTTTTTTTTTAGTTAAGCTAGGGGTCGCTTTTATTCATCCCACACCCCTCTTGTGGGCTAAATCACAGCAAAAAGATACATCTCCCGCACTTATAACTCGGGTATTTTCCCAATTCCCACAAGAAATATCCTCATCCTCGAAAAAAAAACAACAAAAGACTTCACTCTAATACCTCTCGTCCTCGCCTCCAGCTTCTGTTTTCTTTAGAACCACGTAAGGAGTATATCTTTTTTCCATCAGTGCCATGCCCCTAATTCTCAATGGCATATTAGACAGATCCGAAGAGACCAACATCTCATGAGTTCTATTTCCCCATCTTCCTAATTCACGAGGTATCGAGTTGATAACCTTGTGAACTAATGAACCAGAAATCATGGATGATACTATCTCTTCTCGCAGCTCTCTAACAAAAGATGTTGTTCTCCATGGTTCTCTACCACCATGCCATAGAACCTCGTATGTGTAAGGATCGTCCACTTCAATACTCGATATGCTCAAAGCGTGGTCACCTGCTAGTTTAAGACCAATGGTGCATGTTTGCATGTACGCAAGGAAGTAATCGGAGCTCCTGATCCATGCTCGGAACACAAGGCATATGTTGCCATTGTGGTTACGGATGACACCAGCTGCCCATCTTCTATATGTACTGTGGGCATCCCTATCCCTCCCAATCGTGACATTAAGCTTGAGGTTGTGTAAGTTCGGCTTCTCCCATCGCAACAATACTATTTGTTTCATCATTGTCTTTGGTTCCCTCAAGCCCGTCATTGTCATCCTGTTATAAATATCGCTGTCCATAGAAATAGGAAAGGCTATCTTCTTCAAATGATGGTTTAGGATGCTCATAATATAGTCCCATTCATGGTTGAACGACTTCATCTTACCATCATATTTAGCTCCACATCTTATGCGCCATATGATGTGAGGAATTAGGATCGCCAAATTACCTGCCAACCATTCATTTATGTTCTTCTTCTTGGCCATCGCACACCTATCCAGAAGAGTTCTCATACCAAACGGCGCCTCCATATCAAGTAGCTCGCTAAATTTCCTCCAATAAAATTTGGCGGTCTGCCCATGAAACAACAAATGGTCCATGTCTTCCTCCTGCGGGACAGAGCAACAATAACATTTAGATGCAAGAGGGATACCACATCTGCGCCTAATGTTATCATCTGTGGGAATGGCTCCTCTAGCTGATTTTCAGATAAATGTTGCCTCCTTTGGGTACCCAGCCTTCCATACCATCCCAAGGCTGTCTGGACCTTCCTTTTCATTTTGCATCAGTATCCTCTTTGCTGAACTCATAGAGAATCTACCACTCCTCTCAGGACCCCACACCAGCTTATTATCTTCATTGGATATCCATACCTCAACATCATGTATCAGCTGTAGGCCTTCTTCATCCACAATTAACTCAAGTGATTCCCAGTCCCATCCATGTCCTTCTATCCAAAAGTCCTTCACCAAAAATGGGTGTCTCCTGTCACTGGGTATGATCGTGTGATCAGCAAGACGCTTCTCGCACCACCATGAGTCCCAAAAGGACAGCTCACCATTGCCAACCACCCATCGACATAAAGGAAACATGCGAGGAAACATATCCCACATCCTCTTCCAGAAAGGTGACGGTAGTAAACCTCTTCTCAAAGATCCAGGATAAAGATTGTCACGGCCTCCTGCCAAATTTGCATATTTGGCTCTGCAGAAAGATGCCCATATAGAATCCTTTGTTAGAACCTCCCAACAAGCTTTTGTAGCAAAGGCTTCATTGATCGTCTGTATCGAGGGAATCCCTAGCCCGCCCAGTGAAAAAGGTCTACCAACCATGTGCCATCCAAGCCACACCTTCCTATGATCATCCTCCCTGTCACTCCACAGAAATCTGGATAGTTTGTCTTCAATCCGCGCTACGATCCCAGCAGGAATACCCACCGCCGCCACCGTGTACACCGGGATAGAAGCTAGAACATGCGCAATCAACATCCTCCTCCCCGCAAAAGATAACAGTCTGGACTTCCACGTAGCAATCTTTTCATTTATCTTGCTCATTAGGAATTCAAAGTCGGTGAGTCTCATCGCTCCTCTCTTAATTGGTATGCCCAGATACTTCAAAGAGTCCATAGCAGAACCCACTCCAAGGTAAGTGGCTACTCCACGAGCTACAACCTGGTCTTTACCTCCTACCACGCATGTAGACTTTGTTTTGTTTATTCTCTGACCAGTTGCCCGTTCATAAGCATCAAAGGTGCTACTAACCATATTCATCGATCCTTGGTCAGCTGTAAAAAAGACCACAATATCATCTGCATAAAGAAGAATGATCGGAGGTACAACCTCCCCCCGCACCTGGAATCTAGAAATGGCCCCTTCGTCACATAGTCTCAAGAATCTTCTGCATAACATCTCCTCAAACAATATGAAAAGAAATGGAGAAATCACACTTCCTTGTTTCAAACCTCTACTCATAGGAAAGAAACCAGCCGTTTCCTCCCCTATAGTCACCGTTGCCCACGTATTTGAAAAGAAACTCAAGCATAAATTGACCACCTCCTCTGTAAGGTTGAACTTCTCCAGGATTTTCCTCAGTGTAGACCAGACAACTCTATCATATGCCCTCGACATATCATACTTTAGGATCACATTAGGAGCATCTCTCCCTCAATTGATATCATGCATGAGCTCTTTAGCCAACCGGATGTGATGAGATATATCTGTACCTCTCACGAAAGATCCTTGGTTCTTGGAAATCAAGCGCGGCATAATTGGAACAAATCTCTCACTGAGTATCCTTGCAAGGATGCGAAGGGAGACATTCTCTATGGATATCGGTCTGAAATCCTCCGGTAGTCTTCTGGGAGCATCATTCTTCAGAATAAGCAAGATTCTACAACAGAAAAGGCCCCTAAAGCAAGCCTACCCGCTGAAGAAACCCTTCGCCAACTCTATGAAGTCACTTCTAATGATAGGCCAAGCCTCTAAAAAGAAAGGGAGGGTGAACCCATCTAGCCCTGGGGCTGTTGTTGCGTCCATCTTCAACATCACCTCTTTAATCTCCTCTTCCTACGGAGTCGCTACTAGAGTGAAATTCTCATCAAGAGTGACCATCTCCGGGATCGAGTCTATGAAATCCTCCAGCTCATTTTCATCAGTAACTGTTGCCTCATTGTAGAATTGCTGATAATGATCTGCTACCATCTCTGCCATTTGCTTAGGATCTGTAACCTGAGTGCCATCTTGCAATATCACCCGATTAATCTTTCTTCGCTTTCTCCTCGACTTAATAGTAGCATGATAGAACTCGGTGTTTCTCTCCCCATCTTGAAGCCACTCTATTCGTGCTTTCTCCTTCCATAGCTTCTCCTCCTGATCCAGAAGACGTTGGAGCTCACATTCCGCCTCTCGCAAGTTGGACTCATTGACAGTAGTCGGATTTTCATCAAATGACATTTGTGTTGTAAACACCACATCCTCCAAGTCAAGAATTCGCTGCCTACTAGCACCGAAAGTGTCCTTGCTCCATCTGCGAAGAGCCTCACGAACCCTTTTGAGTTTAAGACAGAAAACAACGGAGGGATGACCGCTCATTGGTTCATTCCATGCTTGTTCGATTATCTTCATGCAATCCTCATGTTCGAGCCAGGTCTTCATAAATGAGAAATGAGACTGCTTTTTATCCATCGACCAAGCACAGGGGATCGTAACAACCGGACAGTGATCTGATACCCTTACTCTAGTTATATGAAATGATCTAGTCGCAGGCCTCTTCATCATCCATGCTCCATTCACAAGCACCCTATCAATTCTCTGCCACATTGTAGGTGTTAGGACCTGCTTGTTCACCCAAGTATATTGACTCCCTTCAAAAGGTACTTCATCCAGTGATGCATCTGATATCAAAGAGTTAAAATCCATCATATCCTGGAACCCAGGTTGGTTTCCCCCCTCCTCTCCCTAGGGTGTCTCACCACATTGAAATCCCCTGCGAATATCCATCCTTCATCCCCTATAATTTCAGCCATCATCAATAATTCGTTCCATAAAGATCTTCTTTCTGGGCTGTCACAACTGGCATAGATAGCCGTTACAAAGAACGTCGATCCGTCGTTAGCTTCCATGCTTATCGTCAAGTGTTGTTTATGTCTTCTAAAAAGTCTAGGGTTCGAAGCTTTATCTGCATAGAACCATATTTTCCCATCCTCTTCTTGGTTGTCAGCAGCCCAGTCAAGTTTCACAATGTCCAACAATTCCACTGCTTGTTCAGCATGAAGAAACGGCTCAAATAGACATACCACTCCAGGTTTTTATCGACTACACAGTCTGCTCAGAACTCTCCTTGTAGGATTATTTGAAAACCCTCTAATATTCCAAAAACGTGATGTACAGTCCATAGGAAAAGGATTCACGCCTGTATCTCTCTACCCAGCCATATCAATGACTGTAGCCTCCCTCTTGCTCTGACCAGCATATATCAGAAGTATCCCTTTCCCAATCATATTGTCTTCCTCTTGAGAAGTTCCTTCTATGACGTCGTGGTTCATCTGTATGCCTCACAGGTCTGGACTGACTCCTTCCTTCTCTTCTTCTGCTTGCCCTGTATCTATCGTGCTCGAAGAATATGAAATCCTCAAGGCGCTTGTTGGGTAGGTATGTTCTACTCCCTTCTCTGTCGATCATCAACCTTCTATGTGCTCGGTTTTGATGTCTTTCTGGAGAAGGACTCCTACGTTGCGGTCTAACAGCAGGTACCGAAGGCCCCGGGTTCATAGGCACCATAGCAGATGCCTCTGGCCTTGACTTCGGAAATTTGAACGCTTCCAGAGGAATCCCGGAATCAACACCGACTTCAGTAAGGTGTGTTATACCTGAACACACCGGCCATCTAGCCAGCATTCGGAAATGGACAGATGTTCTTCTTTGCATGTACATGAGCGAGACAAACTGAGGGATGTCTTCACTAAAAGCCTCCACCAAGATAAGAAATCCAGACAGGTCATCCTTCTCCTTCTGCCAATCAGAAATATGCACAAGATCTCCAAACGTCGACACTATCTTCGACAATGTATCATCATCCCTACATGTGAGCGGTAGGTCAGCTATCCAGAACCAAAATGCCTCCTTGCTTTGATGTCGTTCACCTCCGATCATATGCGTCAGTTCCACCCGGCGACCACCGAAGTTCTGAAGCCCTTTCATCACCATCTCCTTAGCCTCCTGCTCACAAGAGAAGAAAGCAATGGCCTTTCTCTCCGTGAACCTGTATATGTCCGTTGCGCTAGGCCAGCTATGATGCAAGAACGAACTGATCTCCTTCCAATCCACCCTGTATGGCCAGGAAATCTCTACTACCCTCTCTAGGGCAGATATCTTGCTCCTCCTCATCTCATCATCTGGTCCAACGTCGACCGAGATCCTTTTCGGAATATATTGTGGAGCACCCCTCGCCGGGATAACTATGGGTAGCGGTGGGAAGATAGTCCTAGAATGGACATCAGGCGGCCTGGTTTGTAAAGCTGGTTGATTGCACCTTGCGGCAAGATGCCCAGGTCTTCTGCACTTATAACAAACTTTGCTCCTTCTGCACTGCAATTGCCAATGGCCACGTTCCATACAGCGGAAACATGTATCATGTGGGATGCCATACAAAGGGATCTTCCTTGGCGCGCGCTCCGGTCCCGTCCTAGAAGGAGGACTTGTATTTCCCATCACTTCCATGGGCTTATCCGCCGCCGTCTGCGCCGTATGATCTCCCGCCGTCGGAGAAGATCGCGGGCTGCTCGCACGATGATGCTCAGGAAGACTACCCGTCACAGGATCCTCCGCGCTCTCTGGTCCAGGCACGTCCTGTCTTCCCGCATCCTGCCCTCCCTCCGTTAAAACCCTAGGCAGCGACAGGTTATCAAGTCTCTCTTCCTCGTGGCCCAGCACAACCCTAAAGTCTGGTAGCACTTCCTCCGTTGGGACAGCAGTCGCCTGCATGTTGTTTCTCCTCTCCGCAACAGTCTGCTGTGCCTGTGATCCCCTCAGGCTCTGTATTGTTACCCTGCGTAATAGCGGCGACGACAGCATCGTACACCAGGACTTAGAGACGTAGAGATGGTGGCCTAATACCTCTTTTCCTAATTGTCTTCTTGCTTAGATATTGTTAGCTTAGTTAGTTCTTTACTTGCTTAGTTAGCTTCTTGTCTTGTTCTTGCTTTTCTCTTCCTAGTTTAGGTCTTCAATTGCTATTTTTCCTTGTTTTCTAGCTTAGTGTAGTTTAGACCTCTTCTTTCTTTCTTTTGTGTAGCTTGCTTCTTGCTTGCCTTGTCTTTTCTTGCTCATTAGAATTAACTATCTCGGGTTAACTTAGGTTTTGATTCTGACTTACTTTCCATTAATTGCTTGCTTGTTCACCATTAATTTAATAAAAAAATCACTTTCAAACCCTTCAACCTTAGACTCTGTTGTAGGAATGTAGCCAAAAACTAACCTAGCTCTAGTGCCCCCTTTCTCTCTTGGGTTCGACCCCTAGCTTGCCACCCTCCTATACTATAACACAACCTCGTTTGCTTGCGGGTGTAGTGTGTTAGTGTATGTGAGTAGCCTATTAGGTCTTTATAAATTCAAAGGATACCAAGTGTGTTCTGATCTCGTGGGGAGCATCTAGTCAAGTCTAATTGATTTAGTGTGTTCACCTCTGGCGGGATGCACTAGAACCTCAGAGATAATGGAAGTTCCTTTTTCATACATTCCATATTTGTCAATGTATGTATATGAAAAATGGAAACTCATTCATAGAGTAAAATAGCTCAGACAAATAAGTAGGAAATATGCACGCAAGGTTATATATCAGACAATATATGAAATATCATACTCATGTCAAATATGAGGAAAGTTGACCATAAATAAAAGATTGGGTGTCACAAGATTTTTTCAAACACCTTTCAAAAGATTTTGAGTCACAAGTTCCAACATAAGTAGAGAAGGGGATATGGTCAGGTTTGGTCCAAAATTGAGTTAACATTGATCATGATTTATCTTTAGGAACTTTCATATCCAAAAATCATGATCTAGGTTCCACATGACTAGAATGTCAGTCATTCATCCTCAATAAGTAACACGATTTTATAATTCATCAATAATATCAAACATCAAGTATGTACAATTGGATGTATGACTTCACTGGGTCACACACACACACACACACACACACACAGATATATATATATATATATATATATATATATATATATATATATATATATATATATATATATATATATATATATATATATTATAACAATAACAAACCCTTAATCTTCATCAAGTCTCAAAATTCATATTCCAAGGTTTGTGATTACGATTCCAATAATAGACCAGATACTAATTCAACTAGATCTCATGTGAACATGGTCAAGATTAGATAAAGTTACAACTTTTGATTTGAAAGTCACTATTAAATATCATCATTTAAGAACTTTCAAAAAAGGATTAGTAATTATACTTTCAAAGTAGTTTCATCGCGTCTAGTCACTCTCGCAATCAAAATGGACTATATATTCGACCATTTTTGGTATTCTATGTGAGATTTATGATCATAGAAAGTTTTTAT
The DNA here is from genome assembly GCA_963693085.1 of Alisma plantago-aquatica. Classification (NCBI taxonomy): domain Eukaryota; kingdom Viridiplantae; phylum Streptophyta; class Magnoliopsida; order Alismatales; family Alismataceae; genus Alisma; species Alisma plantago-aquatica. Next base: position 1,097,535,581 of record OY856412.1, on the reverse strand, counting down.
AGAGAGAGAGATAAATCAACCCAAGGAGGGGGGAGATGTGGGTTACTTCCAGCAGAAATAATGGCGCTGGACCTATATTTGGGCAAATCTGCAATAGGGCACAAGAGAGAGATTTATGGCTTTGGTTGCATTTTTTGGGAAGAAATGGACTCAAAGATGGGCTTTTATAGGTCAAGATATAGGGTTTTATGATGTACTTCAAAGCGAAAAAGCTCAATGGTGGCACCCATGGAGGAGGATCTAGAATGTTCATGAGAAGGCATAGTTTAGGTTCAGAAATAGGTGTTATTGGTTTACATTTACAAAAAGGAAGTGAAGGGGTCAAAAGTTGAGAAAAACTGTGTGAGGAAGGGGGAGGAAGTGGGCTGATTTGGGCAAGGTTTGTGGTCGGTTGAGTTGTTGGTCTCCCTAGCCAAGGTTGGGGATGACCCCCTGCCTCGATGGGCCAGTGCAGTGAGCGAACTGGGCCCTAAAGGGCTGATTTTGGTCCAAAACCAAGAAAATTAGGGGTAATGGATTAAAAGGTGATTTCAGATGTGAATTTTTGAAAAAGTTTAGAGGGAACTAGGAGTCTCCATTTGGGATGAACTTTGAATACAAGTCTTACAATGTATTCTATAATATGTAGAAAACTATTGGGGTACATAGGATGAATGAAGTATAGGAATGATCAAAAAGATTAACAGTTATTATCAAGGTGTATTTCTATTTGCACAAAGCATAATCATGCATCAAATGCTAAAATAAGAGTCACAAACTTGTCACATGATCAATAGGTGATCAAATGTAGTCTAAAGTCAAGAATGAAAGGGAAAGTGGGTATAATATTTAGATATCAATCCAAGGAATTTGAGAACATTTCAAACTAGCATGTTTAGCTATTAGGTAGATCAATTTTATTTAAAGCTAGTTTCACCTATTATGGAAAATATCTAGAGTGAAGAAGTCAAGTAATTGAAGGGTAATTGAGTATTTGATCATAATTAGGTTAAAGAGAACTTTGTTACATCCTTCTCCCCTGAAGAGGAATTTTGTCCCTAAAATTCAATATTATGAAGGTATTCATGATCTCATAATTCACATAATCATTCTCAAAATCATTATCATTGTGTCACAAAAATTGACTAGCCACTCAATTGAGTTCAAGATTGAGATGATCAAACGGGTCAACAAAGATATTTATATTCAAATTTTAGTACATGATAGGCTTTGAGTCATAGATAAGTGGAGAAAGACTAACACACTAGGGCATCCAATTCAAAATTTTCAAGATATGGTGATTTCAAAGTAACGAGATTTGTAGCAAGAATTAAAGGAGTTACATAATTAAAAGAGCATAATCTAGATATGATCTTGATTTACTTATTTCTTTCATTGATTATTGACATTGGTGGCCCATGAAGGTGGATTGGGGCACTGACCCCTGAAGTGGCCCTCTTTCTTGCAGTAATAGAAAACTCGATTTGGGTTTCCGCATCTTCCTCCACGATTAGTTCCATATTTATAGAATCTTGTCCTTTGATTTTTGACATTTCCTTTATTAGGGTTTGTATGAAATTGATTTGTATTGAATTCATTTTGAGGTCCTTCCTCTTGCTTAGGATCATCCATTACAGCACTAGTCAATCCTAGATAGGGCAAGATTTGGTTATTCCCTTGTCCTAATCCTAGGGTTCTTTCCATATTTAGAGCATGGTAAATCCTAGAAAGTGGTAGGTCTACATGATTCATCCAAAGTTTATAGAGCTATATTCATTCCTTCAACATATTTGTGCAGTTTCTCTTCCAAATTCAAGTTCTTATCATGACAGTCCAAGAGTCAGAATTGGTGACTACATTTAACCACCAAGGAGTAACCTTGAGTTAGGTCCAAAACATGCTTCTTCTTTTCCTTCAACTCATTGCTAGGCATGAAACGAGCTAAAAGTAAGCTTGAAGGTTTCCCAGTTCAAAGGAATGATTTGTTGGGAGTTGGTGTAATTTTCCCACCATATTTTGGCTAAACCCTTCAGTTCATAGGTGGAAAAGTCACTTTTTTATTCTTTGGGCATCCGAACACTTCTAAGGCAATTTCCATAGATATTATCCATGAATCAGCTTTGTCCAACACATCCTCCTTGTCTTCACCATAAAACAATTATGGCTTTAATTTAAGGAAATCAGTGATGGTGACATGCTTCGGTCCCTTGATGTGGATTCCTCTGGGAGATAAAGAGGTTGTGTGTTAGTCCAGATGTATCATAAAATCCATAAGTTATCATTTGTAACTCCCAAGCATCCTCCTTGAGGACCTTTCTTGGTTCATCATCATGATCATCATCTTCTTATTTATTCTTCTTTAGTCCTATATCTTTTGGGTTCCTTGCCATTATTGACTCCTTTTCCCTTATCTTTCTCAACTTCTCCTTCTTCATCTTCTTTTTTCTCTTTTATTTTTCTTTTTTAAGTTCCTTTTTCATTTTGGCTTCCTTCTTCTTCTTCTCAGATTCTCTTTTGTTCTTATCTTCCCCTTTTTCTAATCGATCTTCTCCTTAACATCATTGTTGGTCTAAGAGGTCCTGCTCCACAGTCATGGGTTTTGAATCCATCTATAAGGTACAAATTAGTATGAGTCCCTTTTATCACATGGGTTGAGTCAAGTGTATATAGATCATTCCATGTTATTGGTCTATATTTTACACATTTTATTTAGTTGTTTCCCATGCTACCCAAAATAGGGAGAGTAGATATCAAGCCAAGATACCTAACAAGAGAGAGAAGAGACCAGAAGTTTCCCTACTTCAATCTCACGGGTGGTCTTAGAGTTCCTTAGAGAAAAGATGAGATGATGGTGGACATCTTGGGTTTCAAAGGAGAAACTTTAGGTCCAATTTTGGATCAAGTGAGGCTAGGTAGAGAGGGGAACCTCAACCACCATTGTGAGATAGATAGGAGGTGATTACTAGCTAGAACTCCAAGCCTAGAGACCTTAGTTTTCACCATTGTGGATTTTAGGGTTTCTTGGGTTTAAGAGATGAGAGAAATTATTTACTTAATGCATATTAGACTATTGGCTATGATACCAAATATCATGGAACTGTTCTTACCCCAATCCAAATCCCACTGCCAAATAGTGGTAGAGTAATTGAAGTTCCTATCCCTGGATGGCCCAAACAAAATAACACACTAGCATATACAAAAAGAAATAATAACTCAAAACATGAAATATTTATAAGAACTAACCAACTCGTTGTGTGATTCTATGATTGTGTTCAATATTCATCGCCAGAGTAGTATATTGAAATGTAGAAGCATGATCTTTATGATCCACATGTATTGCCTAAAATCATAAATTCAAAACCCACGGTGAGTGCAAATGCACAGGTACACTGTTGAAAACAATGTAATATAATTTTCAATAAGTGTATTTGGTGGGACTTATAAAATAATATCGAAATGTTGTACAAAAATCAATTCATTGTAAAAATACTTCATATTTTATCATGACTTCTTCCATTTCTAAATAAAAAAGACTCAGAATAAGTTAACTTCCAAAGAAGTGTGATCCAACAATAAATGGAATTTTTTTACGTAGAGAAAACCTTAGCCCCTTTCTCAATAAGTAAATACTAGCTACTTCTTAGAAGATGTGCAAACCTAACCACTTCCACAGGAAGCGCAGTCCTCAATAACAATGGAATTTTGTTTAGGTTCTCACGTTCTACGTGATCAACATATGTAAATGAAAAATGGGAGTTAATTCATTGGGGACAGTAGCTCAGGCAAAGAAGTACACAAGATGCACACAAAGGTTATATATCAGAAAATATAAAAAATACCATACTCAAGTCAAATGTGAGAAAAGTGTGGTTTAACTGAATGATTGGGTGTCACAATATATTTTAGACCCCATTTAGAAAGATTTCAAGTCACAAGTTCCTAATCGAGTAGATTAGGGGATATGGCCAGGTCCTAGTACAAGATTAAGTAAACAATGCTCATCATTTGATTCCAGAATTTTGGTATCAAAAAGTCAAGATCTAGGGTACTTGTTCGACATGACCATAATGACGATCATTCTTTCTCAACAAGTAACATGATTTTAAAATTTATCAAAAATATACAAGATCAAGTTTGTGCGGATGAATGATTTCATTGGATCATGTATATATATAATATTATATATATAAATATATATATATATATTAGATACTCAAAAAATAATTAATCTTTAACAAGTTCCAAAGTTCATATTTGAAGATTTGAGATTATTGTTCCAATAATATATCTGATATTGATTTAACTAGATCTCATGAGAACATGGTCAAGATTAGATGAAGTTATAATATTTGGTTTGAAAGTCACCGCCATAGATCATTAATGAAGAACTTTCATAAAAGGATTATGAAATATATTTTTACAGTACTTTTATTACGACCATCTCACTCTTACAATCAAAATGGATTATAGATTCAACCACTTTTAATATTATATGTGATAGTTATGACCATAACAAGTTTTTAGAGAGAGAAACTAACCCGAGGAGAGAGATGGGGGAGCCGCGAGCTGCTTCCAACAGCAACAATGGTGCTCGGCCTTGGATTTGGGAAAATCCGCAATAGGGCCCAAGAGAGAGATTTGTGCATTTGGTTGTGTTTGCAAGGATGAAACAGACTCAAAGAGCGGGTTTTATAGGTCGAGATGTTAGTTTTAGAATGTATTTTAGAGCCAAAAAGCTCCATGGTGGTTCCCATGGAGGAGGCTCTAGAATGTTCATGAAAAGGAATGGTTTTGGTCCAGAAATAGGTGCAATTGGTTCCGAATTTGTGAAAGGGAAGCAAAGGGGTCAAAATGGAGCAAAGCCATGTGAGAAGGGGGAGGGAAGGGTCAGTCTAAGAAAGATTTGTGATTGGTTGAGTTGTTGGTCTCCCCACCCGAGGTAGGGTTTGATCATTGTGCGTAGATCGGGTCTAAAAGGGATGATTTTGGTCTAAAACCAAGAAAATGAGGGGGGAAGCCGTCAAGATTTTATATGTGATGTTTTCAAAATTTTAGAGGGATCTAGGAAGCTCCCTTTGGGATGAAATTTGGAAACAAGGCTTACAATATACTCTTCTTACAAAACAAATTGGGGTCCAAGGATGAACGGAAGTACACGAATGATAAAAATTATTAGCAATCATTATTAAGGTGTATTTATATGTACAAAAATCATAATTATCAATCAAATGCTCAAATAAGAGTTACAAACATGTCAAAATGATCAAGACGTGATAAAATTCATTCCAAAGTTAAGAATTAAAGGATAAGACAGTACACTATTTATATATCATTCTAAGGATTTGAAAAACATTTCAAAGTAGGGTTTTAGCTATTAGTTTCATCAATTTGGTTTAAGGCTAGTGTCACTGATTATGAAGCATAACTAGAGTGAGGAAGTCAAGCAAATTGAAGGGAAATTGAGTAATTGGTCATCATCGGGCCAAGAAGCACTTTGTCGCCAACCATAATGCATTACAAATATTGATGAATCCTACAACTAAATTTATTCAACACATAGTTGATGATGTTTATGTGTCATTCAAAGAGAAAACAACACCTTGGACATCATAGCACATGACTGGAGAGAAGGAAGATCACATTATGGGTCATGAAGCACAGTTAAGGAAACTAGCATGGAAAGAGTTTTGGCCATATGTTCCTTACGAATCTCCACAAAAAACATTATTTTATGGAATGACCTTCTTAAATATTCACTCCATGCTCACCATGAGATATGTCAATAAGAAACATGGCTAGATCTAATTCACACATGGGGTCATCAGAAGGACAAAATATTTATTTCTCCTTCATATTCATATGAAATCCAAAGTTTGGGCATCATTCTTGAATGAGATATAGTGCCTTAGAAACCGTGGTTGTATCTCCAATGAGGGTTCCACATGAAGATAGTGAATAAGGTGCCATTCATCCTTTAAATGTAGAATAAGATGATTGAGAGCCAAGGGAAAAAGGAGTGACCCTCACAGTTCACCTTGATAGACACTTCTTGTATTATAAAGAGGCTTACTCTTATCCATGTAGATGGGAGTCTGAGATCTATAGCAAAACTTAAGCCAAAAGTCAATAGAACAATAATGAAGATGAACCTCATCTAATATGGTGGATCTATCAACAATTTTGAAAGTATTGCTAAAGTCAACAAGGGTCATAGTGAGGGTGATACAATATTATTGGTCATGAATAAGGTGAGTGGTAGCTTGTAGAAAGGCCTCAACACCCTAGAAATGTCAATGTCAAATTGATGAACCTCATGATAAATGATTGTATTTGATAAAAAACCCATTTTTGCAACCTTGGAGATAAGGAGATGACAAATCATAACCATAGCAATAGGTCAACTACCATTATCTATATTTAGTGCTTGAGTCATAGAATCACTGGAGAGATAGGGTACAAGGGAGGAAGGACAATGACCAGAAAGCCAAAGGTTGGTCACTACTAAGGTTGCATCCAAAAGCTCATTCTAATGACAAATGTTGCCCCATGAATAGTGTGAAGAAGGTGTTGTGTGTGTAGGATGTCACATGTACAACTGGATCCTTCCTGGAAGGATACATGACCTTTTTAAGCATACTTGAGAAGATCAAAGGAATATTTCAAAAACAAAGTTTGAACAATAGGTTAGGAGTAGGGGTAATTTTCTTTAAGATCTGAACTAGTAGTGGTTGGGTGGGGCAACACAATTCTAGGGGAGAACTCGAACAGCGTGGAAAATTGGCCATCTTTATGTTGGTGATATGTCTTAAGAGCCAATCATATGATGATTCTAATGGCACATCTTGTAATCAATTTGATTATTAACAAAGACAATTCCAGTAATATGCTTGTTTAAATATGGGATAGTGAATAAATATAATAATGTCCTTAGAATGTATGACTCAATGACATGAGAGTTCAGGTTGAGGACCTAAATATGAGATCACGTGTATGTTAAGAGTATTCATTCTTGTTTTAGTCCCTAATTGGATATTATTATGGATATTAGGATAACAATAATACATCAAGACTAGTATATGTGTTGATCGATGACTATGTCTCATTATTCAAGATACTAGATATCAAATCAAACACATAGGTACTTATTATCAACAACTGTATTGGCAGACCCACCTTGAGTGTGATACATGGAAGTCGATAATGGCGGTCAAAATCACATCTCAGTGTGACAGTGGTGATTGTAGTCCTTAGACATGAAGTCACTAAAATCACTGCATGTTGTTCAATTGTCTTTAACACTACTCAATGTGACCTTGAAAGGAGTTATCATACATGTCGTTCTTAGGTGCATTGTGACACATGTAGATTACTGTGAGTGATGTAAATGGAATTTGTCCCTCCCAATGGAGGGATATTCTGGCCACTTGATGAGTGAGACTATGATGCATGGTAATGCTCATGTGAGTCAATGTATGATATTGAGCTCATGTGTATCTCAATAGTATACTCTAGATCAATGAATAAAAAATGAACATTAAGGGGTTGACATTTCCATGCCACATATTTAGTCTGGAAGTTAGAGACTAAGGGATTGGGCAAACACTGTAACACTTATCACAATACTAGGTTAAGTCGTTCTCTGAATTCTCCAATTACTTGGTAGAAATGAAGTTTTGCTAGATACCAATCATTTCTTATGAAATCATAATTTAATTATGACTCACAGCCAATGTAATTTGGAGCCTATGGAGTCACACACATAGGATGTATTGGAATAGGACTATAATTGTGGACATGACTGGAGATGATCCATTTAAAATTAATTACTAAAATGTTTAAGAAATCTACTAGAATAATATTAGAATATAATCTAAGTTAATTGGTTAAAATATTTAAGTCAATTAATTAAATTTAAATTGTTAAGTCGACCGGGTAATCACGAGTGGTTGACTAGAGTTGGATGATATAAAATTAGTTACTCAATTAATATGGTTAATTGGTTAATTAATTGATTCTGAAATATTCTAATTGTCTTATTGACTGTTCATGAGTGGCCCATTTTAAATGGAGGTGAAGCCTTTTTTCCATGGGTTTTAGGAAACTATGCTTCCTTTACTCTCTTATTTATAGGGTAATGATGGTTGAATGTTAGAGAAATGCTCTTGTACATGAACCCTAGTAGTAATTGTCCTTGAGAGAGAGAGAGAAGGAGTGCAACCATGGCTCTAGCATGATATCAAGTGAAAGGTTTCTCCTTCCTACCGGCTCAAGCAACACGACAAGGAGTTCCAATCCATCTGTGTGGACTATGTAGAAACTTAGACGTTGAGCACCACCATTTGGAGGACGTCGACAAGTATCGTCCATGTACGCAAAAAGAAATGCACACCATCGTGCGAAGGGGACGTCTCTGGACTTACTCCATGACAAGGTATACCTCTCACACCCTCCTTGTGAATACGTCAGTATTGACAAGATTTGTTACTCAGATACGTAGAGAGTATTTTTTTGTTGTTTCAATTATGTTTGCTGCCTCCATGAAACCTAACACCTTAATACCAGACTTGGCATGGGGAACTATGGATTCAATATATCATTTAAAATCAAAAGGACTTATGTGGGTCAATATCTAGATAAGAAGGTGTTGAGTATCATCAGGACCTAATCCTCAATTGTCTAGGGTCTTAAGCATCATAAGTTGTTGAAGTGAGACACACTTTTGAGAAGAATGTTCTAGAGAAAACTGGAGTGGGGCACTGGTAGTGAACATAGGTTGGGAGAAGAAAAAGGTGGTCTAAAGTGTTAGTAGAGCAAGGAGAAGATCCCACTCAGTTCAGGACATGTGCACGGTCTTAGTGAAGGGAAAATGACAAAGAAGTAGGATATTCCTACCTAAGAGAAACATGTGTTGAAGACAAATTCAATAAGACATGCACTGAGATAGAAGTGGTCCACGTGAGGAGGTGTCTCAATACAATGATAGGCCTCCAATTTGCAAGGAACGTGTGCATAAAAGGCAGGCTTGATGGGGTTGGATAGTCCTACTACCATGTCAATTGGTTCCAATCCAGGATGGCAAGATAGAGTGATAGTAGTGTCGGATCCATCAAAAGCCTAGTGTGGCAGTGCATTGGACCAAAGTTGTGAGCAAGGTAAAATGCACATATGTGGCATTTGGAAAAATGGAGAGAAGTGACCAATCCTTCCCAAACATCAATGTACTCATACGCCTTGCAGATTTCACCAACTCATATCCGATAAGATATATGCAAAAGTCAAAGTCGATTGACAAAAATATAATGTCCTAAGGGCTTGACACAATAAATGTAAGGACTCCTAAAGGGACATGTGACACAAGAAAAAGTGATGATGTACTCCACAACAACTACAGAGAAACATGCTAGTGCCAAATCTTGATGATGATCTTATTACAATTATTGATGATGGTGAAAGAAAATTTAAAGAAGATGAAACAACAAAGGCCATTGTTTTGATGGAATGAACTTTTGAGTTCTTGGCTACTCAATTCAATAATTGAATCAAGGAATGCATATTCAAATAATGAAATTGAGTCCATGTGTATAGATGGGGATATTAATATATTTCTTGGGTTTGCATGTTATAATGGCATAACACTAGACATTGAAGTAGGTTTCGGATTAAATGAAGGTACATCAGATAGTTTGACAAGAGTTGAGAGACGTTGATGTTAACATTATGATTAATGACCCCAAATATGTGACATTTTGGATTAAGAAGTTGATTGGTCAAATAGCAGTAACTTGGCACCAAATTTAATGGAATGTATCTTGAGTTGTGATAAAGCAATGACTAAAATTTCATGAAGATTGGAGTATCTTAGAAGAAGATGTATATACTTGATTATGGAGATATTGTTAGTATTTTGATGTACTGATGACTTAAGTTATTTAACCTATAGATAAGTTTATGTTATGTGTCATATCACACATTTGTTGTTATGGGAAGCCACAGATCATTGACAGTACTTTGATCCTAGTCCATCTTTATGATCTAACGATGGAAAGCTTACCACCTACTTCCAGCTGCTTGGAGATCATGGAGAAATGAGGTGAGTACAAGTAAATGCAACCACTATTAGCGTTTGTGGGTAAATGGAGTGGGAAACCAGGCGGTTTTCCTTGCCTTGCCGAGAATGGCAGTTCAAATACTCATTTGAGGCATGAGAAAACTACATTAGAGAGTTTGAGGTAGACCTACTGGGAGACCACAATCTCAGTTTCTCTCTCTCGCCTCCTCATTTGAACGCACACAGAATAGGTTGGAGGATGAAGAATGAAGAAGAAGGATAGAAGGATTTAAGGAAGAAAGACACCAATGATGAGGAGAAAGCTAGTCATGCCTAGTGCTAGTTGGGGATAGAACCCACAGAGGCATACCTACATTGGATGTGCACTGCGGACTTGAGGAGACAAGGAGGAGAGTCCGACAGCTGATTGCATGCCGAAGACTGGAAATCTGACGACAGCAAGATCAGAGTAAAAAGGAGCCACCACAATAGCTCGCATCTCGCAGAGACAGACTGTGTTGATGGCAGAGATCACAACAAAGTTCTTGGCAGTGCTATTAGATGAATCTCGAAGTTCGTGAAAGCAATATAGGCAAGTGAGGAGCACCATGACTCGGCCAGTTGCTCATCAGAGCTGACCCTCACGACGACACTCCATACAGGAGTCACTCGGCATAGAGGAAGGTCACTCACACTGGAAATAGGTACGAGAAGGGAGGTAGTTTCCCTTGGTGCAAAGCAAAGGATGAGGAGGAGGAGATGGGCACCTATTGCTCACTGAAACATAGCGGCGGCAGCCCTCATTCCCACCCATAATAGAGCCTCCTCAAACAGATGCTTGGAGGAGAACCTAATCGTGCAGATCGCGAATAAGAGAGAACGTTGAACCAGTCAATCCTCAACCAGACCGCCCTATTAAACATGAATCAAGCATGAGCCTAGGAGGGGAGAGAAATGCCCACCCACCCCCAATATGCCACGTGGCAGGATCTCATTGGCTCCTAAAGGTAAATGCCCAAAAAATGCTCTGATATTAGAAAATGTAAATTAAATAGTCCGCTTATCAAAAAAATATAAATAGGCTACAAAAATGTTCAGAAAAATGATTAGCACAACATGCAACTATAACATCAGGCTTTGATGCATGAATCTCAATTTAATCATGTAAGATGTGTACACTTATTTAAAGGATAATAAATATCAAATGAAGACCTAAAATTATGATAATGCATCACTAACTTCAAAATATGATGTATAATCCATTTGATATCAGATATTATGATGTTGACGCATGAAACCAAGTAATTTGCCTAGAATGTCTATTTAGGGCTAATAACCTTAAATAAAATGTATTAAATACATACATGCTCAATAAATGATGAAATTTACAGAACACCCTAATATCGGAAAATGGAAGCTAATGTGGAACTTTGATATCAGTGAGATGCATAAAATTGACCCTTAATACATTGGTTGTAACCCTAATTTGAATAATGTATATAAACTAGGGTTAATATGTGCACAAAAAAGATACAGAACCCAATGTTGAGACAATGAACCATAATCTAGAAAATGACATCAGTGAGATAAATCTAAGACAAGAATGCAAATAAAAATGAGAATATCCTAATGACTAAGCTAAACCCTAATAAATTAACTAGGGTTAAGATGATGATAATCTAATGATAGTATGTGGTCTTGTCTTAATTAGGGGTTGACCAGGATATAGATGATATCAGGAATGTGGTATAGATTATATCAGTTGAAGGTATGTCATTACCTCTTACTTGGCTTATTATACAATATGCTTGCATTATATGTGTAGTAAGCACTTGGCATATGGTATTGGATGAAATGATTGTTCTTGTATGAAATGTTGCTTGATTTTCCGTACTTATGGATATGAACACATGAAACATAATATATTTGTTCCATTATATTAATGCACGAAATCTCTTTGGTAAGCATAGTGCTAGTGAGTGATCTATCTCTTTAGTAAGAAGATCACATGTACAATGATCTATCTCTTTGGTAAGCAGATCATTAGGCCTGAATGCATCTATCTCATTGGTAGGAAGATGCACGAGCATATAATGGAAAATGACCTTAAAATGTGTGTTCTCTTTTGTTAATGAACATCTTTGTGCAAGTATATGTTTTTCTTATATTTCTTTATAACTGCAAGTATTAATTTTATCTTTTTGTCAAGATATGATGAGAGGTATATAAAAGACACGTAGGCATACTCAGTACAATATTCTTGAACAGTGTGCTGATGTGTACCACATGTAATCTTTTGTTTAGGTTGTGGACATATGCTCTTGAAGATCCAAGATAGTTGAGTGATGAGTTGATGTACAGGTGGACCTGTTGTCTTAAGATCATGTAGTTTAGTGGTAGTGCATGTACATGTAGAAGTTTGTTTTTCAATATGTAATATCAAATGTTGTAATAATTTATGTTGTAAGTATATGTTGAATGGTGAACATGTGTTGTATGGTTTTATTATGGTTCATGTACATGTTCTACTGATTGTTTCCTTTTGATTTCCTCTGTTTTCTTCTTCTTAGCCTAGTGTGTGGTGTTTAAATTGGAATTCTCACTAAGGTGAGGGTTTCAATTTGGACGTCACACATCAGATTAAGTTTTAGAAAATCCGGGGACGTTACAGATGGTATCAGAGCATGAACAGTATCAAAGCCTGGCATTTTCTCATTATGCAACTCAAAATAAAGAACCTTGAACTTAAAACAAATTATAGGGTTAGATAAGTTGTCTTTTAGAGACTAGATCTGACCTAGCCTCTAGGTTAGCACATAGATGTCTGAGAATTAGGTCTAGACTGGTTCTTGTTGTATAGAAGGTCCTTAGATGTCATTCTTTCCTTATAGTGCAGTGGTATGGGACATTGCATTATTTGGAAATGACATGCATTGAGGGAAGAGAAATCATAGGCATATGGCGCTCGTTGTCTAGGGTAGCTACACTAATCTACACCATGTTCTCACCCTTTTCCATAGTTTCCATGACACTATACTCTCTATTATGTGTGGGACACTCATTTTCTAGATTTAGTTTTTGATTCCAATCGGATCGAACCTTGATAGTTTTCTCTGATGCTTGTTTTATCAGAGAAAAACTATATAATATTTTATTATATATGTAAGTATTACAAAAATGTGTCCCCACAAAAGTATGACTAGGAGATGGTCATGTAACCTAAGTGAAAGTGAATGACATCAGTCTAGAAGAGAGAGTAGTTCTAGATTAGATGTCTAAATCCTTGTTGTAATATATGATAGATGGAATAGATGAAGTAAGTTTTGACGATACGATGTAAGTCTTATATAGATGATATAAGACATTCTATGATAATATATGTTTGTCTTTGAGGACTTACGTTCAGTTTAGAGGATGCAATGTGTTTTGATGATGCAAGTAACTAGGTTTTTATGAGATAAGATATGTTAAGTTAAGACAAGGTTGTGAGTCAGCATGAACCTCAAGCTCTTATGAAGGAGGAAATCTAGAGTTAGGACAAATTTTAGGGTTAACTCTAGAGAGAGTAAGACCCGAATGGAGAAGGTCAGAGAACCTAAACTCCAAGATATGATAATAATGAGAAATATGTGATATGATATGTCCTAAACTAGACTACTCCTGAGTGAATGAGTTGATTTGCTTTATTCATGATTCTTATAGTCTTGTTGAACCCGAGATGTTCTTGGGAGGACCAAACCCTAGAGATACAGAGAGGCTGGTTATATATGTGCATGTGAATATGAATATGAGTACCTGTCATCTAGGTGAGGGAGAGAAAGTCCCAAGACCCTAGAGGAGGTAACTGTCTTGGTTTCTATGAAGCCTCATGCTTGGGTCGATGGTTCCTTGTAGAAATCTAGTAGTTGTATTGATAAGAGAGTTTTGGGTAAGAATATGTCATGGGTAGAGATCTTTGAAGAGTATGTCATAGTATGTTTTTGTTTGTGCTTATGTGGCTAGATCTTGTAAGGCTATTACTAGTGCCAATGAGGTAATCTGAGAACCCTAGGCTAAGAGAGGAAAGATAAAGTATATGCATATGAGATACTCGTAGAGTTGAGTTAGCTCAGAGAGTCTGAGCATGTCACTACCCTCATGATATGGATTAGGAGAACCTCAGTTGGACTAGAAGAAGTTTTGATATATGTTTAACAAGCCACTTGTATAAGTTTGTTAGCACAACCATGATATAATATGTGTAAGGATGTGATCTAATCTTGACATGTGATATACAGATGTGACATGAAGGAAAACATAGTATGGTTTGATAACTCTTTTAGAATAAATGGTTAACCATATACTTGAATAACTATGACACTATATGTTTAGTGAATAAAGTGATGAAGTCACTAATAAAGTCACAACCAAATAAGAAAATAGTATGAAATCATGTTGATGATCTACATTGAATGCAATGGTAATGTTAGTGCTTAATGAAGATGTTGAATATAGTTTGAAAAATAACACAACATAAAATGATGATAATGATTGTTTGGTTAATATGGATAAAGTGGGTTAATTATAATTAACTCCTTCATAAAATGCATAAATTTATGTTAGAATGCTAATTCATGGGTAAAGATAAGGATGAAACCCTAACATACAAGATATGTCATGACATAACCAGAGTTTCTGAACCCTTGTTTCAATCTTTTATGAAGGGGAGATTTTCCTTAGATGTTTTAAAACCTCCTAGAAAGATATGGGTATAGTTTTGGAGATTTTACTTTTGGATATGTTGCCCTAGAGTGGTGCCCTAGAAACTAATGAAGTTCCTTAGAGTAAGAGTGTGGCTTAATTTTGAGGACCAAACTTTCTTTTAGACTGGATTTTTGGCTTAATTTCGAGGACAAAATTTCTTTTAAGGTGTGTAGGATGTGATGGAGTAAACTTTTGAGTTACTTGGTTACTTCATGCGAGGATTTTGAGTCGCTTTTATAGACTTGTTTTACTTGTGTTTTATGTATTTATTAACCACTTTTGTGGTTAGTATCGCATGATTCATTCGCTTTAGTCTATAATCTCATTTTGTATCAAATCTTTCATATTTTATCTTTTTGATTATAAATGAGCATAATAATGGGTTTTAGCATAGCTAATTTGGCTTTGTCTTGAAATTTCGGGAAAAATGCATATACACAACTGTCGATACCATCGACATCTGTCGATAGTATCGACACAGTCACAGGGAGACAGTCGCAAGGAGCTAAGCAGAGTCAATACCATCGAATGGGAAGTCGATGATAGTGAGATACCTACAGTGAGTCGGGGATCAACCGGTCGATACTATCGACATAAAAGTCAATATTATCGACATTGCACAGCTTCAGCGTTGGAATGGTGACAAAACCGACATCTAAAGGTGTCGATACCATCGACTCGCATCGATGGTATCGAGTCTGCATCAGGTGGAATGTTAGAAAAGAAAAGAAAGCTTGCCGATATTATAATAGGTCGATACCATCGACCCGCGTCGATGGTATCGACACCGTCAGATCAGTTTCTATTTTAGATCGATCTTAATCGGACGGTGGTGATCTTTTGGCAACCTAAAGTGGTCCATATACCTAATTTTAGCGGCCCTCTACAGGGCATCACGTCATTAGCCGCTGCACAAGTCCCGAGGAGGTGTGGAGAAGAGAACGGAGCCCAGAATCATGCCTCGATCATTCCGAGAGCCGCAAAAGACAATTTCCACCACCGGAAGGCTGTAGATAGCGCACTCTACGTCAAGGAATGCCCGGATCTCCTCCGTTCAGGGGTTTACATCACTTTCATTCACGTTTCTCCATGTTTTCCCTTTCTTTCACCATGTCTTTCATTGAGATGAACATGCGGGGCTAATCCCCTTTGTCTTTAGGATCGGGAGTAGTCCGGGTAATCGTTGTATGACATTTTTACCATAGTAATTCAAATTTGTATCTTAAATCCGTGGTATGATTTCATTTTCTCCATTATATCGTTATGCTTGATCACCCTAATGATAATCTAATGCCTTTAATTACTTTGAAAGAAGAATTAACGGTTGAAAAGAGACGAAATTCACATTAATTAATAAATCCCTTGAATAAGGTGATGTACGGTTAATGGTGGAAACCCAGAGTTTGGTCTTCATGCACCTAGTTTAGGGTATAGGTTACTACGACTGTGGAACCGACCTAGATTTTGATAGTGAATTGTATCATGACAATGAACAATTCTGACTACAGGCCACTATTCGGAATGAGAGACGAATTTGATTAACTATATAGAAATAAATACAACGAGAACCTGTGGTGAAACCGCAATCCTAAAGATTCCCATCTAAATTGATTAAAATATACATTTAATCGATTGCTTTATTTTCTTTTTATTTCTATTTTTCTTTATTTTTCAATCAACTCTCAAAACCTTTTAATCAGTCTAGCTGATCGCGAGTAGTTAGTAAGTAGTCTACCGACAGTTCAGTGTCCCTATGTTCGACTCGGACCTCACAAGGCCTATATTACTCTGACGCGTGCACTTGCGTTATACGCACGGAAAAATCGTGTCAAGTTTTTGGCGCCGTTGTCGGGGACACGGCAACTTTCAGCACTACGAGTGCTGCAAGCGGCCACTCTAGGCCACATTTTATTTTATTATTATTATTGTTTAAATTCATCATTTATCTCTCATATTTAGCAATCGTCTAGCATTGTACTGAATCAAATTTATTACCTTGCAGGTACCAGTGCATGGTGAAGACGCATTGCACAGACTACACACTGCCATCACTAGAGGTTCCACTATTGGGATCAGACAACGAGGAGAACAATATTCACGATCAACCTGAGGACATAGATTCAGACTCTGAACCAAAAGCCATGGCTGAGGAACAGACAATATGGGAGAAGATAAAGGACTCTTCTTCATCAGCATCAAATGGGCCGATAAAAAAGCAGGCAGTTAACATTCCAACCTATAAGATTGATCTGGCACTGATAAACTTGGTCAAGTCTCAAGCATTTCACGGGCTGAAGAATGAAGACCCAATTGCACACATCAGCACATTCGTGGAAAATTGCGACATGATCAAGATAGATAGGTTTCGACAGGAGACACTGTATTTGAAGTTGTTTCCCAGCTCTCTTGTAGGTAATGCACGTGAATGGCTGCATAACCTAGATGATGAGACCGTTGAAAAGTGGGATCAAATGATCAAGGTTTTCTTCGAGAGATTCTTTCCACCGGAGAAAACCAATGACCTAGTACAGAAGATCCACAATTTCTGTCAAAGGGCTGGCGAGTCATATTCTGAGACATGGGAGCTCTTCCAGATAATGTTGCGGAAGTATCCACATCACGGGATGGATAAAGAAAAACAAGTGAAGATCTTCTACTTTGCTTTGAATGAGCATGACAGGAGCAACCTAGACTCTGCAGGTTCCGGCTTCTTCTTGAACAATGTTGGCAATAGGTGTTGGGAAATCCTTAAGAATATGGCTAGAAAGCAATCATGGGGCGACCGAGAGACACCAAAGCAGGTCTGATTCGCAGGTGAGTCAAAGGCCGTCAAAGAGCTGAATGAGAAGATGGACTTATTAGCCAAGAAATTGCTAGCAAAGGAAGACAGAGAATCTGATGATGAGGCACAAGTGAAATTTATGCGCCAGCAACAGGGGTACAGAAACAATGATTATTTTTAGAGGAAAGATAAAAAAATTCATGGAAGGACCCAAATAATTTCCTGCAGGACCCTGATGCCAAACCACAACCGTCGGCAGAGGACAAGAGCAATGAGTTGCTCAATCAAGTAATCAAGTAGAATCAAGAACTCATGAGCACGTTTGGCCAGCAGATCAAGCAACAAGGAGAATTTATGAATCAATTTGGGTAAACTTTACAAAGTCATGGGGCTCAGATGAGAACTATGGAGACATCATTAGCACAGATGGCAGCTGAGACAGAAAATCTGAAAAAGCCAACACAACAAGGTTTTCCTGAAAGCACAAATGTTCCAGGAGGAAATCAACAAGCCAAGGAAATTCTGTTACAGAGTGGAAAGAAGATTTTAAACCCCAGGGCCGATGAACCGAGCACACCCCAGTCAGAAACCACATGTGAGGCCATAGAGGAGGTTACAATCCCATAGTCGATAGAGGATGCGGTAGAGGAAGCCACACCAGAACCCATTGTTGAGGAAGAGACTCAAAAGAGGACACCATATGTGTCGCCACATCAGAGGGCACAGACTGTCCCAGTACTATATCCAAACAGTTTGAAGGCTAAGAAAGTGGACGCTCAGTTCAAAAAGTTCCTAGATAGTTTTAGGAAACTTTCTGTCAACATTCCACTGTTAGAAGTAATAGAGCAGATACCCTCTTATGGCAAGTTTCTGAAAGACATAATTATAAAGAAGAGGAAGATTCCTGATACTGAGGTGGTGGTTCTTAAAGAGCAAGTGAGCATTGTGTGATCTGGGCTGCTTCAATATTTCATGTTACATCGGTAAGGTGAAATTCGGCGAAGCATTGTGTGACTTTGGGGCAAGTATTAATTATATGCCTCTTTCTACTTTCAAGAAGCTGGGACTGAAAGAATCGATACATAGCAACATGACGATTCAGCTAGCGGATAATGCTGTGGTAAAGTCGTATGGTATTTGCGAAGATGTACTTGTTAAGGTTGATAGGTTTGTATTTCCAGCAGATTTTGTGGTAATGGAAATGCAAGACGACCAAGGGAATGAGCTACTCCTTGGAAGACCTTTCCAAGCTACAGCAGATATGATACTCGAAATGGGAAGAGGTCATCTGACATTGGGAATAGCGAATGACAAATTTGAAATGGTTATGTCCACAAGTACAACACAATCACAGGCAAAGGAGCAGTGTCGCATGGTGAAACATTTTGATTAGAATATTTCTCTTTGTCTAGGGAAGCCATTTCTAGATATGGCTCATTTAATGACCAAGGTAGATAAGGGGACACTGGATGTAGATATTATGGAACAAACCAAGGTTGTTTCTCTTTGTAGAGCTGTGGGTTTTCCAAATGATGAAGAGGAGCCAATTCCTCTTTCTACTGAAGATGATGCAATAACAAGTTTTGTCCTTGATGCATATCCAGAACTGCCCCTTGGAGCTTTCCTTGTCAACATAATGAATGACTGGATGAGAAGTAAGTTGTTACAAGAATGTGTCAAGATGCTTCAAGTGCTTCTGTGCTATTATGCCAAGCATTATGAAGATCTTGGGCCAGTCTCACCACCGCTTCAATCATCATTGATCAGTCCACCAGAGTTAGAACTGAAGCCACTGCCTCCACATTTAAAGTATGCATTCTTAGCCGATGGTGAAAGACTACCGGTGATTATTTCGACATATCTGAGTGCCGATGAAGAAGAGCAGTTGATGATCGTACTGAAAAACCACTATGGCGCATTTGGGTGGTCAGTTGCGGATATTAAGGGGATTTCCCCTACACTTTGCCAGCACAAGATCTGGCTTGAAGAAGGAGCCAAACCTATAATCCAGCCATAGCGTAGACTCAATCCGAGCTTGATGGAGGTCGTCATGAAAGAGGTGATCAAGCTCCTTTCTGCAGGCATCATTTATGCTATCTCAGATTTGATGTGGGTAAGCCCCACACAGGTAGTCCCTAAAAAGGGGGGAATCACTATCACTCACAACTTGTTGAATGAGCCGGTCACGACCCGAATGGTAACTGGGTGGTGTGTGTGCATTGACTACCATGGATTGAATTCCGCTACGTTAAAAGACCATTTTCCTCTTCCATTCATCGATCAAATTTTAGAGCGACTAGTTGGTCGATCTCATTTTTGTTTTCTAGATGGCTACTCCGGCTACAATCAGATCTCGATTGATCCTAAGGACTAAGAGAAGTCTACCTTCACTTGTCCTTACGGAACATTCGCATATCGTCGTATACCTTTTGGCTTATGCAACGCACCAGCAACCTTTCAGCGCTGCATGCTCGCTGTTTTTTCTGATATGGTTGAGCGTTGTCTAGAGGTTTTCATGGACGATTTTTCCATCTATGGTGCGTCGTTTGATGAATACTTGTACAAATTGGATAAAGTTTTACAACGATGTGAGGACACACATTTAGTTCTCAACTGGGAAAAGTGTCATATGATGGTTAGTGAAGGAATTGTGCTTGGACACAAGGTGTCTAGCAAGGGGCTGGAGGTGGATCCAGTCAAGATTAAGGTTATTTCAAAATTACCCCCACCTAATTCGGTTAAAGGGGTAAGAAGTTTTCTCGGTCATGCAGGATTTTATCGCCGCTTTATCAAATATTTCTCGAAAATCACTAAACCATTGTCTGAACTGCTTGACAAAGATGCAATGTTTGATTTCAATGAAAAATGTTTGCATGCTTTTAATGTACTTAAGGAAAAGTTAATTTTTGCACTGGTTGTTCAAACGCCGGATTGGACTAAGCTTTTCGAGCTCATGTGTGATGCTTCGGATTTTGCAGTAGGGGTTGTTCTCGGGTAGCATTTCAAGAACAAACCCGCGGTGATTTTCTATGCATCCAAGACTTTAAACGAGGCACAACTTAACTACACCACAACTGAAAAAGAACTTCTCGCCGTCGTTTTTGCATTTGAAAAATTTCGGCAATATCTAGTAGGGTCAAAAGTTATGGTATGGACAGACCACGCCGCCATAAAATACTTGATGGAAAAGAAAGATGCCAAACCTAGATTGATTAGGTGGATCTTATTGTTACAATAATTTGACATTGAAATTAAAGATAAGGCGGGAATTGAGAATGTGGTTGTGGACCATTTGTCTAGGTTAGAGTGGGTAAATGAGAAAGATATTAATATACCCATTACTGAGACATTCCCCGATGAGCAAATCCTTTTTGTAAAATCCAAGGATCCATGGTTTTCATACATTGTTAATTTTCTTGCCTGCAAAATATTCCCAGATGATTGGACTTATTAAGAGAAAAAGAAAATTTTCCATTCTTTGAGATATTATTTCTGGGATGATCCCATCTTATTGAAGTAATGCAGGGACGGCATTTTGCGTAGGTGTGTACCGGAGATAGAATATGACAGTGTACTTAGTCATTGTCACACACTACCAACTGGTGGTCATCATGCGAGCTCCAGAACGGCGGCCAAGGTGCTAGAGAGTGGTCTTTATTGGCCTACACTCTTCCGGGACGCTTATGACTATGTGCAAAGATGTGATTCCTGTCAAAGAGTAGGTAATATTTCCAAGCGGCAAGAGATGCCCCTCAACGTGTTTCAAGAAGTTGAGGTATTTGATCTGTGGGGCATCGATTTTATGGGACCCTTTGTGTCCTCGAATTCTAATTTATACATTTTACTTGTTTTTTATTATTTATCGAAGTGGGTAGAGGCAATACCCAAAAGGACTAATGACGCTGATGTAGTGTGCAGGTTTGTAAAAGATCACATTTTATGCAGATTTGGTGTGCCAAGGATGATTATTAGCGATGGAGGCACCCACTTCAAGAATCAAAAGTTTGCTGCATTGTTGAGAAAGTATGGGGTGAAGCACAGTGTTGGTACCCCGTACCACTTGCAGACACAAGGGCAGGTCGAAGTGTCAAATAGAGAAATTAAGAAAATTTTGGAGCGCACAGTGGCTTCGACAAGAAAGAACGGGAGTACACTACTACCGGATGCATTATGGGTGTATAGGACCGCATTTAAGACACCTATAGGCACTACGCCTTTTAGGTTGGTTTATGGGCGGGCCTGCCATTTACTGGTAGAGCTGGAACACAAAGCGCACTGGGCGCTAAGGAAGCTTAATTTGACTTATGATGAGGTAGGGAAGAAACAAATGCTAGAGCTCAATGAGCTAGATGAGTTGCGGATGAACGCTTATGAGAATTTGAGGATTTACAAAGAGAGAACAAAACAAATTCACAATTGGCACATTCAACTGCATGTTTTCAAAAAGGGAGATCGTGTGTTATTGTTTAACTCGAGGTTGAAGCTGCATCCTGGGAAATTGAAATCCCGTTGGAGTGGACCTTTTATTGTGGAGGAGGTACGTCCACATGGTGCCATCTTGGTGTGTGATGGAGAGATGACATTTCTAGTTAATGGTCAAAGGTTGAAGCTTTACTTTGGCGAGGACTACACGAGAAAGTGCATGAGGTTAAACTCATGGCACTTAAGGATGAATGATGAGCTTGATTATGTCTAGCCTAAGATAATAAACAAGGGCGCTTGTTGGGAGGCAACCTAACCATCGGTGGTTTTAATTTTATTTTCTTCATTTTCTTCTACATTTGCAAGTTAGTTTTGTTTAATTTCGTTTTTAGTAAAAAATGATACATTAATGGTTTGTTCAGTGTGCAGTACTGAGACAGAGTCGATACCATCGACCACAGGGTCGATGGTAGCGACCTGGGTATAGGGAAGCGGCTGCAGAAATTTTTCTGAGTTGATACCATCGACGGCCTCATCGATGGTATCGACCTACCATCAGAGACTTCAAAGAAAAAGATAGCTCCGGGTCGATAGTATCGACTAATAAGTCGATACTCACGAGATCCCTGAAGATTTATAGAAGAATTCGTCTCAGTGATCTCGATACCATCAACGGCCTTGTCGATGGTATCAACATGGCAACATTAAAGAAGCGACATTCGGGCCTCACGAGGGTACTCGAACCACACTGAGTCGATACCATCGGCATCTGTTGATAGTATCGATGAGACACGTCACCGATTTGTGAGAAGAAATCAACGGAGCCTGCCATTTTCAGAAGTCGGTCTGTGGGATGGGTCGATACCATCGACCCGCGTCGATAGTATTGATACATCACCAATCCGGGCCCCCAAATCCAACAATCGACAACCGTCGATAGTCGCGAAGAGTGGATCGCACCTCCAGGTGTCGATACCATCGACACTTCCATCGATGGTATCGACGGAGCAGTAGTAGCGATGGAATCAGTTATAAAAGGAAGGGTTGTTTCTCAATTCTCTTCACACCTTCAGAGTTTCTTCCTTCCACTTGTACTTGGAGCATTGCCAGCGACCGGAGGTCATCATCGAGCGTCTGAGGATTGAGATATCCTCTTTGAGCTCTTCACCGAGTGGAGATTTTCTTCTCCGACCTTCATCGAGCTCCACTTCTTCTTCTCCATTCTTCGTCTGTTCACGATGGTGCATACGGCAGCAGCTTCTTCTTCGCGGGAAACCCCGATGGAGATTGCAACTTTTGTTCCTCCACCATCCATCTCCATTCCTCGTCCGAGGATTTTTCACCCCTCGGCGGACGTATGGAAGATATACGAGGAGTTGCTCAAGCGGAAAATTGAGCCAACCTGATATGTTGATCGGGCCATGATCTGTGACCTCTGGTTCGAGGCCAACCTCGCCTACATCCTTCAGGGGCAAGCAAAGCATACGGGCAAGAGGTCTGACGAGGTCGAGTACCATGCCGAGGGCCACCCCTTTTTCGGTGAGTGGCCGACCTACAAGGTGTTAGTGGCGGAATTCATGGCTTCACTGGATATCAACGTTGTGCCCAACGATCTTATCGCCACCGATAGGGAGTGGAAAAATGGGTGAACGTCTTTCTGACTCTACAACAACTACTACACCCTCACTCTCGCCCGGTTCAATTCTATATATAACTGGTATCATGATTCCTACCAGCACAAGAGGCCGGACAATCGGACAGATTCTGATGAAATCTTTGCCCAGCTGGTAACCGCGTCCCCAGGCAAGTCTGTCAGTTATCATAACGTAGCCGTCGCTGATTTCGAGCATCCATTTGTGCGGATTCTTCATCGCATGTTGTGCACTACTCTATTTGCTCGAGGCAAACTTTCACTAAGTAAGTTTCAGGAGACAGACTTGTTCTTTCTGTCTAATCTATTGAAAAGAGAAGAGCTTAACTGGGGCACATTTTTCTTGACACGTGTGCTGGCTGTGCGGAGGAGTACTAGACGAGCTCCTACCCACTTTGGGGGGCTTATCACGCCGCTCGCTCTCTATCTTCGGTTGGATTTTTCCCAACTCACTCCGCTATCCAACAGGAATAAAGTCAATCTGCATCACCTACACCACTCCAATCTTCTTACGCTCCGTGATGGTGTGGCCTATGCACATTGCCATGTCAACCAGGAGTACCAGGAGTGTGTGCTTCTAGATCCCGTCTTCAACATCCAGGGAGCTCAGCACTTTCGGTGGCCCATCATCTCCATCAACGACTCCGATGAAGAAGACGACGGTAATGACAACGATAATGACGATGGCGACGATCAAGGGGAGGAAGAGGAGGCTATCACTCCTCTTCATTCATGAGTGGCATCGCGGAAGTGTCCACGCTTCCACTCGAGTGCATCATCATCTTTGTAGCCTCTGCCACCTCAGCCCTCTCAACAAGGAGAGGATGCATATTCTATGCAGGGAATGTATTCTATGCTGCAGGAGATCCAGCAGACCCAGCAGCACCACACTGCTTCTTTTTCTGGTATTCAGGAGACTACGAACCGGCTGTTCTTAAATCAGCAGGCCATCTACGAGAACGTGCGCCTCCTCCTCGCCAACCAAGAGAATATTCATGACAGGTTGCATAGGATGGAGATGCAGCAACAACCATTCTACAATAATTATTGGAGCCAGAATTACTTCGGGGGATATCTGCAACCTCCACCCATGCCCATGTATGATCCAAATTTTCAGGGGCAATATCCATCATGGGATCCCACCGCCCCACAGTACCCACCACCTGAACAATGACTGGTATCACTATTCCATCTTTTAATATTGTGTTTGACTATGAGGCCATAGTCAAATTCAAGCTTAGGGGGGAGATGGAACATCTTCTATCTTTTTCTATCTTTTATTTTTAGTTTTTATCATTTATTGCCTTTTCTGTTTTTCTAGCAATTTTCTTAGTTTTTAGGATCCACATTTTATCTAGTGTAATCGTGGATGTCTAATTTAATGTGTCATCTCTTTGTTTGTCACATGGGAGTCATGGGTCAATTTGGGTCAATTTGAAAAAATTTAATGAATTTGTGAGCTTGCTTTGTTTGAATTTGAGCATATGACTTATGAAAATAATTGGGTTTGTCAACTTAAGAACATAAAATCACAACTATATATGCCTATGATTAAAGAAAAGAGGATGGAATTGGATGTTGATCCTGAACTGATCAAATGGTAATGAGACTTTAATCTGAAATGAGAGAGAGAAACTTCTTAATTTTACACATGTCAGTAAGAAGGGACATATAATTTCTTCCAATGGTTCTGTCAATTAATCTTGTGATCTATCCACTTCATCTCATCTACACTCCACCATAAGAATTGGGGGCACTATACAGTTTGTCATCTCTTGGTTGCATGACATGTAGTTAGGATTGCATTGTAGTTAGTGTTTACTTTTGTTGCATTGAAGAAAAAAAAAAGAGAAAAAAATGTTGCATTATAATCCTGCATTCAAACAAATTTTAGAGTGCATGTCAATGTCATTTTAGTTGCATTTTGCATGATTTTAATCACCTTGTACAATGATGTGTCTTGCTTCTTCTGTAAATAAAGAACTTATTTCATACTCTCTGAAAAATTTAAAAAAAAAGAGAAAAAAAATAATAGATATGTGAATAAGTCCAAGTAAAAGCTATTGAAATTTCATCTTGTTCTATTAAGCAAGATAAGGGCTTAGAAAAAATATGAATATCAGAGGGTGAAAGGAATTTCTTCACATGCAGAATAAGAAGAGCAAGCACATGTGTAGTTCTGTAGATATTCTGTCTCTCATTGGGATAGAATGATAGTGCATGCATCATTCCACCTAAAATGTAGCATTAGGACATCTTCACTTGCATTTTGTATCATAATAGGGCATTAATTCTTGTATTGCATGATTGATTGTTATGTGTTTCCATTTCTTCCACAGCCGCCTATTCCATCCACTCGTTGCTCTAATTGGTAGGCCACCCATGATTATCTCCTCATGCATTAGTATCAGGAGATCTGCTTCCATTTAGATGGTAGTTAGGAAATGAGCAACGTAGATAGGAGATCACAAAGATGCACCGAGCCTGAACCAGAGGATTTTATTATATTAACTGCCTTATTTGATAGTGCACAATCTTAGGGTGGATATATCTTATGGATGATCATTGTTGCCTAGAGGGTAATTATCATTCTGTGGTTAGTGAGGGCCGGTATGTGAATGTCTGGTGGGGATCATATGGCAATGTTTGTTGTGATAATCTATTCTTTAGTTGACCCTCGCAATTGTATTCTATAGCTTTGCTACTCGAGGTCGAGTAATGTTTAAGCTTAGGGGAGTTTGATGCGAGGATTTTGAGTCGCTTTTATAGACTCGTTTTACTTGTGTTTTATGTGTTTATTAGCCACTTTTGTGGTTAGTATCGCATGATTGATTCGCTTTAGTCTATAATCTCATTTTGTATCAAATCTCTCATATTTTATCTTTTTGATTATAAACGAGCATAATAATGGGTTTTAGCATAGCTGATTTGGCTTTGTCTTGAAATTTTAGGAAAAATGCATATACACAGTTGTCGATACCATCGACATCTGTCAATAGTATCGACATAGTCACAGGGAGACAGCCGCAAGGAGCCAAGCAGAGTTGATACCATTGACTGGGAAGTCGATGGTAGTGAGATACCTACAGCGAGCCGGTGATCAACCGGTCAATACTATCGACATAAAATTCGATACTATCGACGTTGCACAGCTTCAGCATCAGAATGGTGACAAAACTGACGTCTAAAGGTGTCGATACCATTGACCCGCGTCGATGGTATCGAGTCTGCATCAGGCGGAACGTCAGAATAGAAAAGAAACCTTGCTGATATTATGACGGGTCGATACCATCGACCCGCGTCGATGGTATCAACGCCGTCAGATCAGTTTCTATTTTAGATCGATCTTAATCACACGGTGGTGATCTTTTGGCGACCTAAAGTGGTCCATATACCTAATTTTGGTGACCCTCTGTAGGGCATCACATCATTAGCCGCTGCACAAGTCCCGAGGAGGTGTGGAGAAGAGAACGGAGCCCAGAATCACGCCTCGATCATTCTGAGAGCCGCAAAAGATGATTTCCACCACCTTAAGGCTGTAGATAGCACACTCTACGTCAAGGAATGCCCGAATCTCCTCCGTTTAGGGGTTTACATCACTTTCATTCACGTTTCTCCATGTTTTCCCTTTCTTTCACCATGTCTTTCATTGAGATGAACATGCGGGGCTAATCCCCTTTGTCTTTAGGACCGGGAGTAGCCCGGGTAATCGTTGTATGACATTTTTACCATAGTAATTCATATTTTGTCTCTTAAATCCGTGGTATGATTTTGTTTTCTCCATTATATCATAATGCTTGATCACCCTAATGATAATCTAATGCCTTTAATTACTTTGAAAGAAGAATTAATGACTGAAAAGAGACAAAATTCACATTAATTAATAAATCCCTTGAAGAAGGTGATGTACGATTAATGGTGGAAACCCAGAGTTTGGTCTTCATGCACCTAGTTTAGGGTATAGGTTACTACGACTGTGGAACCGACCTAGATTTAGGTAGTGAATTGTATCACGACAGTGAACAATTCTGACTACAGGCCACTACCCGGAATGAGAGATGAATTTGATTAACTATATAGAAATAAATACAACGAGAACCCATGGTGAAACCGCAATCCTAAAGATTCCCATCTAAATTGATTAAACTATACATTTAATCGATTGCTTTATTTAATTTTTATTTCTATTTTTCTTTATTTTTCAATCAACTCTCAAAACCTTTTAATCGGTCTAGCTGATCGTGAGTAGTTGATAAGTAGTCTACCGATAGTTCAGTGTCCCTGTGTTCGACTCGGGCCTCACAAGGCCTATATTACTCTGACGTGTGCACTTGCGTTATACGCACGGAAAAAATCGTATCATTACTCAATTTAATAATTGAATCAAGGAATGCATATTCAAATAATGAAATTGAGTCCATGTGTATAGATGGGGATATTGATATATTTCTTGGGTTTGCATGTTATAATGGCATAACACTAGACTTTGAAGTAGGTTTCGGATCAAATGAAGGTACATCAATTAGTTTGATAAGAGTTTAGAGTCATTGATGTTAACATTATGATTAATGACCCTAAATATGTGACATTTTGGATTAAGAAGTTGATTGGTCAAATAGCAGTAACTTGGCACCAAAATTTAATGGGATGAGCTTATAAAGAGAGATTTTGAATCTCTACATCTCAATCAGAATATGACCCATGATAGAGCTGAATGGAAACGAAGGATCCATGTAGCCGACCCCAACATAGTTGGGATTGAGGCTTAGATGATGATGATGATCTTGAGTTGTGATAAAGCAATGAATAAAATTTCATGAAGATTGGAGGATCCTAGAAGAAGATGTATATGTTTTATTATGGAGATATTGTTAGTATTTTGATGTGTTGATGACTAAGTTATTTAACATGTAGCTAAGTTTATGTTGTGTGTTATATCACGCATTTGTTGTTATGGGAAGCCACAGATCATTGACAGTACTTTGATCCTAGTCCTTCTTTATGATCTAATAGTGGAAAGTTTACCACCTACTTCCAACTACTTGGAGATCATGGAGAAAAGAGGTGAGCACAGGTAAATGCAACCACTATCAGTGTTCGTGGGTAAATGGAGCGGGAAACCATGTGGTTTTCCTTATCTTGCCAAGAACAGCAGTTCAAATACTCATTTGAGACATGAGAAAACTACATTAGAGAGTTTGAGGCTGACCTACTAGGAGACCACGATCCCAGTTTCTCTCTCTCGCCTCCACGTTTGAGCACAGACAGAATAGGTTGAAGGACGAAGAATGAAGAAGAAGGATAGAAGGATTCAAGGAAAAAGGACACCAACGATGAGGAGAAAGCTAGTCGTGCCTAGTGCTAGCTGGGGATAGAACCCACAGAGGCATACCTACAATGGACATGCCCTGCGGACTTGAGGAGACAAGGAGGAGAGTCTGGCGGCTGATCGCACGCCCAAGACTGGAACGCTGATGACAACGAGATCAGAGGAAAAAGGAGCCACCATAATAGCTCGCATCTCGCCGAGACAGACTGTATCGATGGCAGAGATCGCAAAAAAGTTTTTGGCAGTGCTATTAGAAGAATCCTGAAGCTGGTGAAAGAAATACGGGCAAGTGAGGAGCACCATGACTCGGCCAGTTTCTCGTCGGAGCTAACCCTTACGAAGGCACTCCATTCAGGAGTCTCTCAGCATGGAGGAAGGTCACTCGCACTGGAAAAAGGTGCGATAAGGGAGGTAGTTGCCCTTGGCACGAAGCAGAGGCTGAGGAGGAGGAGATGGGCACCTATTGCTCACCGAAACAGAGAGGCGGCGGCCCTCATTTCCGCCTAGAATAGAGCCTGTTCAAATGGACGCTAGGCGGAGAACCTAATCGTGCAGATCACGAAGAAGAGAGAACGTTGAATCGGTCCAGCCTCAGATAAATTGCCTTGTTAAACCAGAATGAAGCATGATCCCAAGAGGGGAGAGAAGCACCCCACACCCCCTCCCAATATATCATGTGGCGGGCTCTCATTGGCTCCTAAAGGAAAATGCCCAAAAAAGGCTCAAATCTTAGAAAATGTATAGTAAATAGTCTGCTTATCAGAAAAATACAAATAAGCAACTGAAATATTTAGAAAAATGAGTAACACAACATGCAACTATAACATCAGGCTTTTGATGCACGAATCTCAGTTATATCATGTAAGATGTGTAATACTTATTTAAAGGATAATAAATATCAAATGAAGACCTAAAATTATGATAATGCATCACTAACTTCAAAATATGATGTATAATCCATTTAATGTTAGATATTATGATGTTGATGCACGAAACCATGTAATTTGTTTAGAATGTCTATTTAGGGCTAATAACCCTAAATAAAATGTATTAAATACATACATGCTCAATAATTAATGAAATTTACATAACACCCTAATATCAGTAAATGGAAGCTAATGTGTGGAACTTTGATATCAGTGAGATGCATAAAATTCATGTTATATGAAGATCACCCTTAATACATTGGTTGTAACCCTAATTTGAATAATGTATATAAACTAGGGTTGATATGTGCACAAAAAGGATATGTAACCCAATGTTGAGACAATGAACCATAATCTGGAAAATGACATCAGTGAGATAAATCTAAGACAAGAATGCAAATAAAAATGAGAATATCCTAATGACTAAGCTAAACCCTAATGAATTAACTAGGGTTAAGATGATGATAATCTGATGATAGTATGCGGTCTTGTCATAATCATGGGTTGATTAGGATATAGATGATATCAAGAATGTGGTATAGATTATCTCAGTTGAAGGTACGCCAGTACCTCTTACTTGGCTTATTATACAATATTCTTGCATTATATGTGTAGTAAATACTTAGCATATGATATTGGATGAAATGATTGTTCTTGTATGATATGTTGCTTGATTTTCCGTACTTATGGCTATGAACATATGAAACATAATATATTCATTCCATTATATGAAAGAACTATATCTCTTTGGTGAGCATAGTGCTAGTGAGTGATCTATCTCTTTGGTAAGCAGATCACATGTACAATGATCTATCTCTTTGGTAGGCAGATCATTAGGCCTGAATGCATCTATCCCATTTGTAGGCGGATGCACGAGCATATAATGGAAAATGAGATTAAAATGTGTCTTCTCTTTTGTTAATGAACATATTTGTGTAAGTATATGCTTTTCTTATATTTCTATATAACTGGAAAGTATTAATTTTATCTTATTGTCAAAATATGATGAGAGGTATATAAAAGACACGTAGGCGTACTTAGTACAATATTCTTGAATATTGTGTTGACATGTACCACATGTAATCTTTTGTTTAGGTTGTGGACATATGCTCTTGAAGATCTAAGATAGTTGTGTGATGAGCTGATGTACAGGTGGACTTGTTGTCTTAAGATCTTGTAGTTTAGTGGTAGTACATGTACATGTAGAAGTTTGTTGTTCAATATGTAATATCAAATGTTGTAATAATTCATGATGTAAGTATATTTTGAATGGAGAAAATGTGTTGTATGGTTTTATTATTGTTCATGTACATGTTCTACTGATTGTTTCCTTCTGAATTTTTCTGATTTTCTTCTTCTTAGCCTAGTGTTGGTGTTTAAATTGGAATTCTCACTGTGGTGAGGGTTTCAATTTGGATGTCACACATCATATTAAGTTTTCAAAAATTTGGGGACGTCACAGGTGGCATCAGAGCATGAACAATAGAAAATCCTGGCATTTTCTCATTATGCAACTCAAACTAAAGAACCTTGAACTTAAAACAAATTATAGGGTTATATTAGTTGTCTTTTAGAGACTAGATCTGACCTAGTCTCTAGGTTAGCACCTAGATGTCTGAGAACTAGCTCTAGACTGGTGCATGTTGTATAGCAGGTCCTTAGATGTCGTTCTTTCCTTATAGTGCAGTGGTATGGGACAGTGCATTATTTGGAAATGACGTGCATCGAGGGAAGAGAAGTCCTAGGCATATGGCGCTCATTGTCTAGGGTATCTATACTAGTCTACACCATGTTCTCACCCTTTTTACTAGTTACCATGACATTGTACTCTCTATTATGTGTGGTACAATCATTTTCTAAATTTAGTTTTTGATTCCAATTGCATCGAACCTTGATAGTTTTCTCTAACGCTTATTTCATTAGAGAAAAACTATATAATATTTTATTATATATGTAAGTATTACAAAAATGTGTCCCCATAAAATTATGTGTAGGAGGTGGTCATGTAACCTAAGTGAAAGTTAATGACATCAGTGTAGAAGAGAGAGTAGTTCTAGATTAGATGTCTAAATCCTTGTTGGAATATATGATAGATGGAATAGATGAAGTAAGTTTTGACGATACGATGTAAGTCTTATATAGATGATATAAGATATTCTATGATGATATATGTTTGTCTTTAAGGACTTATGTTTAGTTTAGAGGATGCAAGATGTGTTTTGATGATGTAAGTAACTAGGCTTTTATGATATAAGATATGTTAAGTTAAGACAAGGTTGTGAGTCAGCATGAACCTCAAGCTCTTACGAAGGAGGAAATCTAGTGTTAGGACCAATTTTAGGGTTAACTCCAGAGAGAGTAAGACCCGGATGGAGAAGGTCAGAGAACCTAAACTCCAAGATATGAGAATGATGAGAAATATGTGATATGATATGTCCTAAACTTGACTACTCCTGAGTGAATGAGTTGAGTTACTTTATGCATAAATCATATACTCTTGTTGAACCCGAGATGTTCTTGGGAGGACCAAACCCTAGATATATAGAGAGGCTGGTTATATATGTGCATGTGAATATGAACATGAGTACCTGTCATCTAGGTGAGGGAGAGAGAGTCCCAAGACCCTAGCGAAGGTGACTGTCTTAGTTTCTATGAAGCCTCATGCTCGGGTCGATGGTTCTTCGTAGAAATCTAGTAGTTGTGTTGATAAGAGAGTTTTGGGTAAGCATATGTCATGGGTAGAGATCTTTGAAGAGTATGTCATAGCATGTTTTGGTTTGTGCTTATGTGGCTAGAGCTTGTAAGGCTATCACTAGTTCCAATGAGGTAATTTGAGAACCCTGGGCTAAGAGAGGAAAGATAAAGTATATGCATATGAGATACTCATGAGATGAGTTTTCTCAGAGAGTCTGAGCATGTCACTACCCTCATGATATGGGCCTGGAGAACCTCAGTTGGACTAGATGAAGTTTTGATATATGTTTGACAAGCCACTTGTATAAGTTTGTTAGTACTAGGGTTGTAAATGGGTATGGGTATACCCGTGTACCCGCAAAACTGTACCTGCCAAAACTCGTCATGGGTCCAGTTTTCCAGACCCGCGTACCCGCATACCCGTATTGTCACGGTTCTCATAATGGGTATAGTTGTACCCATGCATGCTAACCTGTGTACCCGCAAAAAAATATATATATATATATATATATATATATATATATATATATAATTTGTTAGGGTTTAGGGCTATTACTATTAGTCGGCTCCCCGCTCCCCCTCTCGCCTCTCAGCCCCCCAGCTCCCCTCATTCTGCAAAGTGAGCGGGCGGACCGCTAGGGCTAGGGCAGCCGCCAGCAGGATCCGCCGCTCCAGCCAGATCCACCGCGGCACTGCCTCCCAAGGCTCATCTCTGTGCAAGCCGCCGCCACACCCCCGACGCCGCGTCGTCCCTCGGTCAAGCAGCTTCCTCATCAGTCTGTGGTTCTCCAGCAAGCCGACTAACTGAGGAGTTCAAGGAACTGAGGAAGCGGTCCGAGTCCAAGTCTTCATCATCATCACGCTCCGCCAGCACGCCAGGGCTAGGGAAGCCACCAGCACGCTCCTCCGCCAGCACGCTCCGCCGCTCCACTGCTCCAACCAGATCCACCACAGCACCGCCTCCCCAGGCTCATCTCCACGCAAGCCGCTGTTGCCCTCCCCCCCCCCCCCCCCCGACGTCGCGTCATCCCTCGGTCCAACGCCAGCTTCAAGCAGTGTTCAATTCGAGGAGTTCAAGCAGAGTTCAAGCCGAGGAGTTCAAGTAGAGTTCAAGCTGACTAGTCTGTGGTGCTCCAAAGCCAGCTTCACCAAATCACCAGGTACGCCTCTCGGCTCCCCTCACAATAGGTTCTGATTTCTACCATCTCCTCACAATAGTCTGATTGCAAAATCTATTCCGGTCAAATCGGGAATGGACCCAACCCTATAAGCAACGTAGGGTTTTCTTCTCTACGTACACGGTGGATGAGTGGATGGTGATTGAGTGCTAACTCATCCTGCGATAAATCTGCCATTTAATATCTATCTGCCTTCTGTTTTCTGTCTTCTCAAATCCTCCACCTCGACGCTCTCAAGCAATTGTCTTTGAACACCCACCGCAACTAAAAAAATCTTTGTATTTGTTTGATTGATCTGTTAAATGCCTATGAGTGTGTTATCTTTGACTTGTATGATTGACCTGTATATCTTTGTTTCTGCTTCTATCCTTTTTCACATCTGCTATGCGTATGATTGACCTGTATATCTTTGTTTCTGCTTCTATCCTTTTTCACATCTGCTATGTGTATGATTGACCTGTATATCTTTTTTTTTGCTTCTATCCTTTTTCACATCTGCTATGCCTATGCGTGTGTTATCGTATAATATACTGAGATAATGCTTTTTTGTTAGGTATAATGTCAAATGTTCAAGAAGCAGCACTAGGAGGCACTAGTGGTACTGATTCCACACACAACGTGACTTCTAGTACTCAAATGAGTGCTGATAGAATTGATATTGATATTGATCCTACTGAATCAGAACCTAAAATTGATGATTGCCAGCCAATTAAAAAAAAGGGTAGACAAACTACATCTGATGTGTGTAGACAATTGGACATGATGTATTTTGTGAAGTTGCTAGTTGATTATTGAGTGGTAATATTGATGTAACAGCCTTATTGTTATGAATGTTGGCGATGTGCATTTGATTGTTGAAAATTGTTGGGTTGTTTATAGCACACAACTCATACTTTGAACGGTTTCTTTGTGTTCTATTATCGGGTTTTTCTAGTGCTTAAACCATATATGTGTATGATATGATTTTTTAATAAATATTTTGGGCCAAAAATTAGGTACTTGAATGGTTTTTAAGTGCACAAAGCATCCCAAACAGCAGCTTTGTGTTACTCTAGCAGCTCACATGGTTTTTTTAATAAAGATTTTGGCCCAAAAGTAGGTACTTGAATGATTTTAAGTCCACAAAGCCCCCCAAAGCAGCAACTTTGTGTTACTCTAGCAGCTTATATGCTGAAACTTTTGAACTTCAGTAAATGTATACATTAATTTGGGCTTAAAAACAGGTGCAGCCATCAATTTTAATGCTTTAAAAAAAATTGCACAAAACCGTATACCCTTGGAACCGCACCGTGTACCCGCATTATATGCGGTTCTGGGTATGGTGGGGGTCTGGTTACTGAGAAATGCGGGTCTGGACCCGTACCTGTACCCGCAAAAACAATTGGGTATGGTCATACCCGCACCGTACCCGCACCGTTTACACCCCTAGTTAGTACAACCATGATATAATATGTGTAAGGATGTGATCTAATCTTAACATGTGATATATAGATGTGACATGATGGAAAACCTAGTATGGTTTGATAACTCTTTATGTATAAATGGTTAACCATATACTTGAATAACTATGACACTAAGTTTAGTAAATCAAGTGATGAAGTCACTAATAAAGTCACAACCAAATAAGAAAACAATATGAAATCATGTTGATGATCTACATTGAATGCGGTGTTAATGTTAGTGCTTAATGAAGATGTTGAATATAGTTTGCAGAACAACACAACATAAAATGATGATAATGATTGTTTGGTTAAGATGGATAAAGTGGGTTAATTAAATTTAAATCCTTCATAAAATGTATAAGTTGATGTTAGAATGCTAATGCATGGGTAAAGATAAGGATGAAACCCTAACATACGAGACATGTCATGACATAACCAGAGTTTCTGAACCCTTATTTCAATCTTTTATGAAGGGGTGATTCTCCTTAGATATTTTAAAACCTCCTAGAAAGATATGGATATAGTTTTGGAGCTTTTACTTTTGGATATGTTGCACCTAGAGTGGTGCCCTAGAAACTAATGAAGTTCCTTGGAGTAAGAGTGTGGCTTAATTTTGAGGACCAAACTTTCTTTTAGACTAGATTTTTGTCTTAATTTCAAGGATAAAATTTCTTTTAAGGTGTGTAGGATGTGATGGAGTGAAGTTTTGAGTTCCTTGGTTACTCAATTCAATAATTGAATCAAGGAATGCATATTCGAATAATGAAATTGAGTCCATGTGTATAGATGGGGATATTGATATATTTCTTGGGTTTGCATGTTATAATGGCATAACACTAGACTTTGAAGTAGGTTTCGGATCAAATGAAGGTACATCCCTTAGTTTGACAAGAGTTGAGAGTCGTTGATGTTAACATTATGATTAATGACCCTAAATATGTGACATTTTGGGTTAAGAAGTTGATTGGTCAAATAGCAGTAACTTGGCACCAAAATTTAATGGAATGTATCTTGAGTTGTGATAAAGCAATGACTAAAATTTCATGAAGATTGGAGGATCCTAGAAGAAGATGTATATGTTTGATTATGGAGATATTGTTAGTATTTTGATGTACTGATGACCAAGTTATTTAACCTGTAGCTAAGTTTATGTTATGCATAATATCACGCATTTGTTGTTATGGGAAGCCACGAATCATTGATAGTACTTTGATCCTAGTCCTTCTTTATGATTTAACGGTGGAAAGTTTACCACCCACTTTCAACTGCTTAGAGATCATGGAGAAAAGAGGTGAGCACATGTAAATGCAACCACTATCAGCGTTCGTGGGTAAATGGAGCAGGAAACCAGGCGGTTTTCCTTGCCTTGCTGAGAACGGCAGTTCAAATACTCATTTGAGGCATGAGAAAACTACATTAGAGAGTTTGAGGCAGACCTACTGGGAGACCACGATCCCACTTTCTCTCTCTCGCCTCCCCGTTTGAGCGCATACAGAATAGGTTGGAGGATGAAGAATGAAGTAGAAGGATAGAAGGATTCAAGGAAGAAGGACACCAACGATGAGGAGAAAGCTAGTCTTGCCTAGGGCTAGCTGGGGACAGAACCAACAGAGGCATACCTACATTGGACATGCCCTGTGGACTTGAGGAGACGAGGAGGAGAGTCTGGCGGCCGATTACATGCCCAAGACTGGAACTCTGATGACGGTGAGATCAGAGAAAAAAGGAGCCACCTCAATAGCTCGCATCTCGCGGAGACATACCGTGTCGATGGCAGAGATCACAACAAAGTTGTTGGCAGTGCTATTAGAAGAATCCTGAAGCAGGTGAAAGCAATGCGGGCAAGTGAGGAGCACCATGACTCGACCAGTTGCTCGTCGGAGCTAAGCCTCACAACGGCGCACTAGTACAAATAAGGCCATCTTAGACGGATGCATCCATTGATTCTACAGCAGAATGAACGGACACACTTGTCCATTCTATTTGAACCGACTAAAAAGGGTCGTCCTCTGGGGCTCCGTTAAGCCTGCTATCGGATACGACGGGTACATCAGATTGAATGGATGAAACTGTCCAATCCGGACACACTTCAGCCAATTGATAATATATTATTTAAATGCAGACTGGACGGAACCAACTATTCATTAAGGTGAAGCACAGAATTCAAATGATAATATATTGTTTATTTGGGTGTACCATAAATTTGGAGATTTATATCCCTGTTATGTATGAGCTATCCAGAAACTGTATATAGTTACAGCGGCCAATGTTGTATACCACTGAGACTGATGATATAACACAACTACGTAAGATACAATTTCATCCAATCAAAGCATAGGTACAAGATACTAAGACAACAGTTTACCATTCATCCATTAAAAAGAGATTAAAATGAAGTCTTACAGTGAAGTTTAATAAAAGAAGAAAAACAGCTCAACTACAGTATAAGCTCTCAGCTCAGGTGAGATCAAAAATCCATAGGAACATCTCACGTTGCCAAAAGTACAGCATAAACTAGAACTGAAGACGCAACAAAAAACTCTTAAAAAATACAGCAACAACACTCCTTTATGGAAGTAGGATTAGTGACCTTGGCACCAAATAAATCATTCTTCTCAATACTCTTGATCATACCACAAACAATTGTCTGACTCCTATCATGGACAGCAAATAAACCTGATGAGGGGACTCAAAGGTGGTCTTCGCACGATTGGCCAGAATCATCTTCACCATTCGACATCACCATTCTTCAAAAACTAAGGCTCGTTGTCAAGCTCTTTATTGTAGCACCTTCCCATCTGGGTGTGGAAGCTTCCTCAGCTGGGTCATCCTTGGAGTCTTAAGGCAACAACTCTACCCTTGAATCCCTTGACATGGCATGTCAATACAATATCATGAATTAGTTTATGAACCATCAGAAATCAATGGAACAAGTATGTAATGAATCGTCACTAGTGAAAAGAAGTCAAAATCTATTTAGAAGAGATATGCAAAGGCAATAGTGACATCCTGGGTAAACACCAGATATGCAACTATAAAGGATTCTACGCCTTAAGAACTAATTCAATGTCAACACAATTTAGAAGCTTAAATTTGTGGAAATCACATCTCCAATAGTTTGAATTTTGTTATAGCTTATAGGAAATATCTCCCATTTTGTTAATAAACAACAATAATAGCAACTCCTTGGCTAAATGATTTATAAGCGCTTAAGATAGATTATGTGGTATCTATACTCAATTCAGGAGTGGCTGAATTCAACCAAGTAATTCAACCACTCCTGAATTGAGTATAGATACCACAATCTATCTTAAGCTCTTATAAATCATTTAGCCTCTAAAATTGTTTTCGTCTACCATTATAATCTCCAATTGCCAATTGAAACACAAAGTTCCACTTAAGTATTCTTAATTGATATTCAATGAACATAGTGTGGCTACTTTTTTATCTTTAGGATGGCCTAGACAATAACCAAAGTAATCAAAGAACACACTAAAACAATAGCTAAATAAAGCAAGAAGCTTAGATTTTGTAAAATTGCATATGATTTGTAGTTTAATTTTTACCATCAGGAGTATTTATAACCACAATATGTGATATTCTACTCTAATTTATATTTCACTTCCATAATCAAGAGACTGATTAAATTAAGCTTACCAACGGTGGGATGGATGTCATCCCAAAGTAGTTGTGAAGGCCTATTGTTGTGTAAATGAAGTTTGGAGAATGAGTTAGTAGTGGAACATGCATATATAAATGACATACAATATGTATTATGTTGACATTTTAGTTCAACATCAACATTAACTTACTAATACCTTTGGTACTAAAAAATATGAAAAAAAATGCATATACCCAAATCTACCGAATGTTGTAAAGAATTCAATAAATATAAGGCAATGCTCAATTAAGATGTTAATAGTTGTACATGGTTTCTTCTACCAAATTGTTGCTACCACCATGAAGTCATGGTCCAATTACCTGGTCAGAAATTTGTTAAAATGAAACTTGCACTCATGTCAATTGAAACACAAAGTTCTACTTAAGTGTTCTTAATTGATATTCAATTAACATCACATGGCTACTTTTTTAACTTTAGGATGGCCTAGACAATAACCAAAGTAATCAAAGAACACGCTGAAACAATAGCCAAATAAAGCAAGCATCTTAGATTTTGTAAAATTGCATATAATTTGTAGTTTAATTCTTACCATCAGGAGTATTTATAACCACAGTACGTGATATTCTACTCGAGTTTATATTTCACTTACATAATCAAGAGACCGATGAAATTAAGCTTACCAACGGTGGGATGGATGTCATCTAAAAGTAGTTATGAATGCCTATTGTTGTGTAAATGAAGTTTGGAGAATGAGTTAGTAGTGGAACATGCATATATAAATGACATACAATATGTATTATGTTGACATTTTAGTTCAACATCAACATTAACTTTATAATACATTTGGCACTAAAGAATATGAAAAAAATGCATATACCCAAATCTACCGAATGTTGTAAAGAATTCAATAAATATAAGGCAATGCTCCACTAAGATGTTAATAGTTGTACATGGTTTCTTCTACCAAATTGTTGCTACCACCATGAAGTCATGGTCCAATTACCTAGTCAGAAATTTGTTAAAATGGAACTTGCACTCTTGTCCTATGTGTTCCTAAAAAATAAGATATAACCTCATAATTGACAAACACATCAATAAAAAGTTCTTTTTATTAATTTTTCTGGTGGTCAGGATCTAGCTCAAGATGAAATTTCATTTTGTACCTTCTTGTGTTGAAGATTCAAGAACTACATCCTTTGATTTCCTTTCTATCGTCAAGGGTCAAAGCATGGATATTAGTATTTAAATGGTGCTTATTTATACCTATTGAAGTGATCAACAACATTTTTGAAACCAAGTTTTCTCTAACCTTAACCTAGTGTCATTGACAGATAAGGATTTTCATTTATTAAGCAAGACATGTTCTAGGAATCTAACAATCATATTTCAATTGCAATTTATCTTAGAAAAATCATAGTAAATAGTAGGATGATCGGATAGTAATGAAATTATATATCATTTTCATCAGAAAAATGTGAGATATCCAAATAAAATTCTATGATGACCTAGATCTGAGTCTTTTTTTCAAAAGTAATAGCCTAAAGCCCTAATGATCATTTTATCATTATCTTTAGTCATCCATGATTAATATCTGACTTGTGGACATCAAAAACCCTAATTGAGCCCTTGATCCCCATATGGCTCAAACCTTAATCACATAGGGATAGTTGACTCAATAATTATGGAAAGCCCTAAATTCTAGTTTTTCTCTACATATGTATACTTCATGCAATTATAGGTCAAATCCAAAATATTTAATGACCCTATATGATCATGACTGACCTTGAAACTCTAGATCCAACTCTGATCCCTTGGACCATGTGAATCCCAAAAGGAAACCCTTGATCTAATAAATCATAATAGAAACCCTAATTGTAGACGTTTCCTTTTGGATGATGGGAGGTATCATTAAAAGGGATGAGACCTTAGTTTTGACATCTGATCTTGTGACTCCAAAAAAAAAGATAAAAGTCATGAATAATCCCTAATCTAATAATGAGAAGATAAAAGTACTCATATCTAAGGAATAAACCTTAGTCATGGGTCATATGGACCAATAGTAATAAGTA
Source organism: Alisma plantago-aquatica (assembly GCA_963693085.1). NCBI lineage: Eukaryota > Viridiplantae > Streptophyta > Magnoliopsida > Alismatales > Alismataceae > Alisma > Alisma plantago-aquatica. Next base: position 1,097,494,696 of record OY856412.1, on the reverse strand, counting down.
TACCCTAGATTTCCTTTCAGGATGATCTATTTATTGTTCTTATAAACTCGTGGATTCCAGATCTAATCAAAATAGGTACGTGGTCTTCATTAAGTATAAGACTAGTTTTCCTTGGTTGCTTATGATATGGTGTACCTTGTGTGAAACTACTTGCTTATACCTTGTCGGTTAAACTACTATACTATACGCTTCGCCAAAACTTAATGAAACATAAAAGGACATTTTGATGAGTTGTAGCTACTAGTACACATGGCCCAGTATGGATGTATGTTGCCTAACATGGATGTATGATGAATTTCCCATGTTATATGTATGATAAAATAATTTTTCCCATATTGGATGTATGATAAGTGCTTATAAAATTGTAGTACAACTGCATCTAATGAAAATGTATAAAAGAGGTGTTTACATGATTTTCCACCTTAAGCAATGGTTTTCTTTTCTTTCTTCTTTCTTCAAGTATTTCCATATATGCAACCATATTATTGTATCTTTTACCACGTACCAACTTTAGTTGATGATTTTTATTTCTCGTATTTTCTAGGTACAAGAAACAAATAAAACATTTCAAAGTACCTGAAGCCATCAAATAAATGGACATGGAGGATAGACTAGTTAGATTTCTTTTCTCATCTTATTTCAATTATATAGTTGCTTTTCTACTAGATGATGTATAGGAAGTTTTAAATCATATGTACTTCCTTTTATAGAACTATTCACTTCTTATATCCAGAATAGTATGTATGACTTTATTATTATCAATGAATGATTGTTTATGTGGCTACCTATAATGATATTGTGAATAACGATCTGGCTTCTTCTTCTGATCTAGTTGACTACCACAATCTCTTGTATTTTCCCTTCTGACATCTATAGATATGAGTGCACACATATCTGTGAATGTCACTAAGGGAAGTATATAGAAATTAGGGTCATCACAGACAAAATCAGGTCAAATGACCTGGGTTGGAAGTACTATGAGGTTCTTGGCCTATCTCTGAAAGACAAGATGAGATGTACCTTTAGTAGTAGACACCACTGATGGAATCTTATATTCAAGAAACACCTTGCTTGTATAAGGGAGGGTGTTAATGCATGCATGTTTTACTAGAGGGATCCATAAAATGTTGTTATGGAGCAGAGATCGACAAATCAAGAAAGTATCAGAAAATAAGTTGAAAAAATGAATATAGGAGAGTAGTACATCACATAATGATTTTAATAGTTCAATGCATTCATGTACATTATTTAAATACATCTAATTATGAATGTTTCAAGTACACTAATTAACACGACAAAATTGACGTGTTTTAATGTCATGTTGGAGCCAGTGAGTCAATTTGGTACCAATCCATAGGGGCCTTTCTATATGCTTTGTGAGCCTCTTTTGAAAAATGAAGTGGAACTCGCTAAAATCTAATTAGAGGCACACAAAGATGAATGGAGAAGTAGATGTATTGTCATGAATAATAAATAATATTATTCCTAGTTCAATAAGCTCGATTTTAAATAATTTAAGCAAGAATAACATAAAAGGTTGTCATAGCAATATATAAGAACATCCAAAAACCATAAGACTGACCGAGCCAAGTAAAGTGAAATGAATCATAACTCACCATCACCAATAGACAAGCTGATAAAATTTGTTAATAATAAAGTCAACAGGACCCTTTATTGGAAATTAAACATATCAAATTAATCAAACATTTATAATATTACCTTTTAAATAACTTATATAAAGTTATCTCAACAAACTATCCTCTCGCATATATTTTTATCTCTCAAGTTTTAAGAAGTCATATATAATCAATAGTTGACTCAATAGCTCCTACAAAGAAAATAAGGACAAAATTACTATATGTAGTAAGAAATTTATTAGAAGAATGAATACCTAAAACATACCTTGATCTTTGAAAATAAAAATAAAAATAGAACATTGTTACAATTTATCATTAATGGCTTACATGTAAAAGGTTTACTATAAATCCCACTTGTATTTTATTTATCATAAAAGGTTGTAAATGTAACGGACATACATGTCTATAAATATTAACAAGTATATACATCTAAATTTATGTAATTTTAAATGTGTATACTTGTGCATGCCTATGTGAATGTACATAGTTGTATGTACATTATATATATATATATATATATATATATATATATATATATATATATATATATATAAATTCTACTAACATATATGTGAATTTATGTATGCATTTATAAGCGCCACGTGCTTTTCTGAGGTTGAGTCTTGTCTCACTGGGAGAAAAATGACTTGATGTGTATCATGCCTTTTCAACCTTGGTTGTGGGTCCTGGAATCTAGCCCTCTAATCCACTATAGCATTTTAAATTAAACCCATGGATCAATCCATGATGCGTGCACAGATCACATAAACTATATAATATGTAATTTAAAAACTAGTCATGTATTCTACTCAGTAACCATTGATATGCCAATAAAAGTGAGATCTAATGAGGATGCGTATGTAGGTCATGTATGCACAAACGAGTAATGATCTATATACTCACTCAGACATTTAACTGTGTCTCTAGAAATGTCGCTCTCATATTACATAAACCATAATGTATGTAACATGAAGGGTCATTCATATTTATTGCTTGGTTAGCACCAAGGTGTTGACTAGACGAGAGTTCTACAGATTTACCAACATCACAAAAACACCCTCCTTGATTGTTATTTGAGAATGATCCTATAGTCATGGCCTCCCTTACAAAAGGGAGAAATAGAAGGAATGCATGACATCCCCGCAACAATAAGAATTATAACATATTCTTGATGATACAATTCTTGTTGTCATTTTGGAGGAGCTTCCTCTACATAATTGTTTACACGCTGTGGTGTTAAGGTGTAATGGGTTTGGACTATATATTACTAGTTTGCTAGTGTAGTTAGATGATGGTAAAGAAGAGGTGGGGGATGGTGGATTCTTTTGCGTGTCTGATAGTAATAATCTATAATTGAAATTTGGCATAACAACCTTATTCATGCCTTCACTTTAACAGACCCATTGGTTCTGATAATCCTTCTAGGCATTTAATCAAATATGTCATGGACAGGGGGAATTGAGTATAGCTTTACAAGATGTAAGTCCCAACTACCATATTCTATTTTATACGAGTATATGATATTCACACACGCAAAATACTACTCAGAACTAGAGTGAACTACTAAAACACTGTAATACATTATAGCAAGGAAGAACCCAACTCAGGGATATCAATACCAGGCCTCGTTATGCCTTCACAGTAGAAATCCAACCATCATGTCCATGTATGAAGTAGACTATCATCATCATCATGGCCTTCAGGGCTGCTCTGGTTCATGCATCATCTTTGCGGATGATATGTCACTCAATACAGGCTACAAGGAAATAGATGGATCTACTTTCCGGCACCCCCTACAGCCGAAATACTCCACTTTTGAGTAGTGCATGACATCAGCTCATACAATGCCATCGTAGCATCCTTCCATGTAGAGGATTTGGACGAGGAGCGAAATTGCGTAGTTTCGGATATCTTCCAGCATGTGGTCGTCATGTGGTTGGCGGAGGAGCATGCACACCGCGTCGGACTTGGTAATGAGGGTGCACGAGGCTAAGCAATGGGGGCACGCCAGGCTTAGCAGCGGGGGCGCCGGACGAGGTGAAGAGCGTGGGAGGTCGGAGTCATGAGGTGAGAGGTTGTAGTGCTAGAGAGTGATTACGACGAAAAGGAAATGGAGGAGGTGAGGAGGTGCGGTGGGAAGATCGCGGTGGTTAGGATTTGGGTAAGGTCAGATTTGAGCAATCGGGGTTTTCTTGCTTTTAGGGCCGGCGCAAGAGCATAGAAGGGGAAATGAATACAGGAGCCCTGAGGATAAAAATTGGTAGTCACGGGGCGTTGAGAGTTACACCCGCAGCGGCTATCCGGGTGGGCAAGAATAAACCATCTCGGGATAAATATGAAGGGAGTTTAATAGTTCGAGGGGCCCGTTGATTCTGGCCCACCATCAAATGTAAGAGATTTAGCTCGACTAAATTGCCCAGCTTTTCACTAGTGGCGCTCCATTCAGGAGTCGCTCGGCACGGAGGAAGGTCACTCGCACTGGAAACAGGTGTGAGAAGGGAGGCAGTTGCCCTCGGAACAAAGTAGAGGCTGAGGAGGAGGAGATGGGCACCTATTGCTCACCGAAACAGAGCGGTAGCGGCCCTCATTCCCGCCCAGAACAGAGCCTCCTCAAATGGACGCTAGGCGGAGAATCTAATCGTGCAGATCGCGAAGAAGAGAGAACGTTGAACCGGTCCAGCCTCAGCCAGACCGCCCTGTTAAACCGAAATCAAGCAGGAGCCCAGGAGGGGAGAGCAGCACCCCCCCCCCCAATATGCCACATGGCGGACTCTCATTGGCTCCTAAAGGTAAATGCCCAAAAAATGCTCAGATCTTAGAAAATATATAGTAAATAGTCCTCTTATCAGAAAAGTACAAATAATCTATGGAAATGTTCATAAAAATGATTAGCACAACATGCAACTATAACATCAGCCTTTTGATACTGATACACGAATCTTAGTTATATCATGTAAGATGTGTAATACCTATTTAAAGGATAATAAATATCATATGAAGACCTAAAATTATGATAATGCATCACTAACTTCAAAATACGATTTATAATCTATTTGATGTCAGATATTATGATGTTGATGCACGAAACTATGTAATTTGCTTAGAATGTCTATTTAGGGCTAATAACCCTAAATAAAATGTATTAAATACATACATGCTCAATAATTGATGAAATTTACAGAACACCCTAATATCAGTAAATGGAAGCTAATGTGGAACTTTGATATCAGTGAGATGCATAAAATTCATGTTATATGAAGATGACCCTTAATACATTGGTTGTTACCCTAATTTGAATAATGTATATAATTTAGTGTTAATATGTCCACAAAAAGGATATGGAACCCAATGTTGAGACAATGAACTATAATTTGGAAAATGACATCAGTGAGATAAATCTAAGACAAGAATGCAAATAAAAATAAGAATATCCTAATGACTAAGCTAAACCCTAATAAATTAACTAGGGTTAAGATGATGATAATCTGATGATAGTATGTGGTCTTGTCTTAATCAGGGGTTGAACAGGATATAGATGATATCAGGAATGTGGTATAGATTATCATAGTTGAAGGTATGCCATTACCTCTTACTTTGCTTATTATACAATATGCTTTCATTATATGTGTAGTAAACACTTGGCATATGATTTTGGATATAATGATTGTTCTTATATGATATGTTGCTTAATTTTGCGTACCTATGGCTATGAACACATGAAACATAATATATTTGTTCCATTATATGAAAGCACTATATCTCTTTGGTAATCATAGTGTTAGTGAGTGATCTATCTCTTTGGTAAGCAGATCACATGTATAATGATCTATCTCTTTGGTAAGCAATGATCTATCTCTTTGGTAAGTAGATCATTAGGCCTGAATGCATCTATCCCATTGGTAGGCAGATGTATGAGCATATAATGGAAAATGAGCTTAAAATGTGTGTTCTCTTTTGTTAATGAACATCTTTGTGCAAGTATATGCTTTTCTTACATTTCTTTATAACTACCAAGTATTAATTTTATCTTATTGTCAAGATATGATGAGAGGTATATAAAAGACACGTAGGCGTACTCAGTACAATATTCTTAAATATTGTGCTGACGTGTACCACATGTAATCTTTTGTTTAGGTTTTGGACATATGCTCTTGAAGATCCAAGATAGTTGTGTGACGAGTTGATGTACAGGTGGACCTGGTATCTTAAGATCATGTAGTTTAGAGGTAGTACATGTACATGTAGAAGTTTTTTGTTCAATATGTAATATCAAAACATTGTAATAGTTCATGTTTTAAGTATATGTTGAATGGTGAACATGTATTGTATGGTTTTATTACTGTTCATGTATATATGCTACTGATTGTTTCCTTCTGACTTCCTCTGATTTTCTTCTTCTTAGAATAGTGTGTGGTGTTTAAATTGGAATTCTCACTGAGGTGAGGGTTTCAATTTGGACATCACACATTAGATTAAGTTTTAGAAAATCCAGGGACGTCACAATCGTCTTCCTTACATTAGTTACATACTATATCAATTGTTGATGACCTCATGGTGTAAGTCATGGTAAATATTTTGATACAAAAATTTATATTTTATGACCTCATTTAAGTGATTAGACCATCACAAATTTAGGATACTTTCTATATCAAATATGACAAATAAATTTGATGTGACGTCAAGAAATCTGAATTTCAGCACCATAACATCAGATCATCCATAAGATTGAATCCTTTTTCACATTTGTATGGCATACCTTTCTTGTTACGTCCGAACAACACAGCCACAATCCATAAAATGAACACCTATATAGAGACATTGGCACTCTCTTTTCATACCCCCATCTACAGTAGTGGATGAAGAATTGAGTTGAGGAGGAACATGTCTTTGGCTTATCCTCTTTGGGTTATGTAATCTTCCTCCTATAGGTGACTACGACACTACCATTGAGGATGTTCTCATTCATCCAATCTGTGTAAAAAAGACTTATGTGCATCCATATTTAAAAGATGGCATTAATGAATGTTGCAATGCTCTAGATTTGATTGATTTCAACTATTTATATAGTAATTTTATTTATGAGCATAAAGATGATAGTTTAATCTATCAGATGTCCACATAAATTTGAAGAAGAAAAGTGCAAACATGTCCTACAAGTGCATTCTCCCCACATTTTCCCTCACTACTCTCAGTAGGGTGTTTCCCTCTTTGAGAATTCCAACATCCACGCTAAATGCCAAATACTTTTCCACTCCTATCATTTATCTCAAAAACTATATTTGTATCAAACGTTTCTACCATATTCTTCATTAAATATGTCATTTGACACTTCCCAGGACACTCAAGATGAACCCCCATGAAATTCTTGTTTTTGTTATCTTTCATATCACCTCTTCCATTCTCATTTCAGTCAACTTAATTTTCCTTCAATCAAAAAGGTACTCACATCAATGCCATAAGTTTGAAGAGTGAATCTTCAAATATCCCCTCTTTCATCGGGGAACAATCCTCCTCCAAAGAAATGTCTCCATCTCAAGCTCAATTCAACCCCCTTCTTTCATGGGTTACTTTTATGTTACAAATGAGCATCCCATGGGGTACATGATGAATGAAAATTAATATTTTAGGAACATAAGAGACTATCTCTACTATGCCCAAATTGATATTCATTGGGATGTCTCTTGTCTTATTAGTTATATCAACATGTGAGATTCTTCATAATGCCTTCCTTCTCCTTACCTATCCCCTTAAACTCCTTTTAAACTGACTACAAATTTTGCATCTTATGCATAACAACGGGTCTACCAACAGGCCCCTCAAATTGCTAATACCCCTTGTGTTGATACCCCCTTTGTAAATTATCCTATTAAACATCAGATACAACATGCTTTACCTCTTGCCTTACCTTTTGGAATCCTTATTTTTTAATTTCTAAATTCAATTGGTTGTTTGTTCCAACTTTTGAGTACACTAATGGATTGTTCTCATGACTTCAGACTGTACCAATGAACAATGATCATATTACCATCAGGTAGAGGAAATGAGGAGATGGAAGAAGGAGAGAAAGGCTAACAAGAATATGGTAAAGAATATAATTGTGACAATGATGGATAAGAATAAGATTATACATGACCAATCTTTGATACTTCATATCCTCCAGCTAGATGAGAAACTTTGGATGATGAGAAATATGACCCGTATATAGGCTAAGTTTAGACTTCGTCTAGTTGAACTTCCATTATCATTTTGCATGCTACACTGTAATATTCGGGGCACTTTGTTTTAAGGATTTAACCTTGTTTATGCACTTATTCTAGTTGTGTACATATAATAGCTTTCATTATGGTTGATAGAAGTATTGTATGAAGCTCTTAAACTTATGAGGAATGCATATGTATCCTTGGTTATTTTCCATTTTTTATGATTTCTAATTTGGTAATTTTAATTAATTTACAATCTTGTAGATGATGTTATTCTCCTAAATGATTTCATTTGTAATTAATATGTCTCCCCATATTTTTGTATTTTGTAAGGAAAGATAGACTCAAATGATTCCTATGGAAGTCTGGAGGAAATATGGAAATGGCTTGTTCGTAGAAGCAAACATGTGGACCTAGTCTCCAATGTCCATTGGATCTTTTTCCTTGTTTTGGAATTTTGGAAAATGATGTTGGACTATAGATATTTTGGACACACTTCATGATACTAATGTAAAAAACTTTAGATGGAGAAATCTCAAGTTGTGCAACGAGATCGATGAGTTTGAATATCGATAAATACATATTTATAATATTAGTTGTAATCCGTTCATTGTATGAAATGCATTCTGTCAAGCCCAAGTTGGAATTATTGGAATGATTGTGACTATGATGCACTTACAATTCCATTGATCAAGTTATGAATTGGTCACTTGATTGATCAGAGAGATATAAAGTGGAATTGGAAAATTTAGGGGTTTTGGATACAAATGTCAACATTTTTTTATTCTTGAAAATCAAACTAACAAAGTGATCATATGTGTGGGAATGCACTTGTCATTGGCTTATTTTTCCTAGGACAAAAACCGGTCAAACAACAAGGGTTTGTTTTCCAATAATTGTCATTGACTGATTTTCCATTCTAGAAAACCAACTAACTATTCAAATAGATAAAATGCTCACAAGATTAGTGGTTATTTTTACCAGGACAAAACTAGTTGAAGAAATTTGAGTTTCTACATATTAAGTAGTGTAGGTTGACTCTCTCTTCAATAAACATCCAACCACATTTTTTGTACACTCTTTGCATGGTTGTTAATTATGTTAGGATAAATCCAACCAACTAAGTTACTACATGTGATTTTAAAAATTGCAGAACTAGTCATTTTTTAAGAGAAAATGTGAAATAAGCTTTTCTAGACATTCACCCACTCCCCTAGAAATTGATAGAATTTGTCCTAAAAACCTCAATTGAATAGTAGGCACCCTCAACTATTTAAGGAAAATTTTGGGAGACTCAAATTTATCCATGTTGTATGGATTTGAGATAGCGCATCAAAGATCCCTTAAATTACATCCTAATATTACATTTGTTTGCATCAATTGAGTGATTAGGAGTAATTTATAAGATAGCCAGTCCTAGTTATTATCTTGTTAGGCTCTCAATTCTCTCAAATTTATTCCTCTCAAAGTTGACTTTAGTTACTCCTTGGTGAAGGAAGGTGTAGGGATGGTGGCCCTTGATGAGGATAGGTTGACTCTTGTTGTCGGTTGTTGAATTCTTGCCCTAAAAAGGAAACTCTTTGGCTTAAAAATTGATTCGTTAGCTATGTTGTTGGTGAGGTAATACAAAGTGATATTTAAATGGTTAGGAAATTCAAGTAGTTGATACTACTTGGTAGTGGATCTGTGACAATTTCAAATCAAAACCACTAGATTTACTTGTGTTCTTTTTGTAATTGCAATTTTTATTCTTTATTACATTGTGATATAATTCGAAGGTGTAACAAGTTGTGTTTATGTCTTAGAATCTCAAGTCACCCACCCCTTACTAAGCCTAGATCCTACAACTATGGTACTAGAAACACACAAGGACGAATCTAGGACACTCATGTTACTGTTATTATTAGGAAAATGTAATGAAACACATACCAAGTATAGGCACATGTAGTTACATGACAAGATACACCACTAGCCAACAATAAGCTACAATTTAATCTAGTCCCTTAAGAGCTATGGCATGAGGAGACATGACTACATTGTAGTACTAGCTATTGAAAACATCATTTATCGTCAAAAGCTACATTCTATAATATGAACAATATCATTTATGTATATCAACGAAATGCATGTAAGTCTACAAGCACAAACACAAATATGAGTGAGTGCAGGTACAACCACTATATTCAAGAATAAGGTTTATAAGATTCACAACTATAGAATGGATTCAAGTAGTATTTGAGTTTACATCATGGATTACATGAGGTCTTTGAACAATAGTTTGTCCTAATATACACAATGTTAAGTAGTGAAGTAAGTAATTAAAAGAGAACCTATCCATGGAAGATATTGAACTGAGGATATGGATGAATAAATGGAATGTTGCCTCCTCCAAGCCTAGAAACTTCCTTTGAACATATATCAAATGCTTTGTGATTTATTAGGTTTACTAATGCTCCAAATGGTGGTTGGAATGGGGAAAAGAGATGGCAATGTGTGGTGAATGGTGATATGAAGTGAACAGTCCCATTGACATGTTGTATATCTCACTATAAGTGAGATAACATCACTTTTTGAAGGGTGATTGTGGTTGAAATGGTCGAGAGTATAAGGGAAAAGGATGGTTTATGGTTTTGTATGGTGAAGTTATATGGTATTTGTGGTATGAGTAGAAGGAAAGAGTATAATAACATGTGTGATAGTGGTCGGATATACTCACTACAAGTGAGAAACTATCCAAAAGTACCCATAAATCCTCCTCAAATGAGGTGATATATGGGAGGAATGAATGTGCATGATGGATGGATTAATTGTGAGTGGAAGGTGTTTGTGGATTGTATTAGATGGAGTGAATGGGTTTTGGAAGTGGAAATTGATCTCCTATGGATTTAGAAATCAGAACTGACTGCATGTGAGTTCATCTTTACAAAGTCAAGAAGATTAACTTGGTTATCATGGAGAGGATGTTGGGAGTCTTAAGAACACAACCATTCTTTCATGATATTACAGAATAATCCTAGCCTCCACCTTGTTCCAAAAATTATGATGTGAAGAAAGAAGAAACTATTTTTATTTTGTTTTGGTGGCTCAAAAGCTTTTATACCACCAAAAACCTTGGCAAATCATTTTCTACGCTCTCAACTATTGCTAAGAACGTTTCAACAAGTGAAATTTTGTGCTAACTAATACCAATGCATAAATTCAATAATAGAAATTGCAAGCACATGTCATATATTAAAATAGCAAAGTCATGATCGATCCCTAGGGAGGAGATTACACTTAGGTGGAATTGCAAGCATCACATGTTTTGTAATTAGTTAAGACTAGATTTTCAATTATCATACTAATATCAAGAGGAGTGAATCACAGATTCATAGTATGTTTTCTTTTATAATAGACTAAGATAAATCAACAAAAATCATGCAAAAGAAAACTAGGTTAAGAAGTGCAAGTAAGGTGTTCAAACAAGAACCATAGAGGTATTATTAGGCTATAAAAAACTAGAAAGGGATAATATAGGGAATTAATGCAATCTGAGTGATCAATTAAACATAATTACACACATTACAAGAGTGGGTGAAGCTTCCTACAAGTGAATCTACAACACTATATCTAGCCTTAGGTTACAATTGAATCTAGTCACTAGATCACTACAAGTACGAGACACAGTGACTATCCTATAGACATGTCCATTCAAAATATCAATTACAGGAAATATCTTCATCAAGAAAATGAATTATAGGATTTACTAAACCAACCAAATACATGTAAGGTGACAAGACCATGCACCAATTTGATTCAAAGTTGTACAATCACTACATTCTAGAATAAGATTTGGATGACTCACAACTATATCGTGCATTTAATTAATATTAGAGTTTACACCAAGAATCTGATAGGCCCTTAGAAATATATTATTTCTACCAACACATCATTGATAGATAGAGAAGTAAACAAAAGAGAAACAATTCATTGAAGAGAGTAAAGCGAGTATTATGGATGAATTAATGGAATGATACATTCTACAAGCTTGATCTCTTTTCTTGAGCGTAGACCCCTATGCTAGTTGATGTATTGATATTAATAAGCTTCTATGGGTGGATGAAATGTACAAGATAGATGGAAATTGTCTATTAATGGTGATTTTGATTAGGTAATCAACAACTAGTGTTGCACACTATATGTGAGCAAAACCTCTTATGGATAGTTAGTTAGGGTGGAAATGGTGGGAAATGTAATGTGACAAAATGGTGGTGAGTTTGGGTTGTCAACGTGGATGGTATTAGTGGTATGTGTGGAAGGATAAAATATAAGAAACAATGGGTTAATGGATTTACAACTCACTAGGTGTCAGCAACTAGGCAAAAGGTTGTCCATAAATCCATCTCAAATGAGTAGATTTTGTTGGGGGAGGTTTATGTAGTAGACTAATGGAGAAATAGATGGGTTGGGTGGAGCTTATTGGATGGAAGGAAATGGATTTCATAGTTGTAGTTCATTCTTCTATATATCTGGAAACTAGTAGTCAATACAAGTGAGTTCATTCTTTCATACACAAATTTTACAACTTAAGGATGAGCGGAGGGTCTTTGGGGGAGGATTACAAGTGAGTTCTTTATTCCAAACACAAAAATAACAACTTACGGTTGAGGTGAGGACTTCTGGAGTGCTTAGGAACACTATGGCCTTCCACGTGATGCTGGAGACGAACACTAGATGCTACCTTGCTTCATATTATAACTAGCAAGTAAGGATAAAATGTTGTCCTTTCCAATGGCTCAAATGCTTTTGTACTCCCTCCACTGGAAGTGGAGGATGTAGGTACTTTGGGAAATTTCTAACTCACCATGGGTCTTAAGAGCATTAAGGTTTAGTGAGAAACAAGTTTGGTATGTGGGCCCTTTATTTTCACAAGAAACTAAGTCTTATTTATCCAATATTTGAATTTGATAGATACAAAAAGTTATTGCAGCATCCTTTGGATCATCTGATCCAAGGGGTATGATAATCTAATACAAAGGGTTTCATGTTGTTATATGCTTAACTAAATGACCAAATGAAGTCCCGTAGCTGAGATGCAAAACCTAGTTGTTTGACAACTTTATCAAGAACAGTATGGGTTTCTCCATATACCTAAAATGACACAGAAAAATTGTTTTGTGGTAATAAATTAAACTCAATAAACATTAAAAGGGCTAAAATGAAGACACTAAGAAAATAAAAAAGACTCAAATTTACATCTAAAGTCTAATAGATTCTGTTCAAATTTTATAAATCTATATCAAAATGTGACTTTAGAATATATCACGATTAAACGGTGGTAATATAAGTTTTGGTGATAATACATGTATGTGTATATCTAGAAATATTCCACGGTTCTTTCTTATACATTGATTATTATTATCATGACATTAAACAAGTTATGGTCTCCAAACCAAATTCCTATAAATATAATTTCCATATTTACAATTTGACTTTAATATTTTCAAAATACTGTATGTGAGTGTCAAGAAATAATATCAGAAATAATTAAAACATAAACATAAGTGTTCACATTATAAAATTGGGCTAAAGGAAACTGATTCCAATCACTCGATCTTATTCGACATGATTGTATATAGTTATGATACTTGAAATGGGGACATCATAACATGTTAATAGGGATGGTTGATATGAAAAAAGTATATTGGAGTATGTAACAAAACCATGACAATCTGTTGAGATACTCCCCTACATGGATGATCACAAGAGTACATGGTAATTTGAACAAAGATTATAGTTATACAAGAATGAAGTTCGAGTCAAAAAGATACACTTCAATTTACCATAATTCTTCAATTATATTAATAAGTGTATAGTTACTTTTGAGTTACTATGCAATTTAAAAGTTTATCTTCTCCAATGTTTAATAATCTACATAAAATTTTAACTATTAGACCATAAATAATATGTTCTCAATTTTTGGCTACTGTAAGAACACTTCTTTTCAAAAACAAGAAGCTAGATTGGCATGTAATATATAAAACATAGATTACCGCATGAAATTGAAACCCTATATCATTATTGACTCTCATCTATACATTCAAAAGAAAGTACATACATTGTAATGTCTATAGATAAATGGGTAGATATCAACACTGACTAAATAAAGCAAGAAAGTACATATATGTGGAACATACTAAATTTCACCCACATATACTCGTTATTAGGAAATCAAAATCAATGACTTTAGCTGCATCCTCACTCATGGATTTGTAGCCTATACAACCTCTTAGACTAAGTCTATTCATGCAGTACACTCGTCTCAAATTTATTGAACTCAATTTTAGATAACCTCTGTGATTTACTCTTGATGCTATTTGCAAAATTCATTTTAAAGTTCTTGCATTGTAGCCATCAACTACATACTCTAAAATATTCATACAACATTTATGATCAGGGTGGAGGCTTCCTTCAAGTATTTTAGGCATTGAAGATGTTGAAGTAAAGATCCATAGTTTTTGTGTTGGTTTTTCATAGATGGACCTTCTGAGATTATCGTTGATTCAGCCCTATTTTAGGGCTTAATCATGTGTCTTTTTCTCTTCAATCACATCTATACCTATTAGATTGCATGTCATTCCCCCTAATATGCTTATTTGTATAAAATGCACTTATGGACATTATTTGCATGTTTTTCAGGCATTTGGACCACGCTTGATGGAAGAGAGAGAGAAGGGGTGATCCTAGGGTTCCTCTGCACTTGGAGAGGCCCATAGTGAAGTATGATGCTCCCTCGACCTACCCCTAGTGGCCAAAGATCAATTGAAGCAAAGAAGTCCAAGAAAAGCCAAAGATCCAAGTTAAAGTGTTGATCCAGGACCCATCACGGTCGTGGTACCACAAAACGGCCGTGCTAGGTCACTTAGAAATCGACAGGTTCAACCTCCAAATCGAGTAGAAGGCACCACGGCCATGCAGAGCAGCACGGCCATGCAATGGGTAGACACCACGACTGTGCTCCACAAAACGGCCATGGCACAGCAGAGCAAAACAGCCGTGCAGCAGCACCACGACCACCTCCACTAAACCCACCATGGTCGTTCCATACACCACGGCCGTGGCACACCACCTCCACCACGGCTGTGGTGACACACCACGACCATGGCCATTTTGACAAAAACCCTGTAACTTTGCCATTTTTAATTCCCACGACCGTGCCCATCCACCACGGCCATGGCCTACCCTACCCACCACGGTCGTGCTACTCACAGAATCCACCCAGTCTTCCACTATTTTCCCCATTTTGCCCCTAACTTAACCCTAGACCCCCTAGATCCCTATATAAGCCCTAGTGGTAGCTGAGGGTCGGGGGTTGGCTGCTTAGAACCTCATTTTCACCCCCTTGTCACCTCCACTCCATTCCACTTCACCTCCACCTCAAATCCACTCCATTTCACCATTTCCCCCACATAACCCCCCATATCTAAGCCTTCCATCCACTTCCCACCACCATTTTACACCATTTCATCCTTGGAGGAGGGAGGAGGACATCCTGCAGTTGCTAGAGAGGAGGATTGTTTCATCTACACTGAGCTCCATGGCTACTTCTTCCTCTATCTCCTTTCTTTTTATGTTTTCCATGTCTATGAGTAGCTAGGCCCCTGTAGGTGGGCTGTTTGGGGGAAATTATGTTACTTTGATACCATGTTGGGGGGAAATGACATGTAAACTTTGTAATTTCATTTGTTAATGATTATATTCTATTTCTAACTCATTCTCCATGGATTACTTGTTGGTTTGTGTGTGAAATCACCTAGGAATTTAGGCAAATTGCTAATATGTGTGAATTTTGGGATTTTCCCCTAGGTCCAATTCTTGGATCCTTAGGTTACCTCCCATCTTCCTACATCCTAATCAATCTCCCTAAACCTAAGTGAGAGATCTAAGTAGCTAGATTAGATAATTCTAGTACAATTAGCATGGAGCCTTCTCAAGGCTAGTATGTGGGAGAATTGGGGTCCAAAACCCTAATTTCACCTCCCCACTACTACCCTCGACCCCTAATTGCCCTAGGAATGTCTAATATAGAAACCTAGACTTTATTAGACTCTAATTGGATTGAACCTAACCCCTAACCCAATTGAGCCTCGTAAGGGTAGTAGGGGGTGTTAGGGACTAGTTCCCCTATACACAACCTAGCATATCCATGGCCAGTTAGTAGCTTAGGTTAATCCATTAGACTCTAACTTGTTGTTTGGTTTGGATAATCTAAATGGAATCATAATGTTCACATGTCACCCCCAACTTAAGTGATAAGTTCATACCCCTAAACATCCCACACATCTCTTTACTGCTTAAAACCCTAGTTCTGTGCTTGCTTAGCTTAGTTAGTTCTTTTCTTGCTTAGTTAGCTTCTTGCCTTGCTCTTGCCTTGTTTATGCTAGTTTAGTTCTTTAATTTCTCTTTTGCTTTTCTCTTGCTTGCCTTAGCATAATTTGTCTTTTCATACCTAGCTTAGTCCTTTCTTTCCTGCTTAGTCTTAATATAGTCTAGGGTTAACGTAGATTTCATTCCTGCCTTTAACTGCTTTCTTGTTCATCCTTAGTTAACAATCAATTCAACCTTTAAACCCTTAACCCTAGTCTCCGCAGTAGGAACCTAGCTAAACTAACCTAGCTCTAGCACCCCCTCTTTTCCCTATGGATCGACCCTTTACTTGCCACCTTCCTATACTACGACACGACCCCGTGCACTTGCAGGTGTAGTGTTTTAGTAGACGTAGGTAGCTAGTTTAGGTTTATAAATTTCAAAAGCAAAATCCAATCACGTGTGTTCTGACCTCGTGGGGTGCATCTAGTCGGGTCAAATCGGCTAGTGTGTTGCACCTCTAGCGGAATCGCACCAATCGTCGATGTGCTAAAATATTGAGATACTCTTGACTAGTGATAACATATTCGATCGTTTAATCATGTCATCCATATGATGCAAAGATATATTCTAATTGGGACGATGTAATCCTTACTTACATTTATATGAGGTCTAAACAATTTCTTCTATTTTTTATTCTATAATTTGTACCCATTATTTGCTTATACAAATACAAAGTCAAAATCCAAAATAACAATTATAAAATTTATTTTCTTGAATAATTACAAAAATCATGAATTCACTTGGGTGTATAATATTGGTATGCCCTTAACATCAGAATTGTTAATGAATATGTTTATATTCTTAAAAATATGGAACAAATCACTTCCATAGAGGAGGTCAATGACAATTGAAAAGATAACTAGGTGATTTACTAAAGTTGATATCATGTCTCAACTAGTACCTATATTTTAACAACTTTTCCAAATCTTGATAATGATTAGTCACCCCAAATTGAACAAATAAAATCTTATAAGTTTATTTGGATAATTAGGCCGCAAAACCATGGTATGTTAACTCAACAACTCAAGTGCACAATCAAATTTCAAGGTGAATAAGTTATTGCCATCAACACGTGGTCAAAGAAATCAAAATTGTCTACTATACAAGACCTATAATTAGCTATTGAAGAATCATTTGATATTCTATATAAATAATTAAACCAAAAATATAATGGAGATAAATTAATCTACCTTCAAGATTCCACTAACATGCTACTGAGTTAAGTTTTCCCAAACCATCAAAATCCAACTTAGAAATACTTATATAAACCTTTTTTAAGGTGTCATGCCATATATCATTACGATGGCCAATCGGCCCTAGCAAGGTTCAAATACATACAGGGAAAAGATGATACCAAATCAAAAGACTCGACTGACCCACGACGGGTATCATTAGCTATAGAATTAGCTAAATTATTACTAGTACGACTCTTAAACGATAAAGAAAAAGAACTAAAGTTGCCTTTAAGCAGCTTAATGTCATCCAAGATGCCTCCCAAGTAGTCTCTCCTCATGCCGGTTTTGTGAAAATTGTTGACCACCACCTGCGAGTCTGTCTCTACCTCTACGTTGCTCCATGCATGTCGTTTCATCCAGAGAATGGCCTCACATATGCTTAAGGCCTCCGCAATAGCAGTGTCCTTCAATCCATTCCACTGTTTGTTGCCTATGCCTAGGACGTTACCATTGTTGTCCCTAAGAACCCATCATGCCGCCTCTATTCCATCCTCCCCTACCGAAGCATCCACATTCAGCTTGACATAGTCGACCTCTGGAGCTATCCACCTCACCCGCTGGGTTCTCCCTGTGTGTCGTTCTCCTTGGTTGCTCGACGCTGACTCCGTGCTGCTGTGGTCACGCAGCAAAGCCAACAAGGTGGTCTTGGTAGCTGCTCTGTTTGGGTTTGGTTTCTTGAAGATGCAGGCGTTTTGCAGCATCCATGCCGCCCAAATGATGGCAACCATCTCCTCCCGTATGTCTTTGTCCTCGGTGCTCATGATGATGGTAATGGCCTCCATGACCGTGAGGTCCTTCACCCGATCCACGCTGTCCCTGGCATATTGCGACGCATGATCCCAAATTTCAACGGCACTTGGACATCTGAATAGCATGTGTGGGATGGACTCCGTCTCTGAGTAACACAGCAAACAAGTACCATCTATGTTGCAGTGTCTGTCATATAATCTGCCCATGGTTGCTAATCCACCTGTTGTTGCTCGCCACATGAAGTGTGCCTCCTTTGGAGCTAACCCGCTCCTCCATATCAACCGCCATATACTCTCCCCCCGCTCGGATATTTGTGCTAGGGTATTCTGTCTCCCCATAACACCTATCTAGTGAGCCGATCTAACTGAAAACTCACTGTTTCTTGATGGCCACCAGAACCTGGTGTCGGGAACTCACTCTATCCTGAGAGGTATAGCCATAATATCCCTTGCTATTCTGTCTGGAAAAGTGTCGTGAATAACGTCAAAGTTCCACCCCATCCTCTCATCATGAATGAGCTCTCGCACATATATGGGTTGCTCACCCTCCACGTGTCTATATTCTCCCGACGTATCTCACCTCTTCGGCACCCACCTATCCTCCCATATGTTAATATCTGCGCCACTCCCAACCCTCCATTCGACCCCCTCCACAGCAAGAGCCTTCGCCACCCATATACTACGCCAGGTGTAGCTCGGGTTATGACCTCTCCTCGCCTCCCAAATATCAGATGAAGGGAAATATCTCGCTTTGAAAACTTTAGCCACCATCGCATTCGACTTTGAATGTATTCTCCACACCTGCTTTGCCAACAACGCTTGGTTGAAAACATTCAAGTCTTTGAACCCCATCCCACCTTGCTTCTTTGGTTTACACATCCTATCCCAACTCATCCATGCTATCTTCCTCTCATTACTCTTGGCCCCCCACCACCATCTTGCCACCATACTGTGCATTTCATCCACCATCCCTGCCGGTAACTGGAATATGCTCATGACATATGTCGGAATAGCGTGTGCCACCGCCTTTATCAGCACCTCTTTTCCCGGTTTGGATAACAGCTTCTCCGCCCAGCCTTGCAGTTTCCGCCACACCCTCTCCTTTATATAGTTGAAAATCTATTTTTTAGACCGCCCTATAGTCTTAGGTAGACCCAGATATCGGGCATGCCTGTCCACCTCTTTAACCTACAACATCTCTTTGATCTCTTCTCTTTTTGATAGACACATTCCTTTGTTGAATACAACCTTCATCTTCGAGTAATTAAGTTTTTGCCCGGATGCCTTTTCATACTGGCTGATGATTTCAGTAATTTTCAAGCATTTCGTAGTGGTTTCTCTTGCAAAGAGAATACTGTCGTCTGCGAAAAAAAGATGAGAAATACTCGGTGCAGATCTACTAACTTTAATCCCATGAATGAGATTAGCATTAGCAGCTCTGTGAAGTAAAGTAGAAAAAGCATCTGCACATAGAATAAAGAGATAGGGTGAGAGAGAGTCTCCCTGTCTAAGTCCTCAGGTAGGCTTGATCGTTCTGGTCCGGTTTCCATTAAACGCAAAGGCATGGCTAACAGTAGATATGCAGTCGTAGATCTGGTCCCTTAGCTTGTCACCAAATCCCAGACACCCCATTACGTGCATAAGGAAATCCCATTCCACTCTATCATAGGCCTTGGACATGTCAAGCTTGAGAGATAGATTACCCCTTTCGTCCTTTTTCTTCTTCTTCATAGTGTGAAAAATTTCATAGGCGATGAGTGTGTTATCCGTAATCAATCTCCCCGGGATAAAGGCACTTTGATTCTCAGAAATAATGTTGTCCATATGCGGCTTCATGCGATTTGTAATCACTTTTGAGGCAATCTTATAGATGACATTACACAAACTGATAGGTCTGAATTCACCCATCTCCGTAGGCTTATCCACCTTTGGAATAAGGACAACCAGAGTGTTATTAACCTCCTCCAGGCTCCTCTGTCCACGCCACCACCCCTTTATGTAACTAGCCACGTCTTTTCCAACAATGTGCCAGTATTTTTGAAAGAAAAGGGCCTTCATACCATCCGATCCTGGAGCCTTGTTAGGATGCATTTGCTTGAGGGGATGCAGAATTTCCTCATCAGTGATATCTTCCTCCATCTGCCTAGAGAGCTCTCTGTCCACCTTTCTGTCCATACCCATAGTTGCTGACCCAAAGTCTGTGGGATTATAAGATTTTAAAAGCTCTTCAAAGAAATCGGTGACCACCTTTTGGATATCCTCATCCTCCGTCTTCCATATTCCCATATTGTCTTTCTACCCTTCAATCTTATTTCTCCTTCTTCTATTGGAAGCCTTGCGATGGAAATAGGTCGTATTCCTATCTCCTTCCCTCATCTCATTGGCCCTTGCTCTAGTGTGCCAATACGATTCCTCATGTCTCAGCCAATATTGTAGCTCTCCTGCTAAGTCTTTCACTCTTTGCAGCATCCGTGCATCCGGTAGTTGATTTTGAACTTCCAGAAGTTTTTTTCCAATTCCCGAATTTTTTTCTTCCTGAATTTGAATTTCTTTTCAGCCCACTCCTTCAAGTTGACTCCACATCTATTAATTTTTCCAACCAGTCCCTCCGTCCTGCCCTGCGTCCATGTTTTGGCAATGGTGACCTGACATTCCTCCTCCACTGTCCAAGCCGGCTCAAAAGCAAAGAACTCATGTTTCTTTTTCTTCATGTCCACCTGTCTTCTATCAGTAGTGATGACGATAGGGGCATGATTTGATTCGTATATAGGAAGGTGAATCACTTTGCAGTATGTGTATTGTCCTCTCCATTCAAGATCCGCCAATGATCTATCTAGTCTCTCCTGGACCAATGTCTCCATGGTTAGCCCCCTCCTCCATGTATAGATACTGCCTGTGTAGCCCAAATCAACTAGAGCACAGTCATTAATAGCATCTCTGAAGCCCTGCATGACTCTTTCCTCCTTGGGTGGCCCTCCCAATTTTTCAGAGTTAGAAACTATTTCATTGAAGTCGCCGAAGAAGATAACTGAAAATGTTGGGTTTTAGGGGAGGCAGAGAAGGCAGCGGAAACAAAAATTTTCTCCCCCAAACCCAGAACAAGGAAATGCGTCAACGTCTATATAATAGGAAAGGATGGTTTGTGGAATCATACCTTGTCCCAAGGCTTTCTCGGCGACAATACCTCACGCCTTGCGCGGTCTTCCAAGGCCGGTCTTCGACAGTGTCTGTGCAGCTCCTGGTCACACCGGGACTGACGATTCTTGATCACACCAGACTGTCGGGTTGACAGTTGTCCTCCTGAGCGGCAGAAACCTCCCGCCTCTGAAGTAGTCCACACGGACCACCTGGAACTCCACACTCCTTGTCTCACAAAGAAGTGGAAGGAGTCGCACCCTCCTGTTGACGTACTAGTCGCCAACACACTCTCCTGCCTCCAGTTGCAACTGCAGTTGTCTTTCCCTTGCTGCGCCTCCCTTTGTGGGTAGCACTTGCTCGGGCTCTCTCGGTTACCAAAACCAGAGAACGACAACTTTGCAGAGAAACTGGTTGCACTGAGCTATCCTTGGAGAAGCCCCCAATACCCCTATATATATAGGAGAGTCATGGGACAGGGTTCTCCATCCCGGGCAATGCGGGACTAAAAGCAGGAGTAGAAGGGTTCGAGATTTTCCACAAAAGCAACCAACTCGCAACTTGAACCGATCGGTTCACAAGTGAACAGGTCAGTTGGGGACATGAACCGATCGGTTGACACCTCAACCGATCGGTTGACACCTCAACCGATCGGTTGGGACACCTCAACTGGTCGGTTCACAAGTGAACCGGTCGGTTTGTGGTCCTGGTCGGTTCCCGATTGACTTTCCTTCTTTTGTTTCTAATTGGTATCGAATACCAATCCTATTTCCAATCAAATTGGGAAATTGAAACGGAAGGAAAATTCTCACCAATCCTACTTTCCCAACTTGCTCGGTTGCACCAGTTGAATCGATCGTTTCAACACTTGAAGCAACCGGTTCACCCTGGGATTGAGCTGATCGGCTCAACACTTGAGCCGACCGGTTCAGCAACCTTAGCTGATTGGTTCATCACAAGAGACGATCGGTTGGGAGTGCAGATTGTGCAGAATCAGTCAATTGTGATTTCAATCAATCCGATACTCAAATCAATCTGTCCAACACCTTAAACACTATGATTTTGAGCTATCAATCAATTGAGTGTTTAATTGAACTACTAAACTCCTTTAGTAATCAATCTAAACATTGCTTGTGGACAAAACTCCTCTTCCAGGTTAAATCCTATGTGTGTGACCCTGCAGGTCCATTTCACGTTGGCAGTGAAAGTCCATAACACTTATGACTTCACAAGCAAAGAGCGGTGCCTAGTCACACATCAGTGCTACCCAAGTGAAAGTAGAAAGTTGGAGAACAACTTTCAATCCTACAATCCGTGAATGGTGTTACAGTGAATGTATAATTCCTTTGTCACTGATATCCTGAATGAACTCGAGGCATGGAACAGTCATCCTGTCAACGTTCATTTACTTTCTTGATCTCAGAGCAGATTGAACGAGATATGTATGACATCAATATCACATACTGATTCACACATGCGTGCGCACGCCTATCTCAATCCTACTCATCAAGTGGCCTTGGATATCAAACTCCCTCAGGAGGGAAAAATCTCATATCTATCACTCACCCCTCAAAAGCCCCATGTGTCAAAGCCACCCAATCATCACCTTTATAACAACCCATGTTTTAGGACTGCGTTTGATGATGTCAAAGTGTGCCCAATGACATGTGTTGAGTGTAGTGATTTCAGGTCAAAGAATCACACTCACCACCATCATTGTGAGTACTGACTGTGACTACCATGTCATGGTTCCATGTGTCAAACTCGCGGTGGGTCTGTCCGGTACCTTGTTCTCTAAGAAGTACATATGTGTTTGATTTGATATCTCTATATCATGACTAATGAGATTCTGTCATCAACCAACACCACAATCTAGTCTTGTGTGTCATTGTTGTCTATCTACCTTCCACAATGACATCCGACTAGGGACATAACAAGAATGTACAAACTCTTAGCATCCATATGATCTCATCGTTCAGGTCCTCAACCTGAAAGCATACGTCATTGAGTATTGTCATTTTCTAGACATTCAATCTCTTCTATCACTATCTCATATGACTGAACCAGAAAGAATTGGAAGCTTGCCTTAGATGTTAATCAAATCAATCTTAATGTATCCCACCAATCATTCCATGATTGGCTCTCAGGGCATACATACCAACAGACTCCCACTTGCATTGCGAGCCAATCACCCTTGAATCATATTCATAGTGATCTTCAAACATGTCCCACATGTCACTGTGCTCTAGTGCGAACATAGTGAGTTATGGCAACACCTTGCCAAAGTCAGTATAAATTGCATGTCTCTCATCTCTTCGTTGTATGTCACACGTATGAGATGGAGTTGCCGTAATATGCGATCTTGTATTCCTTTGCTAACCTTTAGCCACATTGTATGATCAAGGATTCCAGACTTGTTATCAATGACCGGAATATCTATAAGTTCATCTCATGAACTTCCAGATCCATATAGTATCCACTGTTGTTCTTCAACACACGGATACTCGACATTTCCTTTTAAATGGTTTTATTGGAACGTTTCCAATTATCAACAAACATTCACTTTTATATATCCCATATATATTGCGATTAATTTTCTGTCTTTTCTGGAAGTTTGCATCAATGTAACTCTTTACATTGAACTCTTCCTTATCTCCATAGAACCAGTACTTCTCAAGTACTTATCAAGTTCTCATGGTATTCTAGTAACCCTTACTGGAAGTAGACAGACATCCACTCATCATGTCCCACATACGAGTTTTCAGGATGAGCACATCAAATCATCATGTCATACATACAACATGATGAATGCATTTTGTTCTTGCCATGTCTATACATGCAAGATAATGGGATGATTACATACATGATAGATCCATATCTATTCTTAGTGTTCCCATTCTTCATAAGAATTGGACACTTGGCCTTGGGACACTAACTTCATGTAACATGAAAAGTTTTCTCCCATTGAATCTGTGTATATTGAACCCTTCAGTAAAGATTGCCAATGTATGCTTTCTCTTTTCAGGTCAAGAGGTTTTCGAGAACTATCTCTATAGATCTCAATTCCTATCACATAGGAAACATCTCTATCTTCCTTAAATATAATTTCCACTTTTGGATTTCCATTCTAGAACATTTCCATTTCACATCAACATGTGGAATGTGAACACGCTCCCACTAAATCACAGATCCCTTCTTTATCTTTGACATATCAGTCAAACCCTTTGACTATATTATCAAAGTAAAGATCCAATTCTGAGTTGTTTGTACTCAATCAATCAAATTGATTAGTCCATTGTAACTTATAGACTTCATTTGCATTAGTGGATTCATAAACCTTATAGGTTGTGTCACATACACATCCTTGTTTTATTCCTCATAGGAATGTGGTTTTAGTATCCATATGCCAAATGTCTTAGTCATTAAGTTGCAATCAACAAGCATCATCCTTCAAAATGTTATCCATGTGTCTTAACACTTAAGACTCATTTGCACTTATGGATTTCATCCAATGGGTGCTACCATCAAGGTCATACCTTATGGTTCACATGGAAGTCATTTAGAATGTAATGGTCATAAACCATAACTCAAAATTTGGTTCCTCATATTCATCTAGATAGTTGACTCATCACATGACCAACTCATCACATAGATAATTGAGGTGTATCTGTTAAGGATATAAGAATTCACAACTCCTTGTGATTCTCAATGTCCTTTATTAGTGTGGGGTGTTCTTTTATTTAAGAAGAATTTAATTATTTGATAATCATTCTCTAACTCCTTAGAGTATGACTCCCTTTTGATCTAGACATCACTATGCCTTAATCATGAGCTCACTATGATACACTATCATAATCACTCATAAGGATCTCAAACATTTTGGTCTAAGTATTTCATTCATTGATCTCATCAACAATTAACACTTTACCAAATTCATACTTCATATATGATATTCTTGAACACTTCAAGATATTCATATTGGTATTTCTTCAAACACCATATGAAGTATTAGCATTTACTCCAATAGATATGCAAATACATCCCATGTATTATACCTAATAGGATAATCATTCTCCCACTACCATTAGTGAAGATTGATTAATCATGTCCAAGATATTCATGTCTCTTACTGGTTCTCTAACCAAAAGAGTCTAGATTTATCCATCATATGGAAACTAGAAATGAATTTCTCATGATTGATGCTAATTTGACTGTTTGAGTTATCAATAACTTTAGGTATCATTTTATCTTATGCATACCATGCATCACAAGATAAACAAGGCATTGCCACAAAGATCATATCTTTAAGATTGAAACATCAACTTTATTAATTGCCATCATTGTCATACAATATGCAAAAATAAAGTGTTTCTATCTATTGGAAATATATGAAATAGCAGTTCTCAACTCTATTTCGTGCCCTTTAGGCTGAAATAAACTGAAAGATACTCCTATCTATGGCAGCAACACTTGCTCCAATGATGGGTACTTCTTTCTTGGTCCTTTCACAAAGGCCATCACTTCTTTGTGGATATTTCATATCATATATGACATATCCATATCTTGGTATCATATACCTCAGATAAAGAAGCGGTTCATTTCATGATACCTCAGGTGGAGATCTCCATCCCCACCTTCATCTTCTTTTGTTCTTCCAGATATAGAGGGCAATTCCCTCATACACCCTTTCCCCATGTGCCTTGAGGCTGAAGACGGCTTGGATTGCTGGCTAACATTAGAACACTTATTTGCTTTTCCATTGTCCTTGCCCTTAAGAATTACCTTTTCTTTGATCATATCAAAGATTATGGTTTGTCTTTCTTCATCTTTGCCTCTACTATCCTCAACATGTCCAACAACTTTGTCAACATTTGTCAAAGTTGTCCATGTCATAGTTCATCATGAACTGTATGATTCTTGCAACATTTGCAGTATCATACCAATAGCCAACTCTTGGCTCAGAGGGAATCCTTCTTAGTCAGGTCTTTCCACATACCCAATCACATTGAGTGTGTGAATACCTTACTGGATCTCCTTCTGTCATGATATACTAGGACAGTGTCTTGGAGACATCACATGTCTCATGTTGTCTCTGCAATTCATAGTTCAGAGAACACAACATCAAGCACTCCTCATCAATGTCTTCCTCGGTATGCTTCCATAAGCATACTTTCATCCATTGATATGGTGGGATCGAGTTCATCTGGTTCTGGTCTAACTAGGACTCAGAGCTTTCACTCTACGATTAAGAACACTTCTCATCATCCTAACCAGTCGTGGAATTATTCCCATTTAATTTGTTGATCTCAAAGACCGATCGCAAATAAAGTGATTTGTTGATTAACCATTTATTTTAACAAAAATAAAAGTATGCAATTTTAGTCCAAAAACTCATTTTTGACTTATTTGATTGATTTGAAAAGTTGACGATAAAATTAGGCCTTTAATTAATTATTGCTCCCACTATTTTACTTCAAATTGATAGCCCTCATCGTCAATTCGGAAGATTACAGTGTACAACCTTCTAGTGGGAAAGATCCTGAAATCCTCTAAGTCATGGACCAGCTAGGGTTGTCACCCACAGCATAGATCTCTCAGGTAGGCAACTCTTGCCAATTGCATCATATGCAACTCCTTGCCATGATCATCTCCATGCCTCAGGGTACTAGATCCCATCTAGATCACCTTGTTAAGTCTGACCCAAAGCAAACACGTGAACATGCACCCTGCTAGGGCAGACCTACACATTCATCCTTCACGCTTCCACGAGATAGACGGTGCACCATGCTAGGGCGTGCCCACACTTGGTCGATCAAGCTTTTCACGTGTGTCACATTTGGAAGGCATCTAAAACTTAATATTTAATGAGGGATTTGGTTTTTATATACATATACATATCCAATCACCACAATATATAGTATGTATCATATACATGCTATATCCCACAGAAAACATGCACAAACGATAAAAGCGATGATTATGGCCATCATAATGTGATTCGTCGAGCCAAGAGGAATCACAGTCATCTAGGTCTACATCACATGCAACCTGTACAAGATGAACTCTGTGCTTTGCCTTCGGAGTAGATCAACTCATCACATGATTGACTGCTCATCCCGACCCGGTCGTCTGTGTGCCACTAGCCGATCAGTTGTCTCCTCCAACCGATTGGTTTTCCTGGTCATCGTGCATCTCATCATGGCCGCCACCCGCTCGTATCGCTCCTCGAACCGGTCATCAACCGATCGGTTCACTCCTTGAACCGATCGTCTGGAACGTCAACCGATCGGTTCACGCCTTGAACCGATCGTCTCATCTATCGTCTCGATGTCCTCCGTTCTTTGACATAACAGGAAATAAAATCTATCCTAATTTTATATTTCTTAAAAGGGAAACCCCGAGTTACATTTGGGGGGAACAAAGGTAGGAAAGAATCTCGAATTATTTCGAGTTACATCAGGAATAGGAGAAGGAAGATCGGTGCGTAGACCGAGATGCAAGCAACCACACACAACCAATCACAGATAGGGTTTATTGGCCATAACCATGCTATACATCCACCACAAAACTTGTTTAAGGGTGATGTGTATCGAGTGCATTAATACATATCATATATGTAATTTGGGATTTGTGGATTTAGGATTGGACATGCATAAAGCCAATATTATTCGCATTGTATGCAATAAATAAAGGAGACAAACCAAAATCGATCATATCGATATTCCTAAAATATAGAACAGTTGATGTGGATTTGATACCACTGTTGGGTTTTAGGGGAGGCAGAGAAGGCAGCGGAAACAAAAATTTTCTCCCCCAAACCCGAAACAAGGAAACGCGTCAACGTCTATATAATAGGAAAGGATGGTTTGTGGAATCATACCTTGTCTCGAGGCTTGCTTGGCGACAATACCTCGCACCTT
Source organism: Alisma plantago-aquatica (assembly GCA_963693085.1). Taxonomy (NCBI): domain Eukaryota; kingdom Viridiplantae; phylum Streptophyta; class Magnoliopsida; order Alismatales; family Alismataceae; genus Alisma; species Alisma plantago-aquatica. The sequence goes on along the minus strand of OY856412.1, from coordinate 1,097,466,411 downwards.
GCGTGGTCTTCCAAGGCCGGTCTTCGACGGTGTCTGTGCTGCTCCTGATCACACCGGGACTGACGACTCCTGATCGCACCGGATTGTCGGGTTGACAGTTGTCCTCCTGAGCGGCAGAAACCTCCCGCCTCTGAAGTAGTCCACATGGACCACCTGGAACTCCACACTCCTTGTCTCACAAATAAGTGGAAGGAGTCGCACCCTCCTGTTGACGTACTAGTCACCAACACACTCTCCTGCCTCTAGTTGCAACTGTAGTTGTCTTTCCCTTGATGCGCCTCCCTTTGCGGGTAGCACTTGCTGGGGCTCTCTCGGTTACCAAAACCAGAAAATGACAACTTTGCAGAGGAACTGGTTGCATTGAGATGTCCTTGGAGAAGCCCCCAATACCCCTATATATATAGGAGGGTCATGGGACAGGGTTCTCCATCTTGGGCAATGCGGGACTAAAAGAAGGAGTAGAAGGGTTCAAGATTTTCCACAAAAGCAACCAACTCGCAACCTGAACCGATCGGTTCACAAGTGAACCGGTCGGTTGGGGACCTGAACCGGTCGGTTGACACCTCAACCGATCGGTTGGGACACCTCAACCGGTCGGTTCACAAGTGAACCGGTCGGTTGGTGGTCCTGGTCGGTTCCCGATTGTCTTTCCGTCTTTTGTTTCTAATTGGTATCGAATACCAATCCTATTTCCAATCAAATTGGGAAATTGAAACGGAAGGAAAATTCTTACCAATCCTACTTTCCCAACTTGCTCGGTTGCACCAGTTGAATCGATCGTTTCAACACTTGAAGCAACCGGTTCACCCTGGGATTGAGCCGACCGGTTCAGCAACCTCAGCCGATCGGTTCATCACATGAACCGATCGGTTGGGAGTGCAGATTGTGCAGAATCAGTCAATTGTGATTTCAATCAATCTGATACTCTAATTAATCTGTCCAACACCTTGAACACTATGATTTTGAGCTATCAATCAATTGAGTGTTTAATTGAACTACTAAACTCCTTTAGTAATCAATCTAAACATTGCTTGTAGACAAAACTCCTCTTCTAGGTTAAATCCTATGTGTGTGACCCTGCAGGTCCATTTCACGTTGGCAGTGAAAGTCCATAACACTTATGACTTCACAAGCAAAGAGCGGTGCCTAGTCACACATCAGTGCTACCCAAGTGAAGTTGGAGAACAACTTTCAATCCTACAATCTGTGAATGGTGTTACAACGAATGTATAATTCCTTTGTCACTGATATCCCGAATGAACGTGATGCATGGAACAGTCATCCTGTCAACGTTCATTCACTTTCTTGATCTCAGAGCAGATTGAACGAGATATGTATGACATCAATATCACATACTGATTCACACATGTGTGTGCACGCCTATCTCAATCCTACTCATCAAGTGGCCTTGGATATCAAACTCCCTCAGGAGGGACAAATCCCATATCTATCACTCACCCCTCAAAAGCCCCATGTGTCAAAGCCACCCAATCATCACCTTTATAACAACCCATGTTTCAGGACTGCGTTTGATGATGTCAAAGTGTGCCCAACGACATGTGTTGAGTGTAGTGATTTCAAGTCAAAGAATCACACTCACCACCATCACTGTGAGTACTGACTGTGACTACCATGTCATGGTTCCATGTGTCAAACTCACGGTGGGTCTATACGGTACCTTGTTCTCTAACAAATACCTATGTGTTTGGTTTGATATCTCTATATCATGACTAATGAGATTTTGTCATCAACCAACACAACAATCTAGTCTTGTGTGTCATTGTTGTCTATCTACCTTCCACAATGACATCCGACTAGGGACATAACAAGAATGTACAAACTCTTAGCATCCGTATGATCTCATCGTTCAGGTCCTCAACCTGAAAGCATATGTCATTGAGTACTGTCATTTTCTAGACATTCAATTTGTTCTATCACTATCTCATATGGCTGAACCAGAAAGAATTGGAAGCTTTCCTTAGATGTTAATCAAATCAATCTTAATGTATCCCACCAATCATCCCATGATTGGCTCTCAGGGCATACATACCAATAGAAAATCCATCTCCCTTTTAAGCTTGCGCATCAGCTCCCACGTCTTGAATTTATTAGGTTGGTCCGCCCACCCGTAGATGCCAATAGCCTTCCATTTCCCAAACCTACCCTCATCCACCAAGCATTCTACATGTCTTTGCGAGTAGCCAGTGATTTCCACATTAGCGTCCTTCCACCAACAGCCCAGTCCTCCCGATCTTCCCACACTGGAAATACATATGCCATCAACAAAACCACAGCTTCTCTTCACATCTTCTAACTTTGTGTCTGCAATCATAGTTTCCATGATGAAAACTATGTTTGGGCTCTCTCTCCAGCACCACGACCGTAGTGTTGTCTCCTTGTCAGGGTCACCCATCCCCTGACAGTTCCAACTAAAGATTTTCATTGTCCTTCGCGGTGTTCGTCAACACCAAACACCGCTACTTGGGTTTCTTCAACCCTATCATCTGCCAAGACCATCCTCTCATGTTGCCTTGCTCTTTTCCCAGTATCGATTTGTTGTATCTGCTCATCTAGGTCCATATCAGCACTGTCGTTGTCTCTTCCTATCTTTCCAGTAATTGAGTCCCATGCAACCTCGCTTTCTGGAATGCCCAGCCTAGCGCCTCGACTCATTTTATATACCCAGGGTGTGTGCTTTTTCTTAACTTTGGCATCCTTCTTATTGTTTTGGCCTTTGTTGCGCCCCACTTTGTTAGTTCTGCCCTGTGCCCTTGTGATTACTGGATCTTCCCGGTGCGAGCCCTGTGCAAGCCTATCTTCCCTCCTGCTTTTCCCCTTCATAGCTTGACAGTCGCCACCCTTCGGCGACGTATCTGACCCCTCTTCCTCCACCGACGGCTCTTACTCCGGTATGGCGGTAGTATCCCTGAGAGCGAACAGCTCCTCTAAGGAGAAACGAACTCTCCCATATGAGCCTCGTGTCCCTTCCTTCAGGAAAACGTCTAGGTTGCTCGAGCTTCCCCCTCCCTCTTCCCTATTACTCTCCCTCATGCCCCCTTCTCTTACATATGAGACTCTTCCTTCTACCCTTCCCGCACTATCCTTTCCCCCCATCTTCCTTCCTTTTTCAACCTCACTATGATGTTCCTTTTCCTGGTCATCCCGCCGCCCATCCTCACTGTCACCTTCCCACCCTCTTCCCCCCCTCACAGACAACCCCTCGCCTTCACCCCTCTGGTCCTTCCCCACCGCCGACATCGTCACTGTAGGATACTGGTTGAACTTGAACGGTTTCTTCACAGTGGCAGCCCCGTAGACTTCCTCATAGACGCTTAGTTGAGGCTTTCTTGGGGACACCTTCAGCCATGGCCCCCATTGCCCGCCCTCCTTCTCTTCTTCCCCTACCTCCCCGCAATCTTTCTCACCGTGCCCTAGCCGCCCACAGACATAACAGAGCATAGAGATACGCTCATACTTCACTTCAATGGATGATACACCGCCGCCCTTGGTTCGGATCCGTAGCATGCGCATTAACGATCTGGAGATATCAGTCAAAACTCAAACGTGAGATGACGTCTCCCACCCAAGCTCGTCGTGATCCACTGACACCACCTCACCCATCCGACCTGCGATCTCCCTGATTGCTTTTTCTCCTCTGTAGCCTAGCGGGAGGCCGTAGAGTCTCACCCAGAACGGACTCATCGTCAGGTTCACCTTGGCCGGCTGCTCCTCCGGTGATATCTCCTTAAACAATAGGAGTCTGTTATCGAAATTCCATGGCGCCCCATCGACGACCTTCCTCTTGTCTCTCCAGTCGAAGAACTAGACTATGAATATATCTGCCTCGACTTTCTTGAATAGGACCTTGTCCTTCAGCCCCCACAATTGCGTTAGGGTTCTCTGCATTGCCCCGAAATTGAAGCTTCTGTCTGTTAGCAATCTCGCGACCAAAGCCAGTTCCATGTGTTTGGTTCCGTCTTCCGCCTCATCTGCTTGGACTTCAATCGGCGCTTCTTCTTCCTCGATCAATGTCATCTTTGCATACCTTTTCGTTATATCCATGTCTGCTTCCGGAAACCAGACCAGAAGATCAGCTTCCCCTTAGACCCGCAAGAGAGAGACACCCTGACGAGTAGAGATAACCCCTGACGGGTAGCGAAGGGCGTCCACATCCGCCAAGCCCTAATCGCCGGAGACGAGAGGACTTGCACGGGAGACGGGTCGACAAAATCTACTTTGATGGATATCGTTTACTTATATAAACCTTCATTGTGAATTATACAACAAACGGTCAGCTTTACAAATGGACTCATAGAAATGTGACTCCATTAATTCAAAAAAATAATTTATGGATATTTTTATAGATTACTATCTTAAGTCACACAATATAAAAAATCAAACTTATCACAAAACTTACAATATCAACATTCTGAGTGGATGGAACCAAATCCAAAGAACCATGTGAAATTTATTCTAAGGAGAGACATCAAATTTACCAATAACCTCATATATCCCACATAAATCATGAATGGAGGTCATACATGCTCATTATCCACTTGAAAAATATAATTGGACTAGATCATAAACTGAACAAGCACTCACATGGGTATCCAATTTAGTTGTTTTTTCGTGTTTCCTTAAATTACAATTTTGGGGATTTATTTAATTTGTGAAAAATATCTTTATTGTATTTAACATTAAACTCATGTGCCGTGAAGCCATATGATGTTATCGTTGTTCTCAAACTAGGAAGGAGGTGATATGTAACATGGGTGACAACTCAAAATGTAGTCGAGGAAAGAGTACAAAATGCATGTGTATTTGAGATCCACATGTGAGATGAAATGATCTATAGAATACCATCCCTATGTTGTTTCACATCCAAACATGTGTAAACCTTCAAGTGAAGAAAGTTCATGAACCAATTGTCAGTCTATGTAACATAAGACATTTCCAGTGAGACTGCATACATGCACAAACCATGAAGCAACTTATGCAGTCTAGGCATTTGATCTAGAGATCATACACAAGGAACATAGCATGGACCACTTTTTTCATGTCTTAAACTCTAACATATCTAGATTTCTTAATCATATACAATGAACTTATTTGCAACTTTATTCACACCCCTTGAAACCATTACTATCCATAATCACCATCTACTGTCAACTAATATTTTCCAACACAAAAACACCATTTCCACCTGAAACTCTACACTATGAAATAACTTCAGTACTCCTCAAAACAAGAATAAGATATTTTAGAAAAAATTTCACTTCTCTTTTTACCAAAACATGTGGCTTCATCTATTGATCTTTTGTTTCTTCTATGGTTGTTATGTATCAGTCTACCTCTACATCATAAGCAACTATGAATTGTTATAGAAAGGTCATCACTAGAATGAGTTGTACAACCTATTATTTATCTTGAACAAGTAGATTGACCTATATAAAAATTTACCTACACCTTGGTAAATATTCTTTCTACCACAATAATGACTACACATGATATCTATTTATGATGAATCACATAGATTTTCAAATCAAAAGATGGTATTGGCTCTACCTAAAACATTTCATCAACTTATTTTATTGGGTTGAAAACCATATAAACATTTACTAGATACAACAAAAACACACACCCGTCTCTCCCTCTATAGAATAATAGTTGATAGGGAGTACAATAACATAGTAATACATGTGAATCTTTGTCAACAATGATGCTTATTAGTTGATAATAATAAAAAGACACATATAAAATATGCCATTACAGCACACGTCCACATTGGCACACCACCCACTTACAATGAGGATCAATTATCACTTCTTCCTTTTATCTTTATTTAGTGATTACATTAAAAAAATAGAAAATTATCTTAGTGGGGAGAAAAAGCACCCTACCTTTTCCTTCACTAATTAACATGTTTACCTCTTTTGCATGGTGCAGAAGTCACATTGTATTTGCACATTGAATCCCCTAGGTAAACTTTACTTCAATTCTTGGCGTTTGTGTCCTACATTGTTTATGTCTTGATTTTTTAGTTTTTTAAATTTGTTTGTTTTCACCCAACAAATCTAGAACGGAATTTCACCCAACAAATCTAGAAGGGAAACTGACAGACCAAATAATTAGAGCTTGCACTTCCGTGAGGAATCCTATTGGTTGGTTGTAGATTGCAATCTATTATTTTTGTTGTCTAAAGTCATTTAGGATAGTCATTTTGTTATCAAACTATTTGATTTTTTCAATCTAATCATTATTTTGGTTTGAACCCTTTAAAAATATGTGCTTATTTTCATAAAACCCTTGCAAAATATTTTTTGTTTGTTATGTCAAATAAAAGGATCATTGTTGTTTTTGGTGTTTCAATCTAACCTATGTTGTATCATCTAGATTATTCTTATAGAAGTGGGATGTCACATGGATATATAAGGTGGTGACGTAAAAAGTAAAAGGTAAATAGAAAATCCAAAATATATACAAATTGCTTTAGTTTGAAATAAATTACCACCCATTGAATAAAATCCATAGAGAAAAAAATATTTATTTAGATGTTGATGGTCATGAAATAAATTCAATCGATTGTTTATGATATGAAAATATTTACCATATGTAGTTTATGAGAAGATACCTATGGCTCGCTACACCATTTATGCCCAATGTGATGATAGAGGACATATCAATTGGTTTTCATACTTTTGAAATGATTAAGATTGAATTATTCATTTTTTTTACCTCTAATATTATCTAAAAAAATTATTAGGGTGTGTGGATATTTGAACAATATGTTTCTACACCAAGTGGTGGGAAACAAATTATTTATAAATGACTTCTAATGATAAACAAGATTTTGTACATGTAGAAAACATGCTTGAACACCGCCATTTTAAATCATTTAATTTTTAGGAATTTTCTATTAAACTAAATTTTGTATTTTTCTATAGGGCAAACAATATTCTAACACTTTAAAGACTTTGTTCATCATGAATTTAATAAAAAATCATATAAATATATCATGGTTGTTAAAAAAATTATAATTGTGAAAACCTGACTTTTCTCCCTCCTCTAGTATACTCTTTTCTCTCATCAAGTGTCCCTTTCACTCAATTTGATATCAACTTCATAATTGGGGTGTTGTTATAGTCCAACTTTATCACATCAATGATCAGTTTTACAATAGATGACATTATTTTGTATTATTGCACTAAGTGTCATGCTTTAAGGTATCACTACCTTGCAGGAAAATTTGGACCTTAGCAATGTGATGTTTATCATGTTGTAGAGGGGTCAATTATCTTTCCAACAGCGCAAACCTAATTGGACTTACATAACCCATGTTATGATTATATAAAGGTTTGTTGAGTTATTTTTTATTTAAATTCCATTTAACACTTGTTTTTCCTTGTTGGTCCATCCCAGCCTTGCCAAGTGTGCCCCCTGACTCCAATAGGTGATCCAACTCTCTAGGCCTCATCCAGTCACGATCTACCAATCAGAGCTAACTTGTTTGATCCCTTCACTCTGTTGCCCACATATCATGATTTGATCAAACGACTAGGAGGTTTTCTTCCTCCTCCATATAGCGTTGGTGGATATGGTGCTTGCTCCACCTACCACTACCATTTCTGGCTCCACCTCCATATACCTGCTGGAAAAGATGGTGAAACGCATGGCTTGCTTATCTCCATTGTGCCATAATCTTGATGTAGGTCTTAATCTCTTACCCTTCCCCTTATAAATTAAATTACACTCTATCCCTTATGATGACATGGATTTGGATTTCCTACCTAAGTTACACATTGAATCTTGAGTACATATGTGTATTATTTTGATGATTGAATGTATGTGAGAGTATTGAACCCAATGTTTGAATTTTATGAACCTAGGCCTAGGTGACACCCACCTAATCTTGAATATACTTCATATGTCCATGTATAATTGATCTAAATCATATGTTATCATTGTACTCCTTGTGATGATCCATGACCTTGGTTTCCCAATTATGAATCTTTTGACCTTGAAATGTACTTAAATGACTTAAACCTTAAAATAATCATATAAAATGAATGGAACCTTAGAATGACATGAAACTTGAAACTGGACATAATGATGCCCTCCACATCAGTAAAAGATTATAAATATGAAATTAATGAACTTTGAACCTAATGTGACCTAAACCCTAAAATGGAGTTAACAAGGGTTAATGATGAGAACCTAATGCGTTGATGTGATCTATTCTTAACCAGTGGTAGCTTGTGATCTAGATGGTCAATGATAGGTTTTGAATTTGTGAATTAGGTTTTAGATTTGATAATTATATGACTATGTCTTTCTTGTTTAAACTAGACATGTATGTATGCTTGTTTACTTGCTCAAATATTGGAATGTACTATTGTAGTATTATACTCGATGCTTTGTCTCCATGATTTTATAACTTACAAACATAATATAGAAGTCCAATATACAAGCCCTGCGCACCTACTTTGTGACGCCCCGATCTCACAATTACCACTAATCATGAGATTAGGGCATAAATTGAGGATTTAACGTAAAACAAAGATCACCCTTAACTTTTTATTTTCTTAATCACTTAAAATTAATTTAAAGGAAAAACTTATGACTTGGAATCAACTGAAATCTTACTAAATTGTGAAAGAAACTACTATTTACATTACTAGGTAGATAAAGCAGATTTACACATCATATTATATTTTTCATGTGGTATATAAAACATAATAGATAACTTAATATTAAACTACATATTACATTACATTATCTCTCTACCACACCACATGCCTAAGGACCGAGGGGAAAGGACTAAGAGACCTCTATCTAACTACGAACTACCTTATAAGAACTTGGGTGGTATGATCCTTCAGCTTCCTCGTGCTAACGTTGACCTGAAAAATGTTTTAGTAGGTTGGTGAGCTACTGGATCAGTGAATAAAATTTCACCCAACCATAACAGATAACTCATTTTATATTTATTAATTGGAATAAAATACAAGATAATGCTATACTGATTAGATCTAAACAATATAATTTAAACGACAGGAGATGTCAACATTTCATTAAGATAACAACTGTTGCAAAGCTGTAGATATGATTAAATAACAGAGAATACTAAAATTTCATTTAAAGAACAACTGTTGTGAAACTAACTGAAATCTTTCTTAACTCTTTAACTTATAAGAAACTCTGTGAATCTATATGAACATATTTTATCTTATGCCCTAATCATATGCAGTGTACTCTACATATGAAGACTCATAGCAAAATACGATCCCACCGTACAAGACTTAGCCGACACCTCGGAATAGCTAAGTCTGACTACTCTCCTGGTCTGCAATAGGGAAATTGTCTCTCTGGCTCGACAGTCCTATTGTGCTGTAAAATGGACTCCTTCTCTAACCTGAGCACACAGGCAGAGAGTCAAGCCACCTATTGGCTTTTCTGTACTCTAGTGCCACCAGCACTTCTGGTTGATGTTGGACACGCTTTTATGTACTCCAGTGCCACCTAGACTTCTGGTTGATGTTGGACACTTCAAACTATAATTTAAGGAGACTTCCACTAGGGCTTCATCCCTCGTGCCACCTGATATCACGTTCCGACCCCCGTATAATGGACGCTACCAGGGTTAGGTCATTTCACCCCTAAGGCGCAGACCTCACATAGGGGTTCTATGGTGTCAGGGCCCTTAAATCTATAATTTTATTATTTCCTAGGAAACTCTTACTATGTTGAACCTTTTTCTTACTTATACTTGACTCTAGTATTTCTATGGCATTTCGTCTATTTAATTGTAGTTCAAATCACAACATGAATATCATTCTAGACCTGACAGAGCAGTATACTCAAAAACATTGTAATTTACTGAGTAATCCATATACCATGCATGCAGTCAGATTGACATTTCTTAAATAAACTAAACTCATATCAACTTGGCTCGTATACGCTGGAATTATACAATTGAGCATCATAACACACTAACAAGAGTTAATTACTCGATATATTAGAAATTGTCAGTAGCACTTGTAAATTATCTGTAATTCCTCAAAAATTGAGCACATCAACCCAAATTCTAAGTTATGCATCACATAACTCAATTAAAAGTCAATTACTTGTCATGGCACAAATTATTAATATTAATTGAGAATTTCAAATGATATCTTTGAGAAACGTGTAAATTTGTGTAAATATTAAATAATTCACCTTAAATATAACAGAGAGTGTACCATTAGGTTTTCTTTGAATATTTTTCATGTCATCGTCATTTCTTTGAAATCGAGCATCTATTAACTTACTAAAAACATACAGCTTGGGTTTATACCCAAACTGTGCCGTTACTGGTCATGTGCTACTGAGTTCAACATTTAATCGAGCAATTTAAGTTTCAATCAATCGTGTATTTTTTACTAATCCAAATCACACATATCAATTAACTAATTAGCATCATACAAACGTTAATAAATAAAATGTGCAAATTAGAAATCGACCGGCGCCGGCACTGCCCGACACCTGGGTAAATGCTGACATCTGTGAATGATATTGATTTCAACCAAAATGTCCAATTATTAGAGTTATACTTGCATTAGAGAGTGAAATTCTACTCACAGCGGTTCAAGATGTTCAAATACGACTGGAAACACGTCCAGAGTCTTGTTTCCAGGCGTCAGTAGGTCATCTTCTACCTTGGTTCAGCCTGGATTTGAACCTGCTTCACAAACAGGTGGAAGGAACCTTGTATGGGTGTTTTTCAGGTGCTAGTTGGCTATGAATTCATGATCTAGACTCTTGACCGAACTCAAGGCGACGTCTTCGCGGTGTTTCCCGGGAAGAACTGCCCCTGGTTCGGACCTGTTGCACACAGCAGCAGTCAAATGCACATACAGGAAGGAGGGCTCAGCTAATCGGCGCAGCTCATGGGTAATTGGCGGTGGATTTGGATCCTAGCCTCATGGCCGAGCTCAGAGGTGACGTTTCCATGGTGTTTCCCACGCCGAGTTGCTCTTGGCCGGTGTCGCTGCAGCTGTAGCTGCATCTGCTGCTGCTGGCTGCTGGCACTTATCTACTGGTCGGGGTGCCACTAGGGTGAGGAAGAAGGGGATGATGGAGGAAGAATAGAGGAGGAGGGTGTCTATACCAGGGTAACACTTCTTCAACATCGATACATGAATCATATCATGTAGATTAGCCAACTCGGATGGCAAATCCAACCTGTAGGCTACAGGTCCAATCCTTTTAATGACAGGATATTGGCCCATAAACCTAGGAGTCAATTTGCCTCTCTTGCCAAACCTCAACACTCCTTTCCATGGTGAAACTTTCAAATACACTTCATCACCAACCTCAAACTCAAGAGGTCTACGTCTCTTCTCAACGTAACTCTTCTGCATGTCATGTGCATCTTTCAACTGTTCTCTGATCACTATAATCGTTTCTGTAGTCAAATCCACTATCTCTGGTCCAAGAATCTCTTTTTCACCCACCTCATACCAACATACATGTGATCTACACTTTCTGTCATACAGAGCTTCATACGGGGCCATACCAAGACTGGAATGGTGACAATTGTTGTATGCAAACTCTATAAGGCTCAAGTGTTCTTTCCAACTTCCACTAAAATGCAAGACGCATGCTCTCAACATGTCCTCAAGAGTCTGAATGGTCCTCTCTGACTGACCATCCGTCAGCAGGTGAAAAGTTGTATTGAACCTCAACTTTGTTCCCAAAGCACGATGCAACTAATTCGAAAACTTGGAGGTGAACTTAGGATCTCTATCAGATATAATTGAAACTGGGATACCATGCAACCTGACTATCTCATCCACGTATATCTTAGACAACTTCAAGACATCAAAGGTTGACTTAATAGGAAGAAAGTGAGCAGACTTAGTTAGTCTATCCACAATCACCCATATAGAGTCACAACCTCTAGGTGTCATGGACAACCCTACCACAAAATCCATTGTGATATGTTCCCACTTCCACTCTGGTATAGGAAGAGATTGCAAGGTACCTGCAGGATTCTGATGCTTAGCCTAAACTTGCTGACACACACTGCATCTAGCCACATACTTAGCTACATCCTTCTTCATACCTAACCACCAGTACAACTCCTTGAAATTCTTATACATCTTAGTGTTGCCTGGATACATAGCATACATCGATGCATGCACTTCGTCAAGAATCTGCTCTTTTAAATCACTGTCTCCAGGTACGCACAACTTGTCATGATGATACAACAAACCATCATATGAAAACCTAAACTCTGGTCTTTTTCCCCTTGTCATGTCCTGCATGATCTGTTGTATCTCACTGTCACTCTGCTATAGTTCCTTGATCTGTTCATAAAAGGTAGGCTTAACTTGCATATGTGCAATCAAACCACTCTATTCTGTCACTCCTAAGTCTAAGTTCAACTTCCACATCTCTACTAGTAGGTATGTCTTGAAGCATTCCATAGAAAATACATCTGTTGTTGAACTTGACTTCCTACTGAGGGCATCTACTACCACATTTGCCTTACTAGGATGATAATCTATCGTCACATCATAATCTTTGATCAATTCTAACCATCTCCGCTGTCTAAGATTCAGATCCTTCTGGGTGAAAATATATTTCAAACTCTTATGATCTGTAAACACCAGACATGCCTCACCATAAAGATAGTGACGTCATGTCTTAAGAGCATGAACTACAACAGATAACTCCAAATCATGTTTCAGGTAATTCTCCTCATTCTTTTTAAGTTGTTTAGATGCATAAGCTATTACTTTGTCTTCCTGCATCAACACACAACCTAAGCCTCTCCTAGAAGCATCACAAAACACTATGTAACATTTACCTGTCTCGAGCAGGATCAACACTAGTGTTGTAGTCAACCTCTTCTTCATCTGAAAACTCTTCTCACAGTTGTCTGACCAGACAAACGGTGCACCCTTTCTCATTAAGCATGTCAGAGGTGACGCTACAACAATGAAGTTCTGGATGAACCTCCTGTAGTAACCTGCCAATCCTAAGAAGCTTTTGATCTCAGTAGGAGTCTTAGGCTGCTCCCACTGTAGAACAAACTCGACTTTCTTAGGGCCAACACTTACTCCATCTCCTGAGATGACATGTCCAAGAAAAGACACCTCAGCTAACCAGAACTCGCACTTACTAAACTTAGCATATAACTGGTGTTGTCTCAACAACTGTAATGTTATCCACAAATGCTGCTCATTCTTCTCATCATCTCTGGAATAAATCAGAATGTCATCTATGAAAACTATTTTGAACTGATCCAAGAACGGCTTGAAAATCTGCTTCATCATATCCATGAAAGTTGTTGGGGCATTAGTCAATCAAAACGACGTGACCAGAAACTCATAATGCTCATATCTTGTTCTAAAAGCCGACTTAGGAATATCTGAAGCCTTTATCCTCAACTGATGATACCCAAATCTCAAAACTATCTTAGAAAAGACCATCGCTCCACACATTTGATCAAACAGATCATCTATCATTGGCAACGGGTACTCATTCTTGATGGTGATCTTATTCAACTGCTTGTAGTCTATACATAGCCTCATAGTACCATCTTTCTTTTTCACAAACAAGATTGGAGCTCCCCATGGTGAAGAACTAGGTCAAATGAAACCCTTATCTAGTAACTCTTGTAGCTAGATCTTTAGTTCCTTTAACTCTATATGTGTCATTCTGTAGGCTAGCAGTGCTACAGGGTGACTACCTGGCAATACCTGGATCTCAAAGTCTATCTCTCTTTTAGGAGGTAGACCTTGCAACTCATCTGGGAAAACATCTGGGAACTCACACACCACTGGAACATCCCATAGGCTGATTGTGCTCTTCTCTGCTCTGGTATCTAATACATGTGTCAAGAATGCCTCACAACCTTTATGCAACATCTTATCAGCTACAACGGCTGATATGATACACATAGGCAAAACTTTCCTATCTCCAGAAAGGACACAAGAAAATCCACCATGTTGAAAGACAGACTCCTTCTTCCAATAGTCAATATGAACTTGATACGTATCTAGGCAACCCATACCTAAGATAACTTGAAAAGAGTTAACATCTAGGGGTATAAGATTAACCGCGATGGTGTAACCACCAAAGGTCAACAAACATTCGGGACAAAACTTTGTCAACACTGTCGGTTCACCTAACGAAACCCTCAACAACAACTCAACTGGTAACTTGTGGTTTAATAGGTTAAGCTCACAAGCTAAAGGACTCTATATAAATGAGTGAGTAGCACCCGGATCTATCAAAATTGTAACTAAAATGCTATTAAAGAAAAGCATTTCTCCTATAATTACTCGAGAAGAAACAATAACTTCTTGTGGTGTCAAAGAGAAGAAGCATCATGAATCTCTTCCTCTCCCAAGATGTCCTCGTTGTCCTTCCCTAGCATTGGGTGCTGTACTGCCTCGGGAACCTGAAGCTATAGAGGAATCGGGTCCTCCAACTGGAGCCTATCTCGGGACATTCTGGTACTATGACTGGGAACCCTATGATGTTGACTGCTATAACTGGGGGCAATTCTTCTTGAAATGTCCCACCTGTCCGCACTGATGACATCCTTGAAACTCTGTTCCCCAACACTGCCCTGAGTGTGGTCTTCCACATATATCACATGCTCGCGTCTCTCACCTCGGTGGACCTGTCACTGAAACCGATGATCCAGAAGACCTAGTTGGAGGTGTCCATGTAGACTGTGTACTCCATCTTCCAGAATTGGGTCTTCCTCCACTAGATGAAAAACTAGATACTTGTCTACCAAAATAGCCAAGTCCTCGTCCTATCTTTGAAAATAAACCACCACCTCCTATGTATCCACCACTACTTTGTCCCCTTCTAATAAAGTCTCCAAATCTTTTCTTACTCTCAGACTACTTATCAGCATTAACTAATTCTTCTACACGTCTCGCTGCTTCCACAAATTCCCTAAAGTTTTCTCTATCTCTTCGACCGATGGCTGAAACGGTGTGTCTAATCTCTGATCTTAATCCTTCTTGAAATCTTCTGCACTTTTCTACATCATTAGGAACAAGTTGCGGACAGAAATTTACCAACCTTGTGAAATGGGCTTCGTATTCACCAATTGTTATACTTCCTTATCTGATACTCGGCAGTTGTCTTATCTTCTCACTCAAGAAGGTAGGTGGGTAGTACTTAAGATGGAATTCATCAACAAAATCCTTCCAAGTCAATACTTTGTCCCTTCTTTTATCTTCCACTCTACGCCACCAGAGCTCTGCATCACCTTTAAGCAAACAAACTGTGTGATTGATTTGTCTTTCCTCAGACAGCTCCATCAAACGGAACACTTTCTCTAACTGTCTCAGCCATTCATCTGCCACTGTAGGGTTCGTAGTTCCAACGAACTCGGTACCTCCAAGCTTCTTAACCAGCTCATAGGATCTCATCAGATCCTTGCTGCTCGAGATAGAAGCTCGCCTCTCCATCTTATACTTTTCCCTGGTCTCAAGAAACATCCTATACATCATTGATGCCTCATCAACATCATCTACACCACCTGGACCCATCTCCTGAGGATCAAGTCCAATGTGGCTCTCAGCTTGGTCCTCATGACCACATCCTCTTCCTGCCATCTGCAATAGTATAACATAATACTTCCTATTAGAAAATTGCAGTTAGAAGGAAAACACCTAAGTCCTAATCCTATTGGTCTCTTATCGTCCCCTGACCTTGACTTAGAGTAACTACGTAAATTGAGGATTTAACGTAAAACAAAGATCACCCTTAACTTTTTCTTTTCTTAATCACTTAAAATTAATTTAAAGGAAAATCTTATGACTTGGAATAAACAGAAATCTTACTAAACTACAGAAGCAACTACTATTTACATTACTAGGTAGATAAAGCAGATTTACACATCATATTACATTTTTCATGTGGAATATAAAACACAACAGATAACTTAATACTAAACTACATATTACATTACATTCTCTCTCTACCACACCACATGCCCAAGGACCGAGGGGAAAAGACTAAGAGACCTCTATCTAACTACGAACCACCTTCTAAGAACTTGGTTGGTACGATCCTTCAGCTTCCTCATGCTGATGCTGACCTAAAAAATGTTTCAGTAGGTTGGTGAGCTACTGGACCAGTGAATAGAATTTCACCCAACCATCACTAATAACTCATTTTATATTTATTAATTGGAATAAAATACAAGATAATACTATACTGAACGCATATAAACAATATAATTTAAATGACACGAGATGTCAACATTTCATTAAGACAACAACTGTTGCAAAGTTGTAGATATGATTAAATAATAGAGAATACTAAAATTTCATATAAAGGACAACTGTTGTGAAACTAACTCAAATCATTTTTTAACTCTTTGACTTATAAGAAACTCTATGAACCTATATGAACATATTTTATCTTATGCCCTGATCATATACAATGTACTCTACATATGAAGACTCGTAGCAAACTACGATCCCACCGTACAAGACTTAGCCGACACCCCGGGAAAGTTAAGTCTGACTACTCTCCTGGTCTGCAATAGGGAAACTGGCTCTCTAGCATCAACACTCCTATTGTGCCGTAAATTGGACTCCTCCTCTAACTTGAGCACACAGGCAGAGAGTCAAGCCACATATTGGCTTTTCTGTACTCTAGTGCCACCAGGACTTCTGGTTGATGTTGGACACACTTTTCTGTACTCTAGTGCCACCAGGACTTCTAGTTGATGTTGGACATTGCAAACTACAATTTAAGGAGACTTCCACTAGGGCTTCGTCCCCCGTGCCACCTGATAGCACGTTCTGACCCCCGTATACTGGACGTAGCCAGGGTTAGGTCGTTTCACCCCTAAGGCGCAGACCTCACATAGGGGTTCTACGGTGTCAGGGCCCTTAAATCTATAATTTTATTATTTCCTAGGAAACTCTTACTATGTTGAACCTTTTTCTTACCTATACTCGAATCTGGTATTTCTATGGCATCTCATCTATTTAATTGCAGTTCTAAATGACAACATGAATATCATTCTAGACCTAACAGAGCAGTATACTCAAAAACATTGTAATTTACTGAGTAACCATGCATGCAGACAGATTGAAATTTCTTAAATAAACTAAACTCGTATCAACTTGGCTCATATACACTAGAATTATACAATTGAGCATCGTAACACATTAACAAGAGTTAATTACTCGATATATTAGAAATCGTCAGTAGCACTTGTAAATTATCTGTAATTCCTCAAAAATCGAGCACATCAATCCAAATTCTATGGTATGCATCACATAACTCAATTAAAAATCAATTACTTGTCATGGCACAAATTATTTATATTAATTGATAATTTCAAATGATATCTTTGAGGAACGTGTAAATTTGTGTAAATATTAAAGCATTCACCTTAAACATAACTGAGAGTGTACCATTAGGTTTTCTTTGAATATTTTTCATGTCATCGTCATTTCTTTGAAATCGAGCATCTATTAACTTACTAAAAATGTACAACCTGGGCTTATACCCAAATTGTGTCGTTATTGGTCATGTGCTACTGAGTTCAACATTTAATCGAGCAATTTAAGTTTCAATCAATTATGTATTTTTTACTAATCCAAATCACACACATCAATTAACTAATTAGCATCGTGTAAACGTTAATAAATAAAATGTGAAAATTATAAATCGAGCGGCGCCAGCACTGCTCGGTACCTGGGTAAACGCAGATATCTGCGAATGATATCGATTTCAACCAAAACGTCTGAATATACTTGCGTTAGAGAGTGAAATTCTAGTCACAGTGGTTCAAGATGTCCAAATATGACTAGAAACGCATCCAAGAGTCCTATTTTGTGTTTATCAGCAGGTCGTCTTCAACCTTGGTTCGGCCTAGATTTGAACCTACTTTAGGAACAGGTGGAAGGAACCTTGGTTGGGTGTTGTTCGCGGGCTAGTTGGATAGAGATTGGCGATCTAGCCTCTCGGCCAAACTCAACGCGGTGTCTTCACGGTGTTTCCCGGGCAGAACTGCCCCTGGTTCGGATCTTCTGCACATAGCAGCAGTCAAACGCACGTATATGAAGGAGGGCTCAGCTAATCGGCACAACTCGTGGCTAATTGGCGGCGGATTTGGATCCTATCCTCCCGATCGAGCTCAGAGGTGACGTTTCTGTGGTGTTTCCCGCGCCGAGCTGCTCCTAGCCAGCACCACTGCAGATGGAGCTGCTGCTGCTGGCCGCTGGCGCTGCTCTACTGGCCGGGGCGCCGCTAGGGTGAGGAAGAAGGGGAGGATGGAGGAAGAATAGAGGAGGGTGGACGGAGCTCAGATGCTGGTTCCCTCCCTCTCTCAAGCCCTAGATCGCCCGCACGCTCCCCCTCTGCTGTTCTTGATCGGGTGCAGCTACAGTGCACCGCTGAAGCACTGATCAAAGAAGATAAGGAAAGGGGTTAATAAGTTGATAAAATGGAAAAATTGCAGAGTCAACCTAAGGGTCCTAAAAACACCATATCTTTTGCCTTGTAGGTCCAAATTGAGTGATTTCTTTTGTAAAATTTCAAGCACAAGATCCACTACAACCTAAAGGCATAAAAACACAACAACTAAACCATCTTAGCTAGGTTAATCATCTTAGGTAATTAACTTAATGAGTAACACTGCAATTAACATTAATTACTTTAGATAAATCAATCTCGACTAATGATTCACATCTTAGCTTATCTTGATTAACCATGATGTTTAACAAGGTACTTAACACTAATCAAGGTACTTACTAACTAACTTCAATGTGGGTTGTAATATACTTGTTTCTCCAGATAAGGACACAAGGTTAGGCATCCTACTTGAGTTGTCAAGCAAGGATGGACCATGTCGATAAACAGGATTAGCTAATCTTGAACACTCTCATGAACCCTTCCAATGGGAAGCTAGTCAAGAGCCTTATGAGTACATGATAACGTTGGTATATTTGGAGTAAAATGACATGAAATATGGGTTATCATTTTTCTAAGTACTTAAACTACTTATTCCTATTTGATAACTACTGCAATCTATTCAAATTAAGTTCAACTTATATATATATGTATATATATATATATATAGTCAGGCTCGAATACACTTGAGTGTATAGATCGCACAAATACACTCAAGTGTGTTTACATATCAAGACTATTTTTAGCAAAATGTAAACCATTGATCTTCACCGTCATACTATAACTAGGATACATATCAATTTTGAGCCCATTTGGATGAGTGTAAGTCACTCATCCAAGGGCAACAAAATCGACGCACGAAACTAATTTAAAATGCATAATTTTTGCGGTCTTTATAACATGACATATAAATGTCCAAATGTGCTCAAATTTTGCATATGAGCTATTCACAAGATGTTTAAGAAGATCAATGGATTATATTTTTGAAAAAAAATATTGCATCATGAAAAACTACTCGAGTGTATTCTGCTCCAAATACACTCAAGTGTATTCTAGCCTGACTCTCTCTCTCTCTCTCTCTCTATATATATATATATATATATATATATATATATATATATGTATATATATAGAGAGAGAGAGGGAGAGTGAAGCTGGAATACACTCGAGTGTACCAGAGACACTATACACCTCAATAATTTGTCATCATGGAACTTTTTTTTTGGAAATATAAACTATTGATCTTCTTAAATATCTTAAGAACATACTACATAATAAATTTCATCTCAAATTGGACACTTATAGGTCATGCATCTAAAGGAGGAATAAACCATGTATTTAAAATTAGTTTTGTGCATTGATTTTTTTGTCCATGGATGAGTAACTTACACTCATTCAAATGGGCTCAAATTTTGTATGTGGCCTATTATTATTGTAAACATGGAGATCAATGGATTAGATATTGTAAAAACATGGACCACAGAGGCAAACACCATTGGGGTGTATGGTGTGATATATACACTCAATTGTATTCTAGCCTGACACACTCTCTCTCTCTCTCTCTCTCTGTATATGTATATATATATATATATGTGTGTGTGTGTGTGTGTGTGTGTGTGTGTGTGGGTGTGTGTGTGTATATAATCTATATAATATATATGTATGTATGTATGTATGCCATGTACTCAAAAGCTTATGTGTTGACCCACTTGTTTCAAATATATTTTAGGTTCAGAGATGGTTAGGGAGTTGATGTCTTGGTGAGCCGTGTTTAGTTGTACTTGTTGTAGATCCAGTTGTAGTTTAAATTATCAGAAATGTATAGTGTACTTTCAATATGTGATTGAAGTCTTGTAATAAAAAATGTTTCTTAATAATACTTGTTGAATATTGAGATTATGTCAGCACATGCTTCTTATTACTTGTGCATATATGCTAAGGTTGTATGCTTCTGCATTCGCACTTCAATAACACCATGCTAGTGATAGACACCTAGATCCTATCACCATTGACTTCCTAGTCATTGGAGTTAGGATTTGGGTAATAAATGGTTCCATGACAATAATCCTTTCTACTCTCTTACTTAGTTATTTTTTAGTTAGGAATATTGCCCATTCCTAATGTTTGAGGATAATTGAAATGTTAACCTATTTTGGGGACATAATTCAAATAAACTATATCAACATGTGAAAGATACCATCACAGTTAAGGATAAAGAATGGATGAAGGAACAATCACATGACTTTCTCCAAGGACTATCTACTATTATAGCCCATACCACATACTTGGGACACTAAACTTCTTATCATCACGTGGAACTATAATCACAATAATACTAATACATATAAAATTAGCTTCATAAACAAAGTACATAAAACCATGCTATTTATTCAGTTTTGGTCAACATCAAACAACTAAGGTTCATGAAATCTCAACTAGATCCCATTGAACATTTCTTATTCCACATTACTTCAATATGATTTCATCTAGCAAAGAATTCATCATGTACGGTCCATAATAGGCCTATTCACCTTCATTGTAATCCGCCCTAGAATGATAACCAAGATGCCCAACCCAAGACAAGTCCAATTTTGTTCAATGATTGAATGTCACTATCCATATATGAAGAAGAAATCCCACAAAAAATATATCTTGGCCCCCCATATAAAATTAGGTGGTGGTGGGACTAATAAATGGTGGGAACTCAAAGAGAAGATAAGTTTGTTCCCTCCATCAACCATCATTAGAGAGAACAAAGAGAGGAGAAGATGGACAAAACTACTTTAATTTCAGTAGATACATTTATATACCATGATGGTGACAAATATGTTCTAGGCATTCTCACACTCAAGTCTAAACATATAGGTAAGTAGGTGAATAATGATATTTTTGGACGCATATAGGATCCTAAAATTGATTTAATCATTCATTGAAGTCAATATCTCAGTTATTATTCACTATTACATCCATATTTCTTATTTTCTAAACATCTTAATGAATGTAATATTATTTTTATATTCTTTTTACAAAATCAACTCTTAGTCAGTCGTAATAAATCTTTTCAATTTGGAAACCCTAAATCATGGTTCACTAGATTACAACTTGAAGCATATGCTTGTATAAATCTGAGAACTAGTCACCAATAAGTATATTGAATACAACATTGTATATATACAAGATGGAAATTTTCAATATCTTTACTCAACACAAATGTGGGTTCTCAAAAATATGATGCAACTTTATCTCCTTGACGAGCTCCAATTGTGTTCTCTTTGGTTTTTTGGTTGCAGTACAAGGATATTGGAGTATTATTCCTCACAAGACAAGTTTTGATGATAAGTTCTTGGCAATCCCATCGTACACTTAAATTTTTCACAAGGTATTCCTCCTTAGTCTAACCCTAATGAACATGTCTTTGAGAACCACATAGTTCATTCTAAGCGTAAAACACTAACTTAAATTCATCCTCTAGGAGCCCATAGAGCTTGTGCTTGCTATTTCCAAAAACACTCCATTTTCATTTAATTAGTAGATTAGGATGAGTATATGTTTATCATATATAATGACTTATTATGAAAACTTAGTACTAGTATGTCAAGTGTGTGTTAAGTTAAGTAATTAATGACTGTGAACAATATATAATTTTAGTCACACAAAAGATAACATATTTATAATAAAAATATCAATTATTCATTGAATGGTTGATTATTCTATTGTATATAATATATCAATAGACATATCTCATAGTAGTTTGGCATGTTGGTGTAAATTGCATAATAAACAAAGAGTACTCATTGTAATATCAACTAGAGAAATAAATATAAAATCAAGTTGTAACAATTGAGATGGTGTTTTCCAAAAGTTGAAGGAGATTGTGTGCATGTGATATGGCATGTCTACAAAGATTAAAATGACAAATTACACAACCAATATGTTGGTGGAGGAACTAAATGACATATATGAGATGGTGCATGTTAAAGGAGGAAGCCAAATACTCACTCCCCCTCTCCCAACATAAACCCTAGAATTACCTCTGCCCGAGACATTAAAAAATGAAGGCAGATTTGATCTTTAAACAAAATCACATAATTCTGATGCAGCCATTATAATTTATCACAAGTTATCAATTTACAGAATATGATCATTCCTATATAAGACAGACGATGTCGTGTTGCTTCTTGATGAGATAAGATAGCGTCAATACAAGTTCCTATGTAGTAATATGATATCACCTCCAAAAGAGTAGAAATCAAGTGTAGTAACTTTAAATTCACCTCCATAGTAACTAATAAAGTTAAAAAGCAAGGGAAATCACCTATAAATCATCATATAGATTCAAAAAATGAAGAAGATATAAAATCAATGTTTTGTCATGTTCTTGAGGAACAATAACTATAGCTCAATTTTAAATTAATTATATATTTTGCCCAATGATGAGTATTTGTAAATAGTGAATCAATATCTAATTTCTATATGGAACAGATAAAGTTGCCAAACTAATAAAACAATCAAATATTGCCCCTAGATCACTAGAACTAATTGAAGTCATTTCTAGAGATGCCTAATCAAGATTAATTAGGCTATGTCGCGAGCTTCTGTCCTACATCAACTCCCACCCTCATCTTCAAAAGAATAGTCTCCAAAGAGACAAGTGGATGTTCATGGAGTATTGTCCATCTAGCCATAGTGAACCATGAGTGGATTCTTCAACAAATTAGAGGGAAACATAGGAAAGAATTGGACATACTATTTTTGGAAAGAGTGAGCAAAGAAATGGGAGGCACATAATGACCCTCAATAATCCATATGTGTATTCTTCACATGAGGTGTTCCAAGAAAAACCCCAACTATTCAACCATAAAGGACATGATAGTGTTCAAGTACCTACTACAACACTTAATATAAGCTTTTGAATATTGAATATAAGGTATATTAACTATGCCCTTGTTATAACATGATTTTTCACATGTATTTACATATTTGAAATGCAAATATATCAATAATAAGGATATATTAGAAACTTAGTGTGCCCTGTTTTGAATGTATGGATTTAATTTGCAAATTCCCCTTTGTATAATTATTGTGGTTTTTACTATTTTCAATATTCCAATAAAAAATATGGGGGAAAAGAAAGAGAGAAAATCCAACAGTAAATGAATTTCTAAAAGTAATGGATAATTTGTATTGGACGTATGGATTTATGAGGAGTTTCTAGAAAAAAGATGCTAAAGGAAACTAATGGTTTGGGTTCCTTTCCATATTGTTTTTTTATGAGAAATGTTATCAAAATAAGAAATATAGCCAAGTTGGAAAGAGAAATAATTAATTTGATGCCTTAAATAAATGAAATAAAAGAAAGATTGGGAGAGAAAGAAAAGTATCTTTAACTTGTGTATTTTTCTCTGAAATCTCACCCACATATAGATGAAAGTGATTAAGACTTTTCTTCAAAATTTTGGATTCAAAAGATAAAACGACAGAGAAATTTGAATTTAACAATTTTCATAAAGTGAAAGGGAATAGGGAAATACATTAAATGTCACGACTAGTAATGGATTTGGAAATCTATACATGGATTTTTATTTGGTCGATCTTGTTTCTGGCCCTAGGATTGAGATCTAATGATCAGGATATTATCATCTACTATTTCTTTAGGAAACTAGTATAGGGAAACTGAGATTTTGTTTCACACTTTTCTCACTCTTTGATCAATGAAAACTCCTAAAAATCATCTCATTGAAATCACAAAAGGATTCTGAGTCCATTAAACCTCGATTTCATTTCTATTGGAAGGTTATTAAGGTTTTCCCTAATTCTCACTTCCCTCGTAGGCCAATCCACCATAGCCTAGAGTTATAAAAAAGGGTGGAACCCCTCTGCAAAAGGAACGCACCGTGAATGAGACTCTATGCTACTTCATGGTTTATCCTCTACTTCCAATTATTCTTCTAACATAGTCTTTCTCCTTGTGCCCCCTTTCAGAGTCTGATCAAAGGACCACCTCATCGTCCCCTCTACCACAACTGCCTCTAAGCAATCAAAATGCACCTACGAGTTTGGAAAGGTGCTGAGAAGATGAGGGTATCTTCGACTGCTAATTAATAGGTTGGGATCTCAGAATCAACCTCCCACATTGACTTTCCAAGCACTACTCAAGGGGACGAGCAGGGGTAGGAGACGACAGGGAGGGAAAAGACTCCCTTTCCCCTGAGTGTTTGTGATAAGGTAAAGGTCAAACCAGACTTTTTTATTTCCTTTTCACACCCATCAATGCAAGAGCAGGGTGTCTAGTTGTCATGAGCTCATTGGCTCGGCCCAGTCTAGTTGGCACAAGCGAGACCCAAGTTAATCACCAAGGTGGCTAGCCCCTATTGGCCAGAAATGTTTACTTATGCAAAAATCATAGAAAATCATAGGAACATCCAATAATGACCTTATATATGAAATTGATCAGGAAAATTCAAGGAATCCACTAAAATTGGATTCAAGACCCGGTTATCCTTCAAATTATAGAAGTGCCTAAAGGTATTAACTTTAATATATTAAAAGCACAGAAACACTAATTTCTTAGTTTTAATGATTATAACTTGCTTAAATGACTTAGATGGATAAAGTTTAATCTTTTTAGATAAAAAGGGCAACTTTGACTTAATTTGAGATTAAGAATTCATACGACATCAAAATTAGGGTTTGTGAGTTAAAAAAGTATTAAAAGTGATAGTTAGGATTTGGAAAGCCAAAACTCTAACGAAACCCTAATTTGACTCCAAACCCTAACTTGGAACCCAAGTAAGTCTTAATGTTAGATTATGAACAAGATAGCAATACTTGGGTATTGTGCATTAATTTTAGGGTGATTTCTTGATTATTCTCAACTGCACCTGTTTACTTGGACTTTAAGTTCCATCTGAGAAAGGTATGTGTCTACACCTATGATGACTCGCCTTAATCGACTTCCATGGTTTCTCATAGTTTTCTAATTGGATTGAAATTAAAATGCTTTTTGTTTATTAACTTCATGCAATCTATAAAGTCATTGTGGATATCATCTTATATAAATGTAACTTTCTCAGACCATGAATGATCTCTGGTTAGTTAAAGAGCATGGGGTGAATATAGTCATTATGGGAATGACGGGTGATCAAGCCCGAAAAGGAAGATAACCTCAAGCCAAGTACAAAAAGGAAGGCCTATGTATGAAACCAATCTTGGGTGAGGTAAGATTAGGAATGTCTTCTACAGGGAACCCTAAAGAAAAGGTTCCACATAAAGAAGCTCCCCTAAATAGAGGGCACACCATATAGAAAAAGAGGATAAGGGTGGTGAGGTTAACACAAGAAAAAGCTTGTTTAATGTTGTACTGATTATATTATTACACCTACCTGTGAATATTTTCTTTCCCCGACATACTAGTATATCTCGATATATTGACCGTTATTTTGTTTCATCATGTTTTAGGTTAAACTGTTATTTTTCTAGAAAATGGACATCTTGAGGAAGAAGGCACCAAAAGAAAACATGCTTAAAGTTACCATTGACGATTTAGTTAGATAGTTTTGTTTTGTGTTTCAAACAATATATTTTTATATCATTTAACTCCTTAGTGGAGAGTTTATCTTTCATATTGTTACAAAATCTTTTTCATTTGGTGAAATTTGTAAGTATTTTTGGTTAATTGCTAAACCTCGACCTGTATATATGATAATGACCATGCCCTCTCAGTCCACCTAAATTGAAGATAACATGGGGAGGGGTCATTACAGTCATATTATTTATGACAATGTAAAGAATATCTAGGTATAAAAGCAAACTTCTACTTGAGGGCCTAGATTGTATAGTAGTTGTTGAGGGTTTACTATACTATATGTCAGAGTACTAAAAATCTTAAAACATCTTAAATTTGGACCTTGATCTATTTAAGGTTTATATACATTGTTTTTGTGAAGGGACTGGGTATAAGCTCCTACCGATACCTTACTAGAATAACAACTCATAAGAAGGCAATACATAAGTTGTTAGAGATATGGCTAATATGGCCATGTTTCTAGCATGAGTTAAGCCCAATGTAGTGTAGCTAGTACATGTGAGAGAGGTAGTTTTGTCTCTAGTTCAAATGGCAAAGAATTTTTATCCCACATTGCTCACTCCTAGAACTTTTGTGGTCCTTATATGTTGGATCACATGGGACACTAGTGTTCAAGGGTCCTAGGAGGAGGGTATGCTCATGTCATTGGTGGGTATGGTGACCACAACACACACACGCATGCACGTGTGCGCCGCGCCATGCCTCACCTCATTTGGCCTAGCCTAGTTGGGCCAGGCCGGGCATGAGCTCGGACTTGTGTCTTGTGGCTTATGGCTTGTGGCTTGTGGCTTGTGGCTTGTGGATTGTGGATTGTGGATAATGTCTTATTTCTTATGTCTTCTTTTTGCACTAGGATACAACTATATAATTAATTATTCATTTAATTAATTATTTCTTTCCTAATCGGGTTTATTAATCCTAAATGGAAAGTGTCTTTTTTGTATAATTTTTCGCAATGTGTACAAGAGAAACCGAGTGGTCGTGACTTAACAGGAATGGGATTACTGGGGTGCGTAAGGCTATAAATAGGTCTTCGGTCATTAGGGTTAAACACATGTTTTCGAACACACAGTCGTTAGTCATTCAAGTACATGTTTGCAACCCTAAAGCCAGAGTCTTTTGCCATCATCGCTTCTGTGGAGTTAGGTGGAGATCTAATCTTGGACGTAGAAAGTTCATTTGTCCTCTTGCTTCAAAGGTGCAACCTATCAGACGGTGGTTCCTATGGTTGCTGATCTGCACTGGTAGTGCACCGGTACATCTGCAACATTCATCATAAATACAAGCGAGATGTCTCTTCTTTAGGTTTGTGACTGGGTCGACTGGGAGAATGACACCTATCTACAAGGATTGCAAGGCGTTGATTTCTTTAAGTATATCACGTTCATTTTTCAACAAATGACCTGGTTTAGTTCCTGATCTTATTCACTTTTGTTCTCATCCATTGGTTTATTCTACATTTTCTTATCTGGATTGGCCTAAACTGTTAACTTAATTGCACTTGTCGCTATTGCATGTAATGACGTAATTCACAATTAACAACAGTCTTAAGAAATCATTATCTGTCGTTAGTTAATTATGGTTGGTTCTGGCATGAAAATTGGTACGCCTAGTATGCCTAAAAAATTTAATGGAACTTTATTTTGCTCCTTGTCAAAGTAGGATGCAAATATGGCTTAACATGGTAGGGTATGATCAGTATTTAGAAGAAGATAAACCCAAAGTAGATGAAACTGTTCCTGCCTGGAAGAAGGGCGACAAGATGTGTCAAGGGTTGATTCTATTTTCATTAAACAACAAACTATATGACTCATACTCTAAGCCACATGTTACTACATATAAGGCTCTGTGGAAAGAATTAGAAGAGAAATACAATACTGAGAATCAGGGAACTAAAAAATATTGTGTTCTGAAATTTCTTAAGGTTCATATGTTTGAGGGTAGATCTATTTCTGATCAAACACGCGATTTTCAACTCTTGGTGCAGGAGCTCGCTGATGCGGGCATGACACTTCTTGAAAAAATTGTTGCTATGTCAATCATTGAGACATTCCCAAAATCTTGGGAGTCGTTTGGCATGACTCTTAAGCACCATAAAGGAGACATGTCAATGAATGATCTCATGATGGACATCAATATTTAGGAAGAGTATCTGAAAGAGAAGACTATTAAAGTACCAACTGATGTCAATGTGACTATCAATTTTACTACTACTAAGAATAAGGATATGAAATTTAAGAATTCACTTAAACCTAAGACCAAGATCCAGAAGAAATCGAAGAACAAACCATGTCGGACTTGTGGACATGTTGGCCACTGGAACAAGGATTGTCCTTCAAAGAAGGCCAAGAAAGTTGTTGCATTTGAAACTGAGGAGGTTGTGGTCAACATGATGACTGCATCCTTAAACCTCAATGATGGGTACGTATCTATAAAACATGAAGTTCTTTCTATTTTTGAACCACTATATTAGATTATTGAAACTGGGGCTAATGTGCATGTGTGTATTGACAAGTCCCTATTTGTGTCTTATCAGTCCTCTAAAGGTTGATCTGTGACTTTGGGAAATTACAGCGTTGTAGAAGTCAAAGTCGAAGGATGGGTGGACATGAAGTTTCCTTCGGGAAAGGTTCTAACGCTTCATAGAGTCAGACATGTTTCATCAATACAACGTAATATTATTAGTGGAGCAATTTTAGTTAGAGATGGTTTTAGAATAGATTGTAAATGTAATAATGCTATTATTACTTGCCTTCAAAATTCTTTATTTTTTGGCAAGGGGTATCTTTGTGATATGGAGAACTTGCTTAAGATTCTTATAGAACATGTTTCAAAATTTGTTTGAAATTTGAATGATAATAGTTCTTTATGCTTGAATCTTGTATCATCTGATGTTTGGCATGCACATTTGGGACATGTGAAAATTGGCTCAATGAAACGTATGATGAATCTGAATTTGATCCCTAAATTTGAAATTAGCAATAATAAATGTGAAATATGTGTACAAGCTAAATTACCTAGGAAGCATTTTCATTATGTGAATAGTAATTCATAAATATTGGATTTAGTGCATACATATATTTGTGGATTTAATGGTATTGCTAAAAGGGATCAAAAAATTATTTATAACTTTTATTGATGGTTCTAGTAGATATTGTTATATTTTTTGCTGAAGTAAAGATGAGGCATTAGATAAATTTATAATTTATAAGAAAGAAGCTAAAACTCAAACTAGTAAAGTACTTAAACGATTAAGGTCTGATAGGGGACGAGAATATACCTCAAATTTGTTTTTAGAATTTTACCAATTACATGGTATAGTTCATGAGGTTCCTGCTCGTATTCACCACAAGCTAATGGGATAGCTGAATGTAAAAATCGAACCATTATAGATATGGTAAATTCTTTACTCCAAACCTCAGATCTACCCAACTTCATGTGGGGGGAAGCTTTGAATACGACTTTCCATATTCTGAATAGAGTACCCCACAAACATGTAGATAGTAGTCTGTTTGAGTTATGGAGAGGAAGAAAACCCAGTCTCAAATACCTACGAGTGTGGGGGGTGCCTTGTTAAGGTACTTGTCTCTGAACACAAAAAGAAGAAATTGGGACCGAAAATGGTTGATGCCATATTCTTTTGGTATGTAGAGACAAGTTATGCCTACAAATTCTTGATTGTAAAATCTAATATCTCAGACATTGAGGTCAATACAATTGTGGAATTACGTGATGCTACATTCTTTGAGGATGTGTTTACCATGAAATCCGGTGTTCCTAATGAAGTATCTCAAGAGGATTCATTCACCACAGGTTCCATTCCCGAGCACGTAGAAAGGATGACAAATGTGGGGGGCAACTCAGAACAACCTATTTCTGAATCTAATGATTCTGAAGAAATAGTTGAACCAAGGAGAAGTAAACGGTCTAGGACATCCAAGGACTTTGGAAGTGAATTTCTCACTTAAAATGTTGAGGATGATCATGTAACTTTCAAACAAGCTATGGAATCTCCAGAAGCTAAGTTTTGGAAAGAAGTCGTTAATGATGAAATCCAATCAATTCTCTCGAATGGAACTTGGGAACTGGTGGATTTGCCTCCTGGTTGTTCTGCAGTTGGTTATGAATGGATCTTTAAGAAGAAACTTAATGTAGACGGGACAATCAATAAGTATAAGGCTAGGTTAGTTGCTAAGGGTTACACACCGAGGGAAGGAATAGATTATTTTGATACATATTCCCATGTTTCCCATATGACCACAATCTGAGTGCTTATAGCATTGGCTTCCATTTATAATCTCTGTATCCATCAAATGGATGTGAAGACCGCATTCTTACACAGTGATATTTAGGAAGAGATATATATGAAACAACCTGAGGGATTTTTGGGTCCTAGGAATGAGTCCAAAGTGTGTAAACTTGTTAAGTCATTATATGGCTTGAAACAAGCCCCTAAGCAATGGCATGAGAAGTTTGATTCTGTGATATCATCGTTCACCTTTGTTTCTAATGAATTTGATAAGTGTCTCTACTATAAAATCGTCAATGATGGATTCATTTTATTATGCTTATATGTCGATGATATCCTACTTTTTGGTTCCGATATGAAAGTAGTAAATGAGACAAAGATATTCTTTTATAGTAAGTTTGAGATGAAAGATATGGGTGTCGCTGATGTGATTTTAGGGTTTAAAATCAAAAGGTCTACTGATTGTATAACTCTCTCTCAGTCTCACTATGTTGAGAAGATATTGGAGAGGTTTGAGTACACATCATGTAAACCTGTTAAGACACCATATGATTCATCCAAGGCCTTATTCAAGAATGAGACTAGGGTTCCAATGTCTCAATTATGATACTCTCCGATTATCAGAAGTTTGATGTATCTTATGAACTGCACACCTACAGACATTGTGTTTGTCGTGAGTAAATTAAGTAGATACATCGGTTGTCCCGACAAAACCCATTGGGAAGCTCTTGATAAAGTTTTGAGGTATATCAAGGGAACTTGTTCTCTTGGGTTGCATTATGGTAAATATCCTTCTGTAGTTGAAGGATATAGTGATGCAAGCTGGATTGTCATCAACCTTGGGAGTAATGGTGTCTCAGGATATGTATTCCTGTTGGGAGGAGGAACTGTTTCCTGGAGGTCTAAGAAACAGACCATATTGTCTCAGTCTACTTTTGAGGCAGAGTTGTGTGCTTAGATGAAATTGGATTGGAAGCTGAATGGCAACATGGACTGCCAGTTTACCTATGGTAAAGAAGTCGCTTCCTGCAATTTCAGTTCACTGTGATAGCACTACAACTATTGCTAAGATAAAGAGTCACAAGTACAATAAAAAATAATGTAGACACATCCAAGTCAGACTGAAGTCTATAAGGGAGTTAGTGTCTAACGGGGTCATAGCTGTGGACTACGTCGTACCAAAGAAAATACAATTGATCATTTCACTAAAGGTCTTACATTAGCTTTAGTGGAAAAATCCAGGTTGGAGATGGGACTGAAACCCCTCATTATTTGCAGACAGTAGGAACCCAACCCAACAGAGTGGAGATCCCACAAATTGGGTTCAATGTGGTAATAACAAGTTGTCGGGTGAATCGGATGACACTATGTAATTACTTAGATGCTTCATGCATCCGTGTGTCTATCCCCTGGGAAACATGTTAGTGTCATGACTACAAGTGTTACAACCTCAATTTTGCATTTGTTTTCATAATTGAAATGTAAAGATTTTATGAATTGTACTTAATTGAAAAGATTGTATGCTTTGCTTCAAATAATGGATTACTTTGCAAATATCCCTTTTGATAGGAATTTTGTGAGTCCTATTATTAGATTAATCCAATAATGGATATAAAGAGAAGAAAGGAAGAAAAGTCCAAATAATAGAAAAAGATACAAGATAATGCATATTAAGCAAAGTATTTATAAAAATACATAGAAATCTCTAGAAAGTGGCATTAATGGCCACAATTGAATAAATTTCATTTATATATGATTTGTAATGAAAAAAAAATAGGAAAGAGGAAAAAGGAGATGAAAGATTATGAAAAATCCTTGAAAACAAATATCTTAATAAAGAAATAAGTAAGATAATGAGAAATGAAGAATGTAGATGCATCTAGAAGGATAATAAGTATCCTTAAAAAGGAATTTCGAAATATTAGGATTTCTTGGGATCCAAAGAGTCCCAATAAAGAATAAGAAAGAGAAAATACAAATAATACAAAATAAGAGGATCATGTGATACATAATTAATGAATTTTGTGTTATTATTATAAAGAGGTACTTTCTTCTATAAGGAAGTATAATTTCATGGTCAATGGATTAAAAGTGAAGCATAAAGATGTTAAGAGAGATGATTTTTGAATTCCTAAATATCCAATGAATATGGTTTATGAAGAAGATAATTGAGAGAGAGAAGATTACTTCTTAATGAAGGAATATAGTTTCCTAGTGGGAAAGTGGCTTGGATCTCGTGGATGGGCATCCTAGGGCTTTGCTACCCTCCCCTATATAAGGGGTAGAACCCTTGACCGAGTTTGGTAGGATCCCATGCACCCTTCTCTCTTCTTCTTCCTTGTCTTTGTCCATGAACCCAAACAAAGAGGAGAAGTGTGATCATGAAGCAACAAGGAGTCAATAAGGAGTTGTGATAGAAGCTTGATGTGCCACGATGCCAGAGAGCAACTTAGCCATCGTGGCCATGCCCTAAAGCATGCACAACAGCAGATGTTTGGCTGCAACGATGGTCGCGAGTTGCAGGCCTGACAAGCATGAAACTGGCCATGCTAGCTACGACCAATTGGCACTCCATGTGCGCAAGGGGGCGGCGGACCTAGCGAGGTGGCTGGCGGCAAGTTCCGTGGCCTAGGGAGGAGAGGGCAGTCCCACGAAGGGTTGCAATTGCAACCGTTGCGGTTGTTTGGAGGTTGAAGATGACCTAGGGCAATTGGACAGTTCTGCCTGTCTGCGTATTAAAGAACTGGTGACTTAAGTGAGGGTAAGATGGTCATTTTGTTATGTTTTCAATCGGCCGAACTACATTGCATGAGTTGGATGACGCGGTATCCTGCCATTGGTCCAAGTAAATATTTCTTACAAAAATCATATCTAAATATTGGTAGATCGAAATGGTACATATAATATATGTATTTCGCTCAGAAAAATGCAAGAAATCCATTAAAAGTAGATTTAGAAGCTAATTCCTCTTGCAATTTGGAAAGTAGCAGAAGTTATCAACTTTAATGCATTAAGGATTAAGAAACCCTAATTTAAGATGATTAATGTATTGAGAGGGGTTATATGGATGATTAAAGTTGATATTAACCTGTTGATTATAAAAAGACACATTAGATCTAAAAGGATGAACTTTATGCGTAATTTGATTCATTTAGGGTTCCATGTACATAAATAAGCTTTAATGGGCCTTGAAACCCTAATGTTAGTAATTATGATTCTTAATGGCTTTAATTATTCAAATTCATGTATAAAGATGAGATATGATGGTTCTAAGCTATTTTGAGTATAAAAGTTCCTAATTGTGGATAAATACCCTTCATTTAGTAATTAGAGTTTTCTAGTGGAATTAAGGATAAATGGAGTTCATATATGAATTAGACTATATGAAATATGAGTTGTCAATTCAAAAGAAACTAAAGGTGATAATTGAGTCTAATGATCTTGAAATAACTTAAAAGGATAAAGATGGTAATTTTAGTGTAAAAGGGAAATAATAGACTTAATTGACTTTTAAGTAGGCTTATGATGTTGAAATTGGGGTTTGTGAACAAAGAGAGTGTTAAACGAGATAAAAGTATTATGGAGGCTAAAACCCTAAAGTGGCCTAGAAAGCCCAAGGTAGAATCCAAGTCTATCTTGAGAATGTTTTGGATAAACTATAACACTTGGATGTTATGCATTAATTTTAGGATGTTGTTGATTTCTTGTTTGATTATTCTTTATCATTATTGCTTGGACATCAAGTTGCTCTAGATCAGGTATGTGGTTAATTATGATTAATTGCTTTAGTTTCTCAAAGTTTTTTCAGATGATTGATCGCATTGAATGCAACCTATCCGTTTGGATGTTCATACTTGCACATCATAAAGTCACTATGATTATCACAAATATGATATAAGTGTGTAGTCTCGCACCTACATGCCACCCTGATGGATGATGCAAAGAGGTCAAGCATAAGAGGGAAGACCCATGGGCACCATGAGGGGTAACCCCACACACCAAGCTTAGGATAGAGAAGGTGGTCTTTATTGCAAGACTAATGGTCACCATGAGAGGTGACCCCAAGCACCAAGCTTAAGATGAAGAAGGTGGCCTTAAGTCAATGGCAAAAGAGAATCCCTAATGGGGGTATTCCAGGGTTAGGGCAAAAGCGGTGGAGATTGACACATTGAAAATGTAAATTGAATTGTTAATTACCTTGATTGTGATAAATAGGTTGTTAGCCTTACGTGTGATATTTTGTTTGTCCCCACATACCGGCATATTCATTTATGTTGACTGACATTTTGTTTATCAACATTTTAGGTACAAATTGAAAAGGACAAACAATAAAGTGGCATATTGTGAAATTAAGAAATAAAGTGCAAGGAGGATTAGTTATAATAGAGTCCATATGTGGATAGAAGTTAGAAATCCAAGTTTTTGAAAAAGGTATGCAAGTTTTTATTTTATTCCATCTTTCAGTATAGTCATGGTAGAATTTAATAATTATTATTGATTATTTGTTGAACATTTGATCTAAGAAATTGGGATAACGGCTCTGACCTCTTGGTCTCCCTTAATTGGGGGTTACCGAAAGGCGGGGTCGTTACATTTGGTATCAGAGCACTGGTTCCTCATCTAATCTTTAGTAATTATTAAATTTTACAAACTCTATAGAACCCAAGGGAGTTATTAGAGGATTTTCCGAAAGACATATGTGTCTAGAAAAGGATCACGTTTGGGGGCTGGCAAGATTTTCCTCTGCACCGCTAGTCAGAATATGAGGACTCCCATATCAATGTGACTGCCTGGCCAATGTCTTAGGAACCGACTCGAAATAAGATACCTTTAGGACTCTCTCATCTATTTTCATCCCTTCTCAACCCTAATTCTGTTAAGATTCTGAGGTTTAGGGTTTTTCTCTCTTTTCCTCACCCTCTTGAGGAGAGGGTACACATGATAAGGTTAAGGAATCCTCCACCCAAATTAATAAAAAGCATGTAAATAAGATGTCATGGACATAAGCTTAATAGTTTAAGCGTAAACTAACGAATAGCTGCATGCTTAGGTCGTATGACATGTGTTGTCATGCCCTCAGGAGAGACCTGAGGTTAGACCCTCTGGTAAGGAGGATGAGTAGAGAGTTGGTCTTGGAGTTAGAGATCTCCATTAAAGGTAGAGACCTGGCACATCCTCTGAGGATGATGCTAACCCTAACCCTAAGTGGTGGTTAGAGATGGATGACACTTTGAGTTAGATGTCATGGTAGACCAGGTGTGTGGGTGGAATTGCTTTTAGTTTGGATACCCATGACGATATGAGCCATGTGAGGTTGGATGACCTAGTACCTTTAGCGACCCAACCCTGGGAAGGGTCGTGCATGGTAGAGTGAAGGATAGCTCCTTCATTGATGAGGTTAGTGTTGACCATATAGAAACCATATGGGCTTATATGAGCATGGCATAGTATGCACCCATAGTACGTCAATAGTGCTAAAAGTAGGCTAAAACACAGGCCAGGAGAGTATGATAGATAGCTTACGAGATGAGCATAAAGAGCTATAGATAATCTAGAGCAAACATAGGTTTCACCCATGTAGGTATGTTGGTAAGCTTGATTCACCTTCGAGAGAGGACCTATAGTAATACGGTTGTTTGTAGGGTTAAGCTCTAGAGAGAGAGAGAGCAGGACCCAAGCTAGTAGGTTGGAAGTTTAGACTCCAGGATATGGGGAACCCTGAGAAGTCGGGCTTGATGCGACCTAAGTGGAAGGTTGGGGTTGCCTTGTACATGGTATCTAGGTTGCCTTTAAAGGAACCAAACCCTAAGAAGAAGGATGAAGCTACTGGTACCTATGAGCATAGGACATAAGTGCTGACCTTCTAAGGATAGGAAGAAGAGTTCCTTAGACCCTGAGGAGGCTTGTAACAAGTTGTGAGGCCTTATACCTAGTTGGTTGTCCTTGAGGAGGACTCAACTCTGAGGTGTTACTCGAGTAGAAGGATAATAGGAAGTGCATGACATACCTTGAACATGCTTGGTATGTGGTTACAGGGTTGAGCATGCAATTGGACATCAGAAAGGTGAACCTAGGGTTCCTAGACCTAAGAGGGGAAGTAGTAGTACTGGGCGTACTTAATGCTCATGATGAGATTTGAGTTTCCATAGATTTGAGCATGGCACTCCTCATGTTTAGAGGAATGGGAAACCCCTTGGATTAAGGTATATGTTTGATGAACCCCTCATATGTAGGTTGGTGACCTATGTATGTATGATGTTGGTCCAATGTTGAGGAATGAGAACAAGTAGGACCTACCATGGATACCTAGCATGGTTTAGTAAGTGGTCCGCTTGCTAGGTATGGGCCTTAGTAGTTTGACAGGGTTATGCATACTCATCTTGATGTAAACCCTAGGAAGTTTGTGACCTTTGTTGCTATTAAGAGATAGTTTCCTCCCATCCTGGGAGAGGACCATTTTTTAGGGTATGAATCAGCTTTTGTTGGGTTTGAGGAAACCCTAAGAGGTCTCATAGAATCTTGAGAAGCTAAGTGGAGAGTACATAGTAAGAGAATGAACCTACAGACCCATAGATAACCATCTCTAAGTGCATGTGGATGAGTTACCATGGAGGTAACCAGAATGGGGCCTGACTGAGGTAGGTAGGTCACCATGATCCCTATGAAAGGATGTAAATCAGACCAAAAATGCCATGAGAGATGATGGAGACTTGGGTAAGGTTTCAAGTTGGATATGTACTATGTTAGAATTCTAAGTCTATCCTAGGGTCAGGTAGGGATAAGACCGATGGAAGTAGGAGTTGCCTAATTCCCTAGTTGTACGTGACCATAGGGTCGGGAGGTAACAACTATCATTGTCTGAGGGCCATGGGTTGGGAGATTGATCACCTTCATGAACTCATGGGACCCAAGGGGAAAATGAGGAGGGCACTCTCTGATGCATAAGGGAAGAGGGATGACCCCAAAAGTGTCGGCACCCTATAGACCTAGAGGAGATGACCAAGGATGGTGTGATGACCCAAGTGGGTTTGAGACCAGTTTTCCATGGAAGTAACCTTCACATCGAGATGTTCATGATATAGAGACATGTGATGCACGTTTCAAATTAGATTTGAAGGTGTACTGGTATGTGGGATGTACCATCTATACTTTTGGAACAAGAATAACTTTGTGTTTGGACGGCCGCCAAATGCTTATTTCCTCTTGTTATAGGGGTGAGAGATAGGACAGTACGCATGCGATACACCAAAAGTAAAGATGATGTGAGTGGAAATGTTGCTATGATGTATGAGGATAGAGATAATAACGTACCCTTATGGAGTGTACGATGTGTGGATGTTGAACAAACACCAATAGAACTAAGGTAGTCATCTTATGAGAATTTTTTTATCATGAGTTATGTGGAACTTATGAACTATACAAGGTAGAGTTCGGTAACCAAGAGAATGAGCTCTGAGTTCCCTTGATGAAGATAGTCTTAGAGTCTGAGATGAGATGATAAGTGGAATACATGGAGGTGTATGTCTTCATTGTTACCTAGCACCTAAAGATGAAAGGTAGTAATGGATGCTCTTCTTGAGATGCAGCTACCTAGCTTAGTTGGAGGGTAGAAGAGGTTGTTAGGTTAACCCTAAGTTTTGAAAAGGAGATATGTTTGGCTAACACTCAGATGTAACAAGATCTGTTGATCAAGTTAGTGGTTGTTTGGTTAGCCAGCCTAGGCCTTGATGTGATAAAAGGATGGTTGTAGAACCTCAGATGCACTTCTCTGGAAAAGAAGGTGATGAAACCCCGACTAGAGTGTTTTTATGAGGAACCAACCTTAAGGAATCATGAAATATAGGAGATCGTGATTTTAAGTCACCAAACACCATGGTACTATTAAGATGGTAAGTTTCGATAGTACTTTGGATGCCCAAGAGGAAGTTGCATGTGGCATGTTGCCATGCTTGACATGAGGTGAAGGACGAACAACTCTAACCCAATGAGTTGATATAGAGGATAAAGAGTCCCTGAGAGGGAATGGGAGTTCATCACTATGGATGTTGTAGTAAGTCTCCCCTGGACCGATGAAGGCCAGGATGCAATGTGTGTGGGCTCTGATCTCCAAACCATGACATAAACATGATTAAAACTTAGCGGAAGCGAATCGGTAATCAGCGGAAGACAAAAATCACGGGAAATTAAAACTTTTTGAGATAAGAACTTGGACCCATAAAACTTCTTTCATAAAGAGAGATAAACTGTTTACATCTCAGGATAATTACTTCTTGAGTAATTATATACATCAAGATACAAAATCTCAAGATCACTATACAAAAGACTCCAAGACCTGAGAGTACAGAGGACACATATGACTGACTCTAACTACACCACATGGCAGGACAATCTCCACCTGAGATTACTGCTGCCCCTGGTGCTGCTGCTGCTGAGACTGATCACCTGTAGGCTGGTTCCTTCGTCTCCGACGTCCACCTAAAAAGTTGAAGTCTACAGGGTGAGACAATTATACATAATTGTCCCAGCGAGAGTTATAACTCTTCGCCAGAAGCTTAATTATAACATCAAAGAATATCTTAAGCAGTAAAGCCTTTAAAGTATTCTATAACAGTTGTAGGTATAACAAGATCTCTACAATTTAGGAGATATGGAGAATATAAACACTATTGCAATGTAACATCAATCAACTAACTTGGAGTTATCTCTAACAAGTTATACTACATGATTGATTATGTTTTACAAACAACATTATGCCCTGTGGAGATGAGGCATACCACTCATACTCCAACTGATCGCTGAGAAGTCACATCAGTATCATACATAGGTCATTAAGAGAGCCGGATTCTCATGACCTTCACCTTCCTCAGTCAGTAAGAGGATCACTTGTAGGACATCTCGTGTCTCTACTACTATAGCTCACCAGGGTAAACTGGTCCTTCGCTATTCTTAGAGTCACAGTGGCGTTCTGTACTCTCTTTGTCATCAGGAGGTTTCATATTTACCTACCACTGATACGGATATCTGTGCTTTCTTCGTCATCAGGAGGTTTCATATTTACCTACCACTGATACAGATATCTGTGCTTTCTTCGTCATCAGGAGGTTTCATGTTTACCTACCATTGATACGGTATGGAATTATAGTGAAGGATGGATGGATTACACATCTACATCACTTTCCTACACTAGGATGTAAGGTTCTACACATCCATGTACCCCACATACTCAAAAGTATGTGCTCCAGAAGTTCCCTGAGGAAAACCTGTTTCACCATCACTTAATCTCTGACAATGATGGATCTATGATCAGGGCTCTACATTATACATGATTAGTTAGGTACATTCAGTATTCTTTAACAACATACATTGTTCTCCAAACAATAACAGTAGCATAGCAGCTATAAAAGAAGAATACTAAATGTAACAGGCCTAACTCATATCAATCATCATTTCTCATTATCCTCATCACAAGTCATCTCTAAGGCATGACTTTGATGGTATTCATGGCTCTCACAGCCCATTATCAGCATAAGATGCCACTGACAAGGCATCAGATTACTTTACTTATTCATAAGGCTAACCACATGCCTTTAATGAATATAACATCAACATCCATACCTGGATATGATTACCTTCATATCAGAACCTGCATGGTTAATACAACTGATAAAGGTAATACAAAAATAAGGAATATACTTCCTACTCTTGTCATAAGAGTTAAATTTCTAATTCACATCAAATAGAGTTTAATACTCAAAAGCATGCCATTACCCTTGAATTAGGGTTTACTATTCACATAACATGTCATCACCCTTGAATTAGGGTTTACTATTCACATAACATGTCATCACCCTTGAATTAGGGTTTACTGTTCACATAACATGTCATCACCCTTGAATTAGGGTTTACTATTCACCTTAAGGTGAATTGAACTCATAACATCATCATATATGAGTAACATCTTCATTGATGCTCTTAGATTAGTTAAAGGTTCATCATTTATCATAATTAGGGTTTCTATGATCTCACACAGGTGGATCATACCCTAATTATGTTCATTCCTGTGCATTGGAGATGCTTTAATTGAGTTTTCACCTGAAAAGGGTACTTTCTCTCTCTAGAAGTACTTTCTCTCTCTAGAAGTACTTTCTCTCTCATCATAAGGTTAGGTGATGTCAACATCACTCTAGATCAGGTCAGATTAAGTTATCATAGGCTAACATAGCCCAAAACATCACCATCATGTGATTAGAGTTTGATTTGATCAAGGTATTACTTAATTTACCCTTTAGGGGTATTTTGGTAATTCACCCCATTGATCATCATCATGGTCAAAATCCTAGTCAATTTAGCCACTTAATATCCTAGGTTATCATTAGGGTTTGATTAGGGCAACATTGAACCATTTATATCATCAATTGATTGAATGAAGTCAACCTTGAATTACATTGATCGATCTCAACCATCAATCTCCAATTGGTTTGAGATCGTTTGAAAGTGTTGACCGTTTAGTCAATTTTGACTTCCAAGACCGCGAGCCCTCCTCTAACTCCAAGACCGCGAGCCTCTTCAAATGGTTCAAGACCGCGAAGCTCAAATTGATGTTAAGACAGCGAGGGTCAAGTTGATGTCAAGACCGCGAGGATCATGAAGACCGTTTGCCCTTCTTTGACCTCAAGACCGCGAGGCCCCTCGTGGTCTTGAGACCGTGATCCCCCTCTCGGTCTTGAGACCGTGAGCCTCCTCACGACCTTGAGACCGCGAGCCTCCTCACGACCATGAGTCCGCGAGCTCACATGGTCTCAACCACTTGGACCATCAACAAGGTTCAATGATACAACCGATAATGTCAACCAATGTTGAAGCCCTCAAAAGGTCAGAGTTATGTTGACCAATTATGAATTGGGTTAATTAAGGCTATGTTTAACCAATTGGTCATTCAATTGACCCTCAATTGTTGACCAATTAGGATTGAAATCGATTCAATTAGGGTCTATCAATGTTCACCCATCAACACTCATCAATGTGACTCAACACAAGGTTGAACCCTTCAATTGAGCTCCAATTGGGCCCAAACTTGGCCCAAACGGTCTTGAGGTCATGTGGGTGGTCCCCACATGGTCTTGAGACCGTTTGCCCAAGATTTCATCAAAGTCTAATGTGATTTGATAGGGGTTGAACCATGATTGAGCCACAAAACAGAATTTTGATTAAATTGATAACTTATTTGCAATTGGGTCCTCAATTGGTCAAATTAGCTTAACCCTAGACCTTCAAACGGTCTTGGGTGATTTTCCTCTCGGTCTTGAGACCGTTTGCCCATCAAATTTTGGATTCTAGTGCAAATTCATCAAGGTCTAACCTATTGAGTTGATGATCATATCAATATTTAATTGCAATATAATTTGGTATAAATGTACCTTCAATTGGTCAACTAATCTTGACCCCAGACCTCCAAACGGTCATGGTTGATTGCCCTCGCGGTCTTGAGACCGTTTGGGTGACCCCTAAACGGTCTTGAGACCGTTTAGGTCAATCAACCCTAAAAACCCTAATTAGGTCACCATAATTTCAGTGCTGATTTCACCTAGGGTTAGCCCTATTATTCACCCTTCAACTCTTAGCCCGTTTGGAATTAGACCATCAAACTTGGTGAGTTGTTAATTAACATTATTTTGAACAGTAATCTCATACGGTCAACGCCTGGTCAACGACCTTACACGGTCTTGAGACCGTTTGCCCAAAAAGGCAATTTCAGACCGTTTGAGAATCAGGAATAAATTCATTTAAATGTGTTACTTAAAAAGGCCATATCTCCCGATTCCTTTGGAGTTAGCCTCCAAAATTTTGAGGGTAATTAGCCTATATAATTAGGAACAGATTTCTTATACGGTCCACGCTCGGTCAACGGGGCCAAACGGTCTTGGAGACCGTTTGCCCCGTCGCGGTCTCGAGACCGTTTGCTCACCTCGCGGTCTTGAGACCGAGAGAGCAAACTGGTGAGACCGTTTAAGGAAGTGAAAAGCGGTGGGTTTTTCTTGGAAATCACGCCTTCATCTCCTAGCTCAAGAACAGTACGAATATCCCATGGATTTGCTTGCAAAATAATAGGGAAAAGTAGGGAAACATGAAGAACTATCATCTAACCGCATATAAGAGATGTATATAGTAAAGCATGGGTTTAGAGTTATAAAACCCGCCTAAAGCTTGCTTATTGAGCTCCAAGCTTTCAAGATCCAAGCTCTAATGGCTTCCTTGAGTTCCCACAGGTTGGCCAAGGTGAAAACTCCAAGGAAGAATGAAAGTAGATGGCTAGAAAGGTAGGGTTTCAAGAGTTAGCCATGAAGTTGACCTTGAATTCAAGTTCTAACCATGGAATTGGGTAAGAAGAGGGATTCAAACCTACCTTGCACCCTTGGTCGTTCCTCTTGAGCTCCAAGACAGTCCTTAGTCGGCCAAGCAAAGAGGAAACAGTGATATGCACGAAGGAAAAGGTCCTTTGCTTGAGAGGTGAAGTATACATATACTTGGGTGATGTTTCATTAAAGGCCCATAAGTTTCCCCATAATTCCAATTAAGTCCTTCCTTCATTACTTTCTCGTCCCTTCATCTTTATTATAAGGACAAACCTTATCTTAAGGTCTAGAAAAAGAAGGCAAAGAA
Source organism: Alisma plantago-aquatica (assembly GCA_963693085.1). Lineage (NCBI taxonomy): Eukaryota > Viridiplantae > Streptophyta > Magnoliopsida > Alismatales > Alismataceae > Alisma > Alisma plantago-aquatica. The sequence continues at coordinate 1,097,423,473 of OY856412.1, read as the reverse complement.
GAACAATCTAATAATAAGGTACATACATAAAGAGATATTGCACATATACCCTGATTATTCAATCACAAGGCATATTTCATAACTTGATATCTCAATTGAGGTGACTCCCTCATAATTTCTTCTCTTAATGATGGCAAGAGTCTAAAATATACATTAGATGACATATTTCACAATTTGCATCCCTGAATTTGGGTAAATTGCATTTTACCCCAAATTAGGGTTTCAAGCACCGAGATTGCTTCCACAGTTGCACCTTGGTGCCCTAGCTTGGGAAATCCATCAAACTTTACCAAAAAGATTCTCATGATGTCTCAACATCAGAGGAACATCTCAACATGTGCAAATTGCAAGCTAACCCTTTTAACTGGGTAAATTGCACATAGGTCCATGTATATCAAAACAATGCTACAACTTTAAATAAAAAGGAGCAAATACTGAAATATATGGTTTCTGAGAAACTTAATTACATGCTCAGAGTTAATCACAAAGATTTAATTACATATTTAGGCAAAACACCTAGGGTTAACTCATAACCCAGGTCAGGGATGTTACAATGTGGGTTATGGTAGATCACCTTACCTAGATGACATGATCTAAGAGAAAGAAAGAGAGTACTGTCAAGGGACAAATCTGGTTGAACTACATATAAGAAAGAGAGATGGTTCAACTACATCATGATGCGAGTTCAAAGGTTCTTGAATATAACCTAAAGATTCACTTCGATAAGCTGGAAGTGTATACATGAAGAACTCGATGTGAGTACAACTTATCACCCCTAACTGGTGGTTAGTATGATCCAGACTAGAGAGTCTGATATGAGCATGTGTGCTCATCCAGGGTGATATATGGGGACAGTTCTTGTCCTATAAAAGGTGTGATGATAGCCACCATAGACTTTATCAGGATGTAACAAGCTCTGTAAGGGAGGATGTTTCGGTCACCGCTTCATGAAGAGGATGTTGGTGGAAAGACCTTGTGAAGGTCAGAGAGACCACAGTGGGTGTAGATGAAGTCACTTTGACCGTGCGATGGCTGAGGAAGCCCAAGGGCGACATGAGTCATGAGCTGATGCAAAGTAGACTGACATGTAGTTCACTATGGGAGAATATGTGATGTAAAAATCCGACCCCTCTAAGCTACAGCTGAGAAAGTTGAGTCCCTGATATATGGGTCCATTTGAGATGGATTGGTGGATATGGTTAATTTTAGTCTTACCCCTCAGGATAACGTGATGTGTTCTATGAGTTCGATCTAGAGAACTATGTGAGGTACCCAAGCCATGTGTTGAGCCATGAACCTATTCAGCTTTATGAGAGGCTAAAATGTCCTGAGTCACCTATGAGGGTATGATATACCAAGGTGAGAGAGATCTCAGATCTAAGAATATAAGATGATGAAGGTTCTTGGGAAGCACCATGGAGAGGGTGAAGCCACATAAGAGCCATGATGGACATGAGAAAGTCTTATCCTGCTTGTTTGTATGTTTGATGGAATTTTGAGGGAAAAATTCCTATAAAAGGGGAAGGATGTTACAACCTCAATTTTGCATTTGTTTTCATAATTGAAATGTAAAGATTTTATGAATTAGACTTAATTGAAAAGATTGTATGCTTTGCTTCAAACAATGGATTACTTTGCAAATATCCCTTTTGATAGGAATTGTGTGATTCCTATTATTAGATTAATCCAATAATGGATATAAAAGAGAAGAAAGGAAGAAAAGTCCAAATAATAGAAAAAGATACAAGATAATGAATATTAAGCAATGATTTATAAAAATACATAGAAATATCTAGAAAGTGGCATTAATGGCCACAATTGAATAAATTTCGTTTATATGTGATTTCTACTGGAAAAAAAATAGGAAAGAGGAAAAAGGAGATGAAAGATAATGAAAAATCCTTGAAAAGAGTTATGTTAATAAAGAAATAAGTAAGATAATATGAAATGAAGAATTTAGATGCGTCAAGAAGGATAATAAGTATCCTTAAAAAAGGAATTTTGAAATATAAGGATTTTTTGGGATCCAAGGAGTCCCAATAGAGAAGAAGAAAGACAAAATGCAAATAATACAAAATAAGAGGATAATGTGATACATAATTAATGAATTTTATGATATTATTAAAAAAGGTACTTTCTTCTATAAGGAAGTATAATTTTGTGGCCAATGGATTAAAAGTGAAGCATAAAGATGTTAAGAGAGATGATTTTCGAATTCCTAAATATCCAATGAATATGGTTTATTAAGAAGATAATTGAGAGAGAGAAGATTACTTCTTAATGAATGAATATGGTTTCCTAGTGGGAAAGGGGCTTGGATATCATGGATGGGCATCCTAGGGCTTTGCTACCCTCCCCTATATAACGGGTAGAACCCTTGGCCAAGTCCAGTAGGATCCCATGCATCCTTCTCTCTTCTTCTTCCTTATCTTCGTCCATAAACCCAAACAAAGGGGAGCAGCGTGATCATGAAGCAACAAGAGCCAAGAAGGAGTTGCAATAGAAGCTTGATGAGCCACGATGCCAGAGAGCAGCTTAGCCATTGTGGCCATGCCCTAAAGCGTGTGCAGCAGCAGTCGTTTGGCTGCAGTGATGGCCGTGAGTTGTAGGCCTGACAAGCGTGAAAATGGCCACGTTGGCTGTGACCAAGTGGCGCCCCATGTGCACAAGGGGGCGGTGGACCTAGGGAGGTGGTTGGCGGCAAGTTTCGTGGCCTAGGGAGGAGAGGCCAGCCCCGCGAAGGGCTGCAATCGGCGACCGTTGCGGTTGTCTGGAGGTTGAAGACGACCTAGGGTAGTTTGGACAGTTATGCCCCTCCATGTATTAAAGAACTGGCAACTTAAGTGAGGGCAAGATGGTCATTTCGTTATGTTTTCAATCGGTCGAGCTATGTTGCATGAGTTGGATGATGTGGCATCCTGCCATTGGTCCAAGTAAGTATTTCTTACAAAAATCATATGTAAATATTGGTAGATCGGAATGGTACATATAGTATATGTATTTTTCTCAGAAAATGCGAGTAATCCATTAAAAATATATTTATAAGATAATTCCTCTTGCAATTTGAAAAGGAGTGGAAGTTATCAACTTTAATGCATTAATGATTAAGAAACCCTAATTTAAGATGATTAATGTATTGAGAGGGGTTATATGGATGATTAAAGTTGATATTAACCTGTTGATTATAAAAAGATGCATTAGATCTAAAAGGATGAACTTTATGTGTAGTTTGATTAATTTAGGATTCCATGTACATAAATGAGCTTTAATGGGCCTTGAAACCCTAATGTTAGTAATTATGATTCTTAATGGCTTTAATTGTTCAAATTCATGCATAAAGCTGAGATATGATGGTTCTAAGTTATTTTGAGTATAAAAGTTCCTAATTGTGGATAAATACCCTTCATTTAGTAATTAGGGTTTTCTAGTGGAATTAAGGATAAATAGAGTTCATATATGAATTAGACTATATGAAATATGAGTTGTCAATTTGAAAGAAACTAAAGGTGATAATTGAGTCTAATAATGATCTTAAAATAACTTAAAAGGATAAAGATGGAAATTTTGGTGTAAAAGGGAAATAATAGACTTAATTGACTTTTAAGTAGGCTTATGATGTTGAAATTTGGGTTTGTGAACTAAGAGAGTGTTAAACGAGATAAAAGTATTATGGAGGCTAAAACCCTAATAAAACCCTAAAGTGGCCTAGAAAGCCTAAGGTGGAATCCAAGTCTATCTTGAGAATGTTTTGGATAAATTATAACACTTGGATGTTATGTATTAATTTCAGGATGTTGTTGATTGCTTGTTTGATTGTTCTTTATCATTATTTCTTGGACATCAAGTTGCTCTGGATCAGGTATGTAGTTAATTATGATGAATCACTTTAGTTTCTCAAAGGTTTTTCCGGATGATTGATTGCATTGAATGCAACGTATCAGTTTGGATGTTCATACTTGCAAATCATAAAGTCACTATGATTATCACAAATATGATACAAGTGTGTAGTCTCACACCTACATGCCACCCTGATGGATGATGCAAAGAGGTCAAGCCCAAGAGGGAAGACCCATGGACACCATGAGGGGTGACCCCAGACACCAAGCTCAGAATAGAGAAGGTGGTCTTTATTACATGACTAATGGGCACCATGAGAGGTGACCCCAGGCACTAAGCTCAGGATGGAGAAGGTGGCCTTAAGTCAATGGAAAAAGAGAAACCCTAATGGGGGTATTCCAGGGTTAGGGCAAAAGAGGTGGAGATTGACACATTGAAAATGTAAATTGAATTGTTAATTACCTTGATTGTGATAAATAGGTTGTTTGCCTTACCTGTGATATTTTGTTTGTCCTCACATACTGGCATATTCATTTATGTTGATCAACATTTTGTTTTTTGGCATTTTAGGTACAAATTGAAAAGGACAAACATTAAAGTGGCATATCGTGAAATAAAGAAATAAAGTGCAAGGAGGATTAGTTAGAATAGAGTCCAGATGTGGAAAGAAGTTAGAAATTCAAGTTTTTGAAAAATGTATGCAAAGTTTTATTTTATTCCAGCTTCAGTATAGTCATGATAAAATTTAATAATTATTACTGATTATTTGTCAAACCTTTTATCCGGGAAATTGGGATAATGGCTCTGACCTCTTGGTCTCCCTTAATTGGGGGTTATCGGGAGGCGGGGTCGTTACAACAAGTTAGTAAGAGATTAGTCTATGAATGTTGTCAAGTCTTGGGACAGGACGTTAGCAGTACATCCTTGGAGACTCCAACTAAATGATTGATGTTGGGTGTGCCGTAACAAGAGAATTAAGTTGTTCTTTGTTATCAATCATGATATAAAATTTTATATGCATGGCCTTAATGCATTGTTTTCTTTTGTATCATGTCTTTATTGTGTTGTTACCAACCTATACTCTTGCACCCAAGGTTCAGGTTCAAGACTTTTGTTCACCTAATTCCTGTGGGGGTCACAGTTGGATAACTCAGGTAGATTCAAACCGAAAGGTATCTACTGAAAGAACAATATGGATGACTAAATGGTAGGGCACACTACACATTGGACTTTGTGGGTGATTGTTAGAGATATGACTGCTACAACCATATTTCTAGCATGGGTTAAGCCCAATATAGTGCAGCTAGTACATGTGAGAGAGGTAGTTTTGTCTCTATTACAAATGGCAAAGAATTTTTATCCCACATTGCACACTCCTAGAACTTTTTTGGTCCTTATATGTAGGATCACATGGGACACTAGTGTCCAAGGGTCCTAGGAGGGTATGCTCACCTCCTTGGTGGGTATGGTGACCACAACACACACAGACGCACGCACACACGCGCGTGCCACTCCACGCCTCACCTCGTCTGGCCAGGCTAGGCCGGGCACGGGCTCGGTCTTGTGGCTTGTGGATTGTAGATTGTGGATTGTGGAGAATGTCTTCCGTTTTCTTTTTGCACTAGGATACAACTTCATAATTAATTATTCATTTAATTAATTATTTCTTTCCTAATCGGGTTTATTAATCATAACTGGAAACTGTCTTTTTTACATAATTTTCCGTAATATGTACAAGAGCAACCGAGTGATCGCGTTTTAATAGGAATAGAATTATTGGGGTGTGTAAGGCTATAAACAAGTCTCCAGTCATTAGGGTTAAATACATCTTTTCGAACACAATTGTCAACTGTTCGAGTGCGTGTTTGCAACCCTAAAGCCGAAGTCTTTTGCCGCCGTCGCTTCCGTGGAGTTAGGTGGAGATCTTCTCTTGGACGTAACAAGTTCGTTCGTCCTCTTCCTTCAAAGGTGCAACCTGTCAGACGGTGGTTCATGCGGTTGCCGAGCTGTACTGGTAATGCACCAGTTCAGCTGCAAAGCTTGAGCGAGACGCCTCTTCTTCAGGTTCGTGACCGGGTCAACTAAGAGAGTGGTGTCTATCCAGAAGGATTGTAAGGCACTAATTTCTTTAAGTATATCACATTCGATTTTCAACGAATGACCTGATTTGGTTCTTCATCTTATTTACTTTTGTTCTCTTGCATTGGTTTATTCTACATTTTCTTATCTGGATCGTCCTAAACTACTAACTTAATTGCACATGTCGTTGTTGCATGTAACGATGTAATTAAAAATTAACAACATAAGGTCCATGTGTGACTCAAATATTTATTTATATTAAAAAAAAGTAAATCTCGTGTTAGAGATGTATTATATATTTTCCTTATTATCTTAATTCTAAATTATGATGTTAATTTTCTACATTAAAAAGGGAAAAGATCCCCAAGAAATAAGGCTCCTAATCCTCCTTTTATAACTTAGATGCTTCCGGACTTAAAGATTGACATATGTTGGGTTCCCCGTAATAACAAGGCAAAATGATACATATGCTATTACAACACTTGGATCAGCATACAAACATTATAGTGACCATTCCGGAGGAATTTTCATGTAATGAAAGGGATACGAATGCGAATGCGATGATTATTTATAGTGCATAGCTTTTTAATATGATAGAATAAAAAATATAGTGTTAGAAGTGTGGATTTGGCGTGTTTCACATCAGGGTATATATGTAAAGTGTATGATCTCCTCCATAACAAGTGTCGCAGATTGAGATAATGTAAGTGAAGTGTATAATTAAACAACGCTCAAAGATCAAGAAAAAATCATTTATCGCCTTATAATGTGGAGTAAATATATTTCATATATCATAAATTTAAATTTTGTTTTCGTTACCAATTTATTTATTTCTTTATTAACGAATGTGCGCTTGAAGGAGGAAATATTATATATTGTTGGTGATCCATCCTCACATAGAGACGTTGGATGTTTTTTTACCATAGTGGGGTACTAGAAAAAGAAATACTGGATGTTTCTTCTATCCCGCTAACATGACTTTACTTTTTACTTGTATGATCAATTTAATTATATATATTTGATTCGTGGCGCTATATAACTGCAGCATCGGATAAAAAAAAAAGTCTAGAACCAAATATATGTAATGGTCCAATTTTAAAGTAAATATCTAGTCAGTCATCTAAATATTGATACTTTATGTTTATTTGTCTACATATACAAGTGATCAATCTTTTATTAGTGTCTATACAATTTGACATATAGTCTTGTGGTTATTTTTCAGTGAAGCGTATGGAGTTTATTTTGACAAAAATGTTACCATATATGATTTCTAAAAGGTGTTATGTTGATTAATCATATTAACTTATTTTTAGAATAATTAAATATTTTATAAAAATTTTGGACCAAAATCCCTTTACAAGTGGAGAGAATAAATGAAATGCAAGTGAAAATAGTATGACTTTTTTTTGCAAGATTTTAGGGTTAATAGCTAGAACTTAAATTTTTATTGCAAACATAGCTAAGAATTTAATCTAGACACATACTTCTATATATTAAAATTCCATTTTTCATAATTTCAATTTTATGTATCAGTGCAATGTCGATGGGTTGAAATGAAAATGATAGTTCTAGTTTGAATCTTATTTGTAAATTAGACTACATTGTCATAGGAATGGAATGTGAATCTAGTTTGTTGGTCATTGTAGATATTGGAAGATTGGAATGTCCAATTGGTTTGTGGATTTCATTGGATGTTGTCGGTTGCAATATGGAATCATATTGTGAATTTGAAATTAAATTTTGGGTCTAAAATCGAATTAGATCGCCACAATTCCAATTGAATTTGATTGTGGGAATAGATTTTGGGTATTATGTTTTCTGTTTGGAAGAATTTTTCGATTGGGAAATCAAATGATATAGACTGTCAACATGAACAAATTGAGGGTTTAGAACTAAAAGGTGTTTTTTGTTTGCAATTATTCTTTTCATAACACTATATTTGCAAGATTTTTTGTGGAACGATGCAATCAAATCTGCATAATTCTGCTCATTCTTGAAGGATTATGCAAATAGAACTATAAAAATCAAGTATTATTATCATGTCGATAATGTACCTAAATTCGTCATTTAAGACTTTCAGGAGACAAATTTTAAATGAAACTATTGTGACAGGTTTTCAGATATGTAATGTCCTACGGAAACTCTATCACGTCCATTTGTGTTAGAAAAATGCCGCTCGACACTTTACCTCAACAATGTTGCAATATTTTTTTTTCTAAATAACAACACTATAACAACCATATATCTGGATTGTGGAAGACCTATCAAATCGGGCCAAAAACTGTTTTGCACCGTGATTGTATTAGAAAATTGTCGCTTTGAAGTTTCTCATGTTGCATAATCATCATTCCCGGAACACTGCCGAGGAGAAAAATCATCGAATGTGTAATGTCAGCTTTTGCATAATATGTGATAGTCGTACCCCAACTAGGTCCTAGCATGACACTCTACATTGGATGTGTTTGCCACAATGATGCTAATTGATTTATCATTTGTTGTTGTGTGGACAATGTTTTAACATCATAATTGGTATCCCTAGAAACCACCTCCAACGACGGAAGGTATAGCTTATGTGGAGATTGTGATCCCTTGCACGTGAGACACCATCTTCTTTGGAGCTTGAAATTCATCCACTTGATCTCGGGCATCTCCCGCCATATCAACTAGGTATACTGGATTGTGATGATGCTTTGCAAGTTGGTCTTTATTTTCACAAAGCTTGGTATGTTTTATTCTACATCATGACTGTCTAATAATGGAACAATGTGCAGAGGAAAATCCTATGAGGATATGGACAAATGACCAAAACATACTCCTCGAGGTAATAAGGGAATGAAGCCATGTTTAATCGAGATATGGGGAAATGCACAATAAAAGTGGTTGACTATCACGTAAATCAAATTGGTGGTAGGTTGGTGAGTGAATTGTTTGGAAGGAGTGTCTTGCCTATATTAACATGGACTCTCCACCCACGGTTGGCACACTGAAAAAGAGAAAAAGAAACAACCCACATATCCCCCACAATCATGTAGCCATGTCTTCCATAGCATAACTTTCTGGTACACCAAAAAGTCTACGCCAATATCAGAGCATCATGATTCATAAAGATGTTTTCTTTAACCCAGAAATGAGAACAATCCAATTATCTTTGTGCACTTTTAAGAAATGGCCTAGAAGTTCATTTTTATAATAAGTTGTGTCTATAGAAAAAGAGCATTAGGTTTTTGTATGGGAAATTTTGTGCGCATATGATCTTTTTACATTCCCCTAGTGAGTAATGAAGTGGATTTACTGGAGTAGATAATAGCACTATCATTTTTGGGTACTCTTTGTGTGCTTTCTTTGAATGTGATTTACGACATTAAAGATCATGTCATCCTAAAAAATCTAAAGTGTGACAAATGAGAACATTAAAATTTATTCCTAACATAACATATATCTAACTCCATGTAAACATTGTTTAACTAAAAAAAGTGACTAAGAAATACTTTGAGTTTGGACACAGATAAATAGATCTATTAGGTGTAATATATTCAAACATTGTGGGTCATCAAGTTGAAGGCATCTACAAGAAGGAATACTTCATAATATTTATAGATGACTATTTCAAGATTTGCCTTTGTCTACCTAATTGCTACAAAATCTGACATAATTGTACTATTTCAAAAAAGTATGAAAAGAAGGTAGAAAGGCAAGTTGAAGAGAAGTTAAGATTAAAAAATGGACAAAAATTTATATCGTATAAATTTCCCACTAAATTTTTTATATCTACACCTTATGAACGAACGAATCATAGGAATTCAAATCTATATGATCTCAAGAAATGGAGGTGTGTTTCCCACTAAATATTTTATATCTACACCTTATGAACAAATGAATTAGAGGAATTCAAATCTATATGATCTCAAGAAATGGGGGTTTGTATCCCAATGTCCTAATACATAGTCAACGTACAGGCAAGATGGAACATGTACATTAAATTATACATTCAATGGGTATTCTAGAAAAATTGACATGTTAGAATTTTTTTCATAAAGGACACCAATGAATAGAGGGATGCAACATTCCTAGATAATTTTTAGGAAGTGGAATGTCAAAATTAAATTATGGAACCTTTATAAATAATAGATGATGATTACTTTGATGATACTATAGTTAATAATTTGGAACCTCAACAAAACATATAGAATGAAAATATAAAAAATGAAAATATACTTATGAATATTGAAAGAAAGAAAAAAATCAACCCATCATTTCCCATAGAAGACAAAGATCGTCACGCACATGGATGAGTGACTATCATGTGTATTCATAATAGACTACATGTTTATTTGTAGACATGGAAGAGGAAAATCACATAGATCATGTGACATGTAAGGAATTACAAAATTCACATGATAAAGGAGCATGGTATGAAGTGAAATAGAACAATGTTTGTGAACTATGTGATTTATGTAAGCATAGAGAGGCCATTGAATGGAAATGGGTATTTGAGAAAAATCTTCAAGCTAATGAGCTCATTAATAAGTTCAAGACCCAATTGATTGCGAAGGGGATTTTGCGAAAGTTTGGAATTCATTACCGAGAAATACATTCTCATGCTACCAAATTTGCATCAACAAAAATGATCTTTGCAATTTGTGCATATCTTGATTTGGAATTGCATCAAATGGGTGTAAGAAAAACAAATTTCCACAATGGGGAATTGAAGAAATATATTTATCTGAATTAAGGGTAGGGATTTCTGGTTGGAGGAAATGATAATTAAGTATATAAGTTTAACAAGTCAATATATGGTTTAAAGCAATCTTCAAGGTAATGGTATCTCAATTTGTTTGATGTTATGGTCTATTTGGGATTTGTCTTGAACACACTAGACAATTGTGTTTATGTCTTGAAAAGTGGGAGCAATTGTCATCTTATCCTTGTGTTTTGATGATATCTTTCTTGTTGGAAACTATATGAACACAATAAAAGACATCCAAAATCAACTTAGTAGAAAATTTAAGAATAAGGGCATGGGTGACGAAATGTACATCCTTAGAATTTTAATTCTTAGGAGTTGGAGTTCTAGATTACTTAGTAAACCAACAAAAAAATTTGCATAGAATATTGAAGAGGCATGGAGTATAAAGCTACTACATAGCCCCTATACATATGAAATGGAAAATAGTTGTTCCAAGAACAATGTCCAAGTAAAGAAGAAGAACCTCTTCATATGTTATATGCTCATGTGAAATGTTGGGCACAAGACTGAACTCAGCATATTTTGTGGGACTGGTGAATTGATATCAAAGTAGTATTGGTCCAACACATTGGGAGGTTGTGAAGTGAATTTTCAAACGTATAAAATCTACATTGCACTACAAACAAGTATTTCAAGAAGAATAGCTTGAAGTACTGGGTTACCCCAATGTGGCCTTTAGGGGTGATAAAGATGACGGAAATTCCACATCCTCACATTTGTACATTTTTGTGGTGCAAGTATCACATGTGGTAGTAAAAAGCAAGGATGTGTATCTAGGTACACAGGAAACTAAGTATGTTGCTAGTAGCTCAGCCACTACCAATGCAATATGGTTTTAGAAGATTTTTCGTTGGTTTTGATCTTTGATTTGATAGATCGTCCAATGCAAAGTATATTATGATACATAAAAAACAACTAGTCTACAAATAGCTCTAAAGGAAGGCACATTGAGGTCCAATATCATTATATTTGAGATTTACAAAAAAGATGAAATAAAAGTCGCATATCTCAATAAGTGATATGCTTGTTAGTTCATTGACAAAAGGATTTTCTACAAAACTCTTAGTAAAACATGTTAGCTTAATGAAATTATGAAGTCACACCGTACAATGAATTTGTATAATTAGTGGAAACACATATAAATAAATAAAAAAGCAAAGGATTATTTGATACATATATAAATGCAGTGGAATAAGTACTTTACATAAATAGTGGAAGCAGCAAAAGACCCAGAAAACTCAAGTGGGTGAGGCCAAGCTATCGTAAGTGAAAAATGTGATCTGTATCAAGAAAAATAAAAATTTGATCAATAGTCACTTCCACTATTAAAAAATAGAAGAATTAGACATTGTCAATGTCATGATTATAACTGAATCAAACATTAAAAATAAACGAACAACAAGAAAATCTTGTTGTCCAAAAAATGTATCATAATTACTTTATGTATATAAATTTGAAGTATCGTGCCACATTTTTTTGAAGGGGGGAGGGGGCGTTTGACATATATGTAAGCAATCCATTAGAAATTTGTTAAACATCTTATTATACAGAAGATGTTCAATCTTTTACAATATCAACCGTAGCAATAATAAGAAACAATGCCATCACTAACTTTAGTAGCCAATAGAATAGAGTAAATGTTTGTGTCTCTTTGTTAGAAAATTATAATTGCTGAATTAGTATCTCAATCTACCAGTATCATGTATGATTAAAATCCAAGATATACAGTACCCTATCCTATTGGATAATGATTTGGTAGTTATAATGTGCATTCGGCATTTCTCTCCCCATTTTTTTAAAGGTTAGCGTTAAAGGATAAATGTTAAATGCACGTTGGTCTCCTATAGATAACATATACGGCACTCGTATGCTAAAATTTCACAATCGCACACATCTGACATCCCAACATGCATACTTGTTGAGTGACGTTAACTACGTCAAAATGCCACCGCTTTTCGCGGTTGAGGCTTATTAATGATCTAGAACCCATATGCACTACATTAATAACTTTTAAGATGACTGCGGTCATTGCGGACATAACAACAAAAATTGAAGAAAGCAAAATCTAGAACAGTACAACATTTAAGATAAAGTTGGTGTCATTCCAAATTAAAATTTTAAATTTATAATCCTGTCAACGGGAGAAAGAATAATAAGAAGTTGGAGCATATGGGTTATTTGCGTAAGCATACTCATTAGTATATATGTGTGATGAATGATTACTCAAAAGAATAAATACAAATTTTACACATTAATATTGCTTTCCTCCTAAATTCGCTTCCCCAAACGAGAAGATTTGATTTCTGTCTTTTATTGTCATGGGTGTTTCTCTAAGATCACACAGAATGGCATGATCACGGTCTGATGTTAGCTAGTTGCTGTTCGTATCGTTGTTTACTCAGTGATACCACGATCACAAAATGTACTCAAATATGTTGTTACAAGTTATTGTTATACTCGTTGTTGCATTTAACTTTATTCTTACATCTATCCTAAAGATATCCTAAAATAAGTTAGTTGGGTGTTTTCATGGTTGAGATTTAATGCAACACATCTGGGACAGCCTTTTGGAACAATAAATTTGGACAGGCAGTTGGGAGTGTTCTATGCTCACAGTTCTTATCCATATCTATACATGAAAGAGTCCATAATCAGAGAGCCAGACCGGGCCAATGTTTACTTTTACAAATATCGATGTGAGGTCGTGACCTAGGGCTATAAATGGGTACGGATAGACCCGCGGACCCACAAATCTGGACCTTTGAAAAATCTGTCACGGGTCTAATCTTTTATACCCGCATACCCTTGGACCCCATATATAAGTTGGTCCAATAATTGGTATGTTTAGACCCAGACCCGCTAGATCCGTGTACCCGCTATACATAAGTAACTACTTAAATAATATGTTATATATATCATACTTTATTAGTCTAATTTTTTTAATTCTTGAGATTATATCCTACTCTAACCATAATCAGGTTGAGACTAATCATATAATTAAGAATTGACTATTCCAGTTACAATAATGAACATCACATGTAAACTTAAAATCAAAATGTCTACTAATTTACATTACTTTTTGCATAAGTTAAATATTATGATGATGACTACAAATATGTAAACAATTAACTCAATTAATGTTAATGTATAAAATACAACATTATCTAATATAACTATTGCATGCTAATATACTATATATTAACAATATCTTGTTGTATTAAATATATAGAACATAGTTATTTCTCTTACATAAACAATATGATGTTTATAGAACCACTTTAACTCAGTTAATGTTAATGTATAAAATATAGCATTATCTAATATAACTATTGCATGTTTTTTTTAGTATCCACTATTGCATGTTAGTATACTATATAATAACAATATATTGTTGTATAAAAATATATAGAACATTGTTATTTCTCTTACATAAACAATATGATGTTTATCGAACTGCTTATCCACATACCCGCTATGATTGTGGGTACGGGTATGGTGCGAGTCCAGATTTTGTATTATGCGAGTCTAGAACCAGAATCGGACCCGCTAAATTAGATGGGTATGGGTATAGATATGACCAGACCCGCACCGTACCCGTACCGTTTACACCCCTACCGTGACCTCAGGTTGCCCCTGGCCCCTAAGTGGGTCCGCCACTGAGTGGAAGGAATGCTAGATGTTCCTTTGGATATGGTCAAATAATCAAAATAGACTCCCCAAGATAATAAGGGTGAAAGTCGTGTTTAACTCCGGTCATTGGGTTATGAGGGAGCACACAACATAAATAGTTGGCTATCAAGTTAATCAAGGAAGCCGTTTGAGACAGAATAGGTTGTTTCGTGGAGTTTCTTATCTATATCAACATAGAATCTCGACTCAGGATTGACATACTGAAAAGTGAAAACAACAAATCATCTAACCATGTCCTCCATAGCTTTCGAGTGTGCCTAAAAGTCTAGAAACCCAACCAATGGGAATGACAGAAGAGTAGACACAGTAGGGAGTGGCGAATCCCACGTCCTTTACGGTCATTGTGGGTTCCCCAACCTTAGCGCCAACTCGCCTGAGAGAGAATTAGGGGCCGTTTCGGTTGAAGCATAGGAAGTTCTGTTTTACATGTGATAGTTACTAGGCTTTAGCACTGCCTCAGTGCTGGACAGCAACATCTAGGCTCAGAGCACAGATTAACACCCCAAATGAATGGCTCCGGAATGAAAGCGGCAGTTGCCAGTGCGTGTAAGAACAGGCCTGCTCAAAATTCCACACATTCATACAATACGCAGTAGAGTAAAATGCAGATGACATTTTTCTGCCACTAAGTAGAGTGAGTTTTATATATAAATCACTGCTATTTTAAAAAGTACCGCCCAAACAGCTCCTTACAGAAAGTAAGCAACAAAGGCATGCTATACGATGATCACTACTACTGGCGCCAATGGGGAAAACTGTTATCACTACCACTGATGCCAAAGTCTCCCTGAAGAAGGAAAGACAGGCAGCTTTAGTAGCTGATGGTGATCACTCAGAGCGAGGACAATGTGGGAAAATTGGCTCCAAGCTATACGGATTCTACTAGAGAAGTCCAGGGAAGAAGATAAGCATGGTGCCAGGAAAGGTGTGGCCGACAGAAACCTTGGGGATTAAGAGGCAAGCGGCAAGAGGAAGAGAAAGTGCAGCGACCATTGCGTGCATTGTAATTCCCAACGGTATTACTATTCTTAGCAGTGTATCTCATGATCCAGCTGAGTAGGCTAATATTCCATTAGAAAGGGAATGGGGGCGGGTTTTCTTCTTTATTAGTGACGGGCAAGGAGCAGCAGTATTGCTTTCGCATTGCATGAGTCGCAAATTGTAAGGATCTGTAAAGAGAGAAAGCAACAAAAGAGAAGAGACCGGTCTGAACTTGGGGTTTAGATCTCAAAATCTAATATCATCAAATGGGGTTCGTGTCCTTACGGAACTATAAACTAATAATTCAAGTTGCATATATAGTTTAGTTTCCATGGACGATATCCCTGAGACATTTATAATGAATGACTCGTACCCTCATGATTACGGACAGGTCACATAATTGTCAAACAGATCAATAAACTTTGATATAATTCTTCTACTTATTATTAATATTTCCTATTAAGAAATGGTTGGCGGCGCAGCTTGCTCTCCATCTACTTTAAATCTCGATACAATTCTTTTACTTACTATTAATATTTGCTCTTATGAATAAACCTCTTAAAATAAAACCTGAATGTTGTTCCTCCAAAACCAATAAACAACTGAAATAAGTAGCGAATCAGGCATAACATGGCTCTTTGGGGAGCTTCTGCCATATACCAATCAAAAGCCACTTGACAAATGCCTAATATTTATGTTTCTTGATAGTAGCTTTGAAATTACAACCTTCGAGCAATTTTGAGAACAGTTACCAAGTATTTCGTTTCAGATTGTCTTCGAGAGTGAAGGTCTAATATTCTGGAATAAACGAACAAAACCAAACACACACTACACATGAACGCAAACATGAATACATACAATATTTAATTTATTTTCTCGGAAACAAAACATTCAGGAGCATTTCATACCTACAAATGTGGTGATCACATCGCAACACATTTACAACTTGTGGAGGACACTCATAGTAGAAAGATTTGTCGTCGACAAAGATATGCAAAAATGTAGGAAAAGCTGGAAGCAGCTTACTCAAGACTTACAGAATACATCTTCATCGTTGTATAAATCAGTAAAGGTGCTTTTCAATAGCTGCACTTCTTTGTGTGAATTGTTTAGTTCCACCCAAAAATGTAATCTAGAACATAAACCAGAACCAAGGAGAATGGATATAACAAAAACGCTATAGAGCATGTCCAGAGTTTGAACGTGGTCCTGAAGCTAGCAAAGAGGCCCATCACCAGACACACAATAAGAATAATTAGCACCTCTGATGAGAAGTCCCATGTCAAGTCTCTTATATAGACGAGTGCCAGAAATATTGCTAAGCACAGTGTATTATTCATAGTCGCTGAGCCATAAATCTGAAACAAATGTCCTGAAAGTGGTCAGAGATCTTTAAAGTTGGTTTCCTTGCACAAATATGTGAGAGAACTTGTATAAAATATGATATCTATTCTAGTCAATATGGAACGTCTTCATCCATTGCTAGGGGTGAGCATTCGGTTAATCCGGTTGGTTATGGTTAATTCGGTCCGGATAAATGATTAATTTGTGATTTGAGATTCTAAACGTTAATCTAACGGAATTGGTGTCGGTTAATTCGGTTATGGTTAATCGGTTAACGGTTAATTCGATTGGTTAATTTGGTTAATCAAATAACATTGTTGTAATAATATTGTATGAAGATTCTGATAAAAAATTTAAACAATTGTTATATTATAACAGTATTGCAAATAACCATAGCGCTATAGAATTTGTAAAAACATGATTAGTATATAATGTGGAGGTTTTTAAAATAAAAGTACAGCTATATAGGAATATATGTGTAGGTTAAACTTTAAAAAAAAATTGTTGACTATTCGGTCAATTCGGTTAACTAAACAGAAGATATTTTTAACCGACAAATTAACCGAACTAGATTAACCAAATTGTCCAAAAAAAAATTAATCATTCGGAAATAACCATTCGGTTAATCGGTTATTAACCAAATTGCTAGACGTGTTACATTGTGAGTTAATTCTGAGCAACTCTGCTTACAATTGATCCTAAGGTAACATAATAAACTCCACCCAGCTAATACTACTTCCTACCAGTGCCTGGACATTCAATGCAGTCATCTGCTGCTTTCCAGTGCTTCTGTTTCACCGCAGAATGAGGAAACTGACCCTATACTAGAGCATAAGGTACATTGATGAAAACTGCATTATACTGAGATCCAACCCAATCTAACAACAATAAATAGTTCCATAGTGCTTCAAAAAGCTTTGTATGTACCTTTACTACACCAGTAACTAAATATATATCTGAACTAACGTGGCATCAGTATACGTTATAACCCACAGCTTGACATCATTAATTATTGATTTCTAATTCCCGAGAAACTATAACAAAGCAACTTCAAATGTGGAAAATGAGGACATATCAACCTAGGAAGCATGCACACTTCCCGGAAGCTCCATTCCACATCTGACACGTGTCCAAAATGATCACGCGGTGGACACTGCCCAGACATCCAAGTCCTGTTTTTTTTATTAGGAGTGGGATATAGCCCAGACACGGCTTGGACAAAGACAAAGTCAGGATATGCCCAACACAAACAAGGAGAAACACAACCATCACTGTATTCAATCTCGTTTCCTACAAATAAACATACATTTGTCTTCTTTCTTTGTTGTCAACCACCACCACTATATTTTTACCGTCCAAAATTTAATCTGCAAAATATTTTATTTTGAGTTCAATCATGTGATATTTAACCCATACTGTTACCTGTGAATAAATTGTCTATAAGGTTGGCTATTATTATGATTACAATGTCCTCTTTAAATGTAGAAAGGTTCTTAAACTATTTAAGCAGCAACAAAAGTGACATTTAGCATTTATGGAAGTTGGAAGAGAATAGCCAATATATTTATGCTACAAGATTAAACAGTTTTAATACCTAAAGGCGATGTGGTGCAGAATGATTGTAGCATTTGACATAGTCACTTGAGTAACAAATATCATGTTTAATTAGTTTCCACTTATTTTAGTTGTTAATTGATATTTTCTAGTTTGGTTTTGTAGAACTTGCGGTTTAGCCCTACATTGGCTACCTTTATAATTAGTCGGTCTTAAATGCCTATATATAAACTATGTAAGCCTCTTTAGAAGGCAAACTTGATGATTGAAATCTTTTGATGAAAGTATTTTCTCTTTGATTAGCTATTAAACTTATTTCAAGTTTAACCATTAGGTTTCGCATTACAATGTCTTCTCAAAAGAGCACATTTGTTTAACATTATGTACATAGATAGTGACAAGGTGATATCTCTGAAATTAAGCCACTTTGTTTCACACAGATTAGATAAGAGAAGTATTCTAGATGGAGTGGCAATTTGCTTGGCATGAAAATAGGATTATTATGATCGTGTAGTTGAATAGGGAGGATGAACAGTTTACACTAATTCTTACGTAAATTCAAATTGTAATCAAGTAGTTGAGAAAATGTATGTGAAGAAAATAACCTCAGAGAACGTTAAAGAAGCAGTTCTTTGTTTCTTGCGGCTGGCAAAAATTATTGCTGAGACAGCTTCACTAGAATTCGTGGCTAGAGGCATGGCAATAAATGATACGAAAAATGAAGGTATTTTTGTGGCACTCGAGAAGTTGTCCACGGCATCGACTAGTGGGTCAGCAAAGATTGCAGCAACAGAAGTTCCTAGAAGCAATAATAATATGGCTTTGATGTAAATCCAAGTAGGATTTTCAATCTGCTCAACACCATCCTCAATCTGCTGAGTCAAACGACCATGCTCTTCACGAGTTCTCTGTAAAGAGTTGTTTAGAAATATTAGCAAAAAAAAAGGACTGTTACAATGATTCTCTAAGAAACGAGCGAGAACAACCAACCTGATCATAAGTATTTACAAACTTTTGACTATATGCACCACTAGGATCAGGAACTGTTTGCTTAGCCTCAAGTAGCCATCTTGAGATTCCAGTTTCAAATTCCTGTGGACTAATTTTACCATCACCTGATGTATCAAGATCTTTCATAACTTTATCTACAGCATAATCCTCATCCACATCCAAGTCAATATTTTCGAGATGGAAACCTATTATCAATGTTCTTAACTCGTTGCGTGTAATTTCTTTATCTGAATCACTATCTATCTTTTCAAATAACCTGTTCAATATAAATAAGTTTGAAACATGACGAGGCCTTAGAGAGGGGAAGGAAATATGATACAGCCAACTCACTTGTTAATAATAGATTTGTCTGGCTGGCCCTCACGGTCAAGAAGTCGTCCAAGGGCATTCTTATGTGCATGCTTCAGAAATCCAGATATTACATGTCTGAGCTTGGCATATTCAATTCTTCGCTTTTGAACAAAAGGTTGATAAATCTAGAGAAACAATAGAAAATCATTACAGTATCAGTTTCCTAATGTGAAATCAGAACATTTCGGATATGAAAGGGCCATTTCGGATATGAAAGGGCCATTAGCAAGAAAGGGCCATTTGTAACATACAAAGGAATGGTGGAAAAAACATGACACATTTTACGGCAAGAACCTCTGGTAGGTTTAGCATGCTAAGGCTAATATGACTCCTGATTATTCGATTATGAAAATGACTAAGAAATATATGTAGTAAACTCTGAATATTAGTAAACAAAAAAAAAGTGCTTAGTTTACTATTTTCTTTTAGCAAACTCTGGGGTTGATAGATGATTTCTTAGGTTCCATGTAGTTCATTATAGAGCCACTCATCATAAATTAGTTGTTGACATCTGAATAGTAAAGGGGGTATTCTTCCCACCATCATTGGTTCCACCACACAACATAGAAATAGGTTATGCTCAAATGTATAGTTAGACCACCACTGAATATACAAAGTTGTTATTACTTAACTGATTCGACGTATTAAATTAGACTACCATGTAGCTGTGAGGCTTAATAAACTAGATCTGTTTTCACACACGTCATTTGATGTCTCCAGTGTACTAGTAGAAATATACTTGACCGATGTGGCACGCGTCAGGAGTAAGAAGATAGGGGAACTTAATTTAATATTATTACACCAAATCATGCCTCTTCCTGCACAATCTGCAATGTGTATGATAATTGTAATGACAACTCAAAATCCTAATGAGTTCATTGCCAAACAGATTTAAATAAAACTTCAAAAAAATCAAAATTAGATATCAGCACACAAGTCCTAAAAATGAAAATTGGAAATTCAAATACTCATAGAAAACTAACTGGGTTCTAGGCTTTATATGGACCCAAACAAGGTCCAAATGAGGTTCTTGTCCTGCATCATTGGCATAATTCGATTGCGTGTAATTTTGTGTGATGTATAGGGACAACAATACACAGATACTCACCATCCAGCACCCACCATGTATGTTTGCATTTCTCCTACCCGAGATATCACACAATTTTGGATGGTTGGAGCAGATGCTCCCTGCTGGGACTCCACGAAGGTCATGGGTGAGATCCATAGAGGTGCACTTAACTAGATCTGCAGCTCGTCTGCATTTGCCATCTTCCTGTCCTACATATACATTAGATGGGCCTAGGAGTGAGTGGAAAGATGGATGAATTAGTTGGGGACAGCTGTAGAGGCTGTAGGACAGAAGTCAATAGACAGGAAAAAGGGAAATAGGAGGAAACAATGTGGCAGAATTTCCAGGTTGACAAATAACGTGATAGATAACAGCATCAGCAAAAAACTGGATTTAGTTGGGATTAAATTTCACCCATAACTGAAACACTGATACATATTTCCCACCAGAATCATCGTCCAAACTGACAGCTGGATATACCATTGCTATAGTATGGATGAGCACAGACTGGTTCAGACAGGGGGTGCTTGTATTATTTTCCAAGATAATGTTGTAGCAAAATATCTCTTCACCTGTCCTGGTACTGATTGGTTCGATATTTGAATTTAACTTATAGCTACCAAGTTATCAAGGTGCATTTGATTCGGGCTATCAGATCTTCAATTTGTTAAGTGCCTACTCATAATCATTATGTGGTAACATAGCAGCGAGCCTCTGAAATGTGCATGGAGGCTCTTATTTTTGAACCACATGCCTTACATTAGAGGTAATGACTTTGCATGAGCCACAGGGTCCAAAGCATAAGCACCATTTCTTGGAAAATTGGTCTCCACAGGTGCATATACCCTTGTTTATATCTATGTGTCACCTTGCCACACCGTATGCTAATCAGTCTACTAAGAGGTCCCTGGCCGGATATGCGCCCCTTAATTGATTAAGCAATCGATCAAACTCCGCTTTTCAAAAAACCAACTACTTATGCCCATACATACACACATACACAAGCATCTACAAGGATGTGCATCTCCATTGGCTACGTTGGATAAAATTCAAACGTGGAATCCCAATGTATGCAGGAAGTGCATGTTGAGTGATAATGGGGAGAACACGGTGACAAATTTCTAATGAAGATAGTTTGGCTGTAAATGTTTCTAGAAGTGTACAGTATAGAAAGCACAAATAGCAGTGTCAACAAGGAATGAGGTATCGTCGGTATTGGCAGTATTTCGGTCAAAATACCGATACCGACGGATGCCGACACAGATACATGCGAACTTACCGTTAGGATAGCAAATACCGGCATCTCGGTGGGCTTACCGCCAAATATTGGGGGTACCGGTGCAAAATGCACCATTTACCCACCGGTACAAGGCGGCATGGGCGGTATACCGCCCGATACGCCGACAATTGCGAGTGTGCGTTGTTGCTGCTGTTAGAAGAGGAAAACCTTGGGGATTTTGGGCAATTTTTGAGATTGGAGCTCGAATCAGCCCTAACCAATGTATATATAGTTTTCTTGCATTTCCCACCATTTCCAACCCCTCCCCTTGCTATTTCCTTCTATTCTCACCCAAAAAATTCACCAAATACCCTCAAATCCTAGATCTACTCCAAAATACTTATGATTAATTCTATTTATCACTAAATCTATGATTATATTTTATAATTCTACTGATTTATGACTAGATCTACCGAATTAGCACACTAATAATCAACATTACTATGTAATTTCACTAATTAATAGTAATAATACAATTAGTACTATTAATAATAGGTATTTAATTTAGGTTTAGTAGAAGAAGTTCTATCAAAGACTAACATGAACATATATAAACATAAATATACTCAATACATTTATCTATTCGCTTTTTATTCATTAAATATGATGAAAATAAAAAACATTTTTTCTATTTAATTGTGTGTTAATGTGTATAAGATGAAACTAGTATTTGGAAACCTATCACTTGTCTTTTTAATAAGTAAATATCATATTTTATAATTTTATAAATAATTTCAGACTTTATTTATTTTTAAAATATTTTTTCTTCAAATTAAAAATCTTAAAAAACATTGTATTTGATTCTATAATTACGAGGTATTATGCACTTAAAACGTTGTTTTTTTATTCTATAATACATGAAATAAATCTATTTTGTTCACTTAATGGCTTATTTTGTTTGATATTAGTATTGTAAAATGCACATTTGTTACTTGTAGTACTTTTGGCTAAATGTGAAGTTACTAATACATCATTTGCTTTGCTTGTTTGACTGTCTTTTTCAGTATTGATTTTTTACTTTTGAGAAGATATCTTCGTCTTCAAGTGACGCTGAGGGTGTTTGGGCTGGTCATGCTGCAACAAAGGATGTGAATTTCGTATGGAGTCACTGCACACCTATTCGTGGGAGTGGGAATAGGGCAAAGATTATCTGCAACTACTGTAAGAAAACAATTGGTAGGGGGTTACTAGATTCAAGAGTCACATCACTGGAGGTGAAAAAAATGTGGCAATGTGCCAGAAGTGCCCCCCAAGTGTTAGGGACAAGAAGCCGGCGGGAGCAAAGAGGCAAAAACCACAAAAGTTGAAGTAGGTTGAAAACGCTTACACAGATACACTCTTTGATGTTAGGGCCGCTAGTTCTTCAACTGAATCAAATGATGATATTGTATATCCTCCAGGGTGAGATACAATTTATACACGTCATATGTATATGTGTGCACTCAGAGACTCTCGCAAAAGTGAGTGGGATAGGGAGGAGGCAGCTCGACATATGAGGAGATATGGGCCATCAGGTGTAGGTGGAGGTAGTGGGGCTACACGTGTTCCTATTGTTGACCTTAGTGTTCTCATATGCCCCGCATGAGGCCACATATGCGTATGCGGCCCTCAACCGCTCTACATATGACTATGCAGTGCTATTTTCGACATGGACCGAATATGAGGCCTACGGTCCGCATATGCGACTGCTTAGGCCCCGCATTTCATTTGGTGACTTAAGTAAAAAAACCTCAAATAAAATCAACCAAATTAAATGACAAATTCTTCTATATAGTTGGTTTTAGATCACATATTGAAATTTGCTACCTCAGTAATAATTCTATTTTGAATGAGTGGTGCAAAATATATTATTACATTTTACAATTGTCAATGTTTTATTATGCTCTTTCCTTTGCTCTTTTTTCTCTGTTCTATTTTGCTCTAAGATTAGAACATGTTGCACTTGCAATAGTTCTTATTTTGTCTTGTATAAAAGGGAAATCTATTGCAGATATTACTTGGATATGATATTTTCTTTTAAAAAATATCAAATTTGTGTGCTGCCTAGGGAGTAATTTATATTCCCTACAACGTTTTCTTCTCTATTTATTACTGACTTGATTTCCTCATATCATTTTGATGTTTTGATTTTATTTTTGATGTTCTTTTTCTATTTCTACTTTGAACTACCATGTGTTGTGTTACTGTGATTATTCTCACTGTGTTCATTCAATAAATCTTCTGCTATGAACTGCATGTGTTAGTGTGTTGTGTTATTTGTATATTCTAGTACATTATATAAACTTAGGGTTTTGTTGATTGATTTTCTTCTTGATGATTGAAAAATATGTGTTTCTTCTTCCATGATGTAATGATCCGTTAGTACATTTTGGGCTATCAGGCTATGATACTAGATAGTATGAAATTTTTTATTATGATCATATTTTTTAATTAAATATATGTATAAAATATATATTTTATTAGAAAAATCCAAAAATGCATATACCCCGCTTATGCTCCCGCATTCCGCTTATACTCTATGCAGTACTCTGACCGAACGCATACCGCAAAATGCATTTCAGAACATTAGTTGACCTAGATGATGATGAAGATCAACATGCTCAACATAAAAGAAACAAAGGCACCATTGATACACTTTTTCGTTCTTCGAGTGCGAGAATGAAGCATTTGATGAGCCAGGGGTTAGGAAGCCTGATGCTAGGCAAAAAACCCTAAAAGAAATGTTTACTGGTGCGAAAGTGAAGTTTGGCAAGGCAGTGGGTAAGTTCTTCTTTGCTCATGGTATACCCACACATGTTGCAACTGAACCCTATCTCCAGCACATGGTAGATGTGATAGGGGAGTTCGGTACGGGCATCAAAGCCCCCACATCAGCCCCTTTTTTGTTATCAATTTAGTTAAGTTTCCCTAAAAGAAAGTGGTTTTCCATGTAAATTCTCTTCTCTCTCTTATACGATCTAAATGAAAACGTGAACTTGTCCGATTTTCCATCAACCCAATGGACTTGCTGCCAAAAATCCCGGGAAAACGCAAAAAAGGCCGATTGGCCATCGACGCAATGGACTTGCTGCCAAAAATCCCGGCATATGTATTGATGAACAAGTATCTTCCCAAGAGAAGAAAAATCTACATGTATGAATTTCAAACCAGAAACAATTGTCGTCTGAATATGGCGTCACACTCATGTGTAATGGGTGGACTAGTGGAAACAGAAAGTAAATTATTAAATTTGTTGCACAGCGTTGTGGATCGACTGGTTTTCCAGACTTTGTTGATGCTTCTGGTGAAGTCAGGAATTATGCATACATCAAGAAGCTAATGAAAACATACATCAAGAAGGTAGGGGTTAAGAATGTGATGCAGATAGTGACTGATAAATGGCTCTAACTTCAAGAAGGACGGTGAAAGTATAATGAAGAGATATCCGGTCTACTAGACACCATGTACTGCCCACTGCATAGATCTGATTCTTAAGGACATGAGCACGATTGATTACATCAAAGGTGTGACAATTGATGGTAGGTTGATCACAGGTTTCATCTACAACCATTCCTTCTTGTTTAATGCAATGAGGCGGCCTGAGTACTGTGGGGGTGATCTAATTAGACCAGGGGTGACTAGATTTGCAACAAATGACTTGGCCTTGAATTCATTAAAGTCAAAAGGGGTGAACTTAGGAGGCTTTTCAATGGCTTGGAGTGGACCTCCATGAAGGAGCACAACACCCCGGTTTGGCAGAAGGATCGAAGAACTAATTGCCAGTCGGGCTTTCTTGGATAAGGTTGCAAAGGTACTACAGATAATGGAACCTAATATCAAAGTATTGAGGCTGGTAGATGGTGACAAAGCCACGACAATGCCTTGTATGATGCAATGCAAGTAATGGTGGAAAGTATTAAAAAAGCAGCTCCTAGGTCCAATTCACAGTACTTGTCAATTGTAGACAAGCGTTGGATAGATATGCTTTTGCATCCACTGCATAAAGCAGGTATATAATTATTTTCTTCTAAATTATACTTTCTTCTGATTTATTTTCTAACTATATAACTCGGTCTAAAATCTAAATCTTATTTCCTTATTTGAAATTATTGACAACTTACTATCAGAATCCGAGGTTGCAATACTCACAAAAATTGGGCTTAGATGGGACTCTAATGAATGTTGTGAGAGATATAATAACATATTCTTTACCTCTATAGCAGAGTGCACCATAGTGATGGATGAGGTATATAACTATATATTTGATTAATACATTAATTGTGTAACTTACATGAAGTCATGAACACATTCTTGTTTGATGTTTCATCATCTGATTCTGAAGTCTGAACATCTTAAATATTTTTACAGTTGCGACAGTTTCGTGAAGGCACTGGTTGTTTTGGTCATCCAAATGCAGTTGCCGACCGTGAGGAGGGTGATCCTTGTGAGTGGTGGGTTTGAAATGGAATGGATGCCCCCATCTAAGAAAAGTGGTTGTTCGTATCCTTTTTCAAACAACATCTGCAGGAGGTTGTAAAAGAAATTGGAGCACTTTCAATTTAATATACTCAAAGAGAAGGAACAAGTTGGGGGCAAACAGGCTGAGAGATCTGGTATATATTCAGTACAATATGCGGTTGAGGGCTAGAGCAATATGAGATGCCAACTACAAGGAAGTGGATTTTGTTGTCGTCCATGATCCCATTGACACCGCATACACATTCAACCCATCCAGGCGTAGAGGCATAGAAGAAATTGATGATTCAGAAGATTCTTTAGAAGAATAGATGAATGAGAGGTTGTCCCATTTTTTATAATCTAGATGGTCGTTCGTATCCATACATAGAAGAGCAATTTGAAGCAGATTATGATATTAATGTTGATCAAACTCCACCTGAAAGACTTAAGCTTGAGCCTGAGCATCAAAATATTGATATGGAAATCAATAGAGAAATGGAAGAAGAGTTGGGTAGCACAAATTCTTCTTCTTCAAAGACAGCATATGGGTCCAATTCCAAATCCAAGTCGAATGATGGTGGTGGCAATGATGGAGGCAGCGGTTAGCGCTCTCCAAAATATCCTCCTACTGCTGATCCTGAGAATGATGATCGTCCTTATGTTACTAGGGTTGCACCTTCTCCTCCAGCAAAAAAAGAATATTCCATGCCTGATAAAACTTTTCAAAGAAGAAAAACTCAAACCCGCAAAGACCATCGTGCATTACCACCTGAGGCTACAACAACTACAGGCTCCTACAGATACAACAGTGATTATTATTCTGATATTGCTGATTCATTTGGGAGCATGAGTATTTTAGCTTCTAATTCTCAATCTCGACATGATTCAATGTTAGGCTTTGGCGATATGCTATTTGGGCAAACACATGCACAACCCTACCCATCTCATTCTCAATATGGGTATTCTGGATATCAAAATGAGCCACTACCACCACAACTAGAAGTAGAACGTCATATTAGATATACATATAGTGCAAATATCTCAGGCACACATGAAAGTTATCAGTAAAACTCCCTTGCATTCTCTGAGGATGGTGGGCAAACATGGAGTGGTGGTCGTTCAGTTGTTCCTATTTCTTCGATCCCCATACTTCCTATGGTTGTTCTTGTAGCTATTTAGCCTATTCCTCAAGCAAGTCAACTTTCTCGAGTTCCTCCACCTACATTTGAAAGCAAGAGAAAAAATCTCCGAGATTTAGAAGAGCATTTTTCAAAGATTGGGATGATACAATTTGTCAATAATGATGTGTATGAGGAGCATGTGACTACATACAACCACCTTTATAGGATGCACATGTCATGGCCACAATATCTCAATAATATCAAACTCATTATTGTATGGAGAACCAGCGTGCCGCTCAACATCCAGCTGATGTGAGTTGGTAAGTAAATATGTTATTCATATGTTCTAAATTGTATATTATTGCATAATTGTTTGTATTTAAGATTGTGGATTGTGCTAGTAAAATTTCACATCTTCATTCCTACATTGTCATTGAAATCCTTCATTCAAAATCCCAACAAAACAGGACAGATTCCTTACCTCCCACATGATGGACCCCCCCCTACACACCCAATGTAGAATTTATTGCATAAAACAATGCATTTAGGTGTAGAGTTACACTTGTAAAATTTCATGAATTAATTTGTTCATTTTGGCATCGAAACGGCTAGGATTGCATCTGTCGAAATTTCCGTCGGTATACCGGTAAATCCTGTTTCCAAGTTGTCGAAACGGTGTCAGTATCGGTCACCTCGTTCCTTGAGTATGAATAGTGATCTATTCTTTGTAAGGGTGTTGTGTTAGATTGCATCTAAACCTTTGACCTCATATAATTTTAAGAGAACGTGAATAATATTTACCTCATTCTGATATGTACATGTGTACACACATAACCGACAAGGTTGACTAAGTGGTTCACTTCAAGTTGTAAATGAAGTGACCCACAAATCCTTAAAAAACATCATTGTTTTCTCTCCCCGATGCACGCCCAAGGGTTTGTGTTGTTATTAGCAACAGGGGGCTAGCCCTATTGTTGTTCACACACATGCACATGCGCACGCGAATGTGCGCACACACACACACACACAAACATATACATACATACATTTCACTATATATAAAAACAGAATAGTTATATATTTATACATACACATTTTAATACGCATAACAAAATTTCACACAAATATATTTGTATATTTATGTGCATATGCACACCTTTTGATATGGATAATACATATATAAAATACCTTTTTAAATAGATATATAATATGCCTACAGATTCACACATTCGCACACATATCTATATATTTATGTATAATTTTTTAATTAGTTACATATACACACACTTTACACATATATTGGTACATTTATATGTATAAATTTCAATATTTTGTACATATATTAAACCAATTCCATATTAACATACACATATCTGCACACACAAAACATACCATCCATTTATATTAATTTGATAGATAAAATTTATATATAATGCATATACTACATATTGTTAATATATGTCTTTACTTATTGTCCTATTATTTTACATTTCTATAAGGACCTACTTGTAATTGTTCCACTATTATATATATCAGGGTACACACATGGTGTAACACTACGCTTTCTCAATTTACTGTTTCTCATGGTACCAGAGCAGGGCTAGATCCGGAGGGGCGTCATCTCTCTCCCTCCCTCCTTCTCCTTCTCTCTTTCTCTTCCGGCGCCCCCCACCTCCCCCCGCGCCGCACCGCCCGCCGTGCCGGCCGCCGCTGCTACTTTGTGCAGCCGGCTGCTGCCGCCGTCACCGGGAGGGCTACTTCTCTCCTTTGGCTTGATCTAGGATCTGCTATCCTCCCGCCTCGCTCTGTAGATCTGGTCTAATTTTCTTCGGCTTGGACTCCTGCCTGCCCGTGTCGGCCCTTGAGCCGCCGAGTTTTTTTGTTGTGCATAGGCATAGCCCGTATGTAACTGATATGTCCAGTCTTTCTATTGTGCCTATTTCCGCCTAGCTGAGGAACTAGGCGGTCGTCTTCTGCCTGTGCCTGCCTGTTCATACTCACCTTCGGTGTCGGTGCTCTACCTGTCATGGCGTCTTCACATGATGATTTGCGTCATCAGGTTACTACTGTTAAGCTGGATGGGCGCAACTACCACCATTGGGTTTGTTCTATGCAGATTTATGTAAAATCCCAAGGGAAACATTCTCATCTGACGCGTGATCCGCCTCCTATGCCTGCTGCCAATGCCGACTCTAAGGATGTCAAAGCTTATGATGACTGGGTCAAAGATGATTCCACCGTGATGACCTGGATTCTCAACAGCAGTGAGACAAAAATCAATGTCACCTTACTATACCTGCCTACAGCAAAGCAGATGTGGGATCAGCTTGCTAGCACTTACTCTCATAGCCAGAATTCCAAGGTGTTTGATATCACCAAGTAGCTGACCCGTCTACACTTCTCGGGATCTGACATTACTGATTACTTATCTGCCTTTAAGGGACTCTGGGGAGAATTGGAGGCCTACCATCCCTTGTCTACTGACTTGGCTACCATGCAAAGTCAACGCCAGGAGTTGTAGGTGGTTCAGTTCCTGTGTGGTTTACCGGAATCCTATGCATGGGGTTGTGGATCAGATTCTTGCCAGTGATCCACTGCCTACATTACATAGTGTGTTTCAGCATCTTCAGCGGCTGCCGGGCTCCTCGTCTGAGTCACCTTCTGACACTGGAGATACTACTACCCTTATTGCTATGTCCGGCCGAGGTCGTGGCCGCGGCCGTGGTCGTTTTCAGGAGAACCGTCCTCCTCTTGGCGCTGGAAGGGGGTGGAGTTCGTCTGGTCGTGGAGCACCCTCTGGTCCTCCCAACGCTGTCTGTCCTCAGACTGGTCAGCGTTTCTGCAGTTTCTGTGGCCGGTCTAATCATATTGAAGAAAAATGTTGGGAGAAATATGGGAAGCCGGCCTGGGCCAATGCGGCTTCTGATGCCCATGCTACCTTTGAGGTAGCATCACAACCTACTACCACTGATGCATCAAGTTCCAATACTGTTGACTTTATCCATTCGGAGGTGGAGCGTCTACTGCTCGAGCGTACTGGATCATCCTCTGGAGCTGCCACTGGAGCTCATGCTGCTACATATTCTGGTTGTGATACTGCTTTCATCAGTGCACCCTCGCCTAGTACTGGTAATAAAAAATGGGTGATTGATTCGGGTGCCTCATCTCATATCTCTGGAAATCGGTCCCTTTTCAAAACCTTATCTAGACCGGTCTCTAATTCCTCTGTTATGCTTGTTGATGGCTCCAAGACTGCTATATCTGGGATTGGAGACATAGTTTCTCATTTTTTGTTAAAATCTACTCTATATGTGCCTCGCTTTCCACTGAACTTATTATCTGTTAGCAAAATTGTACGTAGCTTGAACTGCAGTCTCACATTCATTCCTGGTACTTGTACTTTTTAGGACCTTCGCACGAGGGCGAAGATTGGTGGGGGGCATGAAGGACCTGATGGCCTATATTATCTGGATGAATTGAAAAGGACTGACAACTTGGCGCTAGCTTCAGCTCTAGCTTCATCAGTTTCAGCATTACAGTGACACTATAGACTAGGACACCCATCTTTTGAGAAGCTGAAACATGTCATCTCTGGTGTAGGAATGCATGGTTTTCAGTGCGAGTTGTGTCAGTTAGGTAAACAGTATAGGACTGTCTATCCTAAACGATCCCAGATTAGTAGTAAAAACATTTTTGAACTTGTTCATGCTGATGTATGGGGTCTGTGTCATGTTCCGAGTCTGTCTGGCAATAAATATTTTATTCTGTTTATTGATGATTTTTCTCGTGCCACTTGGTTGTTTCTGTTGAAAAATCGGTCTCAAGTTCTATCTACAATAAAATTCTTTTTTGCTGAAATAAAAACTCAATATTCTATGCCTGTTAAAATTCTGAGAACCGACAATGCTTTAGAGTTTGTTCAGAAAGAAGTTGGACTGTTTTGTCGATCTATTGGTACTATTCATCAGGCATCGTGTGCCTATACGCCTCAACAAAATGGAGTTGCGGAGCGGAAAAATAGACATTTACTTGAGGTCGCTAGAACCATAATGATGCATTCTAATGTACCTAGACTTTTCTGGCCAGAAGCTATCCTAACTGCCTGCTTTTTGATTAATAGAATGTTGTCTTCTGTTATTGGCAACAAGATTCCTGTACAGGTTCTACAACCTAATGTACCTCTGTTTTCTATACCTCCACGGATATTTGGTTCTACCTATTTTGTGTGGTTACTTGGACCGAACTATGATAAATTATCTGTTGGATAAATTGGACATTATGATAAATCCCTTTGTTTCGATGATGACAAACATTTCATTCTTGTTGATCTAACGAGCTACTTGAGTGTGCAGGATTAAGGTGGATGACAAAGCAACTAGGGAAAATCCAAAGAGCTTACATATTTATATTTCCATGCAATGTAATCACTGTTGTAAAAAACTTGTACAAATATATAATGTACAAGTACTTAGATTGCATGTAAATCAAGCGTTGGATCTTCCTAGCTAAACACCACACTTAGATAGGTCATCCCCTTCAAATAGGATCACATATGCACACTCATACACATGCTTAGTGGTTAATTAAAAGATTGAAAACAGAGTCAATCTCGGTCGATCACACTCCTCGACCGAGACACTCTCGGTCGACAAACTTCTCGACCGAGATTGACCAAAAGTAGCCGTTAGACACAGCAGTGGACAGTTGCAAATAAACGTTAATCCAGAGAGCCTGTCGGTCGACAAAACTTCGACCGAGTAGGTATCTCGGTCGACAAATTGTCGACCGAGATGGTCTCTGACAGCAACTGCAGAATAAAGCAACTAGCCGTTACTAACGCACCTAACTTATACCTAACGGCTAGTTAAGCACTAAGAAGCCCCTAGAAGTTGTCTAGAACGTCCTTAAGTATTCATAGGCCACTCCTATAAATAGGACATGCCTTAGGACACCAAAACACACCTAAGATATACTTGTGCCATACTTGAGCTCAATACTCACTTGCAATCTGTTTTAGAGCAATAGAGCAATTCCTACACTTGCCATTCATTCTTATTGCTCACATTTCGTGTCCTATAGGCTAGTATCTCCTATCCACTACAATCACATTGTCATACACATTGGTTAGGAGATCTACACGCTTGATATAGGCAAATCAAGCCTTGGGCTTAAAGGATAAGTTGTAATTTCCTTTTTCCTTCTTGTTCCTTTGTATCTTTTGTACTCTCCTTGCTACTCCTAGGGTTGGAGGCTGCGGATTGGAGAGGGTTGACTTCTCAGGTGGAGAAGGGGACTTCAAGCTACTTCAAGAAGGCTATCGCACGGGAAGCTACTTTAGAAGGCTGGTGCAACGGGAGTTGGTGCACCTACTTCAAGGGAAGGCTGCTTCAAGGTTGGGCGATTACTTCTAGGTGAAGGCTGCTTGAAGGGTTTGGGAAAAGAAATTGTATTTTATGTAAAGTCCTTGCGAGGTAATAAAATAAATTTCTTTTCAAATCCCGGTTGGGTAAGCAACCGGGTAGTGGACTGACGGCTATAGTATTTGCTATAGTTGGAACCACTCTAAACCCTGTGTCTCCTTGTCCAATATTCTCATTGTGGTTGTTTGAGTTCAATAATTGTTAAATTATCTATAAAACTCTATTCACCCCCCCTCTAGTAGTTTTCAATTGGTATCAGAGCAGGCTTCAAGGAACCCTAACAAGGTCTTGAAGAAATGGGTGATGGAGTGCTCAACAACCTCAACATTGAAGGGACACTTGTTGCTAGGCCTCCACCGTTCGATGGAACAAACTACCAATATTGGAAGAGGAGGATGCAATTTTACTTCCAAGGAATCAACTGGGAGTTATGGAGAATGGTGTCTACTCCATATGTGCTTCCTCAAAACGAATTTGCGGAATGGGATGCAAATACGGTAAAACTAGCCCAAATGAATGCAAAAGCTGTAAGTATTTTATATTGTTCTATTTCAGTAGGAGAATTTAATAGAATATCAAATTGTGATACAGCTTATGACATTTGGCATAAACTATCTATAACCTATGAGGGTACAGCCCAAGTTAGAAATTCCAAAGTTAGCATGCTTAAAACGAAATTTGAACATTTTTGTATGGATCTTAATGAGTCTATTAGTGAAATGTTTTCAAAATTCTCTACTATTGTTAATGGTTTAAGTGCCCTAGGAAAACCTATTCTTGAGGAAGATCAGGTATCAAAAATTCTTCGATCACTTCCTCCGAAATACAAGCCAAAGGTGACAGCCATTGCAGAAGCAAATGACCTCACTCGACTCAAAATGGAGCAACTCATTGGCAATTTAGAAGCTCATGAGGCAGATCTAGAAGAGGAAGAAAGAAGAGAACAAGAACGTCAACATGGGAAAAGGAAGGACATTGCATTCAAAGCTTCAACTAGAGACAATCATGACACAAGTGAAGATGATAGTGAAGAAGAAACTCTCGTTGTAAATGGTAAGCAATATAAAAGTTTTAAGACTAACAAAACTTCTAGTGTTTCTTCTTCCAGGTGCTTCGAATGTGGTAAGAAAGGACATATGAAAAGTGATTGTCCAACACTCAAGAAAGGGAAGAAATCATCTCACAAAAAGAAAGAAAAAGCATATCGAGCTGCATGGGATGATTCAAGTGATGATAGCGATGATGAAGAAGTAGAATGCCTCATTGCTACAACAAATGAAGACGAAGAAGAGGTAAGTCTTTATGATCTACCAAAAGAAGATATAATTGCTAGTCTTCAAGATACTCATCAGAAATATATTGAGTGCAAGAAGAAACTTAAGAAAGCAAATAAAGATTTAAATGCTAAACTTCTTGCTCTTGTATCCGAAAATGAAAATCTCAAAAAGGAAAATGAAGATTATGTTCTTAAGTTAAAATCGGTAGAAGCTAATTGTAATCTTCTTTCCTTAGAAAAGTCAAATTTGCAAACTCAAGTGAATGATCTTCAGAAACAACCTATTCAATGTTCACATTTAGATTATGATGAGGTTGTCAAAGAAAGAAACTTTCTAGTATTCAATTTAGATCAGGCAAAGAAAGATATTGCTAAGTTACAAAGAAATGTAAATGAGTTAAGAGGAAATGACATACTTGAAAATATTCTGAAAATTTCCTCTAGTTATAATGGAAGAAGAGGATTAGGATACGATCCAAGGAGAATAAAACCCAAAAGAGTCCAAGCATCCAAGACTAAGATTATGTTTGTACCTAGGAATACAACTCCTAGAAATGAAGTTGACTCCATCAGCTGTCATTATTGCATGCGTCTTGGACACTATTCATTTTCATGCCCATTTAAGAAAAAGAAAGATGAGTTAGCTTGGATTCCTAAAACTTAGTAGCTTAAAAATAAATAGTTGAGATTGGACCTAAACTGATTCTTGATATCATAATGTCTTATCTCAACACAATTGAGCTCTACTTTGTATATTTCTTTTTGCTTGAAAATGATTTCTGAACACTTTTCAGAAACTTGGTCGGTCGAGGTACTGTCGACCGAGTAAACCTCGGTCGAGAAGCTGTCGACCGAGCATGTCACTGTTTTTCAGAATGTTGTAAAATTGCTGCATTCTTGTGAAATTAATTAAAATTGCTGTCTATTTGTGGTTAATAACTGTACAATAAAGCATAAGATATGGAAATTATCTCTGAGAAATTATGTGAAATTAACTTGGTCAAAGAAAACTAAAATTATGCTTAGTTTTAAAGAAAATTTCTGTTTTTACATGCTTTTATTGTTCTATCATTACATAAGCAAGCAAAAGGATTTATTGATGCTTGCAAAGAGTAAAATGTTTTCAATTGAAATCTTTAAAAGACTTGAAATATTTATTATGCTTTCATGCTTAGTATCACTTAAACATGCATCAAAATTGATTAGAAATCTGCAATTTTTGCCTCTTGGTTAAAACAAAATTTAGCCAAGGGGCACTATGGTCGTAGTCAAGGGCGACCTAAAATAAGCTTTGACAAAATGCTTATTTGGACATCAAATTTATTGAACTTAATCTTAGTATACTTTTGATAAAGGTCAAAATAAAAAATTTATCATTTGTGACCTTAAAAGCCTTAAATTGCTTAAATTGTAAGATTAAGGGGGAGACTATAAAAACAAATTTGATTATATGACTATGAAGCTTACATTGTTAACATCATTTGGAGTTTGTTATGACCTTCAGATTCTTAAAAGTAATTTGTATGAAAAAGAATTTCATCAAAATGATATATCCTGCTCTTAAAGGAACTCTCTAAACAAATCAGGGCTTAACATCCCTTGTTTTGGTTGGAGACATTATTTTTTTAAGTACTCTAAGATTAAAAGGACTCTCATTTAATTTAGGGCTTAACATCCCTTGATAGATGAGAAATAAATATACATTCATAAGCTTAAGGGAATCTCATATCATTTCAAGGCTTAACATCCTTTGCAAATGATTGAGAAACAAATTGTGGATAAATTAGACATAAAACCATGTTCCTAATAGGATATCTATTTAAGGGGGAGCTTAATATAAAATTAAGGGGGAGAAGAAATAAAATGTTTAACCTGGATATCTTTTTGAAATGACAAAGGGGGAGAAAGAATATAAAATCAAAAATATAAATATAAATGAGTTTCATCTTGATGGCCAGCACTCACTTGTCAAACAAGAATGGCCACAAAAGATAATCTTCAGGTATGAAACTCACATATATTTCCTTATTTCATATTTTAGGAAATGTTTGTCATCTTCAAAAAGGGGGAGATTGTTGGATAAATTGGACATTATGATAAATCCCTTTGTTTCGATGATGACAAACATTTCATTCTTGTTGATCTAACGAGCTACTTGAGTGTGCAGGATTAAGGTGGATGACAAAGCAACTAGGGAAAATCCAAAGAGCTTACATATTTATATTTCCATGCAATGTAATCACTGTTGTAAAAAACTTGTACAAATATATAATGTACAAGTACTTAGATTGCATGTAAATCAAGCGTTGGATCTTCCTAGCTAAACACCACACTTAGATAGGTCATCCCCTTCAAATAGGATCACATATGCACACTCATACACATGCTTAGTGGTTAATTAAAAGATTGAAAACAGAGTCAATCTCGGTCGATCACACTCCTCGACCGAGACACTCTCGGTCGACAAACTTCTCGACCGAGATTGACCAAAAGTAGCCGTTAGACACAGCAGTGGACAGTTGCAAATAAACGTTAATCCAGAGAGCCTGTCGGTCGACAAAACTTCGACCGAGTAGGTATCTCGGTCGACAAATTGTCGACCGAGATGGTCTCTGACAGCAACTGCAGAATAAAGCAACTAGCCGTTACTAACGCACCTAACTTATACCTAACGGCTAGTTAAGCACTAAGAAGCCCCTAGAAGTTGTCTAGAACGTCCTTAAGTATTCATAGGCCACTCCTATAAATAGGACATGCCTTAGGACACCAAAACACACCTAAGATATACTTGTGCCATACTTGAGCTCAATACTCACTTGCAATCTGTTTTAGAGCAATAGAGCAATTCCTACACTTGCCATTCATTCTTATTGCTCACATTTCGTGTCCTATAGGCTAGTATCTCCTATCCACTACAATCACATTGTCATACACATTGGTTAGGAGATCTACACGCTTGATATAGGCAAATCAAGCCTTGGGCTTAAAGGATAAGTTGTAATTTCCTTTTTCCTTCTTGTTCCTTTGTATCTTTTGTACTCTCCTTGCTACTCCTAGGGTTGGAGGCTGCGGATTGGAGAGGGTTGACTTCTCAGGTGGAGAAGGGGACTTCAAGCTACTTCAAGAAGGCTATCGCACGGGAAGCTACTTTAGAAGGCTGGTGCAACGGGAGTTGGTGCACCTACTTCAAGGGAAGGCTGCTTCAAGGTTGGGCGATTACTTCTAGGTGAAGGCTGCTTGAAGGGTTTG
Source organism: Alisma plantago-aquatica (assembly GCA_963693085.1). Classification (NCBI taxonomy): domain Eukaryota; kingdom Viridiplantae; phylum Streptophyta; class Magnoliopsida; order Alismatales; family Alismataceae; genus Alisma; species Alisma plantago-aquatica. The sequence continues at coordinate 1,097,386,028 of OY856412.1, read as the reverse complement.
GGAAAAGAAATTGTATTTTATGTAAAGTCCTTGCGAGGTAATAAAATAAATTTCTTTTCAAATCCCGGTTGGGTAAGCAACCGGGTAGTGGACTGACGGCTATAGTATTTGCTATAGTTGGAACCACTCTAAACCCTGTGTCTCCTTGTCCAATATTCTCATTGTGGTTGTTTGAGTTCAATAATTGTTAAATTATCTATAAAACTCTATTCACCCCCCCTCTAGTAGTTTTCATTATCTCCTAGAGCACAAAAATGTATTTTCTTGGGGTATTCTCGTACTCAAAAATGGTATCGGTGTTGTAGTCCTACTACGAAAAAATGGTTCATGAGTAGTGATTTGGTGTTTTTTGAGGATACACCGTTTTATTTTGCTAAAGGAGATATCCTGAATTCTGACATACTCACAGCACCATTGCCTGTCACGAGTGATTGCATATCCGAAACTTCACCTGCTAAAACTACTACACTTATTGTGTATAAATGCAGGAACAGGTCACAACCTGCCCAAGACCCCCCCATGCAGCACAAATCTTCTCCTCTAGAAGGTCCTACTCCTGCTGAGGTACACTCTGACTTAGATCTGCCTATTGCTCTCAAAAAAGGCACTCGTTCTTGTACTTCTTATAATATTGCTAATCATGTTTCTACTGCACATCTGAGTATTCATGCTAGTAACTTTGTGGCTGCCCTATCTGCTATTGTTGTTCCCAAGACTGTACATGATGCCTTACAAAGTTCAGCCTGGATGACTGCCATGAAAGAGGAGATGACTGCTCTTGTTGATAGAGAAACTTGGGAGCTGGTAGATCCACCTCCTGAGTGCAAACCTGTTGGCTGCAGATGGGTTTATGGTGTGAAGTATCAACCTGATGGAATAGTGGAACGCCTGAAGGCACACCTGGTAACAAAAGGGTACACTCAAACTTATGGCATTGACTATTTTGAGACGTTCTCGCCTGTTGCCAGACTTAACTCTGTCAGAGTTCTACTCTGTTGCTATTAATTTAGATTGGCCTCTTATTCAACTGGATGTTAAAAATGTCTTTCTATATGGGGATCTTCAAGAAGAGGTTTATATGGAGCAACCTCCTGGGTTTGTTGCTCAGGGGGAGTCACATAAAGTTTGCAGGTTGAAAAAATCCATCTATGGACTCAAACAGAGTCCTCGGGCATGGTTTGACAAGTTGAGTAAAATCCTGACTACATTTGATTTTCTGAGATCACAGGTTGATCACTCAGTCTTTACAAAAAAGACCTCTTCTGATATTGTGATTCTGATTGTTTATGTTGATGATATCGTTCTATCTGGCAGTGATCTTTCTGAGATTCAGGCTACTAAAGCACACTTGTGCAAACATTTTGCTACTAAAGACCTGGGAAAGTTACGACATTTTTTGGGCATTGAGGTGTCTAGGACCTCTAGTGCTCTTGTATTATCTCAAAGGAAGTATGTTCTTGACCTATTACAGGAGACTGGGATGCTTGGTGCACGTCCGGATGATACTCCTCTGGATCCCAATGTTAATTGGGATGATGACTCTTCTCCTATGTTTCCAGACAATAAAAAATATAGGAGATTGAATGGCAAGATGATCTATCTGATTGTTACTAGAGATGATATATCAACTGTTGTTGGTCTTCTTAGCAGGTACTTGGATAAGCCTAGACAGTGCCATTGGGATGCTCTTTGTAATATTATGAGATATCTTAAGAAATCACCTGGCAAAGGCCTCTACTATAAAAAGCATGGACACTATTTTCTGGAAGGCTACTCTGACTCTGATTATGCTGGAAGTAAGATTGACAGAAAATCTACTTCAGGCTACTATACTTATGTTGGAGGTAATCTTGTAACCTGGAGGAGTAAAAAACAAAATGTTGTTGCTAGATCCAGTGTTGAAGCTGAATACAGGGCGATGGCCCACACTGCTTGTGAACTCCTATGGGTACAATCTCTTTTGAAAGACTTCGAGGTTGAGTCTTCTGCTGCTATTCCGATGCATTGTAACAATAAAGCTGCTATCTTCATTGCTAATAATCATGTATGTCATGAGCGCACAAAACATATTTTAGTTGATTGTCACTTCATTCGAGAGACTATCTTATCTGGCAAGATCTACACTCCTTTCACCCGCTCAGAACATCAGGTTGTTGATGTTGGCCAAGAAACATTTCAGCTCGCTTGTGGACAAGTTGGGCATGATTGATATCTATGCTCCAACTTGAGGGGGAGTGTTAATATGTCTTTACTTATTGTCCTGTTATTTTACATTTCTATAAGGACCTACCTGTAATTGTTCCACTATTATATATATCAGGGTACACACATGGTGTAACACTACGCTTTCTCAATTTATTGTTTCTCACATATTAATCCTATTATTTTATAAACTCCTAATATCATATCATGATTATATACAATTAATGTATTTAAAAAATCCAAAATTGCATGTACTCCTACATACCACATATACTCTGTGACCTATCCTCTCTACCCGTACATTGCATATTGCTTTTCTAAACATTAATAGGCACTAGAATGTAAAGTTTCCCATCAAGTTAACCACATTAGTCAACTTCTAAACCCCACCCAAGAAAAGGTTGTCTCAGATTCACACCGTATCAAGATTCGTCGATATAAAGCAGATCTAAAATTTTACTAGCATACTAGTAAATTGTAATCTATTCTATATGCTAGTACATCTTAAAAACTGAGAGTATTTGTAGGAACATCTTAAAAAGAAGAGAAGATGTGAACAGTTCTATCATCGTCGTCATCTAAGCCTCGATCCCAACCATATTGGGGTCAATCATTTGGATCATTCTTTTCCAATCAGCTCTATAACGGGTCATATTTCGATCAAGATGTAAAGATCAAAAATCTCTCTTTATAATCTCTTTCCAAAGTAACGTAGGCTTGCCTCTTGTTCTTTTCATTGTGATTGAATCAATAGCATTGTCTCTGTTAATATATCTTTACTTTGTGTTTATTTCATATTTCATATTACTGCTGTACCTACATGTAATTTTCCCTTTTACTATAAATAGAGAGGAGAACCTGATGCAGCCCTATTTTAGGGCTCCATCCTGTGCCATTTTGTGTTTAAATTGCATCTAAACATGTTAGATTACAAGTATTTCTCCCCAATATGATTATCATTGCAAATACGCTTATGGATGTTCTTTGCACTGTTTTTCAGGTACTTGGACCTTTCTTAGATGGACGAGGGGGAGAGAGGGACCCAAAGAAGGCCCCAAAGTCTCCCTCAACCTATCTCCAGTAGCCAAGAGTCATCCCCGAGCAAAGACATCCGAAATTGACAAAGTTAGAAGAGAATTAAAGAAGTCAAGCCTCACCACGGTCGTGGCCCCAAGGCCACGGCCGTGGCTTTATTGCCAAAGCTCAACAGGTCGCAACAGGAGAATTTAAAGTTCGCCCACGACCGTGGCCAATGAAGGCAACACGACCGTGGCCATCAGCACGGTCGTGGTCAAGAGAAGAGAACACGGCCATGGCCCCAAGGCCACGGTCGTGGCTTTATTGCCAAAGTTCAACAGGTCGCAACAGGAGAATTTAGAGTTCGCCCACGACCGTGGCCACCCGGCCACGACCGTGGCCAATGACGAGCAAAACGCCCGTGGTCCCTCCCCACGGTCAGCCTGACTCCTCCAAAACGGCCGTGTTACCCAACACGGCCGTGGTGCACCCTAACCCACCACGACCGTGGCACTCCGCCACGGCCGTGGCCACCACCCTACTTTGCTTTTTCACCACCACCTTCACCCCACGACCGTGTTCATTACCCCACGGTCGTCCACCACTACCCCCACCACGGCCGTGGCACATTCACCACGACCGTGGTGACCACCTACCCTATGCATTTTTCCACTGCTTTTCCCATTCTACCCCCACTTAACCCTAGCTCCTATATAAGCAATAGATGCTTCTAGGGCTCGGGAGGCACCTCTAGAGCACCCCTAGCCGCACCCTAGCAGCTCCCTTGCTTCCATTGCTCCATTCCATCCATTTCCTTGCAATCTACCCCATTTCCATCCACTTTCCACTCATTTCCACCATAGAAACCTAGTTTCTCTAGGTTTCTATCCATAATCCCCACCATTTTCATGTACCTTTGCATCATTGGAGGAGTGAGGACGGCTGCAGCTGCTTGGAGGTGAAGAAGGAGTCAACTACATCGAGCTTCATGGCGTTTTCCCTTCTTCTACCCCTCTCTTTTGTTCCTAGTTTGATTATGTGTAGCTAAGCCCCCTTGGGTGGGCTGTTTGGGACAAAAATGTGACTTTGATACCATGTTGGGGGAATATAATTTGTAATGAACATATTTCATTTCTATGATGATTGCCTTTGCTTTTATCTCATTTCCCATTACTTGTGCTTGTGGTTGTTGTTTAATTACTTTAATTGCTTGCCTTGTGGTGTTTGAAAACATTTGTCCCTAGGATGTTTTGGTTTCTATGTAGCTATCGTAGGATTGGCTCCTAGGTCCTTAATTCGGATCCCTAGCTAGCCCCCTATCTTCCTACATAATCACCTCCTTCCTAGATGCAAATGTGAGTTCTAAGTGACTAGTATAAGTGTGATTAGTTCAATTGCCTAGGATTTCCTAAAGGCTGAGGTGGCTAGTGGCATGAGGTCAAATATCCTCATCTCTACTCCCATCCTCACCCTTGGTCCTCAATTGACTAATACCACTTATCCTAGAGACCTAGACTTGGTATGCCCTATGAGAATTACACCTAGCCCTAGTTCTCCAATTAGTAGCTTAGGGTAAATTCTCATAGCACCTACCTCATTGTTTGGTTTGGTAATCTAGAATGAGATATGCTAATTGCTTATTATGGTGACTTCCCCCAACTAATGTTAAGGTCACATTTCCAAACGGCCCACCTCCCTCATCTAATTGTTTAAAACCCCAATTACCTGCTTTGCTTGTTAATGCTAGCTTAGTTCAATTGCTTTAGTTAGTGTAGTCTTTTGCCTAGTTTTGCTCGCTAGTGTTAATCTAGACCTTTGTTCTCATCAGTGCTTAGTGTAGTTTCTTAATTGCCAGTTGCTTGTTTAGTCTAGCGTAGTTCATTCCTGTTCTTGATTAGATAGTTTGTTAACCCTAGTTTGCTAGTTTAGTCTGTCAATAACTTAGTTTCATCTTGCGTTTCTTACTTGCTCGTTTAGCTTAATCAACCATCTACCAATATTGAAACCCTAAAAACCCTACTCTCCGCACTAGGAACATAGCTCACCCTCTCTAACTCTAGTGCCCCCTCTATCTCCGAGGTTCGACCCCGTACTTACCGCCTTACCTGTACTACGACAAGACCCCGTGCGCTTGCGGGTATATTGTCTTAGTAGAAGTAGGTAGTTAGCCCGGGACCTTACAAATTTCGAAAGCTAAAGATCCCATCTCATCCCGTGCCTCCCGACCTCGTGGATTGCACTCGTTGCAAGCCACTAGCGGGAGCGCACCAGAACCCTATTGGGTCTCTCACGTTGCCAGTGTGCAACAACGCTCCATCCGTCTCTTCCGCTTACATGGTATCAAGAGCAGGTTAGCGCTCCAGCGCCACAGCCTCCCTCCCGCCCGTTCCTCTTCGGCGCCGCCCCTCCCTCCCGCCTCTCTCTTCTCCCTTTCCGCCGGCCGCCGCCGGTCCCTTTCCAGCCGCCGCCGCCGGCGCGCGGCAGGAGCGCGGAGCCTCCCTGCGGCGCTGCTGCTAGCCGCCTAAGGGAGGGTTCCCACCCCCGTCCATCGCCGCTGGACTTCGGTAGTCCATCTCATGCTGCCGTAGGTCCAACCGCAAAGATCTAAAGGCTCCGTCTACGTCTCCGGGCACTTTTTCAGCCTTTTCGGTTCCTTTTTCGGGCGCCGACCCTGCTGCTTGGGGATCTCTGGTTGATCCAACGGCCTTCTAAAGCCCTACCCGGAGGTCTCGTCTCTTCCACAATGCCTTCCTAATCACATCTCCTTCATGTGTGATTAGGAACCTCTCGTTTGAAGGCTGTCGATGCGTCAGTAACGCATCCTCTTTTCAGTTTCTGTTGTGACGTGTATCTCTCCGTCACGGGACGCGTATCTGTCCGTCCACTCAGCCTTCTGTGTGACGTGTATCACTCCGTCACCCATATCCCAGTTGCATCATGGAGAACAAGACCTATTATGAGGTCTCGCCTATTCCTATCAAGCTCAATGGGAAGAACTTTTTGCTATGGATGAATGCGGTTCATACTGTCTTGGAATCGCGCGATCGGGCAAAGTTTGTTGATTCTGCACCTCTCACTAGCACTGACAAAGACTATGCCGAGTGGAAACGTCTTGACAGCCTAGTGAAGACTTGGCTATGGGGTAGCATGGAACCTTCTATTGCTTCTAGGTTCATGTTCTACTCCACTGCTAAGGAGATTTGGGATGCCGTTAAGCAGCACTATGCTCAGGAGAAGAATGCTCTTCGCCAGTTTATGATCTATGATCGTCTGTTTGCAGAGAAACAAGGTGATAGATCCCTTGAAGAGTATTTCGGTGTGATTCAAGCTATCTCCCAGGAGTTGAGCTACTATCATCCAGTGAAAGTTGCTGAGCAGATTAAAGATAGAGATGATCTTGTCACTGCTAAATTTCTATCTGGCCTTAGCTCCTCATTTGGTTCAGCAAGAAGTGTGATACTTGCATCCGACAAATTACCGAGCCTTGCAGAAGCTTTCTCTAGGATTCAACAGTCCACCTTTGAGTCAGTTGATCCTACTCCTGTTGTTCCTTCTGGAGATTCTCATGCCTCCATTGTTGCAGCAGTTCGCGGAGGACGACCTGCACCTACACCAGCTGACAGACCTGGCTTGGGCAGAGGACGTGGGACTCGTCCTCGATGCACTTTTTGTGACAGACCGGGACACACTGTTGAGAAATGCTGGAAGAAACATGGGCGACCTGCCGCCCCACCTGTTGGAGCTGCCAACTGTGCTACTTCAGACTCTACTACTGCGAGCTCGAGTTCCTCTGGCATCACACTTACTCAGGAGGAGTATGACAGGTTTATTCAGGCAACTCAACATTGGAGTATGGGCGCCTCATCTGCTTCTACAGCAAATCTTGCCTCTACAGCGGGTAATCAGGCTACATCTTTTATGGCTTCTGGATCCGCAACTCCCTGGGTGGTTGACTCTGGTGCCTCCCAGCACATGACTGGTATGAGGCGATTGCTCCGCACATTTGACTCATATATTCCTCACCCATCTGTTACCTTGGCAGATGGTTCTGTGAGGAAGGTGGTAGCTAGTGGTTCTGTGTCCCTTACACCAGATATTGATTTGAAATCTGTTCATTTTGTACCTGAATTTCCATTCAATTTGCTTTCTGTTGCCAAGTTGATTGACACTGTAAACTGCACAGTAACATTCGGGCCTTCTTGCTTTGTTTTACAGGATCTCAAGAGTTTGAAGATGATTGGTGGGGGGCCTAGGAAAGGTGATCTCTACCTCTTTCCTGGTGATTATCTACCTCGCCATCCACCTCCTGCTCCAGTTTCCTCCGCCATGCTGAGTGGTTCCCCCTTGCTGTGGCATTGCAGATATGGCCATCCTTCCTTAGAAAGCTTGAAGAAGCTGGAACCCGATCTAGCTCATGTGTCCTCTTTAGAGTGTCAGTCCTGTCAGTTGGGCAAACATCATCGGTTGTCCTATCCTGTTCGTGTCAATAATCGGGCTTCTAGTCCGTTTGAGTTAGTCCATAGTGATGTATGGGGTCCTGTTAAAAACCAGAGTTATAATGGTTTTAGCTATTTCATTTCTTTTGTGGATGATTACTCTCGCATGACATGGATTTATCTTTTAAAAAGTCGTGAATCTGTGCTTTCCATTATCAAACATTTTCATAAACAAATTCAGGTTCAATTTAACTGCAATATCAAAATTTTTCAATCTGATAATGCCCTTGAGTATGTTCAGAAAGCGATGAATGAGTTTTGCAGTTCGGTTGGTATGATTCATCACACCTCTTGCCCTCACACTCCTATGCAGAATGGTGTTGCTGAGCGAAAGAATCGCCATCTTTTGGATATCACTAGGTCCATCATGTTTGAATCCAATGTGCCTAAACGTTTCTGGTCTGAAGCTCTTCTCACTGCCTGTTTTTTGATTAATCGGCAGCCATCTTCTGTTTTGCATGGCCGCACTCCCTTCTCTGTTTTACGCCCTATGGATAAACCGTTTCATGTTCCGCTTCGGGTTTTTGGTTGTACATCCTTCGTTCATAACTTTGATCCCAAACAAGACAAACTCTCTCCTAGGTCCTTGAAAACCTTATTTCTTGGTTACTCTGGTACGAGTAAAGGTTACAAGTGTTATTGCCCGAGTTTGCGTCGTATGTTTGTTTCTAAGGATGTCACCTTTCATGAAACCAGTCCATATTTTGCACATGCTATGAGCAAGGGGGAGCAATTGAGTGAGGGAGTGCCACCCGCAATTCAAAGTGAGGGAGTGCCACCTATCATTGTTGAGGACATACCGCATGATCCACCTACCATTCAACCCTATACCCAGGTTTATCACAGGCGAGGTAGACAGGATCCAGATGAGGTAGCGGCGCAAGTCCATGAGCCTCCTTCGCCATCTTCTACTCAAGAGATTCCTGCAGAGACTTCTGACCTTGATCTTCCTATTGCTGTCCGGAAAGGTATACGTTCATGTACTATTCGACATCCCATATCAAATGTATGTTGTTTGTCGCACTTATCTACACAGGCTCGTGCATTTGCTGTTGGGATGGACTCCATTAAGATACCAAGAAACCACTTAGAGGCTCTGCAGGACAGTGGCTGGCAGCATGCAATGCAGGTGGAAATCTCTGCTCTGATTGACAATGGCACATGGGATCTTGTTACTTTACATGCGGGCAAGAAAGTTGTGGGTTGTAGATGGGTCTTTACAGTCAAACACAACCCTGATGGATCGATTGAGCAGTTGAAGGCCAGATTGGTAGCAAAAGGCTACACACAGACATATGGAGTGGACTTCTTTGAGACCTTTTCTCCAGTTGCTCGTCTCAATTCTGTGCGGATCCTTATATCTCTAGCTACTACTTTTGATTGGCCTCTTTTCCAGCTGGATGTCAAGAACGCCTTTCTTCATGGAGACCTTCAAGAAGAGGTGTATATGGAGCAACCACCAGGTTTTGTTGCTCAGGGGGAGTGTCAGAAAGTCTGCAAATTGAAGAAGGCTATCTATGGGTTAAAGCAATCTCCTCGAGCTTGGTTTGACAAGTTCAGTGCTGTTGTTTTACAGATGGGCTTCTCTCGTTCCATGACTGATCACTCTCTATTTTATTCAAATTCTTCTGGTGGGTCCATAATTATTGCTGTCTATGTTGATGATATTGTGATTACTGGCAGCGATTCTACAGGCATATCACGTGTGAAGGAAGGACTACAACAACACTTTCACACAAAGGACCTGGGGAAGCTGAGATACTTTCTAGGGATTGAGGTTCTTAGATCCCATGCAGGTATAAATCTCTCCCAGAGAAAGTATGTGCTTGACTTGCTACAGGAAACGGGTATGACTGATTCTAAGCCCGTATCCACTCCTATGGATTATCACATCAAGGAGGTGGAAGATGATACTGCATATTCAGATCCAGGTCATTACAGGAGAATAGTTGGGAAGTTGATTTACCTAACTGTCACAAGACCTGATATTTCTTTTGCTGTTGGAGTAGTAAGTCAACACATGTGCACACCACGACAGTCACATTGGACAGCTGTATGCAGGATTCTGAGATATCTGAAAAGTGCTCCTGGGAAGGGGATCACTTATTATAAACCCAAGAGTCCTCTATCTTCTTTGACTCTTACAGGTTATGCAGATGCAGATTGGGCTGGTAATCAAGTTGATAGAAGATCCACATCTGGCTACTGCACCTTTCTTGGTGATCATCTGATTACTTGGAAGAGCAAGAAACAACAAGTGGTAGCACGGTCTAGTACTGAGGCTGAGTACCGTGCTATGGCACATGCATGCTGTGAACTGCAATGGATCAAATCTGTCTTATCTGAGTTGAAGATTTTGATTCAAACTCCCATGATTCTTAAGTGTGACAATCAATCTGCTATACATATTGCCAGGAATCCTGTCTTTCATGAGCGCACAAAGCATATAGAGGTTGACTGTCATTTCATCAGAGATCAGATAAAGAATGGCAATGTGGTGACGCCATATGTCAAGTCCGAAGATCAACTAGCTGATATCTTGACAAAGCCATTAGGTCCAGCAGTGTTCCAGATTTTATGCGGCAAGCTGGGCATCCACAATGTGTACACTCCAGCTTGAGGGGGAGTGTTAATATATCTTTACTTTGTGTTTATTTCATATTTCATATTACTGATGTACCTACATGTAATTTTCCCTTTTACTATAAATAGAGAGGAGAACCCTATTGGGTCTCTCACGTTGCCAGTGTGCAACAACGCTCCATCCGTCTCTTCCGCTTACAGTCTCATATAGGTGCATTAGTCGGTTTACGTTGCACAAGTCCATACCATCCCAGTCGACCCACATGTAACTTGTCCTCAACGCTTGCCACCCTACTTTGTTCCTGATATAGTTATTTTTCAAGCAATCTTTTCTTGTCTTCCTGCACATTCATCTCAGCATACGCATTTCGATCACATTCATCTCGTTAAGACCTTGTTTCTTCACTGCCCAACATTATTGATATGTATGTATATATATATATGCTTTATGCCATTTATGCTTTAGACTTATCTTTGTATTTTGCCTTTTCTTTTATCCCATATCTATTGTTTCTATTTTTCACTTAATCTCGTCCTATAAAAGAGAGTGACTTGTAATTGCTTTAGACCCATCAAATAAATATTCTCTTTATCTATATGGTATTAGAGGGTTAAAATCCCCCTAGAATCTCCATCTTTTCCCCTCATTAACCCTAGCCATGCGCTTCCCACCTATCCCCGCCACAGCCGCCATCCCTCCCTATCTCTCCCCTACCCGGCGTTGTTGCTGACCCCACCCCCTTCCTCCCCACTACTGCTGCCCCTCCACCTTCTCGGTCTGCCGCCGCTGCCCACCCCCACCCCCTCCCTTCCCGTCATTGTCTTCTCTCACCACCACCCACCACCGCCTTTCCCTACCCACCCCCACCCTTCCTCCCCACAGCATCAACCTACCACCCCTTTCCCTTTTTTCCACTACTACCATTCACCGCCCACCCACCCCCTCCTTGTGTCTCTTTAAATCCCTCCATCTCTCCCTCCACCTTCCTTTATCTATCCTAAAATGTTTCCAAAAATAGTCGTTGACGCATTAGAAGGTGCTCTTTGTATGTTGTCTACATCACGTGGTGGATTAAAAATCTCACCATGGTGTAGGTTCTCCTTTCCTTTTTCTGTTGCGCCTATGAGGGTTTCTATGATCCTGTAATCCGGATCGACTGTTGCCACTTAGTATATTATATCACACTACCTCTTCTTCTAGTTTTGTGTCCTTCGCCGCACCATAAATCATGGTGTCTGTTGATCCTCCTGGTTTCTTTGTGTTACGACCGTAAAATTGGATGGCTCCAACTACCATATATGGTTGGCCTCGTGTGAGATTTATGTTAAATTGTGAGGGCGGTATTCTCATCTCACTTCTGTTGCACTGGCTCCTCCTGTTGAAAAAGCTAATGAAAGGGCCAAACAAGCCCATGCTCGGTGGACTAAAGACGATTCGAGCAAGATGATGTGGATGGTTACCAAAATCGAAGATTAGTCAATCTCTACTTCACCTCCAGACTGCTAAGGTTGCATGGAATCAACTCTCACATGTGTGCTCTCACCAATAGAACCCGAAAAAGGTTTTTAAGATCTTCAAGAATCTGTCAAAAAAGAATACTCAAATGATGGATATGTGGAGGATAATTACAACCAGTGTGCAGCTCTTTGGGATGAATACGAGGTGTATCATCCTATTTTTTTATATTAAATAAGTCCAGCGCCAACGCAATGAACTTCAAATAGTTCAGTTTTTTGGTTGGACTACTTAATACCTTCTTTGGAGTCGTTATCAGATCTTATCTGGTGATCCCTTGCCTACTCCACAGGATGTACTCTAGAGAGTCTAGCGACTTCCGTTCATGTCATCCCTATCCTCTACTTCTTCTGACAATTCTACCCTAACAGTTCGTTCTAGTGACTCTGCCCAAAGTCGTGGACCGGGACGTAGTCGAGGTGGAGGTCGTTCTTCAAGAGGGTCCTGGACGTGGTCCTCCTGAATTTGGGTGTGGACAACCTCCTTCCGAAAACATATTGACTTTTGTGGTCATACAACCACACTGAAGATTGTTGTTGGGCTAAACATGGTGAACCCGCATGGACAAATCAAGTCACCACTGGCAGTTCCTAAGATCCATCCACTACTACATCCAATTCTACCCTGCACACGGTTGAGTGGATCCAATCTGAGTTTGAGAAACTCCTTCAAGCACACATGCCTTTAGAAATTGCTAATAAAAATGGAGGTTCTTCTGTTTTACTTGCTTCTCGTGTAACTTACAGTAAAAATCAATGGGATATTGACTCTGGTGCATCTACTCATATAATTGGTTGTTCTAACATATTTTTGAGTTGACTAAAACAACCAAGGTTCCACCATTTACAGTGGCTGATGGAACTCAGACTTATGTGCAAGGAATTGGGAACATTTCTCTATCTCATAATTTACTGTTGAAATCTATTTTATATGTTCCAAGATTTCCTTTGAATTTTTTAGCTGTAAGCAAACCATTAAAAGCTTTAAGTGCTCTATCACATTTGATCCTGAGGGTTGTGTGTTTCAAGATCTCCATAAGAAGATGAGGATTGCTTAGGTCCACGAGGGACCAGATTGACTATACTACCTAGATGTACCACAATCTGTTGTTGCTCTACTTTCTTCCCCAGTGACTGGACTACAGTGGCACTATCGTCTAGGACATCCATCTATTACTAAGATAAAGTGCTTGTTTCCTACACTATTGGAAAGAGTTTTTCATCATGAAGCATGTCAAGTTGGAAAGCAAACTCGGGCCATCTTCACTAAGAAAAAAGACACTTGTTCTGAAAAACTGCTTGATGTGGTATATGTTGATATATGGGGACCATGCTTGGTTACCAGGCTCTCTAGATTTAGATACTTTATACTTTCATTTACGATTACTCCCGAGCAACTTGGTTGTTTATATTGAAAGATCGTAGTAACATTTTGGATATTACTGCTACCTTTTTGCTGAAATTAAAACTCAATTCGATAAACCTATCAAAGTTTTTCACATTGATAATGCCTTACTAGGAAGCATGGACACTTCCCGGCGGCTACCGTGTTGTGTCCAACACGCGTCCAAGACGGATACACGTGGACACGTGGTAGACACGACCTAGACGTGTCCAAGTCCCTTACTTCTTTTATCAAAAGTTGGACACATCCCGGACACGGCTTGGACACACTAGGACACAACCCATCAGTAAGAAGGTGAAACACCATGTTGCAAAGATATTTCCTCCTCACCACTCTCAATACCCATGTCTCTCCCTCCTTATCACATCATCACCTAAGCAACTACTCTTCCTCCACCTCTAGACTATGGCCTCTCCTCTCTCTCTACTTATTGTTGTCGACCTCTCCTCTTCCTTGGTCTCTAAAGATATATGTTATATTTACTAATTACATGTGCTCTACTCTATTTGTTACTTGTGTTATTTATCCCAAATTGCTTAGTTCTGTTATTGTTTTATTCTCTTGTCCTATAAAAGAGAAGTCATTGTACTCTATTTTACTCACTTAATAGAAAACAACTTCTTTCTCAATATGGTATCTAGAGCAGCCCGATCCTCTCAGCCCTTCCCCACCCAACCCTAATCATCCCATGCCCTAGCCCCCCCCCCGGCCGCACGTTGCCCTTCTCCACTAACCTTATTCCCTGCCCTCTCCTCCTCCTCCTCTCCCTTCCCTCTAACCATCCCCCTGGCGCTGCCGATGCACCCCCCATCCTGTCATCGCGACACCTCCTCTTCCATCCATCCCCCCCTTTCACCCACAATGTGTTGGTAAGGTATATGCCCATATGAACCAATCATATGATGATTGACATGGCATAATTACCCACAAGGATTTGATTAAAGGATTTGATTAATAATAATATCATATATAAAGGTAAGCTTCCAATTCATCTGTTTCACTCAGCTATGAGATAATGAGAATACATAGTGAATATCTAGAGAATTATATTACTCAATGAGGTATGTTGTCAAGTTGCTAACCTTGTGGATGAGATCATACAGATGTTAAGAATACATATATATATTCTCATTATGTCCCTGATCGGTTGTTATTGTGGAAGGTTGATAGACATCGATAACACATAAGATCAGAGTGTGAGTTGGTTGATAACTAAATCTCATTAGTCATGATATGGCAATATCAAACCAAGCACACAGATACATGTTAGGGAACAGTGTATCAGACAGACCCACATTGAGAGTGACACATGGTTTTGTGGTCATAGTCATCTCTCATAGTGAAGGTGGTGATTGTGATTCTTAGACTTGAAATCATTGCACCCATCACATGTCGTTGGGTACGCTTTGACATCATCAAACGCAATCCTAAAATATGGGTTGTTATAATGGTGATGATTGGGTGACTTTGACACATGGGGATAGACTGTGACTGATAGATATGGGATTTGTCCCTCCTACTGGAGTATGATATCCTGGCCACTTGATAAGAGAGACTGAGAAACGCATGCGCATGCGCATGCACATGTGAGTCAATATATGATATTGAGGTCACATTATCTCAGACAGTCTGCTCTTGGTTCAAGAAACATAGATTGAACACTGAGAGGATGACCTTCCATGCCTCGATTTCATCATGTGGATATCAGAGACAGAAATTTTACAATCACTGCAACACCTTACACAAATTGTAGGTTGGAGTTGTTCTCCAACTTTTCATTTCACTTGGGTAGCACTAATGTGCGACTAGGCACCGCTCTCTGCTTGTGATGTCATAAGCTAGTTATGGACATTTACTGCCAACGTGACATGGGACCTATAAGGTCACACATAGGAACTCATCTATAAGAGGAGTTTGATCTTGAACGACTATTGGATTGATTACTAAAGTGTTTAGGTATTCAATTCACGCAACTGATCGCTCGATTGGCTGACCAAGTCTTCCAAACGACCATCTCACTGAGTGAGACGGCCGTTTGGGCAGCCAGACGGGCGTCTCATTTGGTGAGACGGCCGTTTGGGTGGTCAGGCAGATTAATGATCGAATTGGCCTAGTTCTGCCCTTGAACCAACCAGTTCAATATGATTGAACTGACCGACTCATCTCAACTCACCAGATGACCGTCTGGGTGAGTGAGACGGGCGTCTCGCTTGGGTGAGACGGCCCAGTTGGGGCCGAACGAAGGTTCGGGATGTTTCCGAATAGTTTCGAATGCATATACTTGGAAAGCAAGTAAACTTAATATGTATATTAATTGAAATCAAAATTGCCAAATTCGTGTGCGATTGGTAAACTGCCAAACGGTCGTTTGGCAGTGCGAGACAACGATCTCACACACCAGACGACCGTCTGGGTGTGCGAAACAGTCGTTTCGGCTGTCGCAAGTTGTAAAAGTTCAAGTTCTTCCGGTCCTTTCTACTCTCACACAATCCCGTACAAACTGAGAACCCTGACCCTAACCTCACCTATAAAAGGAGGGGTACTGGGGGCTTCCCAAAACACAACACAGACAACTGAGAATCAGTTACTCTGACAACTGTTGTCCTCTCTAGTTGTGGTAACCAAGAGAGCCCGGGCAAGTCCTACCTGAAAAGGAGGGATAGCCAACGGGAGAGAACAACTGAGAAGTTGTCGTTGTGGGAGAGCAGGTTGGTGACTAGTACACCAATGGGAGGGACAATTCCTTCCTGTCCATTCTTAGTGAACGACATGACTTCTAGTTGGTCCGTGTGGACTACTCTAGAGGCAGAAGTCTGTTGGTTGCTGCTAGGAGGACAACTGCAGTCTGTAGTCTGTGGCCCGACCACAGGAGCGCTGCAGAAGTTGTCTTGTTCGTTGTTCATGGTGAATACTAGGAGCTACACAGCCACCATTCAAGAGCAACGTATCAGCAATTGCAAAAAAGCGAGTTTTGTCGTTAAACTTGCTCCAGGACCAGGTATGACTCGCTAAAACCATCTTTCCTATTTCATAGTAGTTGACGCGATCTTGTTGTTATGGGAATACAGATAGATAAAAAATTTGTTTCTGCTGCTATACTTTGTCCACGTTTTTCCCAACAGTGGTATCAGAGCCACGTCAATTTATTATGCTTTAGGATAATCTATATGATCGGATTTTTGATTTTATCGTTTATTTGTTGCATACGATGTGAATATTTAAACTTCTCTCATATGCGTATTCGATCAAAACTACATAATCCCAAACTAATATATATATGATATGATATATATGCAATTTACACGTGTCGTCCTAAAAGCGGTTTTGATGGTGGATGTGTAACGTGGTTATGGCCTAAACCCTATTTATGTGTGTGGTTGGATGGTTTGGTTCTTGTTTATCTCGGTCTGTGTACCAAGCCTCTGCCTCCATCCCAATGTAAAGTTAATGCTTTCCTACCCTTGCTCCCCTCGAATGTAACTCGAGGTTTCTCTTATTCAATGTAATAAAGTAGCAATAGGATAGTTTCTTTTCATACAACGACGTTGAAGTTGTTCATCGCTGGTTGACACGACCAGTTCGTGAGACGAGCCGACCGTCTGGAGGACCAAGGAAGGTGGATCCAACCGACCGTTGGGAAGGAGTCCAGACATCGGTTGGATAGGAGGCCAGACGACCATCCCTGGAGGCCCAACCGACCGTTTGGAAGGAGTCCAAACATCAGTTGGACAGGAGGACCAACTAACCGACCAAGAGGCGAGATGACCGGTTCAAAGGTTGAACCGATCTACCTAGATTGGCAAGCACAGATCTACATCAACCGCAGGTTCATACATGTGATGTGATGATTGACCTAGGTGGTAGTAATTCCTTGTGGCTTCAAGGAATTACAAGTAGACATGACCATAACCATCGCTTTTTGTTTGTATTGCATGTTTATGTTGTGAGATACAACATGTATATGATACGTACTATATATGTGGTGATTGGATACAGTATATGTATATATATGATATACATATATATATAATAACCTCAATCAAACATATTAAGTCTTAGAAGCTTTCCAATAGAAATACACATGAAAAGTTGATCGGTCAAGCGTAGATTTGCACAAAGCATGGTGCACTGTCTATCTCGTGGAAGTGTGATAGTAGATATGTAGATTTGCATAAAGCATGGTGTGTATCTATTGTATTGGCTATTGAGTCAGGCTTAACTGGTGACTTGGAGAGCCCGAGCCCAGAAGCATGCAGATGATCACGGCAAGGAGTTGTACATATCATCTATCTAAGAGTTACATGTGATGCAATTGTCATGATAGCCTACTTAAATAATCAAGTTGTGGGCGATCGGCAAAAGCCGACTCATGATTTGACAAAATATGGATCTTGGCTCATTAGAAAATTGTTCGCTGCAATTTTCCGAATTGATACTTGAGGGTTATCAATTTGAACAAAATAATGAGAACGATAATTAATTAAAGACCTAACTATTATCGCCCAAACTTTAATCAAATCAAAAATGAGTTTTTGACAAAATTGCAAATTCTTTTGTAGAATCAAATGCCAACAACAAACAATCACTTTTCTCTACTATCGGTCCTTGAGAAGGACAAACTTATTGGGAACAACTTCCACGCTGGTTCCAGACGCTGAGAATTGTTCTCACACATGAGCGAAAGCTCTATATCTTGGAAACGCCAGAACCAGAGGAACTAGCTCAAAATGCTTCAAGGGATGACAAGGATGCTTATAAGAAGCATACTAAAGATGTTGTGGAAGTTAAATGTTTGATGCTATGCTCCATGAACTGAGTTGTAGAGGCAGCATGAGACATGGGTGTCATTGAGATTGTCACACATCTCAAGAACATGTATCAAGATCAGGCAAGACAAGAGAGATATGATGTTCCAAGACGTTGTTCAAATGTACCATGGCAGAAGGTGACCCAGTTTGTCCTCATGTACTCAAACTCAATGGGTATGTGGAGAACCTAGCTAGAATGGGATTCCCCTCAAGGAATAAGGTATCGGATTTCGATACCGTTTCGACAGCATGGAAATCGAAATTTATGGAAATTTCGACAAAAATTTCGATGAATGCAACTATGCCCGTTTTGACGCCAAAATGAACGAATTAATGTATGAAATTTTACAGGCGTGATCTCTACACCTAAATGCATTGTTTTATGCAATAAAATTTTATGTGGGGGTAGGTTGGGGGGGTCCTTCATGTGGGATGTAAGGGAACTGTCCTGTTTCTTGAGGATTTTGATGAAGGATTTCGATGACAAAATATAGGAATTAAGTTATACAATTTTACTAGGACAATCCATAAACATAAGTACACACACTTCTCCAATAATATCAAACTTACAACAAATGAATAATATAGTAACTTACCAACTCAAATCAGTTGTATGTTGAGTGTCGTGCTGGTTGAGTTGGTTGTTCAGCATACTGTATTGTGTTGATATGGTTGACATATTGCTCCCAGGTCATGTACATTCTGTAAAGTGTGTTGTATGAAGTCATGTGTTCCTCATGTACGTCACCAGAAACGAACTGCATCATTCAAACCTTAGAAAGTGATCTTCCAGATCTCTAAGATATTGCCTCCTGTTTTCAAATGGAGCTTGACGAGCTTTAGGAAGACGAGCATGCATTCGGACTTGAACAACAGGAATAACTGAACTACCACCGCTCCATGATTGCCCCCCATCATCAAAAAATACAAGACTGTTGTACTTATATGATCCTTGCGGGCCCGAGACATTTGCAGTATATGTATATCCAATATGATGCTCTAATTCTGCTTCTGGTTGTGGTGGTGGCTGAGTTTGATATCCTGAATACCCATACCCTTGTGGGTATTGCCCAAACAACATATCACCAAATGATTGTTGAGATAGAGAATAAAAAAGGTTCATGTTTCCCATGGATTCAGCAATATCAGAAGTGGAATCACTATAGTATTGTGAAGTAGGATAGGAATGGAATCTTGTAGGTGCAGTTGTAGCTGTAGGAGGCTTATAGCATGTAGCCTCATGTGGTTGTGGTGGTGCACCACTGTAGTCTTTTCCACCTCGAGTTTTCTTCCTCTGAAAAGTTTTTTCAGCCCTTGTGATATTTCCCTCCTGCGGATTCGTAGGAATATCCCTAGTGATATATGGACGTTCATCATTCTGAGGATCAACTGTTGGAGAATACTCTAGAGAACGTTGACCACCTACATTACCATCATCATCATCATTGTCATCACTCTTAGACTTGGACCCAGATGATGTAGCAGTCATAGATTTTGAAGAACTAGATGCTCCACCCAATTCATCTTGCACTGCTTTATCAGTTTCCATATCAAGATCTACATGCTCAGGCTCTGGCTAAAGTCTTTCAGGTGGGCTTTTGTTTCTTCGTTCTTCCTCAAGTACAACACCAGAAGCATCTTCAAATTGCTCCTCCACATACGGATCTGGATGGCCAGAAATATTGTCTAGAATTGGACGGCCTATTTCATTCATCCATTCTTCCAAGGGATCGTCTACTGTACCGGTACCCTCATCATCACTATCATAAAGGCCCTGAAATCTATCTTGATGGAACGTGTATGCAGTGTCAATGGGATCATGCACTTCAGCAGATTGCACTTCTTTGTAGTTGGCCTCTCTTATGGCTCTAGCTCTCAAACGCATGTTGTAGTGGACATACACGAGATCCCTTAACCTGAGAGCCCCCAACCTGTTCCTTCTTTTTGAATGTATCAAATTAAAAGTGCTCCAATTCCTTTCACACCCCCCTGCAGAAGTTGTCTGTGAAAGAATGTGTATGGCTATTTTTCTAAGTTGAGGGACACCAGTCCCATTCCACACCCACCATTCACAAGGATCACCCTCTGCACGGTCGGCTACTGCATTGGGGTGGCCAAAGCATCCAAGGCCTTCACGGAATTGTCGTAGCTACAAAAAAGCCAACAAACATGAAAGACCACATTAATAGTTGTGAGGTTATAGATAGACATAATGACATAGTTGTCAATAAAATACAACTATTTGTATACCTGATCCAAAACATGCATTCGTTCTTCTGTGGATGTAAGCAACTTATTAAGCACATCCCTAACCGCATTCATCAAGTATGGTTTCATACCCAATTGCCGCGAGTAATAGAATTTTGGGTTCAAATAGTATGTTGTAAATAAATAATAGAAAACATGTTAATTTCTTAACATAGACCAATTAAATAATTATATACATGATACAATTACAATTTGATGGTTGATGCTCACCGGCTTTGTGTAGTGGATGCATAAGCATATCAGTCCATCTCTTTTTTATGATGTTCAGGTACTGTGCATTGGATGTTGGAGCGGCTTTTTTCACACTCTCCACCATTGTTTCCATTGCGTCATATAACCAAGGCATGGTTGCAGCCTTGTCACCATCTACTAACCTCAAGACTTTTACTATAGGAGCCATTACCTTAAGTACCTTGGTAACTTTGTCCCAGAAAGGCCCATTAGCAATAAGTTCTTCAATTCGTCGATCAAGTGGGGTATTGTGCTCCTTCATGGACGTCCATTCTACTCCATTAAATAACCTCCTAAGTCCATCTCTTTTGTTCTTTAGTGAATCTAGAGCCAAGTAGTTGGTAGCAAATCTTGTTACCCCCACTCTAACTAGATCGCCTCTACAATATTCTGGACGTCTCATTGCATTCAACAGAAAAGAATGATTATATATGAAACCTGTAATCAATTTTGCATCTATGGTCACAGATTTGATGTACTCAAGTTTTCCCATATCTTTTAATATGAGATCTATACAATGGGCAGCACACGACGTCTAGTACACGGGAGATTTCTTCATTATCTTTTCCCCAGCCTTCTTAAATTTGATCCATTATCAGTAACAATTTGCACAATATTCTCAGGCCCAACAACGTTCATATATTTTTTCATCAGCTTGTATAAATATGAGTACTCTTTCACCTCACCAGAAGCATCAACGGAATCAAGGAAGATAGTAGATCCACGAAAATGAGCAAGGAAGCTTATAATTTGTTTCATGTTGCAACTGGTCCACCCATCACACATGAGTTTGACCCCATACTCATCCCACAATATCTTTTGCTCCTTAATCCACTGTTCTAGCTCTTTTTTCTGCTCGGGAAGATATTTATGCATAAGTTCATAAGTTGTGGGGGCCTTAGTTCCCCTACCAGACTCCCCTATCACATCAACCATATGTTATAGATAGGGTTCAGTTGCAACATGTGTCGGGATTCTGTGAGCAAAAAAGAATTTACCTACAGCCTTTCCCACCTTCTCCTTTGCCCCACTGAACATGCCTTTAAGGGTTTTTTGCCTAGGTTCAGGCTTCCTAACCCCTGGTTCATCAAGATTTTTCAATCTAAGACTAGCAGAACGTAACAAAACATCAACTGTGCCTTTCTTCCTTTTTGTTTGAGCAAACACATCCTCTTCATTATCCAGATCAACAACAGGAACACGTTGATTGCGACCTAGTCCAGTCCCACTGCCTCCTCCGGTTCCTGATGGTCCATACCTCCGTAGTATGCGTGCAGATTCCTCCCTTTCCCACTCACTTCTTCGTGATTCTCTATATGCCCGCCTATACATATGCCGACCATAAGCAGTATCACTACAACCTGGAAGATACACCATGTCATCATTAGACTCGGTAGATGAACCTGTGGCTTGTACATTGAAGAGGGTATCAGTGTAAGATTTGTTGGCCTCAATACATGTGTCTTTCTTCTCCCTTTTAGATGCTATGATCTTTCTGAAATCATCCCTAGCAGATTGCGGACACTTCTGGCATAAGGCAACATTCTTGTCTCCCCCGGTAATATGACGCTTAAACCTGGTGATCCCCCCTCCACCAATTGTCTTTTTGCAGAAGTTACAAACCACCTTTCCCTTGACCCCGGGAACAGGAGCCATGATTGTTGAACATTACTATTAATCCAAATCCAATAACAAAATTGTTTTGTTAATAGGATAGTTGAGTTCCTAATGAATCAGTGGAAGTAAAAGTAAAACTTGAAATGTTCGAGGTCAACAATGAGGTACAATGAGAATAATGAAAATCACAAGTTGTTGTGGAATCTCAAGTTCATCATATAACACAGAACAATTTTTCTAGTAGAACACATCTGAGATTGGAGGATTGTGAATCCAACAAGTCAGATGGGTTGGTCATACAGGATGAGCCAACTAGTCAACTAGAAGCTATTTCTGAGTAGCATGGGATCCATGTAAGCTAACAAGGTAGGACCTTGATAGCACTACCTAAAGGGGTAATACCCAAAGGGTGCAATAGGGTCTTATGGCAAAGACTACATGGATAACATAAAAGGATAGATTGGTTGAATAGGTTTTCAAATCAGTTCAAATTGTTGAACATGGTAGAAATTTCCTTTACCAATTGTCAGACTTGTTGTTGTAGTTAAAATTGTTGAGAATTATTTAGTTAGTGTTTTATTATTAGTTTGTAATATGGGCTTAAGTGTCTTGGCCCATTAGGGTTGTCTTATGTCCTGTACGCTTCCCTGTTATCCAATTTATAGGAGTAGGGTTTCTCTTATCAAATACATCGATTAGTCGCCTCTTATTTTCTAAGATGGTATCAGAGCAGCCATCCTAGGGACCAAAACCCTACGTGAGAGAAAGGGCAAGAAAAGTAGGAGCGCCCCCTTGTGGGCGGCCGCCGCCCTTGGCGGTGCTTGGCTGCTAGTAGGGAATTCCTATCATTGTTCCCTGCCTATGGTTGTCTTTGACTTCAGCCACCTTCTGCTGTGTTGCCGCCCCTGCTGTCTCCTCTCTTCCTACGCCCACCATTGCATGTCTAGCCGCCGCCGCTACCACCCCTATGCCACTACCGCTCTGGCGCTGTTGCCCCTCTGACTGCCATCGCCGACTCTTGCTACCTGAATGGACCTGCTACTGTGCTACCACCGCTAATTTCTGCTTGCAATCCCGCCTACTGCCAACATGTGCAACTGCTGCCACTGCGATCTGTTCCTCCATCCTCCTGACCGGCCGCAACCTACTGGCCTTGCCCCTCTGCTCCGCTCATGTGCCGCCGCCCATGTCGTCCTGCCTCCCCCCATGTCGCTACTGTTGCGCCCCGCCATCCATGCCGCTCTGCTGCTTCATGTGTTGTTGCCACATACCGCTACTACTGCCTGACGGCCTTCGCTGCTCTTGGCCGCCGCAGTTGTTTCTGCCTGCCGCTCCTAGACGTGCCGCCACCGGTTTGTTGTTGTCCACCGCCCCCTACCGCCTCTAATCGTGCCACCAAACAACCTAATTTTTTTTTATTCCCTCAATATTTTTTTAGCCCTAACGGGCCAAACAAATCCCCTTTTGGGTCAGAGAAAGATCCATTTATTTTTCTATCCGGATCTACCTATTCGTGTCATTTTGCACCTTGACTCGCATTATTGGTTACTGCCTCCACATATTTGCCTATACTAAACCTTGCCTCTACCTTTGTTGTTGACTCTCCACGCCAACCACTCTTTGACTCCTTCCATGCTTGGCGTGAGGGGGAGAATAGAGGATGAAGAGTAGAGGAAGAGATGAGATGGAGGAGTGATGAAGAAAGAGAAGAAGATATATATATGTTGCTATCTATATGGATTTTCATGTTGCTGCTATGTGGTGCTTTCTGTTGCTATCTATATAGATATTCATGCCACTTCTATTATTGTTTTATGGATCTTCTTGCTGCTGCTATTTGGTGCTTTTACTGCTATTATTTCATATTCATCATCTACCTCGACTGCTGCTATGAAGTTACATATTCATACGTCTTTCTTACTGCTTGTGCTATGATTAGCACATCCTGTTTGCTGCTTTGTGCTTTTGCACTTTCTGTTGTCCGTGCTTTATTTGCACGTTGACTTTCTACTGTGGACCAGCACTTTCACTTTCTGGACTCTGTGGACCAGCACTCTCTGGATTTTGACGTCTGCTACTGTGAGGATACTATATGAAGAGGGAAGATGATGAAGACATCTGTTCTGACTTTACATGGAGCTTCGCCTACTGGAGTTATTTATTTACTTGCTACTCTGCCCACTGGTCTTATATCTACCTACGTCGTCGACTTTTGTTACTGTGCGCCAGCACTCTCTGGCATGTCCGTGTTTTGACACATCGACTCTCTACTTGTTCGTGCCTTGTTTGCACGTCGACTTACTACTTCTGTGCGCCAGCACTCTCTGGCATGTTCGTGCCTTGTTTCGCACGTTGAACCGTCCGTACTTTATTTGTACGTTGACTGCTATTGCCACTGTGATCCAACACTCTCTGGGCTCTGCTACTGTGATCCAGCACTCTCTGGCTACTACAACGACGACTTTGATGAAGACCTTAGTGCCTATCAGCTATTTAATCTTTTGCTCTAGATGATCGTGTTGCTGCTTATTTCCGCTCCAAATGATCGAGAAGCTTCTGCTAGCGTGCTTGCCTACTTGCTTGGAGTATCAACTTGAGGGGGAGTGTCTGAGTGTTTGAGTGCTTTAATGTAATATTGAGGGGGATAAAATTCTTATATGGGCTTAGTTTATCATTTTTATTCTATTTCTTTGTTTTCTTAGTCCAACTCTCTATTTGCAAGCTGATTTGGGGTTCTCCCAACTTCAGCTTGAGGGGGAGTGTTGAGAATTATTTAGTTAGTGTTTTATTATTAGTTTGTAATATGGGCCTAAGTGTCTTGGCCCATTAGGGTTGTCTTATGTCCTGTACGCTTCCCTATTATCCTATTTATAGGAGCAGGGTTTCTCTTATCTAATACATCAATTAGCCGTCTCTTATTTTCTAAGAAAAATAGACTAAGAGATTTGGCATATGAAGATAAAACCGGATTTCTTAAAAGGAGTACATCAAAGGATGTGTACGTGACACAGCCTAAAAGGTTTTATTTACTTCATGAATGCAAATAAAGTTTGTGAACTACAAAGTTAAATCTGGGATTGAAACAAGCATCTCAGAAATGGGATCTTTTGTTTTAACAAGACAGTCAAAGACTTTGACTTGAGTCAAGACATAAGATGAAATCTGTGATTACAAAAGATTTAGTGGGAGAATATGAATATTCCACATGTGATGAGGAATAACATCTCAATATTGTGAATATTGAGATCTGGCATGAAAACACCTTCAGCAAAGAAGATATAGATGAAACATCTTATGAGATAAGGATCAAGATCTATAGAGATAGTTCTTGAAGGTTGCACAAATGGAAGTTTAAACACGTACAATAGCAATGCGTTGAAAGAGTTCAACATGGATGGATTCAATGAGAAGATAATCCGGATTTGTCTCTCATGATATATTCATATTCTTGTGAAGAATGGAAATATCATGAATAAGATTCCATGGGCCAACTCCTTTATCGCCCATACTCTTCCATACACTAATGGGAATATTCTTTAGTTCATATCCCTTTCTCATTTTCATCTTTTTCAAAGCATTCTTGACCTCAGATAGTGAAACTCATCGTGTGTAAATGATACTCTTGTATTCATGCCACACGAGTCTCTTACATTATTCACAGTATCTACATTGAAAAGCTTATGAAAGTAGTTTCTCCATTGGTTCTTGATATCATCATCTTTCGCCAACACTCTACCATGTTCATTCTTGATGCATTTTACTTGACTCAAGTCTATTCCTTTCCTTTCTTTCATACGGGCCACTATATATATATTATATATATATATATATATATATATATATGTGTATATATATATATATACAAATTCCCTTTTCTTGTGTCCAGCTTCTTGTAAATCTCTTCAAAGTATCTAGACCTTGCCTCTTGAATAACTTTTTTAGCTTCTTTCTTTACTTGCTTGATTCTATGAAAAATTGCATCTATGAGCAAGCTCCCATAAATCTCCATTTTGAGTTTAATAGCCTTGTGTACTTCATCATTCCACCACCAAGTCTCTTTCTGTGGAAGCCCACACCCTTTGGACTCGCCAAAAACCTCTTTAGCAAATTTTGTTATGCAGGAATTCATATTATTCCACGATGTTAACATCAGACTCCAAGTTCCAAGTGTCCTCCTTAATAAGTCTATCATAAAAATCTGATTTCATTTCTCATTTAAGATTCCACCACTGGATCCCATTGATTTGGTTTCTCTAATGCTTGCCTTGTTGATCTTTTTGTTAATATCTAAAACCATCAAACTATGTGGGGTGGTGAGCTCTTCTCCAGGGATCACTTTACATTCCTTGCATACTTTACAATACACCCGTCTTGTAAGAAAGTCATAAATTTGGCTAGAATTGTGCCCACTCTTAAAAGTAATCTTATGAGAATTTCTTTTCTTGAGATTGGTGTTTACAAAGATCTTATCATATGCAACTACAAAATCTAATATCCTCTCCCCTTCTCTATTTTTGCCACTACATCCAAAACCACCATGAAGTCTCTCATATCCAACATTGCTACTCCCCACACAGCCATGTAAATCACTCCCAATAATTATCTTCTCCTCCATCAACATTCCTTGCATCAATTCATCCATTTCATCCCAAAAATCCTTCTTAGCTTTCTCTCTAAGACCAACTTGGGGGGAATAAGTGCTAATAAAGTTAAAAATATGTCCCCCAAGAACAACCTTGATAGCTATGATTTTATCGCCCGTCCCTATGATCATGACAACATCCTTAACATCTTATAGACAATAATTTCTTTGTCATTTCTATGTCAATACCTATAAGAAAGATTTTGTACTTGTGTTTCCAATCTCTCTGCATCATTCACATGTCCATTTGGGTTCTTGCAAGCAAGCTATATTGACTTTTCTCTAACCTATACTGACTATGTAATGTGACCTATTCTATATACTAGTAAATTGTGACCTCTTTGAACAAGTGACCTAGTAAGACTAAGAGTCAGTTTGCAATTATCACGAAATTATGATTAAATGGCCAACATGCCAAAATATAGAGGGGACAAATCTTAGAAATGAATAGAATATAAACTATATGGAACTCTTAAACATGGAAATTGTGTAGATCTCTGCTAGTCGTCACATGATATGCTTGCATAAGATAGGAGTAGTAATGTCATACATAACAAGAAAGTAAATTGCAATGATCGACGGGTGTAGAAAAATGTATGTGAGTGTAATGGTAGAGGAGAGGGGAGGTGTGTGTCTTCTACTTAGATAACTATGAATTTGAAATCTTACTTGATAAAGACAGTACAACATTAAGAATGCCACTGCAACAATCAAAGCAATGAGGATAGTTAGACGTCCTCCATATGAAAGCCTTAAAATTCTTGGCAGTTGCACGATAATAAATGGAATGACTGACACCACCATGATTCTTGCAGCATAGCTCGTCTCAACATCTGTTGTAATTCCAGATCCTACTAGAAAAGAGATAATTAGGAAACACATTGAATTAAAATAAAACAATAAGATTTGTGTCTCACAAATGAAATCTAGCTAAACTTCAAAGTTAATTAATCCATTGATCATTTGTATGTTTTATATTAAATTTACAAGTAGAAAATGCAGATTTTTATTATAGAGAAGTTCCAAATGAGCTAAGTCGACTAATAATACTTTCTAACATCTAAAAACATATATAGATAGGCGTATGTGTGTGACCTGCACAAGTGTGGTGTGTTGATCAAACTTGGAGGTCTGAAGTTCATTTCCTGTTGAGGTTGAATAATTGTGGGGTTCTCTGATTAGTATTGTGGTGTGTGCCATTGTTCACTATGCTAACACTTTATTTGTCTAATCAGATGCAGCATGCCACATGCTCCATGTTATGCACTTTCAACAATACACATACAGTTAGAATATTGTTCATCTTCATGCCTTATTCTAGGCTGCCAAAGTCAAGGAAAAATCAACCAGTACCAGATCCCCATTTGTATCATACAAGTACCCCAAGATTCTAGCTATGATTATATTTTAGTAGAAATTATATATATTATTATATATATTAACTGGGTTTATTTTTATTACTGTGTTATGGGCTTTAGACTTGTCTAGTCTATTAGCCTCTTTCTTTTATCCCATATTGCTTGTCTCTGCTTTATGCTTTACTCTCTTGCACTTTAAAAGAGAGACCTCTGTAATTGTTTTACTTATCTAAGAAGAAGCCCTTTAGTATTTTAGATGGTATCAGAGCCACCTGCGTAAGCCCCTCCCACCCTAACCCTACCCATGCCCACCTAACCCTAGCCGCCACCACCCCTCTCCTCTTTTCTTCCCCTTTGCTGCCCCCCTGTCGGCGCCGCCAGGCTGCTCTTCCTGCCGCCGCCTCCCTCTGTCCTCCTAGTCCTCTCTCCACACAGCTGCCCACTCCCTACCCATCTACCCCACCTGCCGCCACACCCACCACATCCCCTAGCCCCCGCCGCCACCACCACCTCCATCCAACCTGCCTGCCGCCACCCCCTCCCTCCATACAGCCCGTTACCACCTCCTCCCCTCCCTCCTCTCTTCCACACCACCCATCTCCCACTCCGCCAACCATATCTCCCTCCAGCTAGCCACCCAAATCAATCCCTCTCTTCCCCGCTACTCTCTGGACGTCTCCAGTAACTTTCCAGTTATAGCACGTTGACAGGTTAATCAGTTCCTACTCTCTGCCTGCCTACACCTCATGGTGGAGTAATTCTTCCTCCATTTTTGCGTAGGTTTTTCTGTATCTTTTGTTGCCCCTACATGGGTTTCTGAGATCTGATGCCACAAATCTCCTACTACAATCTTTTGCCCCC
This sequence comes from Alisma plantago-aquatica, assembly GCA_963693085.1. Taxonomy (NCBI): domain Eukaryota; kingdom Viridiplantae; phylum Streptophyta; class Magnoliopsida; order Alismatales; family Alismataceae; genus Alisma; species Alisma plantago-aquatica. Next base: position 1,097,357,025 of record OY856412.1, on the reverse strand, counting down.
GTGCGGGTGTTACTAGCTCTGCCTATGTGTTGGGTTTTTGTTCTTGTTCATTTCTGTTGACTGCTACGTCTACCTCGTGCCTATTGTTCTTGCCTGCTACTCCTGCCTGCTTTGGTGTATTGCATACTACGTGACTCATGGAGTTCGCTCCGGAATCTGTGTTACTACTGTCAAGTTGGATGGCTCCAATTATCACACTTGAGCAGCTTCTTTCGAGCTTTATGTCAAGGCCCAAAGACGCTACTCCCATCTTTCTACTGAAGGTCGGGCTGATCCTGCTGCAACTGTTGATGACAAGACAAAGCAGGCATATGATCTGTGGACAAAAGAAGATTCGGTGTTATGACCAGGATGATCAACAGTGTTGAACCTAAAATCAGCCACTCTCTTCTACGACTGTGGACGGCTAAGGACATGTGGGATCAATTTTCCCACATGTACTCTCATCAGCAATATCCGAAGAAAGTGTTTGAAATCTTCAAACACTTGACCAAGGAGTACACTAATAATGATCCAATAGAAGACTACTACAATCAGTGTTGCGCACTCTAGGATGACTTCAAGATCTACAAACCGCTCACGGTTGATATTAAAGAGATCCAACAACGGCGCAATGAGCTTCATCTCGTTCAGTTCCTGGCTAAGTTACCACCCTCCTTTGTTGGTGTTGTTGATCAGATTCTATCCAGTGATCCTCTACCTACCTTGTGAGACGTTCTGAAACGCGTACAATGCTTACCTTCTGTCTCTCAAGTGTCTCCTGATTCTTCTAATGGAGCAGCCCTTGTTGTTCGGTCTGGTGATTCTTTTCGTGGTCGTGACTGCGGTCGTGGGTGTGGTCGAGGGCACTCTACTACAGGCCCTGGTTGTAAATCGTACTCGTCTGGTTCTGACTCTTCGTCTACTGAACAGCGCTACTGCAACTTCTGCAAGTGACCCAATCATATTGAAGACCATTGTTGGATCAAGCATGGCAAACCTGCTTGGGCAAATCAAGTTATGTCAGAACAACCCGACATTATTGCATCTTCATCTATCCAACCTTCTCACCGAATGGATCCAACCTGAATTTGAGAAGTTACTCCAAGCACGACTGGCTACCTCTGTTGAGACCTCTCCTGATGGCAGTCCTACTCTCCTCGCACAGTCTGGTAAAAATACATGGGTGATTGACTCCGATGCAACCTCCCATATTACTGGCAATCATTCTTTATTTTCTAAACTGCATAAAACATATGATATTCCTCCTGTTACTCTTGTCGACGGTTCTCGAACACCTGTTCATGGAATCAGGATTGTCTGCACTCTTGGTCGTCTTTTATTACTTTCAGCACTATATGTTCCTAAATTCCCATAAATTTTTTATCTGTGAGTAGAATTGTTAAGAGCTTACGGTGCTCCATAACTTTTGACCTGGATGGTGTTATTATTCAGGATTTGCGCACGAGGATGACGATTTTTTTGGGCCATGAGGGACCAGACGGCTTATACTACCTGGACACGCCGAAGACTGTTGCACTGCTAACTACTTTTGTGACCGACATCCAGTGGTACTATCGTTTGGGACATGCTTCACCGGCTAAGTTAAAGCACCTACTACCTGATATTTCTGATTCAGTTTTTCACTGTGAAACATGTCAGTTGGGAAAACATACTAGATCTACTTTTACCAGGATAACTTGTATTGGCTTAAAATAGTCGTTTGATATAGTTCATGATGACATTTGGGGCCCGTGTTCTATTTCCAGCATTTCTGATTTTCGATACTTTATGAGTTTCATTGGTGATTTCTCTAGAACTACCTAGTAATTTTTGTTAAAAGACAGATCTCATATACTTGATACTATCACATCCTTTTTTGCTGAGATTCGTACCCAGTTTGATAAAACTAGAAAAATCTTTTGTACTAATAATGCCCTTGAATTCATGCAAACCTCAGTCAGTCATTTCTGTCGAAAAATGGGTACTATTCACCAAACATCTTGTGCATATACACCTCAAGAGACTGGAGCCTCCGAACGCAAGAATTGGCATCTTCTTGAGGTTGCTCGCACTCTCCTTTTTCACTACCATGTCCCCCAATGTTTTTGGCCGGAAGTCGTTTCCACTGCATGTTATCTCATTAATCGCATGCCTTCTTTTGTTTTGGGCAATCAAGTGCCATATCAAATTTTGCATCTTGATGCACCTCTATTTACTGTGTCTCCTTGAATTTTTGGAAGTACATATTTTGTGAAAAATATGCGTCCTAGCCTAACCAAACTGGATACACGTGCTGCCAAGTTTGTTTTCTTAGGGTACTCTAGGACACAAAAAGTGTACCAATGTTATGATCTGATTACAAAGAAGTGGATGGTTTCTGCTGATGTAGTTTTCTTTGAGCACATGTCATTTTATTCTTCTGCCGGCTCAGCACTGACATCTAATTTACTAGCGGATACTCCTTTACCTTTGATTGATGATCATGCTCTACCGGATACTTCTGTTGTACCTGCTCCTCCTCTGAAGGTTTATTAAAGAAGACCAAAAGCTCCAACTCCCTCCATTGCCCCTCCAAATCCTCCATCCTCGTCGGTAGATCCACCTCCACCTCAGGTATTTTCTGACTTGGGTATTGCTATCAGTTTACGCAAAGGAACTCGGTCTTGCACTCAACATCCCATTGGGAATTTCTGTATTACTCCTAACTTGGGAACTAATTTTGCGAACTTCACTTCTGCTCTATCTGTTGTTTCTATTCCTAAAAATGTTACCCAAGCCCTTCAACATCCGACATGGCGCCAAGCCATGGAATCTGAAATGCAGGCTCTTACTGATAGACGTACTTGGGAGTTGGTTGATGCACCTGCGGATTGTTCACTAGTTTGTTGTCGTTGGATTTTTACAGTCAAATATCATCCTAATGGAACTATTGAGCGACTCAAAGCTCGTCTTGTAGGCAAAGGCTACAGTCAGACATATGGATTTGATCACTTTGAGACCCTCTCTTCTGTCGCTCGCATGAACTCGGTTCGTGTACTTATTTTTGTGGCAGTAATTATGAATGGCCTTTATTTCAACTAGATGTGAAAAAAAATTTCCTATATGGCGATCTGCATGAGGAGGTATACAAGGAGCAACCTCCTAGATTTGTGAGTAAGGGGGAGTCATCCAAAGTATGTCTCCTGCGCAAAGCAATTTATGGCCTTAAGCAAAAGTCCTCGAGCCTGGTTTGACAAGCTGAGCTCCATTCTTCAAAATTTTGAATTTCGTCGTTCCCAGTCTGATCATTCTGTATTTATTAAGAAAACTACTTCCGGTCTTATCATCCTGAATTGTCTATGTTGATGACATCATTTTATCTGGTAGTGACTCCGCAAGAATCGAGGCCACTAAATACTACTTGGAAAAACACTTTGTTACCAAAGATTTAGGCAAATTGACATATTTTCTGGGCATTGAGGTTTCTCGATCATCCTCTAGTCGCTTGTCTCAACAAAAATATGTTCTGGATCTCCTTTCTGAAATAGGAATGCTTGGGGACAAGCTGTTGTTACTCCCTTGGATCCAAATACCAACTGGGATGACGAGAATTCTCCTCCTTACGCTAACCATCATCAGTATCGACGAATGGTAGGGAAACTGATATTTCTTACTGTCACTAGGGCCGATATCAATTCTGTTGTTGGATTGTTTAGCAGATATCTAGATAAGCCCAGACAATGTCATTGGGAAGTTGTATGCCATATTCTGAATTACCTGAAAAGTTATCTTAGAAAAGGCCTGCTTTAAAAGAAACATGGGCACTGCAATCTTATTGGCTATTCTGATTCTGACTATGCTGGAAGCAAGATAGATCGCAGATCTACATCTGGGTACTGCACTTTTGTAGGTGATAACCTAGTCACCTGGCAAAGCAAGAAGCAAGGCATAGTTGCTCGTTCTAGTGCTGAAGTCGAGTATCGAGCGATGGCTCATACATGTGAACTCTTCTGGGTACGAGGACTTCTGAAAGATTTTGGTGTCTCTAATTCTAAACCGATTCCCATGCATTGTAACAACAAAGCAGCCATCTTTATTGCCAGCAATCCCACATTCCATGAATGCACTATCTTGTCAGATCTCAACGCCTTACACATATTTTAGATCAAGTTGCAGACATCTTCACCAAAACTCTTCCAAGACCAGATTCACTACTCTAATAGACAAGCAGGGCGAGATTGATATCTGAGGGGGAGTATTAGTATATATATTTTACTGGGTTTATTTTTATTACTGTGTTATAGGTTTTAGACTTGTCTTGTCTATTTGCCTCTTTCTTTTATCCCATATTGCTTGTCTCTGCTTTATGCTTTACTCTCTTGCACTATGAAAGAGAGACCTCTGTATTTGTTTTACTTATCTAAGAAGCCTTTTAGTATTTTAGAATATATATATATTTATATATGTGTGTGTATCTGTCTGTGCCTGTCCATTTATTTATATATATATATATATATATATATATATATATATAGGGGTGATCTTGTACAAGGCAATTCTCATGCGAGTATGCGAGGAATCGTTTCGGAACATTCATTTCTCTTCCGTGCAGTTGGCATAGTTGATGGGATGTAATCTGTCAATATATTAATAACTCCTCCCAATATATATATATATAGGGGTGATCTTGTACAAGGCAATTCTTATGCGAGTATGCGAGGAATCGTTCCGGAACATTCATTTCTCTTCCGTGCAGTTGGCATAGTTGATGGGATGTAATCTGTCAATATATTAATAACTCCTCCCAACTCTGACCGTCCTGCCATCATCCATATAAATTAATACAATACTTAAATCAGCGTCCTCCTAACTGAAAAGCTGTGAACATCTAATCTGAAATCCTCAAATAACTAACAACTCCCTTCCTCCGTCCACGCTCATTTCCTTTTTCTGCTTTTTAATGAATAAAACATAATCTATCCATTTTTTTCATTAGTCATTCTCTTATATAGTTTCTATCCTAATCATTAAATGGTTCTATGTACACTAAGGGGAAGTAAAGTTACAAAAAACAATTAGTGTACAGTAGTTGTTTTACCTGATGCGTGACTGGTTGCAGTGACCTATAATCAAGGTACGCTGAAACAAAGCACCTAATCCTAATATGAATGCATTGGCGAGATTAAACTATACTTATTTGGAGATGGTAGTATTTACCAACTAATTCACGTTGTAACACAGATCGTTGGTTTGGCAAATTGGTACACCAGGGAACGGTCATATCTTTTTCTTCATAAGTTTCTAGTGTAACGTTGTGTTTTTTACATGGTGAATCATGGGGAGAAGAATGGTAGAGAAATAAAAGTTTTTTTCCACGGTGATAGGAAAATGAAAATATATTATGGTGAATCTATGGGAAAATTTGTTTAGTATTTGTCCTCAAGAGAAATATGGTGAATCATGGGGAGAATATTCATCTTGAGACTCCACTACTTATTTAAACACAAATGCAAAACGACTTTCAAGTAATTAGGATTTGTATATGTATAAGGTATTTTTTATAAAAAATATTCTCAATCCCCGTCCCAATACCCATGTAACAAACAACATTTTTAAAGTGTTGCACCTTCATTTATCCTTACCCCTAAAAGTGTTACCAAACAATAATTTTTAACAATTTCTCCTCCCTCTTTCCGTCATCGTCCCCTTCCCCATTACTACCCACTTCCCTTTTTGCTTTGTCACCGTGTATCATATGCAGTCTAAGTGTTTTAAGATACAGATATATCTCATGGGTATCCAATATCTCAGGGCCTCCTCTATAGTACCTTCTCCTCTATATCACCGAAGATGATAGAAGTTTCTTAGGGCCATACTCCCCACTCAACAAGTGATCCTACGAAGCTTAGTTCATCCTCTCTATGAAGACTACCCTAACAGCTGCATTCAGTGTATTGAAAAACGGCCTGAGCGGCCGATTAATCGGACAAACACCCAGGCCGTTTAAAATTGACCAATATCGCCCGCTTAACTAGTTTGCACTTAATCGCCCGTTTTTTCCCACTTTTTGCCCGTTTTTTACCCTTTTTCTCCGCTTTTTTGCCGCTTTTTGTCCGTTTTTTTTTTCTGTACACCTGTAACATTAAGTAAACTATATGGTCCCAAGTATTATTGACTATAATAGTATAATATATCAAGCTTATATACATTAAATATCCTATGATAAGCCCTAGTTCTAATATAGAATGCATACTTTGTATGCAAGTCGGGATAATAGGGTACTGCTGTAAAGTGTAATTTATACAAATAAATTACATGTAACTATTATCTAATTTAGAATGCATACTTTAATTAAATGTACTGTTGTAATGTATGACTAATTGATGATATGCACAATAACAATAAGTTAGTAAGGTATCCAATAATTAATCTATTGTTTACTGCTTAGCTATGTAAACATGTGATGCAAAAAAAATTCTGTATCATGTATGTAGGGTGTTTTATCCATGCCAAGTCTATTGTTTACTATATTATGGCTATAATTATTGTCTTATAGCTATCTTATAAACTATTTGGGTGTTTTGTATTGTTAGGTAGAGTGCTTAGATATATATAAAAGTTCCTAAGAGTATAGTACATATATACATATATGTGTAATTTTGTATAAAATTATATAGGAAACTAAAACCCATTTTTTCAAAAATCGCCCGCTTACCGCTTAACCAGTTACAAGGTGCTGTCTGCACGGTTACCGCTTAACGTTTTATAAAACATTGGCTGCATTTGACAAAATCTTAGAAGAGAGAGAAAGAGAAAGTCACAATCACCACCCCTAACCGGTTGCTTGCCGAAGTAACTACGGTCACGAGACTAGATAATTCCAAGTTCCTCTAGAATAGACTGCAAGATTTCAGTCACTAGTCTGTGATTTGGACGATAAATTGTGAAATACTTTGACTTAACAAAGTACATGTTAATCAAGTTGTATAGCATTACTTGTGTAGTTAATATATAGCCTTGATTGTACAGTGCCTTATCGAGTCGATGTCTGCTACATTTCATTTACTACTACATGATAAATCTACTGATGTTGAATATCATACACGCTAATATCCCAGAGTGTGAGACTCTATTTTTGGGAAGGAATGTGATACACGCAAGTCCCCTTTAAGGTAGACTTAGGATGAAGTTTGGTCCAAGGTCAGAGTCATTTTCTCACGGAAGCAATGTGATACACACTAATATCTCAGTTTTGAAAACTCTATTCCCGAAGGCATCTGACTTCTAACTCCATATTCCTTGAAAAGACTGGAAAGGAACTTAATGGCAGCCATATGATCTCAATGTTTCTAGTCTGAACAAGTCAGTGCAAATTAAGGGTAGACTATTCAAATTCATGATGTGAGTGACATCCTCAAATTATTAATATAGGCACTTCTCCTCTTGTTAAAGATTGTACATTCTAGAGATGTCAATTTACACATAACTTGGAGATGATCTTAGACAACCTTACTGTAAGACCCCTAACCTCGCTTTATGGACAAACACGCTTAATTAACTTAATTGGATGCTTAAAACCTTAATCAAACCTTAAGATGTGCTTTGATATCATGTAACAAGCTTAAGTTTTAAGTTTGGTGCAGTTTGGACATTGTTTGAGCAGGTTTTGCTATATATATGCTTGTTTTGGGCTTTTATGCATTTACCCATATCTACAGTTTTTCTTGTAATTTGTCATATGCTTGTTGTGCCTCACATGTTTTCATGTCATGCTTGAGATGGCTGTACCTTGGAGCACCTATTTGCACCTTGGTTTTGTGGTGACATCTACCTAGGGTTGAGGTTAGGATTTCCTCTCCTAGATGGTCCACCTTGTGTGATAGAACTCAATGGTTTCCCTTGTGTGTTGGGATCTGATGGTTTTCCTTGTGTGTTGAGATCCGATGGTGGTCCCTTGGTGTGTGAGGATCGGTGGTTTTCTCTCTTGGAGCTCCCTCGGTCGATGGTTCACCAAGTGAAGTGCATAACTGATGGTGATGCTAGGGTTTCCTCCTTTGTGACCAAGGATGCCAAGATCCGATGGGGAAATTCCCTTCTATGGGAGGTCGATGGCTCCCCTGGGTTGACATTTGATGGTTCCCCTGGCTTCCACAACCGATGGTTGGACTGGTTTGCATGGACGTGATGTTCTTTGACCGTGGACACATGGCAAGCATGGCTAGACACCTCTTCCTTCCTTTCTCTCTAACCCTAAGCCTTATATACCTCCCTCCTTGCATGCAAATGAGTTCTTTGCACACCTACCTCACCCTCTTCGTCTTCCTTGTTGATTGGAGCTCACCTCCCTTGCTTGGTGGAGAATAAGGAGCTCAAGGAAGAAGAAGCTTGGTCGATCTTTGCTTGGTGGAGAAGAAGGAGCTCAAGGAAGAAGAAGCTTGGTCGATCTTGCTTGCATGTGCACCTAGGGTTCAGATCTACCCTCTCTTCAAGCTAGTGGAGCTTCCTTAGTTTGTTTTTGACCTAAGCAAGTAAGGTCTTCCTTCTTTCCTTCATTTTCCTTGCTGCCCTACCTTCTTATCTCTTTCTTCTTAGTCGGATCCATGGTGGAGCATGTGCTAAAGGTTGAGAAACACTTTCTTCTTGCTTCCTTGACCTAGGGCTTGTTTGTTCTTGAAAAAGGAGCTAGCTTGGACGTGTAGAGTGCTCAAGCTAGGGTTTTCTTCTCTCTCTCTTTGAGCTACCTTGCTTCTTGGACCTTCTTCATCTTCTTTAAAGCGAGTTATATAACTTTCTTCACGTTTATTGCTTACTCTTAGCTTGCATGTACATGATCTTGCTCTAAAACGTAGTTCTAAGTAGAAAGGTTACATCTTTGTCTAGGGTTTATGCCTATATGGTAGTTCTTGAGTGGGTGATCCTCCTAGATGCAATCCTTAGCTATGAGCATGTTTCTTCCTTAGATGTGGGTGCTCTAGACCTTGTATGTGTATGGAGATCGATGGTTTTGTTCCTTGAACTTAGGGTTTCTTGCAAGGTGCTAAACGATGGTTTTCATTGGGTTTCATGGACTGATTTCTACCTTGTTCATGATCCGATGGTTGTGCTCCTTGTGCCAACCGATGATGGTTACTTAGTTGTTGTTTTGGATCTTCTTTGGTGAAACCGATGGCTTTGTTTCCCCTCGCAACCGACGGACTTGGTACTCTCTCAAGTGATTAAATCGATGGTCTTAAGTCCTACCAAATGATGGTTTCTATGGTCCCTCAAATGATGGTTTTGCTGATCTGTTTTCCACCTAGCGTTGTCAACCAATGGCTTCATTGGGTCAAGACTCGATGGCTTCAGTGGGTCAAGACTCGATGGCTTCACTAGGTCAAAACTCGATGATTGTACTGGTCCTTTGGTTGATGGTTCTCAACCAATGGTTTCTCTGGTTACAAGATCGATGGTATTCATAGTGTTCACAAACGATGGTGCTTCTGAAGTCAGCAAACGATGACCTTTCTAGACCTACATTCGATGGTTTTGGTTATTCAATATTCAATGACTTTCCTATGTAAGTGATTCGAGATTTTGCTTGTATGGAATCTAATGGACTTATCTATACTACATCTAATGGTTTTGTTGCAGGTCCATGATTCGATGGAGGTACTAGGTGGAAAGAATTGTACTTTGACCTAAGTAAGCATAAGAACCAATCGTTAGTTGAATGTTGAGTTGTAACATTAAATCTGCTTTGTTGAACACAACCCTATTACAAATAGATGACGATGGTTAATCATACTTAGCTTCCTTGTATGATTAGTATGGTGAATAAACACTTTGTTAGTGATGTTGTAACCCTAATATGATGTCATATGAACACCATAACTCTTTAATGCAATGTTATGGTGAACCTGTGTATCACAAGTACGGTGATGGTTTGTTGAGCCTTTTTATGAAGTATGGAAAGATAATGATGTTCTTGCAGGAAATTATGTGAATGGTCTTAATGACCCTTGGGGCATGTCTTGAGCACTGATGGGGCATGTCTTGAGCCCTAATGGGGCATGTCTTGAGCCCTGACAAGGATTGGTATCATGTGATGATGTGATAAGAATTAAGTCTCATACATTTTATATCTTCTGGAGTTGTGACATACCCATTTTTTTGTAGAACCCTTTTAGGTTTGTATGTAACTTGATTGATGTAGTTAAAATATACCAAATTGTCTTTAACTAATCAAGTGGAACCCTAATCATGTAGTGCCCTATGTCGTAGAACCATTCCAGTGTCAGGACTTGCTAGATGGGGAAACGGGTATTCCTGAAAGGAAGCCCAGAATCATAAATTGTTGAGTATATGCATGTTTTTTAGGATGGTTGCAGTGATACCCCAGCAGGAGAATGGTTGCGGTCGTTTCACAAAGATTTAGAAAAGTGATGTACTTGAGGACAACTGCGGTTGTACCTCGGATGATAGCGAATGTATACCCTGGTTACTAGTGTCGTGACCTATATACCAAGGGCGGACTAGGTTGTTTGCAGCTTGACCTTATGTGTCGTTGCGGCTAACTCGTACTGACCGAGAGCGGATGAGATCTTAGGATTCCGGCTCTCGTAGATCTTGTACGGAACTGATTTTGACTTAGTAGTGGTCAGTTGGAAGTTTGAGTGGTCTACCTCAAACTCCCCAGGGCTTAATAAAAAACGTAATCTAGCCGTATAACATATTTGTTTAAGGTTAAACACGATTCACATTGGTTGATAACACTTGCCTTGTTTCTTATACTGCTTAGTTGTTACTTGTTACATCATGCGGTAAGAGAAATCAATTGTTTTAAAGATGTTAGCACTATCGGCTTCTCTAAGCATCCTGTTAATTACATTTGTTGTAATATTATCTGTTCAATTTGCTTTTTTCCTGTAATTAAATAACCAATTGTAATCAATAATCGTTGGTGAGAGTTGTATCTCTCGCTAGGACATGGGTCTCACCTTGTGGGTCACCACATCTTTTTAGGTGATCGTGAGCGACGTCGTCAGGTTCGTGGTAGTGAGGAAGACCAGCCTAAAGAGCAGTAGGAGCAGAAGGTTGGCTAGTAGTTACTGTTTCCTAGAGTCGTCCATGTACACTCAGGTTCGGGCAGGGGATGTTTTGTAGATGATATGTATGTCGACTCGAGTTTTTGGTAGTACTCTGATGATGTATATGGCATGCATATATATGTGGAACAATATGCTTTTACATACAGGTAGTGGCTGAGACCACAGGATAGATATGTAAATACATGATAAGGTATGTTCTCTTGTGCAGTTTTATGTGCCTTTATGTAAATGTTCCTGGACTTGTTGGTGATGTTCAAATCGGTTTTAATTTACCCTCTTTTCTAGATATGAGATTCATTAGTGATCGATCATGCGGTTTGTTTTGAGTTATCTCATTTAGCGTGGCGGTGTGCCACACTTCAACTTATAATATGATTATGCTACTTAGGACTGTAGGTTTTTAGGGAGACGATGCACAATGAAAGAACAAAAATTTCTCTCTCGCTTTACCCTAGACGTCGGATTGTTGTAGCGATAAAATGTCAGCATAGAAAAGACATGATAAGTGTTGGATATATAGACAGAAGTTAACTAGATTAAGGCACATAATAAACTACCAAATATGCAGTAGCAATAATAATAGTTATGGATTCGGAGAAAACAACAATTAATTAAAAGATGCAACCAAAGCCTGGGATGAAGCCTTGTGAAACACTGTCTTCCAGACAGATTCCGCCGCTCCTAATACGAGCTTTTCAGGCGGTCTATCTCTAAGATTCAGCCACCCTAACTTTGGTACAGTCGCTCGGTGCAAGCAAGAGGACTATGTCGAACTCGTTCCTTTAGCTTTTTGTCACAAAGAAGAAAGAAGAGGACGTCATCAGTGCAAGAACAGTAGCAAGCAAGAAGGTTCGGAGATGAACGGAGGCATTACGGTGGTGGACGGAAACTGGAGTATTCTAGTCAAGAGAAACTAGAACACAAAAATCTTTTTTTTCTCTGTGTATGTAACTGTGTTGCTTTGTATCTTGGTGTGTCTTCAATGGAGAGAGGATTCCTCCTTAAGGAGAGTGTCTCGGCCGCGCCCTGCGGTAACAACCCGCACACTGTACCCACGTTGCAACTGTTGGTCTTCCCAACATACGTCTTAATCGTTGTAGTTAATGGACTGCTTTAAGGGTAATCAATAGAGGATGATTGTTGCTGCCTTAAACGTTGTCAACGGACTCCAAAAGATGCAAAACGGAAATCAAAAGCCTTTTCGGAAAACAAAACTGTTAACATATATTCCTGTTTTATATATTCTGTTAGTTGTTTTGTTATTTCCATATTATATGTGGACCTCTCTGTAAATGTTTCAATGTTATATATATGAGGGTGCACACATTGTGCAACCCTACGCTTCCCAAAACTGTTTTGTCTTTCACATGGTATCAGAGCAGTAGATCCAGCCGGCCATCACCCTCCCTTCCCTCCTCTCTCTCTCTCCGCCCCCCCCCCTTGATAATGCACTGGAATTTGTTAAAAAAGATGTGGATGTTTTTTTCGTACTGATAATGCACAAGAATTTGTTAAAAAAGATGTGGATGTTTTTTGTAAATCTGTGGGTACAATACATCAGACCTCCTGTGCTTATACACCCCAGCAAAATGGTGTGGCTGAGCGTAAAAATAGACATGTGTTAGAGGTTGCTAGAACTATTATGATGCATGCACATGTTCCTCGCTCGTTTTGGCCTGAGGCTATATTGACTGCTTGTTTTCTGATAAATTGAATGCCATCTTCTGTGATTGGAAACAAAATACCTATTCAAGTTCTTCAACCCAATATTCAGCTATTTACTGTGCCTCCTCGGATCTTTGGATGTACATGTTTTGTACGGTTAGTTGGACCTACTTCTGATAAACTGTCTCCTCGTGCTGAGAAGTGCATTTTTTTGGGATATTCTCGTACCCAGAAGGGATATCGGTGTTACAGTCCTACTGCAAGAAAATGGTATACTAGCAGTGATGTAGTTTTCTTTGAGGATACTCCTTACTATTCGACTCGTGGTGACAGTTTACAGACTGATCTTATTGCCTCACCTCTACCTGTTACTTCTGATTGTGTGCCTGATACTACTGACAAAGTCACTACTGAGGCTGATAAGCCTCCTCTTATAGTTTATCAACGCAGGAACAGAGCACCTTCTACTCAAGAAACCCCCCATGAAAACCAATCTTCACCTCCAGAAGGTTCTCTTACACCTGAGGTACATTCTGATCTTGATTTACCCATTGCTCTTAGAAAGGGTACTCGTTCCTGCACATCACACAGTATTGCTCAGTTTGTTTCTACTGATCATCTGAATGTTCATTCTAGCAATTTTGTATATGCCTTATCTGCTGTTGTTGTTCCAAAGAATATCCAGGATGTTCTACAGAGTACTGGATGGTTGTCTGCTATGAAGGAGGAGATGTTAGCTCTTGCTGAACGAGATACTTGGGAGCTGGTGGATCCACCTCCTCAGTGTAAACCTGTAGGTTGCAGATGGGTGTATGCGGTCAAATATCAACCTGACGGCACTGTTGAAAGGCTGAAGGCACGGTTAGTTGCTAAAGGCTACACCCAGACGTATGGTATTGACTATTTTGAGACTTTCTCTCCTGTTGCTCGTCTTAATTCTGTCAGAATTCTTCTGTCTGTTGTTGTTAATCTTGACTGGCCACTGTTGCAACTAGATGTGAAAAATGCCTTCTTGTATGGTGATTTACAAGAAGAGGTCTATATGGAGCAACCTCCTGGGTTTGTTGCTCAGGGGGAGTCTCACAAAATTTGCAGGTTAAAGAAGTCTATTTATGGGCTTAAGCAGAGTCCCCGGGCTTGGTTTGATAAATTGAGCAAAATTATGATTGATTTTGGGTTTCTGCGTTCTCAGGTGGATCATTCTGTTTTTATCAAGAAGACTTCAGCTGGTATTATTATTCTGATTGTCTATGTTGATGATATTATCATATCTGGCAGTGATTCTCTTGGTATTCAGGCTACTAAATCTCATCTGGGCAAGCACTTTGCTACCAAAGATTTGGGCAAACTTAGATATTTTCTGGGCATAGAAGTTTCTAGAAATTCTAATGCTCTTGTGTTGTCTCAGAGAAAATATGTCCTAGACATACTGCAGGAGACTGGTATGCTGGGGGCGAGACCTGCTGATATTCCTCTAGATCCTAATGTAAATTGGGATGATGATTCTTCTCCTCTGTTTGCTAATCATAAAAAGTACAGGAGGCTGATTGGTAAACTCATTTATTTGACTGTCACCAGAGCTGACATTTCTACTGCAGTGGGTCTTCTTAGCAGATACCTTGATAAACCCAGACAGTGTCACTGGGATGCTCTTTGTCAGATTCTACGGTATTTGAAGAAGTCTCCTGGCAAGGGACTTCACTACAGGAAGTATGGACACTGTTCTCTTGCAGGGTACTCTGATTCTGATTATGCAGGTAGCAGAGTTGACAGAAAATCTACTTCTGGGTATTGTACGTATGTTGGAGGCAATCTTGTTACCTGGAGGAGTAAAAAACAAAATGTTGTGGCCAGGTCAAGTGTTGAAGCTGAATATAGGGCCATGGCCCATACTGCCTGTGAATTGTTGTGGGTGCGCTCTCTGTTAAAAGAGTTCGGGGTTGACTCTTCTTCTTCTATACCTATGCACTGTGATAATAAAGCTGCTATCTTCATTGCGAATAATCCAGTTTATCATGAGCGCACTAAACATATTGAAGTAGATTGTCATTTTATTCGGGAATCCATTCTGACTGGCAAGATCTGCACTCCCTTCACTCGTTCTGAAGACCAAGTTGCTGACATCTTCACCAAGCTGCTGGCGAAGAAGCAATTCTGCACACTGACGGACAAGTTGGGCATGATTGATATCTATGCTCCAACTTGAGGGGGAGTGTTAACATATATTCCTGTTTTATATATTCTGTTAGTTGTTTTGTTATTTCCATATTATATGTAGACCTCTCTGTAAATGTTTCAATGTTATATATATGAGGGTGCACACATTGTGCAACCCTACGCTTCCCAAAACTGTTTTGTCTTTCACAAAAACAATTTAATTAAATTATTTTGTAAAAAGAAATATGGACAAAGCTCATGGCTGTAAAATTGATTTTTGGAACAAGGAAATACAACATTCCCCCACATGTTCTATAAAATCTTTTGAAAAATCAATAAATAACAAAAGTTTGCGACATTACTATATTTTCAGCATTGGTAGCTTGCGGATTTGAACCATTGCTTAGAGTGACTCGCTTCAATCTAGAAAGATGTGGTGAACTGCGTCTTGAACCAGATTCTCTGATTCAGACTTTAGTAAATCACACAATCATAGTGCCCGCATGAGAACGAGTTCCTATCGGTGTTACGCATACACGGACTTCACAAGAATCTTGTTTCATGAACGTTCTAGTGAGTATGCCCAACTCACATAAACTTTGGCCCTTGGGTTACACTCATATAGTAGGGATGTCCAAGGGTGTCATGTCCAATATACACCTTGCCAATATAATCCTCGAGCATTAGTGGGAAACTAGTGTAGTAGAAACTATGCTATGTTGTACCTTTAAGGTACTTAAACACTCTTATCAAAGCTTTCAAGTAGTCTGTGTTAGGATAACTTGTGTACCTACTCAATCTACTTAAGAAATATCAGGTCTAGTGCAGTTTGCTAGGTACATCAAGCTTCCTATTACTTGCGCATATTTATGTTTGTTAAATATTAGCCTTTATTAGTCATTTATATTTCTCTGGTTATTTCTTTACTCTATGTGGATCTACATTTAATTGTTCTCTTAGCCTTTTATATAAATATATGAGGGGACACACATTGTGTCCTCAACGGTTCTCCAAAACCCTCGTAAGATGGTACCAGAGCAGGTTACATAACATGTCCCTACGTCGTCGGCGCCCCCCCCCCTCCTCTCTCCTTCTCCTCTCCACGTTGTCGCCCTCTCCTCTATCCTCTCCTCTCCGCGTTGCCGCCGCCACCCTCCCTCCGCGCTCGGCCGCGGCTCTGGCCGTCACCGCAGCTAGCCGGCACTGCCACCTGCTCTTGCTACTGCCGCAGGGGTAGCGCCCCGCCGCCACCGTAGCAGCTAGCCACCGGGTCGTCGGGCCGCTCGCCGTCACCCGCCGCCCCGAGCAGCCTTCACTCCGCTCGCTTCTCTGCCTGCCCGCGTCGGCCCTTGAGCCGTCGGGTTCTCTGTTGTGCCTAGGCGTAACCTTCATGTAACTGGTCCATCCAGTCATGTTTGTATCTGTTGTCGCCTAGAAGAAGAATCTAGGCGGTTCTCTGGTGCTACCGCTATCTGCTATATTGGGCTCGGCTTCTGTCATGGCTTCGTCCCATGACGATTTCCGTCGACAAGTGACTACCGTGAAATTGGATGGGAAAAACTATCAACACTGGGTCTGCTCCATGGAGATTTATGCAAAATCCCAAGGCAAGAATTCCCATCTGACTTGTGATGCGCCTCCTGCTTCACAAGTATTGTCGAGTCCAAAGATATAAAGGCCTACGATGATTGGGTCAAAGATGACTCTACTGTGATGACTTGGATCCTCAACAGTAGTAAAAGTCGCATCAGTGTTACTCTTCTTTGCCTCCCGACTGCCAAGCAGATGTGGGATCAACTGGCTCGTACCTATTCTCACAGCAAGAATCCAAAGGTGTTTGACTTGAACAAACAACTGACCCATCTACATTTCTCTGGGCCAGATATTGATCATTATTTTTCTTCCTTCAAAGGAGTCTGGGCTAAACTTGAGAACCTCCATCCTCTGTCTACTGACTTAGCCACCATGCAATGACAACGGCAGGAACTTCAGGTTGTTCAATTCTTATGTGGACTTCCTGAGTCGTACGCCGGAGTAGTTGATCAGATTCTTGCCAGTGATCCACTGCCAATGTTGGAGAGTGTGTTTCAGCATCTTCAACGCCTGCCGACTTCTTCACCTGCCTCGACTTCTGACACTGGTGACACTACTGCTCTTGCTGCCATGGCCGACCAAGGCCGTGGACGGGATCGCGGTCGATTTCAAGGCAACCGTCCTCCCGATTCTGGTAGAGGATGTGGTTCCCTTCGTCGTGTAACCATTGGCCATGGTTCATCTTCTGATACTTTTGGGAGTACCGCTGCTCAACGGTACTATGACTTTTGTGGTCGCTCCAACCACACTGAGGAGAGGTGCTGGAAGAAACATGGCACACCTGCGTGGGCCAATGTTGCGTCTAAGGGTGCTTCTCAGACTCCTGCTATTGGTACTTCCAGCTCTGCTGAGTTCATTCGCTCGGAAATGGAACGACTGCTGCTAGAGAAAAATAGTTCTTCCTCCTCTATTGTTGCTGAGTCTGGAGCACATGCTGCTACATTCACTGGTTGTGATTCTGCTTTTCTGACTGCCCCGTCTTCTAGTATTAGTAATACAAAATGGGTGATCGACTCTGGGGCTTCTTTCCATATATCTGGCAATAGATCTTTTTTCTATAAATTATCTAAACCCTGCTCTAAATATGTTGTTATGCTTGCTGATGGATCAAAATCTGTTGTGTCTGGCATTGGTGATACTTATACTCACTTTCTTCTGAGATCTGCTCTATATGCGCCAAATTTTCCTTTGAATCTGTTATCTGTCAGCAAAATTGTGCGTAGCTTGAACTGTAATTTGACCTTTGTACTGGGTACTTGTGTTTTTCAGGACCTTCGCACGAGGATGAAGATTGGTGGGGGGCATGAAGGACCTGATAGACTCTACTATCTGGATGACTTGAAAACGATTGGCACTACAGTTGTAGCTTCAGCTTTATCTTCTTCTGTTTGCGCATTACAATGGCACTATAGACTTGGGCACCCGTCTGCTGATAAAATAAAGCATGTTATTTCTGGTGTAGGAACGCACAGTTTCCAGTGCGAGTCATGTCAGTTAGGCAAACAGTCTAGAACTGTCTTTCCTAGAAGGACTCAGATTGGTAGTAAAGCTATTTTTTATTTAGTTCATGCTGATGTATGGGGTCCATGTTGTAGAAAATAAGATTGGATGCAATTGAATGGGATGAATACAAGACTGGACGCCCTCTCCTTTATATAGGAGAAGGGAGACGCCCTAAGACTTAGGACGCAAGTAATTTAAACAGGCTGAAATACAAAAGCCCAATAACTAATTAACCTATTAACTAAATAGACTAATATAGACTCTCTAACACTTCCCCTCAAGCTGGAGCATGGGTGAAACACATGTCCAAAGCTTGGAGATTACAAGACTCGATAAAATTATAAAAGAAATGATAAATGGAAGATAAAAGATAAATATCACTCCCCATACAAAAATTGATATTCCCCCTTAATTAATACTCCCCCTGAACCATGTGGTGACAATGCCTCTCTTCTTTGAAATTGTATTCTGCAGGCTGGAGATCCTCGAGCTTTGAAGGTCTTTGGAGTGCATCTGGAATGAAGAGCATCTGAAGAATGGAACCTGATACTACAGCAGTAATTCGCCACTTGGAGCAGACGATCCTCAACACCATCACTATGTCATCTTCATTGGATTACATACTTAACGCGGCACGAACGCGGATGCCCAATGTCGATGTAGCAATAGCGGAATCTTCGAATTGTCTCAGAAGACGTGCAAAAATGGCACGAACACGAACGGACAATATGCTGGTGATACGATGCAGGTACCATAACTTTGTCGCATGAACCTTGGGGGCTTGACAGGAAAGGAGATATCATCCATCAAGGAAAGTCCCAAGTAGATCAGCAACAGGTAATGTCGAAATAGCAAATGCGGCTCGGAGAAGACGTGATGAAGCAGCTCGGTGAAGATATCTGGATGAATCAACCTTGCAGAAGTAGATTGGCAGGCTTGCTGAGCTTCTGAAAATCTGAAGAAGCACCCTCTGTCTCATGTGAATGCAGCTGAAGTACACCATCAACACCTGACGTACATAACGCGGTACGAACACGGATAACTCGGTGTTGATGCTGAATGAAGATCCTTCATTGTTATCTGGAAGTAGAGAACGGATGTGTTGAACAATGTGAAGCTCCATGAAGAAAATAGCCTGGAACATATATAGACTGAATACATATATCACTCTTCTCATACTCTCTCTCTCATACATATTCTCTCACTCTCTCTCTCTCTTCTCATCTCTTCCTCTCCTCTCTATCCCCCTCGCACACCAAATATGACGAGAGTGAGTGTTTGGTGTGGAGAAATGGACATATGATCCCCTTGCACTGTAGAAAGGGATACACACATGGGGTGGGTGGGAAAGGAATTGGTGGATTTGAGAGAAATTTGTGTATATGAAGATGTGCAATATGTGGAGAATGAAACCGATAACCAGAGAGAATATGCTAAATGGGTCAATGTAAGATCCAGATAGGAAAATTAAATGGATCTAGTCCCGACCCGAAAAGGGGATTTGTTTGGCCCGTAGGGCAACATCCGGGGGTGCGGGGACGGAGCCCCCGTGAAAAAACTGATTAGGCTAAAACTTGGATCCAATTAGCAAAGATATGACCGATTAAGGATCCAAATAGGCATAATGAATATGGGGGGAAATAATAATTGGGAGTAGACATAGATGGGAGGTAATGGTGGAGTGATGAAGATAGCCAGGAAGGTAATGAAGAGCAGCAGCTTGCAGGATGTAGCAAAAAAAATGGCCGGATTATGTCACTCAGTTGATGTAGCACTTGGTCGTAACGGAGGAGATGACAAAGGGTCTCCTGCACGGCTCCGGAGATATTGCATGCCAAGAGGATGCATGTGGAGCCATGGGCGGAGCCTCTCCACGAGCAATGATAAAGGTTGATGCTGAGGACGTCAGGAGATGGCCTGTGCAGAACTCGGTACTACCGAGTTGATGTCGGTAGTACTGAGATCTTTCTGGACGGCGGGTAGCAGGTTGGCGGCGGTTGATTGTTGCTTGATGGTGATGATGGTTGTTGCTTCTGCGGTTGGTGACGCTTATGATTTGTTGTTAGTTGGTGATAGTGGCGTCGATAGGCGGCGAAGACGCGGAGTTGGCTGCTTGGAGGGCGGCGGTTATGGTTGTTGGTCGGCGGCAGGATTGTTGCTGGACGGATGCCGATCGGAGGCGCTTGGAATATAGCGGCATTGCTGTTGTTTGTGGAATACGGGCAGCAGAGGTGGAATGTGGTGGGTAATGATGCAGCGATGGCAGTGGATATGTGATGGCCGGAAAGGAGATCACCGGCGGTAAGGTTTGGATTTGGAAAACATAGATTGCAGGTCAGAAATTAGCATCGACGTACTGATCTATGTGAAAGTGGAAGGAGAGCCATGGAGGCCGGAATTGCCTAGCGGGCAGCCGGCCTAAGCCATGGCAATGGCGGCGGCCGCCCGCAGGTGGGGGTTCTCCCCCTCAGTTGCTCTCTGGAAGAGATGAGCGGCGACGGCGGCTAGGGCTACGTGCGCGCCTGAGAGGGGAGGGAAGAGGGGCGGCGGCTAGGTTTCCCTCAAGAGTGAACGCGCTCTATTCACGCAGGAATTACTATTCACACCGCGTACTGTTCACGCTGGAGTTACTGTTCACGCCGCGTACTTTTCACCGTCGGAGTTACTGTTCACGCTGTTGTTACTGTTCACGCCATCGTTACTGTTCATCGCTCTGATACCATGTAGAAAATAAGATTGGATGCAATTGAATGGGATAAATACAAGACTGGACACCCTCTCCTTTATATAGGAGAAGGGAGACGCCCTAAAACTTAGGACGCAAGTAATCTAAACTGGCTGAAATACAAAAGCCCAATAACTAATTAACCTATTAACGAAATAGGCTAATATAGACTCTCCAACACATGTAATGTTCCAAGTCTGTCAGGAAATAAATATTTTATTCTGTTCATTGATGATTTTTCCCGTACTACTTGGTTGTTTCTGATGAAAGATAGATCACAAGTCTTGCCTACTATTAAGTTCTTTTTTACTGAAATTAAAACTCAATTGTCTATGCCCACTAAAATTTTGCGCACTGATAATGCCTTGATTAAAAGGATGTTGAACTTCTTTGTCGATCTGTTGGCACCATTCATCACACATCATGTGGTTGTGCCTACGCGTCTCAACAGAATGGAGTTGCTGAACGGAAAAATAGGAACTTACTTGAAGTTACTAGAACTATTGTGTTGCATTCCAATGTTCCGAAACAGTTTTCGCTTGAAGTTGTTCTCACCGCTTGTTTTCTGATTAATCGCATGCCCTCATCTGTTATTGGGAACCAAATCCGGTTCATGTTCTACAACCCCAACTTCCCATTTTTTCTATTCCTCCACGGATTTATGGGTCAACCTGTTTTGTTCGTTTACTTGGACCAAATCATGATAAGTTGTCTCCTAGAGCGGAAAAATCCATTTTTCTTGGATATTCGTGTACTCAGAAAGGATGTCGGTGCTATAGTCCTACTCTAGGAAGTGGTTCACGAGCAATGATGTGGTTTTCTTTGAAAATACTCCATTTTTTATGCTAAAGGGAAAAATCTCAGTTCAGATATTATTTCAGCACCTTTACCTGTTATCAGTGATTCTACTTCTACTATACAGCCTGTTGAGACTGCGTCTCCATCTCTTATTGTTTATCAACGCAGGAATCGACAACCGCATTCTACTCCTCCTGAAGACCCCCCCCCCCCGCAGTCAACCAATCTTCTCCTCTAGAAGGTCATACGCCAGCTGAGGTAACTTTTGATCTGTATCTGCCAATTGCACCTTGGAAAGGCACTGGTTCATGTACATCTCATAGTATTGTTGATTCTGTTTCTACTGCTCATCTTAGTGTTCATGTTAGTAACTTTGTTGTTGCCCTTTCTGCTATTGACGTTCCTAAAAACATTACTGATGCTTTACAAAGTACTGCTTGGACACATGCTACAAAATCATAACATCATTTCCATCATTTTAAATAAATAAAAGAAAAGCAATAAATCAAGTAGGGATCTATGACATTAATTTTGGAATATGGGTTGAATCCAAGTCCAAAGGATATTTTATTTGGGTTGTACAATTTTTTTGATGAAATCAATATAGGTTATCACCTATATCTGATATTTATACAATTTATATGATTTTTCTAAGCCAATAGTGTTTACAAAATAAATATATTTAAAAAAAATATAAATCGAATATGGACCCCTGACCTTGGTGTACTGAATGAGGAGATGACTGCTCTTACTGACAGAGGGATGTGGGATTTAGTTGATCCTCCCTCTAATTGCAAGCTTGTTGGCTGTCGTTGGGTGATGCTGTCGAATATCATCCTGATGAGACTGTTGAAAGATTGAAGGCATGTCTAGTTGCATAGGAGTATACTCAAACTTATGACATTGATTATTTTGAAACGTTTTCTCCTGTTGCCAGGCTTAATTTTGTGTGGGTTCTTCTCTCTGTTGCTATTAACTTGGATTGGCCCCTTATCCAGTTTGACAAGCTGAGCAAGATTTTGACTACTTATGGCTTCCCGATATCTCATGTTGATAACTCTGTCTTTATTAAGAAGACTTCCTCTGATATAGTTGTTCTGATTGTGTATGTTGATGATATCATTTTATCTAGCAGTGATCTTTCTGAAATTCATGCTACCAAGGCCTATTTATGCAAGCACTTTGTCACTAAAGATTTGGGAAAGCTAAGGTATTTTTTGGGAATTGAAGTCTCCAGGACCTCTAATGCTCTTGTTTTGTCCCAAAGGAAGTATGTTCTAGATCTTCTACAGGAGACAGGGATGCTTGGAGCTCGAGTTGTTGATACTCCTTTAGACCCTAATGTAAATTGGGATAATGATGAATCTCCCTTGTATCTTGACGGTAAACGCTATAGGAGACTGGTTGGAAAGTTAATCTATTTGACTATTACTAGAGCTGATATTTCTACTGCACTTGGCCTTGTTAGCGGGTATCTTGACAAACCTAGACTGTGTCACTGGGAAGCAATGTGTCATATTCTGAGGTATCTAAAGAAATCTCCTGGTGAAGGCCTTTCCTATAGGAAACATGGCCATTGCTCTCTTGAAGGCTATTCTGATTCTGACTGTGATGAAAGCAAGATTGACAGAAAATCCACTTCTGGCTACTGCACATTTGTTGGTGGCAATCTTGTTACCTGAGGAGTAAGAAACAGAATGTTGTTTCTAGATCTAATGATGAGGCCGAGTACCATGCCATGGCTCACACAGCTTGTGAACTTCTGTGGGTACAGTCTCTCCTAAAAGACCTTGGTGTGAGCTCCTCTGACCCTATCCATGCATTGTGATAATAAAGCAGCTATTTTTATTGCCAATAATCATATTTATCATGAGGACCAAGCACATTGAAGTTGGTTGTCACTTTATCAAAGAAGCTATCCTGACTGGTCGTATTGCACTCCTTTCACTCGCTCAGAAGATCAGATTGTTGATATCTTTACAAAACCGTTGGCCAAGAAACTCTTTTGCTCTCTTATGGACAAGTTGGGCATGATTGATATCTATGATCCTGTTGGATCCTAGATGGGTGATTAGATGCTCTAGAGGGGGGGTGAATAGAGCTAAATCACTTAAACAAAATTCATTAGACCTTCAATATATATCACAAGATAAGGTTGCTAAATAGGAAGTTTGAGTGCAACTAAAGCATGCATAGAAAGGGAGAGAGAGATTGAATATACACCAATTGACAAGCTATTCAGAGTGGTTCCACACTTCAAACTAGAAGTGAGTCAGTCAACTACCTAGAGAGGTCAACCTCTAGGATTTCTTAACCATTGCACTCTTATATTCATTCATAAGACTTACAATACATGACCACGAAAGGACTTACCTATCCAATACAAAGAGTCTTCAACCTTACCGAGGACTTACCCACTTTGCAATGAGTCTTCAGCCTTCACCAAGGACTTACCCACTCTTGCACAAGTCTTCAGCCTTGCAAGGATTACCCACTCTTCTTGGATCTTCAGCCTTTGACTTCACCTTCACTCGGAGAAGCTTCCACCAAGGACTTACCAAATTGAGCAAGGAGTCTTCTTCCTTCACCAAGGTTTTACCCACTCTTGCTCCAAGTCTTCAGCCTTGATCTTCACTAAGGGACTCCTTCCCTTGTTCTTCTTCACCTCTATTAGCCAAGAGAGAGAGCCTTCATCTTCATGGTTGAAATGAGAGATAGAGAGGTGGTGGAAGGGAGAGCCTCACAAGATATACATGTAGAACTATCTCTCTTACAGATTTCCTACTCACTCTAACGAATGTAGCAAGTGATTAAGCTTAGAGAGAGAGAGGAGGCTGTAGGAAGCACTCAACTATAGAAAAGGAACCTCACATAGAGTTTTGCATTGACTGCTCAACCTTAGAATGAAGCCCAAGGGGTCCTATTTATAGCTGGGGATGCCCCTTAGCCTTTGGGAACACTTAAGAACGAAAACTAGCCATTTTGTGGCTTGCAACGAATATATTTTTGTTTGTTACAATTCCACAACGGCTAGAAACACTTTTCTGCACTTTTCCGTACAGTGCCATCGGTCGAGTTTCTATAAAAGTAACTCGACCGATCACACTAAAAGATGAGACCAATTTAGGTCATCGGTCGAGTTTGTCCTGGAGTAACTCGACCGATTCACTTAAATCAGTTTTGGTCAGCAGAGGGATCGGTCGAGTTATGTGAAGTGTGAACTCAACCGATCAAAAGTCATTTTCAAGATCCAATCAGGATCGGTCGAATTTGCAACTCGACCGATGAACAACCTGATGTGAATTTTGGAAAATGGATTTTGAGTGCATAAACATTCGATCTAAGTGCTCCTAATTTTTTCTAAGCTTAATTACAAGTCATACAATCATTACAAGTGATTTACAACATGATTCTAATGGATTTACATCATATTACAAAAATGTGCACTTGCATTGACTTTGACTTGTCTTTTCTCTAATTTGATATGTGCAAGTTAGGGCATTTGGAGTGTGTCTATACCTAATCTTAAATCACTCAAGTAGATACATTAGACACAAATAAGTGGAATGGTTTAGTCATCATCAAAACAAGGGTTTAGTCAATTTAGACCTTGAGTCAACAGCTCCAACTTTAGGAGGAGTGTTAAATATTAGCCTTTGTTTGTCCTTTATATTTCTCTTGTTATTTCTTTACTCTATGTGGACCTACACGTAATTGTTCTCTTAACCTTTTATATAAATATATGAGGGGACACACATTGTGTCCTCAACGATTCTCCAAAACCCTAGTAAGAATGCTGATCCACAGGAGTACCCTTATGTACCTTAATGTGTAAGTTAGGATCATAAGGTGTATTAACAGGTTTACAATCAAACATTTCAAATCTATGCAAGATTTGATCTACATAATGAGTTTGATTGAGTACTGTTGAGAGTTATTTAGTTAGTGTTTTATTATTAGTTTGTAATATGGGCCTAAGTGTCTTGGCCCATTAGGGTTGTCTTATGTCATGTACGCTTCCCTGTTCTCCTATTTATAGGAGCAGGGTTTCTCCTATCTAATACAAATTGTAGCCGTCTTTTATTCTCTAAGATGGTATCAGAGCAGAGATCTAAAACCCTAGCTGTCAAGTAAAAAGAAAAAAAAAAGAGAAGTAGCCGGCGGGCGGCCCCTTCTTCATTCTTGGCCGCCCGCAGGCCTTGTCCACTCATCAATCCATGGCATCTGCTGCTCCTTCCTCTCCTTTTTCTGCTGTTGACGCTCCTCCTATTGTTTCTACTTGACTGGAGATTGTTGCCCCATTCTTCTCTATATCATTTCTTTCATTTTCTGCTGCTCTGGGTGCCCTTTCCTTCAGATCTGGCGTACTGCTACAGTACGTTACTGTAGCACGGCGGGATTTTGGGAGCTTCCAGTCCTCTCCTTCATGGTTTCTGCCAGCCTCCAGTGCCCCCCCCCTTCTCTTCCTCAACACCTTCGCGGCTTCTAGGATAGGGAGAAGTCTTCCACATGCCTTGGAGAAGAAGTTATTGCATCTTTTTTTGGCCGTCTGTACAGGTTTGTCCCTGCTCTTGATTTCCGGATCAATTACGGCCTACCAAGGTGTTATCTCTCCTTAGGGCCTGACCGGCCTAAATCACGCGTCCTAAAAATGGAGGCGGATTTGAGGTAGTCGAGCTTTTACATTTATAAACCCGAATCCTTCTAGGCCCCCGCAACTTTGTTTACGGGGTCGAAGTAGATACACGGGGTCGAACACAGGGACAAGGGGGGTAGTGTTGGGAACCCAGAATCGACACGCTACACTCCGGAAGGTATAAAGAGATGATAAATTCCCAAAGAGGGAAGCATAAAGATGGCACGAACAAAACAAGAAAACTATCTCCAAGTGGAGTTACTAGAAAGATTTAAGGTTTTAAGCATTTAACAGTTTTTAGTGGTTTTCATGCAACAGAAACAGAAGAATATACTTGGAGCTAAGGCGAGGTACGAGGGATAGAACTGCGGTAAAACAAGCGGCGGTAGAACCAATCCTGTACCCCTCCTCTCGAAGCGGGCACCTCTAACAAGGCATCGGTTCCACTCTCGGGGTCACCGAACTCAAATTAGAGTGGAAGGGTTACTAAAGCAACTCCGTTCCGGGCACTCTCGTACTCCAGAATCGGACAAAACACTAGAGCCACAACACAACTCTCAAAGTTGTTGCGACGGGAAAACACGATTCGATAGCTAAGCGAAACGCGATCCAAAACATGCAAGCTAGAGTTCAGATACCAAACATAGCAGTCATCCAACATATTGCACCAAGCATATAGCAGCAAGTAAGTAAGCATTTCTATTTCTATAAGCATTAAAGGTCTTAATTATAATGCATGAGTAAAGAATTAAATAACAGAATTAAAGGTATGTGTCGCCTTCTTGATGTAGAAGGACGACAAGCTACAGTAACCATCCCGCCCGATATCGGATAAAGGGCCTAGCCCTATACAGCCGTGTCGGGCGGCACGCTCTCTCAAGCGGCATACCGCGACGGGCGACTGTATCGCTCAAGGGCCTGGCCGATACGCTCAAGTCGGGCGGCACACCCTCTCGGGCGACACGCCTGACGGGCGGAGCGTATCGGGTTCGTTATCGTGTCGGGCGTGGAGCTGCGTATCCTACTGCCGGGCACTGGTGTCGGGCACTCGTGTCGCGTATCTACATCGGCCGATATCGGCTCCCAGTGTCGCCCGGTACAGTCCTAGGTGAACCAATCCCCTCCCTCTCGGGATGAGGAAGAGCTCACCTAGTGTCTCCCGGTACGAACATTGGAGCATGATACGCCTGCTCTCGCAGCCTCCTCCGAAGATCACTCGACTATCCAAAACCTGAAGTGACCAAGCTTGTCCGAATTGTCTAAGCTGTCTTTTCGGCTCCCTGTAGCTGCTATTTATAGGCAGCTGGTCGGGGGAAGATATGGTGCTCGAAGCGCCACGTGTCCTCCTTTCCATCGTTCATTTGGTGGTCGGCTGACGCGGGTATCGCCCGGTATCGCCCGGCACAAGGAGGTCGGTTGTCGGGCATCGTGGCGAGAGGCGCCTGCCGGTGGGTGGTCGATATCGCGCGGCAACCAGAGTAATTGCGGCGCGCTTGGCTCCCTGCCGGGTAAAGAGGCGTGTCGTCCATCGCGCAGCCCTGCCGGTCAGCGTGTGTATCGGGCGTCAGGGGGCCGGGACAGTCTTGGTCTTATTCGCGGGTCGGATCGGCCTTATTGGTGCTAAATGGGCCAAAATATGAGGAAACTCTGCAAAAGATGGAAATATTGGACTGAGAGCATTGCTTTGCCAATTATTACGGAAATGCATATAAAAGTGAGGAAAACAACAGAAAAGGGCAGTTTTGATAACAGAAAAACAGTCTAAAACGTCACAAAATTTGGTGTTATCAACTCCCCCAAACTTAGCTTTTTGATTGTCCTCAATCAATATATAAACTTTATTTGGCGATGTTTCTTCTTGCGTAGTATGCTTCTCAGGCCAAGATGTAAAACAAGTATCATAATGCCTTTAGAGATAATGCTGTCTCATTACGAACAAAAGATTTTTTGTTTTTCCTGCCTTATTGTTTAAGTAAGATTATTCTCTACAGCTTCGGCGAGACGTTGTTGTATGATTCCGAAGTTAGCTTCCACACCAAACAGCTTTATTTTCGGGGCAGAAAGTTGTGTATAGGGTAGGCTAAGGCTTTTTGGGTTTTCTTCTTGTTTCCCATCGGTCCATCCAGGTAAGGGTCTGTTAACGGGCAAGTGGTCCCTGTAGTCCAAGCCAGTTAGCTTTAGAGCAATAATTTCACATCCTACGTACCACTGCCCCGGATCTACCATGCCTAAAGATGGGTACTTTTGGAAAACAAGTGTGTGTATATATATTTTTTTTCTTTTTCTTTTATTGGGCACAACTCTCATGCTTTTATTCACTCTCATATGGTTTCTCTCTCTTTTTAGGATTTTTGTCGGGTAAGGGAAACAAGGAGATTCTTGCTGTTTGGGCAGCTTTTTCCTTCTCCATACTCGTCTCTTAGCTGTCTGCGAGATTATTATATTTTTGAAAATTTTTGACATAGCAAAACATATTCTTTTGTTCATTTGAAGCAGCATTATCAAAAAGATATAACAGGACTTGCGTAACATTAAGCATACAGAAAACAACTTTTGCAAGCAGTTGCATTAGGTTTTTACTAATATTACAGAAACTTTGTACATATACATAACAAAAATTTTAAAATTTTATATGAACATGTATATGTATCCAAGAGTTTTATATGAACAAGTATATGTATACATGATAAACAAAAGAATCAAAGGATTAAGTTAGAAATTTTTGTACCTCCCTCACTAGTACCATGGTACCCCCCCCAAACTTACTCCACACTCTGTCCCAGAGTTGTGAAGTAGATTAGGCAAGGTAATGCTAATCCAGTGAGGGTTAGCCGACGAGCGCGCCTTCGTCAGATAGAAGTTCCCACACATATTCTCCTCTTTTGCTGTGGTAATCGATGTGATGGAGCTGGCCAGGCGTCTCTTTATTCGCTATCCACTCCAGGATGTGGATGTTGACTCAAGGTCAATTAGGTCAATGTTGACTCACGTCTAAATTGACTAAACCCTTGTTTTGATGATGACTAACCATTCCACATATTGGTGTCTAATGCTTCTACATTGAGTGATTTCAGATTAGGTTTAGACACACTCCAAATGCCCTAACTTGCGCATATCAAATTGGAGAAAAGACAAGTCAAAATAGCTACAAGTGTGCAATTTGGGATCTCTATGTAAATGACCTTAGAATTGCTTTGTAACCACTTGTAATGATTGTATGACTTGTAATTAAGCTTAGAAAAATTATTGGGACACAAAAATCCATCATTTGTACGGTTAAACGAAAATTCCAAAATACCCATAACAGGGATTTTGTCGGCCGAATTCCAAACTCGGCCGATCCATATATTCTGGGATTTTTGTTGGAATCGGCCGAGTTACAAACTCAGCCGATCCACCGTTCGGTCGAGTTCTAGCTAGGAAACTCGGCCGATCCACTGATCGGTCCAAGTCTGGAAATGGACCGATCGGTCGAGTTTCTCAAAGGAAACTCGGCCGACAGTCTAGCTTTCAGCCTTGTCTTTTAGTGGTTCGGCCGAATT
This sequence comes from Alisma plantago-aquatica, assembly GCA_963693085.1. Taxonomy (NCBI): domain Eukaryota; kingdom Viridiplantae; phylum Streptophyta; class Magnoliopsida; order Alismatales; family Alismataceae; genus Alisma; species Alisma plantago-aquatica. The sequence goes on along the minus strand of OY856412.1, from coordinate 1,097,327,358 downwards.
GCCTTTATAGAAACTCGGCCGATCAGACTGTACTGGAATGCAGAAAAAGCATTTCCAACCGTTGGAGACTTTGTTGGGACCCAAAATAGATCCGTTGCAACTTGTAAAACGGCTATTTTTCGTTCACAAGTGTTCCCAAAGGCTAAGAGGCATCCCCAGCTATAAATAGGACCCCTTGGGCTTCATTCCAAGGTTGAGCATTCCATGCAAACTCTATGTGAGGTTCCTATTCTATAGTTGAGTGCTTCCTACAGCCTCCTCTCTCTCTCTAAGTTTAATCACTTGCTTCATCCATTAGAGTGAGTAGGAAATCTGTAAGAGAGCTAGTTCCATTTGTATATCTTGTGAAGCTCTCACTTCCACAACCTCCCCACCTCTCCATTTCAATCATGAAGATGAAGGTTCTCTCTCTTAGCCAAGAGAGGTGAAGAAGAACAAGGGAAGGAGTCCCTTGGTGAAGATCAAGGCTGAAGACTTGGAGCTAGAGTGGGTAAGTCCTTGGAGAAGGCAGAAGACTCCAGCTCAAGTGGGTAAGTCCTTGGTGGAGAAAGCTTCTCCGAGTGAAGGTGAAGTCAAAGGCGGAAGATCCAAGAAGAGTGGGTAATTCCTACAAGGCCGAAGACTTGTGCAAGAGTGGGTAAGTCCTTGGAGAAGGCCGAAGACTCTTGCAACGTGGGTAAGTCCTTGGTAAGGTTGAAGACTCTTTGTATTGGATAGGTAAGTCCTTTGTTGGTCATGTATTGTATGTCTTATTAATGAAAATAAGAGTGCAATTGGTTGAAGTCCTAGAGGTTGACCTCTCTAGGCAAGTGGACTGACACACTTCTAGTTTGAAGTGTGGAACCACTCTAAATAGCTTGTCTAATTGGTGCATGTTCAATCTCTCTCATCCTTGCTATGCATGTTTTAGTTGCACTCAAATTACCTATTTAGCAACTTTATCTTATGATCTATCTTGAAGGTTTAATGAATTTTGTTTAAGTGCTTTCAGCTCTATTCACCCCCCTCTAGAGCACCTAAGTCACCCATCTAGGATCCAACAAGTGGTATCAGAGCAGGTCTTCTCCAAGCATACTTCAACAAGTAGGACAAGATGGGTGACTACCTAGGAGGGAGACTCTCGACTAGACTTCCAATCTTTGATGGGAGCAACTTCCTCTATTGGAGAAGAAGACTTCAATTCTTCATCCAAGGATCAAGTCTCGAGATGTGGCAAATGGTGAACAGCCAATACATTCTACCAAAGACAAACATTGAAGAATGGGATGAAGCCACCTTGATGAAAGCAACCTTGAATGCTAGAGCCATGCACATTCTATATGCCTCCATGACCCCCACCGAGTTCAACCGGATTTCTTCTTGTGAGACGGCCTATGAGGTATGGAGAAAGCTTTGCATCACTTATGAAGGGACAGATCAAGTGAAGGAAAGCAAGGTCTACATGCTCAAAGGGTTGCTTGAGAACTTCAAGATGGGAAAGGAGGAGAGCATAGCCAACATGTACTCAAGGCTCAACACCATCTTGAATGGTCTTGCTGTTCTAGGACATCCTATGTCTAGTGGAGAGATCAACTCAAAGATCCTTAGAACTCTCCCCAAGAGATGGGAATCCAAGGTGACTTCCATTGAAGAAGCAAGGTCGCTTAGGGATATTCCTATTGAAGAGCTCATTGGAAATCTACAAGCACATGAAGCCACACTTGACAAGAGGGAGGAAGTAGAAAGACAAGAGAAGAAAGAGCTAAAGAGAATGAAGAAGGCTGAAATGAAGGCTCAAATTGAAGCTATCATGGAACAAGTTTCTCCATCCTCTCAAGCTAAAGAAGATGCCATGTACTCCAAAGGTCGACTCTACAAAGGCAAATCCTCCTCCATCCGGTGCTTCACATGTGGGAAGAAGGGTCACTACAAGGAAGATTGCCCACAAGGCAAAAAGACCCATCTTCACAAGAAGAAATGGCAATCAAACTCAAGCGGCTCCTCCAACTCAAGATCAAGTGAAGATTCATGTGAAGGATCAAGCTCAAGCTCTAGTGATGAAGGAGAATGTCATTTTGCTCTTGTAGCATCAACAAGTGAAGACTCAAATGAGGTAAATCTAGACTCTTTAGATAAAGAATCCTTGATTGATCTCATTCATGATATTTGTGCATCTCTTAAGTCTTCTAAAAAGAAAAAGAAAAAGCTTGCTAAAATTGTTGATAATTTTCATATAGAACTAGATGATCTTGAATATGCAAATTCTTGCTTGCTTATTGATAAAAATTATTTCCTTAGCCAAGTAGACTCTCTTAAACTTGAAAATGCTAGTTTACTTGATAAGATTAAATTTCTAGAAGCTCAACCTCTCATGCCTAATTCTAATGAAGAACATACTTTAATTGTTGATTCTCTCATGCATGACATTGATGTTCTTAAATCTGAAAACAAAAACAAAGATTTTGTTTTGCATGAATTAGAACTAGAGAATGCCTCCTTGCTTGCTAAAATCAATGGGCATGAATCTTGTTCTAGTTCTACTAATAGAGAGAATGATGTTGCTGCTCTTCATATTGATAGAGATTCTTATTTAACTAAAACTCTTTGCCTAGAAAATGATCTTCTACATGCTAGAGATAACATTAATCAATTGTCTTCTACTATTGCTTCTCTTAAGCATGATAATGATAGTTTAAGATCTTCTTTGCAAAGATTCTTAGTTGGTAAAAAGAATCTTAATCAAATCCTAGACCATACTAATAAACAAATTGGTAGACATGGTTTAGGGTATGATAATAGTCAAGGGAACAACAAAGATAAAGGACCTCCAATATTCCATGGAGAATCCTCTAGTTCCAAGACTATGGGCACATGCAACTATTGCAATGATTTTGGCCATTATTCTATTTGTTGTCCTTTTAGGAAAGCACCCAAGAGCAATAGGACTTGGGTTGCTAAGCTAATTCCTCCGGACCCAAAAACATGATTGGGGACCATTTCATCTTTCTTCTTGTAGGTACTTGCAAATGGATTGACTTGAGGTATTGAATTGCAAATTGTCTTGTCAATCCACATGAAAGAAGAAAGGTGAGATGTGTAGAGGGTGACAACAAGTGGAAAAGCAATGGTAAGCACAAAGGTAATGGTTTTATTGCTTATAACCTATCCTAACTTGTTTTTGTCAAGTTAATGTGCACTATACATATGGTTTTTGAGTCAAAAGTGGTATTTTGTGATTCTCTTCACACTCTTGCTCAAAAACTATTTCTAATGCTTCTATAGTGCATTACTAACTTGCTTAGACATGTTTGGATATGGTTTGTATATTTAGCATGCCTCTAGATATGTTTTATGAAAAATATGTGCTTTTTCTACAGTAGTTTTGTCGGCCGAGTTTTGTCCTGTCTAAAACTCGACCGATAGGCACCAATGGGTGTTGCCAACAGCTGCGATCGGCCGAGTTGCCAATACACAGAATTCGACCGAAAACACTGTTCACAGAGTATACAGATGGCTTATTGAATGAGAATTTCCCTCTCAACTAGATTTTCTCAACCAATAGCCTTATTCTTTGGCACTCCATTTGGTACCTTTATATATGCATATTGCAATGTTCTAAATTCCCTATCTTGCTTACAACTCTATCTCTCTAATTGCTCTAAATTGGTATATCTATATCTTGCAATTTCTTGCTTTGAGTTGTTTTGCAGGTTTTGATTATGATCTCTTTGGATCTCTTGGTTGTGTCTAAAATCGCTTCCGTTGTGCTCTAACTTGCTACATCTATCTAGGTGTATATCTTGTTTTGATACAACCTTGAGGTTCTTAGGGGTAATCATCTTATGGTAAGGATGCATATCTAGTGAGTTATATCCTTTCATGCTTCTTAAATTTGCATATCTCTTTGTTTGAATATATCTCTACATCTACTCATAGCTTGCTTTATCTTGTGTACCTTTTGGTATCTCTTGCTATGATCTATATCCTACTAGTAGTCCTAACTTGTGATACCATCTACTAGTAGTTCATATACATGTAGTTTTAACCTTGTTTACAAAGTGCCATCTTTGATCATCTATATGTTATGCTTGTATCTTATCTCATACATGCTCAAGATTGTTCCTTAAATTGCATATCTACTATCTTGAGTTGCTTGCATAACATTGTGATGCAGGGTACATAGATCTACATGATATGTAGAAATTGGAGTTTTTGTGGATTTTTATGCAGCTTTTGCTCCAGTTTCAGTTTTTGCTGCAAGTATAGTGTTTTTCATGCAGAAACTACCTTCTGAGCAAGGCTCATTGCTTTGCCATGAGCCCTGATGGTTTTTGATCAAATTCCATCATCTTGAGGGTCAAAAATTGCGATTTATTGTTTTTCTGCAGCACCCTATCTTGCATGTTTTGGGTTGTTCAAGTATATGCTTTAACTTGCTTTTCTTTCTATGCTTGGACAAGCCCCTATCTGTGCTCTTCTACTCTCCTTATATAACTTTTGTTATCTTCTTTCTCTTAACAAGTGGTGTTTCTTAGTTTCTTCATACCCCCACCTTTTTGAAATGACAAAGGGGGAGAAAGATATGTCTTCTTTTGACAACAGGGAGAAGGCATGTCTTACATGAAGCAAAGAAGCGTGTCCATGTAAAGGGGAGAAGGTAAATGGGAGAAGACATATATGTGTAGAACATATATGAGTAGAAGACATAGTTTCTAAATGTTATGAAAGCTAACCATGCAGGAGAAATAGCGTCAATTGAGGGGGAGTATGAGAACTCCATGCGCATCAATTGAGGGGGAGCATATGAGCTCAATCCTATTGAAACCCCTAGCTTTCTCCGAAGGTATGATTTTACGTACAAGCTTTCAATACATTTATGGAATGGTTTGTCATCTTCAAAAAGGGGGAGAATGTTGACTCAAGGTCAATTAGGTCAATGTTGACTCACGTCTAAATTGACTAAACCCTTGTTTTGATGATGACTAACCATTCCACATATTGGTGTCTAATGCTTCTACATTGAGTGATTTCAGATTAGGTTTAGACACACTCCAAATGCCCTAACTTGCGCATATCAAATTGGAGAAAAGACAAGTCAAAATAGCTACAAGTGTGCAATTTGGGATCTCTATGTAAATGACCTTAGAATTGCTTTGTAACCACTTGTAATGATTGTATAACTTGTAATTAAGCTTAGAAAAATTATTGGGACACAAAAATCCATCATTTGTACGGTTAAACGAAAATTCCAAAATACCCATATCAGGGATTTTGTCGGCCGAATTCCAAACTCGGCCGATCCATATATTCTGGGATTTTTGTTGGAATCGGCCGAGTTACAAACTCAGCCGATCCACCGTTCGGTCGAGTTCTAGCTAGGAAACTCGGCCGATCCACTGATCGGTCCAAGTCTGGAAATGGACCGATCGGTCGAGTTTCTCAAAGGAAACTCGGCCGACAGTCTAGCTTTCAGCCTTGTCTTTTAGTGGTTCGGCCGAATTGCCTTTATAGAAACTCGGCCGATCAGACTGTACTGGAATGCAGAAAAAGCATTTCCAACCGTTGGAGACTTTGTTGGGACCCAAAATAGATCCGTTGCAACTTGTAAAACGGCTATTTTTCGTTCACAAGTGTTCCCAAAGGCTAAGAGGCATCCCCAGCTATAAATAGGACCCCTTGGGCTTCATTCCAAGGTTGAGCATTCCATGCAAACTCTATGTGAGGTTCCTATTCTATAGTTGAGTGCTTCCTACAGCCTCCTCTCTCTCTCTAAGTTTAATCACTTGCTTCATCCATTAGAGTGAGTAGGAAATCTGTAAGAGAGCTAGTTCCATTTGTATATCTTGTGAAGCTCTCACTTCCACAACCTCCCCATCTCTCCATTTCAATCATGAAGATGAAGGTTCTCTCTCTTAGCCAAGAGAGGTGAAGAAGAACAAGGGAAGGAGTCCCTTGGTGAAGATCAAGGCTGAAGACTTGGAGCTAGAGTGGGTAAGTCCTTGGAGAAGGCAGAAGACTCCAGCTCAAGTGGGTAAGTCCTTGGTGGAGAAAGCTTCTCCGAGTGAAGGTGAAGTCAAAGGCGGAAGATCCAAGAAGAGTGGGTAATTCCTACAAGGCCGAAGACTTGTGCAAGAGTGGGTAAGTCCTTGGAGAAGGCCGAAGACTCTTGCAAAGTGGGTAAGTCCTTGGTAAGGTTGAAGACTCTTTGTATTGGATAGGTAAGTCCTTTGTTGGTCATGTATTGTATGTCTTATTAATGAATATAAGAGTGCAATTGGTTGAAGTCCTAGAGGTTGACCTCTCTAGGCAAGTGGACTGACACACTTCTAGTTTGAAGTGTGGAACCACTCTAAATAGCTTGTCTAATTGGTGCATGTTCAATCTCTCTCATCCTTGCTATGCATGTTTTAGTTGCACTCAAATTACCTATTTAGCAACTTTATCTTATGATCTATCTTGAAGGTTTAATGAATTTTGTTTAAGTGCTTTCAGCTCTATTCACCCCCCCTCTAGAGCACCTAAGTCACCCATCTAGGATCCAACAGTGGATGCCGCAGTCGTTGGATAATGGGATCTATTGTGGGCTGCGGTGGCAGAACTGAAGCTCGTGCCATTTGTTTGCTTGTGTGTCCAGGAATGGTTGTATCATCTTTGTCACCCCGTCGTAGTATTTCCGAGTTAAGCGTTCGACGGATGACAGCGGTTCTGATGTACACGGCACTGGATGGTTCTTGTTGCCGTCTGAGCTGTTGTAAAAGATTCCTGCTCGTTGCCGGGTGTACACCGTCAGGAGTGTCCAATGGTTATAATGAAGAATTGGCAGAAAGATTTGGCTAGGGACTCCGCTTTCCAACTCTTCTAGAAAAAGTTTCTGTGCTCCTGTTTCGTCGGCTAGGAAAACGTCGTTAAACAGCATAGGATGTGCTATATATGCGTGGTCGAACTTTGGTTGTAATAATTGGACGCAAGCGGTTAATACCGATATCGCCAAACATCCTCCTTCTTTAACCACGTCCCTTAACTCATCAATAGGGACTACGACATTGCCCGCCTTGTAAATGACATTCCTCGGGGTAGCATCTGCTAACTTCAGAAGGATTACATCTACCTGCTCCTGCGTGAGCGTGGCGCACGAGAAACGGTCGAAGTTTTTGATCATTCCTTCTGTGGCTTTAGGCGAAGCAGTTTCTTCCATCCCGTGCACTCTCTTAAGGACCATCAGTTCCTTGCCTGCCCCATGTCTGACGGTCGCCACTTCTTCTTTTTTTGAGGGGTTGTTGGACTGAGAAGAGTCTTCACCTAGGTCACTGTCCAGCAGCTGCTCCGGTACCCCTGCATCCCGGAAATAGCGCTTGTCCTTGATCAGCAACATGGCGTAGATGCCCCTGCGTTGATAGAAACAATGGCCCCTAAGGGCCCTCAAGTTGCCAAATGTACTGAGCACCTCAATGGCACTTAAGACGACCAAGGCGCTGTTTCCGCTTCCCTCTTCAGCCTGGACGGGGAAGTCGCGAATAGAAAAGAAGTTCCAAACACCGCTGTGGTGTTTGGCTCCTCGCTTTATAACTCTTTGAAGACGCATCGGTAGAAGCCTCAGGTTTTTGTCTTCCGGGCGGCTGAAGGCGATCCCGGAGTGCGGCATTTCGTTGTAGTTGCAGTTCAGGAGCCGGACTTCGTGGTTCCTTAGGTCTGCTACGCAGAGCAACCATATGTTGCGGTGCTTGTACGGTGCCAACACGAGGTTAGGGTTATGCTCCTCAATGTGCAGCAGCATGTTGGACACCGCAGAGGAGTCTAATTCTCTGCACATCAACCTTCTCGCCAAGGTTGGGGTGGCGCAGTATATTTTCCTCTGACCTGTCCTACTATCGATATTTTCTATTATAGCATTCTCGAGGACCCTGAATAGCCTTTTTCCGACGACGGCCGGCGAGCGGAACATGTTGCGGAGAGTCCCTCGTTGTACGGAGAAGTAGCTGTCGCTCCAGACAACGTCTTCTTCATCTGCCTCCGATCTTAGGACCTTGTCTAGCAGTTTCTGGTCTTTGATCGACAGGTAACCGATGGCCCTTCTGTCGAAGTCGGCCATCTCGAAGGAAGGTATCTCTGATGGCTCACGGAACCTGTCCGCCGTCGAGCGTCTTCCTTGAGGGAAGTGTCTTTCATTGGCGGCATACACGTCCCCCTTTTCTCCCTCCGACTCGTCAGACGAGTCTGTTCCGATGCTGACATCTCCATTGTCATCTTCAATATCATCCAGGGGGACTGAGGGATTTTCTTCCTCGGGAACTACGGAGCTCGCCTGTCCTGCTGGAGGTCCGTCGGTGGACTTCGGTTGCGTCCCCTCCTTGGGCGTCGAGGATCGCCTGCTGGAGGAGGAGGGTGATACTGATGTCGAGGGAGACGCTGACGGAGATGATGGAGAGCCACGGCTCGGGGGTGACGGTGACCGTCTCGGCTGCCTTCGACGCGGATGGTCGTCCCCTCTATCCAGCCTTTCCTCGATCTTGTCGAGGCGTTGGAGAACTTGCTGCATTATTGAATTTACGGCCTCTAGTCCGCTCAGCAGCTCTCGCTCTTGGCTGCTCATCCTGTCTTGAAGAGATGCATATTTGCGGGTTAGGGAAAAACAGGTAGCGGAGTTGTTGTCTGTTACCTCCCGCAAATGGTCGAGCTCGTGACCTAACATCTTCCCGAGCGACGGAGGGGTTCCTGAGGGCCTCCCTCCCGTCCTCGCGACATCTTGCCCGCGTGATGGTCCACCAGACGAGGTGGAGTGTATCTCAATTGTTCGCGTGGCAGATGTTGCTGGGCGAGGTGTTGGTCCTCTTGCGGTCGCCACTGCCTCGCCTTCATATCTTAGTGAAGATGGCCGTGGTGTGGGCGGATGCTGCTCCACCTCTACGTCCTCGGCGATCCTTCCAGCGGCTTTGACAGGGGACACCGGTGTCGGTGTCGGTGTCAGCCGCGCACCTTCGAGCTCCCTTCCCAGGATCTCGGCGAACACCTCATTACTGGTGTCTGGCTCAGGTGCTTCTTCTGCCTCTACATGCCCTTCATGGATGTCGGGGGCTGCGGTTGCCTCTCCCGTGGCAGCTCCCGAAGTTGATGTCTCAGTGACCTCTACGATCACCGGTTCTCTCTCAGCTGCCACCGGCCTCGCAGGGGCGGTAGTTGATTTGGATGGAGTGGCGATAATTCTATCAGCAGCGGTTGTCGGTAGCTCTGGAGTTGTCCTCTCTTGGACTCTTGTGGTGGCGGCTTGGGCTGTGTTCGCCGCCACGGCTTCAATTTCTGCGACGGTGAAGACTAGTTTGTCTGCGTCGTAGTCAGCGCAGCGAGGGAGCGGGAGGAGTATATTCGTTCTTGCGAACTTATAGAAAAAGTCTCTCCCCTCTTTCCTGATGATACTGGCCCTGATCAGGTACTTGGTGTCAATTACCTCATCGCCCTGCGTCCTCGAAAGGCTGTGTGGCTCCTTCGGGTACCCGAGTCCCTCTGCAATAAGGTTGACTATTCCGCCCATGCAGTAGTCCTTTGTAACTTCCTTCATCGGATGTAGTCTGTTCATCAAAAATCGTCCGAGGTTGATCACTCGGCCCTCCATTATGTGCCACATGACATGGAGCTCCTCCGTGTATATGTTGATGGATTCGTACTTGCTGAACAGGAGGCATGCCACCAGTTTGTGCACTATCCTCCAGAAGCATGAGTGCATAGCAGCCACCTTCTTTCCCGGCTTGAACGAAGATTCGCCGGTTAACTTGTTCCAGAGCTTCACGGGGTCGAACTCGTCTCCCTCGGTGATTCTCTCACCGCTGTCCATCAGATTCCTCTCCTCCTCGCTTGAAGAGAAGATCTGGTTCAGAAACTTCTCAGAGATTGTGTACTCCGAGTTGTAGAGTCGGGCTTGGAGTCTGTCTGGCCCTCCGAATTCGTTTCTCTCCGCCGGTGAGTTTCTCACCCGGTTGAGGGAAGACATGAACTCCATTGTCAGCCTGGTGTACGAGGAAGACCTGCTGAAGCAGATTTTCTTTAATCCTGCCGCGGCGAGGACGGCCTTTAGCCTCCTCTTGATTCCCAAATCAGCGAATGAGGCTTCGTGGCAGAACCTGCTGGGGCGGTAGATTTTGGGCACCAGCTCAGCATACCGGCGAGCATGCTCGTCATTTCTTGGCTCGAAACTCTCTGCCAAGGCTTCCGGGATTGTTGCTGCTGCTGGGGGAGTTGGAGTTGCCGCTTCTCCAACCCTGGCCCTCTTTTCTGTTGTAGAGGCCTCGACTGGTCTTGGATTCGGGCGCTTCCGCCCGGCGTTGGAGGTTCCAGCCGTAGTCTCTGGGTAGACCCTTCTACCCTGAGAGTCAACGGGGACTGCAGTTATCTTGGTGCGGGCCATCTCTGTAAGACAACAAAAGAAATACTTTGATTAAATATGTTGGCTTTTGAAAGAAGTATACAATAAAGAATAAATGTGTGGCCCGGTGTTTTTGTACAAAGGTTGCATGGCCCCCTCCCCCCCAGTATCGGGCGACACACAAGGTTCCGCGGTGAAGTCATGTGGCCGATACTAGGGACGGGTATCGCCCGATACGGACTAGGCGATAGGGCGACAAATGCTCGGCCGTGTCGGGTGATAAAAGATGCCCGATACGGCTCGTATATACACAAAGGAAACGGCGTGCCGCCCGACACAACATCTGGGACGATATAAAAATGGACGACACGACTCTCGCCTGACAGGGCATATCGGGCAATAGTCACTAAAAGATACGTTGCGCGATATGCATGTTGGGCGATACGAAATCGTTAAGCTAACAAGGTCGATAGTCCATACATGTATACAGAGAACGTGTCGGGCGGCAAAGACTGCTGCGCGATAGATCTACCGGGCGATAGGTCTGTCGGGCTGTACCTCACAGAGCTCGGGATTTCCGCGCGTTACGAAGGCAAGGGGTGTCGCGCGACACGGGAGTAAAAAGCACAAAGTCCTTTTTGCACGATACGGGAGCACGAGCACAGTAATTCAGGTAGCCCGACACGGTAAAACATGTTCGTATATATATAGCGAACTCAACCTCGGTTTTTCGATACGGTGAAAACACGGCAAGCAATCCTGGGCATGCATCGGCCGATAGGGCATTTCCTTCCCGAGACGGGCAGTCCATCCGTCGGCCTAAGGGTGATCAGTCCTTTGGCACGATCGTCACAGGCTCATGCCGTCCAGGAGCGTCTTTTGTCATGGCTTTAGCGATGCTCGAAACACTTTTTTTTTCTTTCCGTTACGACCTTCGGAGCAAAAGCTAGAAGAAAGAAAAGGAAACTTGAAAACGAAAAGGGTTAACAAAAGCGGTTGAGGAGTTAAAAATCACTGGCCCGAAACTAAGGTCCCGGCCTCAGCTAGCATTACCCATCCCGTACTAAAGAATACTTCGGTGACCCATAAAACGGAGTCAGCGCATTTGGCGCATGCACTGACTCGGGCCTTATTACATCCCAAAATGTTTGTAATGTTTTTCTTGCAGGAAAGTAAAACGTCCTATTCTAGGAATTAAAAAGACAACTCGGGTTGCCTCCCGAGAAGCGCTGCGTTTCTCGTCTTCAGCTGGACGCTCAAAGCTCTTTTCATCCTGCATCTCATCCGTGCTCCTGCGGTCATTGTCCCGTTCTTTTCGCCGGTTCGGTATTAGACGGAATCCTTCCTGATGGGTTCTTCACAATTTCAGCCAATTGAGCTAGCTGCTGGTCGATCTGGCGTTGGTGCGTCTGCATGTCTGCCAATTGTACCTGCAACGAGTTCAAGACACCGGAATTTGATAACGCACTCTGTGCCAGTTGATTGTTGATAGTATCTTGCTTCCTGACAAAATTAAATAACTGGCCAACCACGTCTGCCTGGCCCGTGCCCTTGCTTTGTTCTCGGTTAGGCCCTTGATACTTCCCCTGTGCTTGGAAGTTCCCTTTGTTCGATGGGAAATGAGTGTTTTTGGGGTATTGGCTTGGTCCTCCCCTTTGTTCAAAAGCTTGAGGTTGCTTGGAGGCGCCTTGCAACTGATGCGCATTTTCAGCTGCATCCTTGTTGCCATAGCTGAAACCAGGGTGGTCCGGCCTTTTGAAATTCACAAAGGCCACCTTCTCAGTTTCCTCATCCTCAGATTCGGAATCGCTTGATGCGTCTGGTTGGGTGTAGATGCAATTGTCTACCCCGTGTCCGCCTTCTCCACACGTTACACATTTCATTACCTTTTCAACTTGCTTCTTACCCTTTCCGCCAGATTCTTTTAGCTGCTTTACATCCGTAGCTATCCTCTGGATCTGAGAAGTGATTGTCTCCAGCGCCTTGGATTCAAAAGAAGATCCTCCACTACCCTTTTTAGCTTGGCCCCAGTCAGATCTGTCATAGTCAGTGCCGGCTTGCAGCTCGGCCATGTTCTTGATGATCTTTTCAGACCTGCTCGGCTTTTTCCCTAGGAAGTCGCTCCTTGCTGCTGTGTTCAACGAAACTCTTTCCTCTGGAGTCAGGCCGTTATAGAAGGTAGTGATCAAGAACCCTTTCTTGTAGTAGTGGTGAGGGCAGTCCCTCTGATATTCTTGGTATCGCTCCCAAGCGTCATGGAGATTCTCATTAGGCTTTTGCATGAACGACGTTATCCTTTGTCTGTTTCTCACTGTCTTCTCAGTTGGGTAGAACTTATTTACGAATGCATCCGCCAATGCTCCCCATCCGTTCAGAGCCTGGTGGGGCAACCCTAGGTACCATGATAGAGCTTTATCTTCCAGAGAAAAGATGAAGCCCTTACAATAGATTACCTCCTGGGGAACTCCCCTCATCTTGATAGTATCACAGATGTTCTTAAAAGCATCCAAATGGTGATAGGGGTTGTCATTCTTGGAACTCCCTCTGAAGCTTTTGTTCTGGATCATGGAGATGACGAACGGCTTGAGTTCGAAGTTTGCGGCGTTGAATCGCGGAACGATGACAGGGCATCTGGAATTATTGGCCTTAGTGGAGGCTAGCTCCCTCAGAGTCTTCCCTTCTTCGTCTGAGTCATCGCTGTTACTGCCTCCCTGTTGTCCTTGGCGCTGGTGTCGCCTGTGTCGATGACGGTGACGACGCCTGACATGGGGGTGGCCTTCCTCGGAGTGCTCCGATTCCTGATCTTCCTGTTGATCATTTCCGTCGTAGCGATCGTTGTCGCTTGGCGGAGGTGATTCATCCCTAGGCCTTCCTTGTTGTTCCCCTTCAACGTGTTGTGGGTTGACGCGGGGAGGCATAATGTCGATGATTGTGCTCTATTGATTGGTTGAATGGTGTCGGAGCTCGGTGAAACAGTGATCTGTTCTTCAGGGTTCCTAAAAGAATGGCACGAAAAATCAAGTCAGAAAATTGAATTATTTAGCTTAGGCTAAGAATAATAGTAATGAAAAAGGAAATGATAAAAGAAAAAGTGTGCTGTCAAGCTTATTTCTAAGCTTGAGGCACAGGAGTGTAGTTAGTGGATTCGGATTCGTCAACAGTACCGTCTTTGCCTTGTCCCCGGCAACGGCGCCAAAAAGTTGACCGGCCTAAATCGCGCGTCCTAAAAATGGAGGCGGATTTGAGGTAGTCGAGCTTTTACATTTATAAACCCGAATCCTTCTAGGCCCCCGCAACTTTGTTTACGGGGTCGAAGTAGATACACAGGGTCGAACACAGGGACAAGGGGGTTAGTGTTGGGAACCCAGAATCGACACGCTACACTCCGGCAGGTATAAAGAGATGATAAATTCCCGAAGAGGGAAGCATAAAGATGGCACGAACAAAACAAGAAAACTATCTCCAAGTGGAGTTACTAGAAAGATTTAAGGTTTTAAGCATTTAACAGTTTTTAGTGGTTTTCATGCAACAGAAACAAAAGAGTATACTTGGAGCTAAGGCGAGGTACGAGGGATAGAACTGCGGTAAAACAAGCGGCGGTAGAACCAATCCTGTACCCCTCCTCTCGAAGAGGGCACCTCTAACAAGGCATCGGTTCCACTCTCGGGGTCACCGGACTCAAATTAGAGTGGAAGGGTTACTAAAGCAACTCCGTTCCGGGCACTCTCGTACTCCAGAATCAGACCAAACACTAGAGCCACAACACAACTCTCGAAGTTGTTGCGACGGGAAAACACGATTCGATAGCTAAGCGAAACGCGATCCAAAACATGCAAGCTAGAGTTCAGATACCAAACATAGCAGTCATCCAACATATTGCACCAAGCATAGAGCAGCAAGTAAGTAAGCATTTCTATTTCTATAAGCATTAAAGGTCTTAATTACAATGCATGAGTAAAGAATTAAATAACAGAATTAAAGGTATGTGTCGCCTTCTTGATGTAGAAGGACGACAAGCTACAGTAACCATCCCGTCCGATATCGGACAAAGGGCCTAGCCCGATACAGCCGTGTCGGGCGGCACGCTCTCTCAAGCGGCATACCGCGACGGGCGACTGTATCGCTCAAGGGCCTGGCCGATACGCTCAAGTCGGGCGGCACACCCTCTCGGGCGACACGCCTGACGGGCGGAGCGTATCGGGTTCGTTATCGTGTCGGGCGTGGAGCTGCGTATCCTACTTCCGGGCACTGGTGTCGGGCACTCGTGTCGCGTATCTACATCGGCCGATATCGGCTCCCAGTGTCGCCCGGTACAGTCCTAGGTGAACCAATCCCCTCCCTCTCGGGATGAGGAAGAGCTCACCTAGTGTCGCCCGGTACGAACACTGGAGCAGGATACGCCTGCTCTCGCAGCCTCCTCCGAAGATCACTCGACTATCCGAAACCTGAAGTGACCAAGCTTGTCCGAATTGTCTAAGCTGTCTTTTCGGCTCCCTGTAGCTGCTATTTATAGGCAGCTGGTCGGGGGAAGATATGGTGCTCGAAGCGCCACGTGTCCTCTTTTCCGCCGTTCATTTGGTGGTCGGCTGACGTGGGTATCGCCCGGTATCGCCCAGCACAAGGAGGTCGGTTGTCGGGCGTGGTGGCGAGAGGCGCCTGCCGGTGGGTGGTCGATATCGCGCGGCAACCAGAGTAATTGCGGCGCGCTTGGCTCCCTGTCGGGTAAAGAGGTGTGTCGTCCATCACGCAGCCCTGCCGGTCAGCGTGTGTATCGGGCGTCAGGGGGCCGGGACAGTCTTGGTCTTATTCGCGGGCCGGATCGGCCTTATTGGTGCTAAATGGGCCAAAATAGGAGGAAACTCTGCAAAAGATGGAAATATTGGACTGAGAGCATTGCTTTGCCAATTATTACGGAAATGCATATAAAAGTGAGGAAAACAACAGAAAAGGGCAGTTTTGATAACAGAAAAACAGTCTAAAACGTCACAAAATTTGGTGTTATCAGGGCCTGCTCCATTTAGGTCATCTATGTCTTGAGCATTTCCTACCTTAGCTGCCAAACCATCAAATCTCTATGGAATGAGCTGGAGTTTGATCTTCTAACCTCTATGCTACCGCTGATACTGTAGCAGCGTGTACTGCTGCAAATTTTTTGATGTTTTGATGTTTTCCTTACTGAGGTGCTCTTCTTTTCTGCTATTGGTTTGGAATAGTTTGGCCTTTAAGCCCTCTACTGCTGCTGCAATTGCATTGCTGTGTTTTTCTTTTTTGTTGCTGCTACAAATACCATTTATTTGTCGCTGCTATTGCTGCTAAGATGGTTGCCTCGGATAATCCGCACACCATGGTCCACATTTTGATTATGTGAGGTTTTACATCACTTGCAACTCTTTTGTTTGATTTCCTAAATCCAGTGGAACTTGTCTTTGTCCACCCCAACCGTTGATCTTCTCCGTGGTTGGTGTGAGGGGGAGAAATGGAGGAGAGATGAAGAAAGAAGAAGAAGAATTCAGTTATGCTGCTACATGGATCTTCATGCCACTTATACTACTGATATATGGATCCTTTTGTTACTATATGGCGTTCATTTTGCTTCTATGTGGATCCGTCTATTTTTATGTGGCTTGTTCATGATTGTGTTGTTGTTATATGAAATTTTCTGTTGCTATTATTGATTATTCATCATCTACCTCGAACGCTGCTATGAAGTTACATATTTGGACGTCATTGATACTACTTGTGCTATGATTAGCACATTTTACCTGTTGTTTTGTGCTTTTGCACTATCTGTTTTCTGTGCTCTATTTTGCACGTTGACTTTCTACTGTGGACCAGCACTCTCTGGACTTTGACGCCCACTACTGTGATGAATATTTTATGAAGAGGGAAGATGATGAAGACTTTTGTTGTGACTTTACATGGAGCTTCGTCTACATTGCATACTGGAGTTATTTATTTGCTTGCTACTTTGTACATTGGTCTTCTATCTGCCTATGTCGTCGACTTTTGTTGCAGTGCGCCAGCACTCTCTGGCATGTCTGTGCCTTGTTTGCACGTTGACTCTCTACTTCTGTGTGCCAGCATTCTCTGGCTCGTCTGTGCCCTGTTTCGCACGTTGACTACTACTGCTACTGTGATCCAGCACTCTCTGGGCTCTGCTACTGTGATCCAGCACTCTCTGGCTACTACAACGACGACTTTGATGAAGACCTTGGTGCCTATCAGCTATTTAATCTTTTGCTTCAAATGATCGTGTTGTTGCTTATTTCTGCTCCAGATGATGGAGAAGCTTCTGGTAGCGTGCATGCCTACTTGCTTGGAGTATCTACATGAGGGGGAGTGTCTGAGTGTTTGAGTGCTTCATTGTAATATTAAGGGGGAGAAAATTCTTATATGGGCTTAGTTTATCGTTTTATTCTGTTTCTTTGTTTTCTTTGTCCAACTCTCTATTTGCAAGCTGATTTGGGATTCTCCCAACTTCAGCTTGAGGGGGAGTGTTGAGAATTATTTAGTTAGAGTTTTATTATTAGTTTGTAATATGGGCCTAAGTGTCTTGGCCCATTAGGGTTGTCTTATGTCATGTACGCTTCCCCATTCTCCTATTTATAGGAGCAGGGTTTCTCCTATCTAATACAACTTGTAGCCGTCTTTTATTCTCTAAGAAGTACAAAACCAGAAGCAGATCTATTCAATTTAATACTGAGTATTACATCAGCAAGTCCTAAATCTTTCATATCAAAATTGTTAGCAAGAAAGATTTATTCTCATTTATAATTTTGGAATTAGATCCAAACAACAAGGTATCATATACATACAAGCACATAATAATGCAGGCATCATCAACAGTTTTGGAAAAAATTCAACAATCAGATTCATTTGCACAAAATCCAGAAGATAAAACAATTTTATTAAACTTATCATTCCACTATTTAGATGCTTGTTTCAGTCCATACAAGGATTTAACTAGTCTACAAACTTTGTGTTCTTGTCCCGGTGCTACAAAACCTTCTGGTTGATTCATATAAATCTCTTCTTCAAGATCTTCATTCAAGAAGGTTGTCTTGGCATCCATTTGATGGATTTCAAGTATATGGATTGCAGCCAAAGAAACAAGGACACGAATGGAAGAGATATTGTTTACACGAGCATATATATCAAAGTAATCAAATCCTTCCTTTTGACTAAAGCATTTGTCTATTAGTCTGACCTTAAACTTATCAATGAAACCATCTGCCGTCATCTTTTTCCTAAACACCCATTTACATCCAATAGCTTGCATCCTGGAAGAAGCTCAGTAAGAATCGACAACTTCCTTCCAAAAGCTAGAATCTATGGATTTCATGGCATCCTTATGTAAGCGGGTCTTCTTCTACTAAGAAGGTGTAGAAGTCGGGACTATAGTTTTTATCAACTTTATCCCTTTTACCCCTACCTAGGTCGCTGGGAGGTTCCTCTACAAGGAGTTCATGTTCTACTTTATAAGAAAGTGGAACAGGTTGAGGTTCTTGAGGAGAAGAGGAAAAGGGATCTTCACTAACCTGTCTAGGAACCTTTTCCTTGAGAGGAAATATGGTTTCATAATAGACAACATCTACAGGTCTAATCTCAAGTATAGGGTTGACTCTAATGTCCAAGATATGAGATTTTATTACTAGGAATCTATTGGCATCACTGTTTTCAACATATCCTATAAAGAAAATATCAACAGTTTTAGGTCATAGTTTTCTCTTTTTATTATCAGGGATTTTAACCTTGGCCAAACACCCCCACACTTTAAATTATTTTAGGGTTTCTTATTAAGCCAAAGTTTAAAGGGTGTTTTGTTAAGATGTTTAAATGGTATACGGTTTAGAATGTAGTTGGATGTATGAAGAGCTTCCCCTCCCCCGACAGTTTGTGACTAAGTCCAGACTCGACTATCATTGAATCGACCATATCAATCAATGTTCTATTTTTCCTCTCAGCTACTCCATTAGATTGAGGATTATATAAGGTAGTGGTTTCATGTATAAGGTCATGGTCCTCACAGAACTTGTTAAGTTCATTATAAGTGTGTTCACCACCTCTATCGAACCTCACTCTCTTAATGTTCTTATCTAATTGTTTCTCCACTTGGGTTTTATAGATTCTGAATTTTTCTAATCATTCATCCTTAGTTTTCAGCCAGAAAATAGAACAATACTTAGAAAAGTCATCTATAAATGTCACAAAGTATCTCATATCATCACGATTAAGAACATTATTTAAATCAAAAACATCAATATGAATTTATTCAAGCAAAGATGTATTACAATCTACTGATTTAAATTGCTTCTTAGGAAGCTTAGCTTGCACACAAATCTGGCATCTATCAGAAATATCAATATGAGTTTTGGGAATTACATCTAACTGAATCATGTATTTCATCATATTTTTATTCACACGACCAAGACGTGCATGTCAAACATCACTAGTTTCAGAAATCAAAACAATAGAAGATATATCATTAAAACAAGATGCATTACATGAAACAAAAGATAATTTAATAAGACTACCACAGGTATAACCAAGACCAACATAAGAACCACTCTTAGAAATTACAATATGATTGCCTTGACACGGCAAGGTATAACCAGAATGTTGTAAAACAACTTGACTAATCAAATTTCTACAGAAAGAAGGAACATGTTGGACATCATGCAATCTAAGAGTGTTTCCAGATGTAAGCTTTATGTCAACACATCCATAGCCTACAATTGGGATAGTAGATGAATGATCTCCTCACTTGATTACTCTTCTAGATTCGTCCTAGTAGGAAAAAGAGGGATTGGTCAAAACAAATATGGCAAGTGGCACTATAGTTCATATACCAATCAGAAGATAAGTCAGCAAAAAGAATGGTTGGATTTTCTAACCTTTCTACAAAAGTGGAAGGGACCGCCCCCATAGTGATAATATTTACTTCATGATTTTTAGGAGCCTGGATGTTCTGATTTCTCTGACCTTTGTAAAATCTGCACACATTTGCTAAGTGTCCAGATTTATCTCAAAGAAGACACATTTTTCTCCTTGGTCACTATTATTATTACTCATATTTTGGTGGTTCTTGCGGCCTTTAAAAGAATGTTTGGATTTTTTATTGAGATGGGAAGTGTTGGGCTTCTTCTTGGTTTTATCAATTTAACCATATTGACAACAGAATTAGACTTCATGTCTTGTTCCCTATATCTATCCTCAGTTTGTAGGGATTTAATTAAGGGTGTCATGTATATATTCCCTTATCTATGTCTAAGAGTTTTGGCGAAATCCTTCCAAGAAGGTGGGAGTTTCTCTATAATGGATGCTACTTGAACATTTTCATCGAAGTTATAACCCTTGACCATGGATTTAGAAACTATGTTTTCGTATTGTAGAACTTGAGCCAAAACATGTTTATCATCAACCATATTATAAGTTACACATTCAGTAAAGGCATGACGCTCAAGACTAGTATGTTCTAAACCAAACTTTGAATTTAAAGTCGTCCACAGTTCAAGAGTTGTTGGGATCTTATGATGAATATCATAGAGTTCATCGGATAAGGCTGAAAGAATCATGTCGTGACACAAATAGTCAGTTTCTATGAGACGTGAGTGGAACAATGGGGGTAGGTACAAAAGGTTCATATTGTTCTTCTCCTTCAAAGAGGTTTGTGGGTTGTGGTTCAGGCACAACACGAGCAGACTCGTCTCAAGATAAGATGGCGGAAACGAGACCTAAAGAGGTAAGCCAGAATCGCATTGTCTGTTGCCAACGTTGAAAGTGCAAGTCAGAAAATCATTACGGGTGAAGAGAAGCAACGTCGTCAAGCGAAAGCATGGTTTTCGAATCCATATCAAAGAAACAGGAAGTTAACTAAATAGATCTAATTAACAACTGTTTAAGAATCTGTCAAAGAATTGTTAGACAGATTTAATGGAGTGTAAGACTTGTCATGAAATCGTTGGATAATATAGACGGAAGTTAACTAGATTAAGGCACACAATTAACTACCAAATATGCAGTAACAGTACTAACAGTTATAGATTCGGAGAAAACAGTGATTAATTAGAAAATGCAAACTCCAAAGCCTGGGATGAAGGCGGGTGAAACATTGTCTTCAAGAAAGATTCCGCCGCTCCTAGCACGAGCTTTTTTGGCAGTCTATCTCCAAGATTCCGTCACCCCAACTCTAGTACAACCGCTCAATGCAAACTAGAGGACTGTGTAGAACTCGTTCCTTTAGCCCTTTGTTGCAAAGAAGAAAGAAAAAGACGTCGTGGAGCGTCGCCGACGCAAGAATATCAGCAAGCAAGAAGGTTCGGAGATAAACGGAGGTGATTGTGGTAGTGGACGGAAACTAGAGGATTTCAGTTAAGAGAAACTGGAATATGAAAATCTTTCTGTTTTTCTTTGTGTATATAATTGTGTTGCTTTGTATCTCAGTGTGTCTCCAATGGAGAGTAAATGCCTCTTTATAAGGAGAGCGGCTCAGTTGCGCCCTGCGGTAACAGTCCGTACACGCTGCCCACATTACAACTGTTGGTCTTCCCAACATGCGTCTTAATCGTCGCGGTTGATGGGCGGCTTTAAGGTAATCAAGAGAGGATAATTGTTGTTGTCTTAAACATTGTCAACATACTCCAAAGCGACACAAAACAAAAACCAAAAGCCTTTTTAGAAAACAAAATAAATAAAATAAATTGTTTCATAAAAAGAAATATAGGACAAAGTTGATGGCTATAAAACTGATTTTTGAAATAAGGAAATACAACAACAATTGATATTGAATACACCTTGGTGCATACTAGTTGTCCAACAGCTACACACATATGTGTCTGTGAAGATCTCAAACTCTTCAGATACAATCTGAATTGTGTTGCCACTTAGTCATCGCCTTTACAACACCACCTTGTAGTCTTATAGATCTCATTTTCCAAGCCTCCGCACAAGTGTCTTGGTCTCTACATCGTCCACACAGATGAGGGAGCTCTCGGTGCACCACCTTGGTTGCAAAGAGGAAGTGGAACAAGAGTTATGAACATGCAACTGACTCTTGAACTCCTTCTCTTCTCTATTCAGGGTTGTCGTTCTTGGAGTAATTTTCTCTCTCTGTAACTATTTGAGTTGGATATCAATCTATGTGTGATGTAGAACCATTCTAATTATATGTTTTGTTGTGGACTTCAATTCCCATATGCATCCTTATGTGTATGATTTGTTAGTTCCTAGTTATGTGCATACTTCATAGTCTTATTGTTTTGTTCATGTATGCCTTACACCGTAAAATTTTGTTATGTACACAACAAATTTAGCGCAACAAAAGCTACAGAGTGACAACATTAGTGGTACCAAATGATGACATTATATAAATGGGTCCATATATATTTCATACAAAACAACTAGTATGTTTTTCTATAATATGTAAAAATTATGGGCAACGGGTTAACACTTAAGGATAATGGGCCCATCCATACCCTTAATCAATAAGATAGCGGGTGAACGAGTAAAGGGTAAGCAGTTAACAAGTAAGAAAATCATTTACCCTTATATCTATCCTATAGGGTATTGTTATAAGGTAAACGGATTTGTTTTTGTTCATTGATGGCCCTTGCTAAAGCACTAAAAAGTTCGATAAAAAAATTAATATATATCAACAGATGAATGTATTCCTTGTTACTTTTAGTTAATAACAAATAAGAGTAGTAAAGTACGTCGAGGGAAGGATGGGCTAAAAAGTATGTTCGTTTTAATTAGTATATATGAATGACGAATAAGAATAGTGAAGTACGTCGAGGGACGGGTGGGCAAAAAAGTAAGTTCGTTTTAATTAGTATAAGCATAAAAATGGTAGAGTTTCATGTGAAGGTGGATACGAACAGGATCCGTCGTGAGATTTTAATTCGACATAAGTTTTGTTTTATTAATGCCAGGCGCATCCGACAACGCTGATACGCACTTGGTGTCATTGCTTATCAATGTGGCATAGAAGAGGCCTGCTGCCGGTGTCAGTACTTTGACTGTCACCCACTTGCCGCCAGAAGCGATGGGTTGGATGTATTCTCTGAATTGAAGACTCAAGTGCCATGGATGGCCTTGAGTTCATTCTCACACACTCGCACCTTCAGCTGCCTCGCACTAGATCATAACTATATATATGTGTGTGTGTACATAAACATATAGATCAGTGTGTGTGTGTGTTTTAGATTATTCTGATAATTGAAAAGAAAATGCCAGGTTCCGAAACTATCCTAGTAGCATACAGAATTAAAACTAAAAAATGAAGTTACCAATCAAGCTGCAACTTTTTGTATCTTGTGAATCTATGGAAGTTTGATCTGTAGAAAGATCACATTTGCCAACAACGACACAAGAACCCCACAGTACGGTCAGTAGCATGACAGTTGATCCAGCCAGCAAACCCATGCCTATCAGGACTTGCTGCTGAGCAGTCTCTTTATTTCCAGAAATCCCAGAAGCTACAACGACAAAAACA
Source organism: Alisma plantago-aquatica (assembly GCA_963693085.1). Classification (NCBI taxonomy): domain Eukaryota; kingdom Viridiplantae; phylum Streptophyta; class Magnoliopsida; order Alismatales; family Alismataceae; genus Alisma; species Alisma plantago-aquatica. Next base: position 1,097,304,532 of record OY856412.1, on the reverse strand, counting down.
TAGTTAACAAGATGGTGCAAAGAAAATTTCACAATAGAAGCATCAGCATAAGCTTTGTGCTGAAAATTAGTGACTTTCAAGTAAAAAAAGAAAAAAAGAGTTTCATCATTAGTGTTGATCAAGCACCAAATTTGTGATAAACATAATCTTTCTTGTAGTGGTAACACGATTAGCATGTTCAGGTGCTAGTTTTAATGGAATCTGGTGCCTTTTGCACTAGATCTAATCTTGTATATCTACAAAGAATATACTAAGTAATGCCAACACATTAGCAGTTAAGGATGCAAAGCATGGAATACAACAACGGTTACAGATGATTAATGTAATGTTGTAAGAAAATGTAACGATTGCCTACTAAGACAATTTGTGATTAATTATATGATAGCTTTACCAATCTGTTTAGCTAAAGCATGACATTCTGCTAAAATATTTCTTAGTCGTGTTACAGCTACTAAAACAGTGAGGCGCTCTCCTACAGGACTCATTTAAGTAGCGCTATTTTAACAGAACACGGTAAATAGGGACTGTATTGTTGAGTCGTGTAGTCCTGCATCTTCTAAGCTTAACCATTGACAGCTCGGGTTAGTTTGGCAGGATGTAGTTGGATTGCAAACGGTGAATATACTTTGTTAAAATATACATCAAAATTCACAGTTTGTCATCCGATTACACCAAACCAAACCACACAGGCCCTTACGATTGATTGATGGCAACATGGAAAGTCAAGAATAGGTTTAAGAAATTTGACTGGCAGTTGGAAAGAGCAGATTCCAAAACAAGTCTGAATTGGTTATTCAGTCTGACAGGAAAGAAGAAAAAAGGACTGGATAAAGTCATTATAATGTTAAAATAAAATTGTGTGGAAAAATAGGCCGCATTTTTATCAAGTTATCAACCACAGTCACGTGGCTAAAGTCAATGATACAAGTTGAAGATGCAAAACCATAACGAGATCTACAGGCTGGTCTCCTAAGAATAGCACAATAGAATGAGGGATGAGACAATAAAGAAACAATGACAATGTTTATATCCCAAGCAGATCGGAGCCAGAAATACCAGTATATTTACAAGTTGTATCATATCAGCCTGGCACAGAAGGCATGTGAAAGATTCTTAGGAAATAAAAAACTGGATGTTCTGTTTTGAAACAGTGAGCCGTCTAGAGACGTAAGATGCAAAACAACAGAGATGCCTCGCCTGAACCTCTGGCCTTGGGTGAAACAATTACCTGTTTACGAATTAGACGGACTTAGTACAGCTATTTCTGGACTGTGAGCTAGAGGTTGCATCAGGCTTGGCGATATTGCTGTCAAACTTCTCTGTTTTACTGAGTAAGGGGGATGAATCGGTTGCTTTCAGGGACATAGAAACAAACAAAATCGATTCCTGTCACGACGTGAGGCGACGACGACGACAGAAAATCCGAAACAACCGACGTCGGAGACATGTACATCATCAGGAGCCTCAGTATGAACCTCGAATGTGGAGCAGGGATACAAAGCACTCAAGAGAATTTCATTAGACAAACAGAGAGAGAGAGAGAGAGGAAAAAAGTACCGAATATTAGAATGGCATCCGGCAGAGCGCCGAGTACGGGCAGGAACAGCCCGCCGATGATCCCTGGCCCAAGGAGCGCGAGCAGCATCTCGCTGCCATTAGACAAGTACGTCGCTGCTACAAGCATGAGGTACCCGTAAGCCAGGAGCAGGAACAGATTACCCACAGCGGTGTGCGTGCACGGGAGCACGCCGTAAGTCATTTCGCACTTATTCTCAGCCCGCGCCCCAGCGTTGACATCCATCCGCGAGGATCCCATCCTCAGCAGCGACCAGTCGGTGCTGGCGTGCTCCGAGGTGGCGCGGGAGACGAACCGACCGTCGACGGCGGAGGAGGCGAGGAAGAGTACGAGGATGAGGGCGGCGGGGACGAGCAGGGGCAGCGAGGCCCTCCAGCCCTTTGCCTTGGCCATTGTCGCTGGATCAACGAGTCACTGGAGTGAGGTGAGGAGGTTCCGGCGTGGGAGGGGGCGTGGGAGGGAGAATGAAGAGTGGTGACACTGGTGAGGAACTCTGTCGTCCACGAAAGTCAGAGGCCGCCTTAAAACTCAACAGCAGTAGCTGCTGTCGTGTCCGGCAGTTTTAATCGAAATGACGATGGCACGGGATAATGGAGAGAAAATACAGATTCTACTCCTGCCGACCCCGTGGCTTTCCCGCGTGAAATGCGATGACCCTTTCGGGTAGTGCGATCAATTGAACTGAGCTCCCGTCGTGGGGCCGACGCAGGGAATCCGGTTCTCTTCTTCTCCAGTCTCCACAGCTACGCCTTTTTTTTAATCCGCCGTCGACGAGGATTGTTAGAAAAGAAAGACTGACCGACTACCGTGGGACTACTTGATGAAAGATGTTCATCGCAAATCTCGCACAGCGAGTAGCAGTGTCTCTGTGCGCCAAGCCCAAGGAGCAAAAATGGCACCCTGGAACAGCTGGCCTTCGTAGTTGTGATATACTGATATGGGTGGGGTTTATTCTCATTGCCCCTCGTTTTTACAATCTTTTAAAAAAAACACCTCTCTTTTCCCTAAATTCTACCTTCCCCTATGAAACCCTTTGTGATAAATGGGCTATTCTTTTCTCGTTTCAATACATATCTTGTAAATCAACGTGGTGTCATTACTTATATAATTGATTCATGTATTATATTAGGTTTTGTTTGAAGTATGTAATCTTCTAAAATAACAATACATATCAATTAGATATAGGGATGTCAAAATTAATAGTTCATATTAGAAATGTTTGACCGGATATTTTAATAGTTAGATGCCAACCAACAGTGACATCGATTTAGTTCACTTTGTTCAAACGATTTAGTTCACTTTTCAAATCTGAAGCCCATACAGGTTGTTAAATTTAGAATTTGGAACCGACTTGATTTGTTTACTTTAAATAGGGAGTAGAGTCTCATATTTAAATAATGATACATGCTATGTGTGTCATCTTATATGCTAATCATATAGAATTGTAGGTTTGCACGGTCTAGACTTCTTATTAGTCCAACTTAGAATTGATTGGATGGAATTTGTCTAAAGTTCTGACTTAAATCTTCTTTCTGTCTTTTTTCAATTTGTCTATCCTAACACATTAATTACATGTAATATTACTCAAACCATTTAAATATATGTATGTAATACTAGAGTTATTCGCATGTGTTTATGTTAATTTTATTGGGTATTTTGTTATAACAAAATTGAATTATTTGTACCAAATGTGGTATCGGTTGACATTAGGCTGCAGTTGAGTACAATTGTCAACCTTATGTCCAAATAGATAAAGTTGATTGAGTCTAGCCAAATAAAAGAGGTGCATTTTTTTATGTATTGTTAATGCACAAGGAAAACTAAATTGTGATATTATTTTTTAAATTTTGAATTTATGTGTGGTTATTGATTAGTTTTTGTAATATATACCTAAAGATTAAGTACAATTAATTTTTCATGTAGACATGTACATATATAATATCTCATTATATTTATATATGTTTTACTTTAGTTTTGAAAGTTAATGGTTGCATATTTAAAAGAGAACCTTTCTTCTCCGGATTCACCAATTCAACATAAGGTTGATATTTTAGTAATGGATGTCAAATCCAAGTTCAAATGAATCCAGTCTGCATTTAACACGACCCTAATTAGAATTTCTTAAAAAATGCCGTTGTGAGAAACAACACAAAAATGTAACTAGGACTATTAATAACATGTTCAAACAAGTGAACTCGGTTATATCTCACCCATAGAAAAACTGTTCTAGGTTCTAATTTTGACATTCATGGGTCGGTTCCACACTTAAACAAATAGACTAAATTTGAGTATGGGGCGGTCTAAGTTCTAATTTTTATAATTCAAGTAAGATCTTTGGACAAATCTGAGTTTGATTATGTCTGGTTTAGAAAGTAAAACTTTGGATTATGTGGACTTAAGATTCGACAAACCTAGTATATGGGTGGGTATACATAGCATATAGGTTTATCAAAATCCAACTTTGAATTTGTTCAATGTCTATATTAAACAAATCAAGTCTATGTTAAGTTCAAAGTTTGATAATGGGATATGTTTTAGGATTGGACATAGTGAACAAAATCTCAGTCCTAGTGAATTTTGGTTGTGACTGTCAAAAGATCTGGTCAACCCTTTTCACCATAACTAAATTTGGCCCAAAATTTTGATATGTGTATCTTTAATTAATAACATAAAAAGTATTGTTGTCTTTAATATTATTTACTTTAGATAATCTCGGTATAATATAATATATGAAATAATAGTAATATAAGTGATAGATGTCATGTTGACATACAAGAGAGGTATTGAAATGAAAAAAAAGGATCAATTTATCATCGTCATGGCAACTAACAATGAATAGGGTGATTGGAATCGATATGGCAACTAAAGGAAAAGGAATTAGTGGGGATGGTTGGAATTAGGGAAAAGGGATGAGAATTCTAGGGATCAAAAAAAGGCAGGAGGGTGATGAATACAAAGGAGGTTTAACTTATCGGGTAGTGATACACACACCTTTAAATAAACCTTGAGAATAGAATCAATGATGACATAAGAGTTTTAATGGTTCGGTATTTTTTTTACTATTGTGCATACTTATTTACTAGTTGTTTATATTATTTTGTATTGCTCCTTGTATAAATGTGTAATGTAAAACATACATCTATAATAGGTTAATAGCTCAATAGAATTGTCACTAACGGTTTCATATTTTTTGTGCTAGTGTGTATTATTTTTGTACTACATGTGTACATTTTTTATTTTGTATAAACATGTATTGTGAAAAAATCGATTTTAGCCCAATGGATCAATAACTGCCTAAAAAGGGTCTCCGACAATGGAATTTTTATGTGTATCATAACTTGTTTTTGTACCAATAGTGTGTAAGATATGTATCATTTCTGCATAAAATGTGTACCACATTGTTTTTGTGTGTGTTAAAGTGTAATTTGGTGTAAGATAGGGGTTGCCTTTTTGGACCAAAAATGACATCTAGAAAAATTTCCACCGCTAGCTTTGTCTTGGATACAGTCTGGTGCATATGGGACCGTGCACGCTATAATCTCCGTGCACTAAAAGAATATATTAAATGTAAGAACTTTTAGAAAATGCAGTGCAACCGGTACCTATCTACTTCAATACTTTGGGAGGTTTCCTACCTAAATTCAACGGGAAAATACCTTAAAGGTCTTGCCTAAATGTGAATAGCTTCCAATAAGAGTCTGTTTGATAAGTCAGATGACAAAAGACGAGATTGTAGCTCACACAACTACACTTGACTATACCAATACAAAATAGTCCCGACTGTTTTTCTATTATAACATGGGCTTCCAATAAGTCCATAATTATGATAGAGATATTCTAAACACGTGGGCTTGACTTATAACCCGGAGTGATTCCACGGTTAAGTGTCTAATATCTTGGACGCAATCAGTGTATGTGAGAACATGTGGGGTTGACAATTTTTGATCCGATAGGACCCGAAAATATACAGTTTGGTTTGATCCTAATATTTTTTACTAGTGATCATTTTTATTTATATGAGACCTAATTACTTCTGACCGACCTGAAATGGTCTAAAATTATCTTTTTCGAAGATTCCATTATGACATTCAATTTAAAGATCGATCTGAAATGGACCCAAATAATCCGATTGTCAGCCCGATTGTACACTCCAATTTCTAATTTTTGTGCACTGACAACTAGTTTTTTTTATAACAAAAACAAAGTGGATTTACTTTTGGAGTATAACACAAATCTATATGCAACCTACATCTAACTCACTTCCAAACTCGGTGGATTCTCATATAAATGGATTCTCATATAAATGAAACAACAACGAGAAAAACCCAAAGTCTGGTCTAAAAGTAGATGTCTCGCATATATCATGATTAGCTCAAACTGGTTCGTACTGCATTCACGTGATATCACGAATATGTCAAGATTTGGGTTTCCTAACAGGTTAACATTGTTATGTAAACAGACCATTTTAGCATCATGGTTACAACTTCGTGATCGGATTATGGCCCCGTGCCCCTCGCAGACATAATATAGATGAATGATTCAAAATGGATAATGTAAGTCCAAAACTTTGTGTCAAAATCACTTAAGACACTGAATACAAACAACCATCTCATTCAATACCCCGTTAGCGGTGTTTTACCGTTAGGCTATTCCAGCCGACCAAGGGTATCTAAATAGGATTAGATCAAGTGTATGATGTTTAGGACTAGTTTGGTTAGGTGTAGTATGGTGTAATTGTATGATTTGGTAATGTAAAATAAACATCAAACATACATTTTGTCATTCGACTGCATCTTACCAAATAGGCCCTTAAGGTATATTTAGCTGGCCGTTTTAATTCAGAATTGATCGAAAATTCGTATCACTTGGAGACATATAAGTTTCAAGAATTTAAGCGTTAAATACACTTGGACATAATTGAGTATACAATCTAAAATCTTGACAATGTACTTAATCTATTAAGAGTCCAAATTCTTAAGAACGCCAACAATCCAAGTGGACTCATAACACACTACCACCCAAGTTTCCATTACGTCCACTTGGAACTCAACACCACTCTTGTCGTGTTCGATAATGCAGACCAGATGACGCCCAGAAATTACAGATTCTACTCCCGCTGTTTGGCAAGTTTTACCGCGAGAAAATGCGATGTCCCTTTCGGGAACCAATACTTCTTGTGCTGCCGTCGTGTGGGCGACGCAGGGAACCGGGTGCCAAATTGACTCTGTCCACGCACCTTTTTTTAGAAGGACAAAAAAAAAGGTCGGCCGTGGTCCCATGGAAGTGGATAATCATTTAAGTCTTTATTAAATGACCATTTATTATAGATTATAGACAAAAAGAGAGAGGTAGGGTATATATAACCCGAGCCGTGACGCTCAGTTATGAAATTCTTTTTCAATGTGAACCAATGATTTCTTGAATATAATACGGATACCAAATTTGACCCAGTTTGGATACAAGTACCAGAAGTGTTGTGTGTAATCTTGTATAATCGAATCGGATATGTATTGACTACAGATAATCAGATGTACAACTGGTCTTTTTAAAGTCTAAACTATTGATAAAATATGAATAGTCTGCAACTCATGTTGAGCTTGTTTAATTGCATGTTTCACATCCGGCATCCATATGCTCCAAACTTATGTTGTGCATGGATAGATGACGTGTAAATATCAAAAAGAAATTGGAATTGGTATCTATAGGTTAAGGTAAGATCTACTCTCTCTCTCTCTCTCTCTCTCTCTCTCTCTCCCTCCCTAGAGAGAGAAAAAAAGGAGATAAATTGTCCAAATTAGAAAGAGAAAGTCAAGACACTCATAGCCACTCATTTAACTATGGACAAATCACTTCCATACAAAATCAATCTAATTGATTACGATTTCATGGAGGCCATTAATACAACATATTAACCCACTTAACTATTATTGTGATTGAAACTTTGACTTAACACATGGAAATACTCAAATGTGTACCTTATGAAACTAATTTCCTAGAATCCAAAATCTTGAGTATGCCTCTATGATTTTGTAGCATTAGGGTTCAAATGAATATATAATGTAAATCCTTAAATTTGTACCTTATGAAACTAATTCCTAGAGGAGAAAATCTTGAGAATAAAATTGTGATTATAATGATAGTCAAACAAGGATGGATAATGGCGGCTACACCTTAAAAATCATAATTTGATGATGAACACCAAATTTGGATGGTATATGGAGTCCATACTAATATTTTAAAGCGACTTATAATTAAAATAAAACCTTTGAGAAAAGGAAACTTACAAAAGTTTGAGGTAAGATGTCCGGCTATGATAAAATAGGTATCAGGTACCTTGGTCACACAATAAATTAGTAGTGTGAATGGTTTTCAAAATTATATTGCAACCTCAATTATGGTTATTAGAAAAGAAGGGAGTCTAGGTCAAAGAAATTTATTTGTTTACTTTTCAACAGAAGTGGTGATGTTGATATCTAAACATTAGAATGAGAATGAAAGGAATAAACCAAGTTTATTTTTTGCCTTTCATATGCCCTCCAATTCAATATTTATAGAGAAACATATGAAGTGCCTCTATTGGACATGGAATTAGCTTTTTCAATCTTTCTATCTAGTGAAGAGAAATGACTCAGAAAGATCTCAAGTTTTCCACATATCAAATGTTTCATCAAGAAGAACCTATTTGGAAGTGTTCCCTTGCATTATGTATGGAAACCCACTCTCAATGCCTTAGTTATGACCCACTAGAGATTATCCCACTAAAATAAAATAATATAATATAAATCAATAAATATTTTTATCATCATATTTAAGACTGATTCTTTTTATATTTTTCATTCAAAAACATGTTTGTTGGTGTAAAAGTGAACCACTGGAAAATCACACATAATCAAACCTTGTTGAACATGCTACACTGTCTCAAAAATTGAAATAACAAACTACACGTCATATACATTCTTAATTATACATGTATAAGAAGTTAACACATTATATTCTATAGAATCGAGTGACATGAGCCCTTTAGCCCTACAAATGAAAGTGTTGACGTTGTCCATGGAGACTGCATTTGCCCTATAACACATGCCTCTCGGATTAAGCTACTTACCTAAAATGCAAATGCTACAAGTTGGTATCAGAGCATAGTTTTAGGGATATTGTAAGGACATTAAGGACTTAGGATCCTAGTTGGAGTCCTCTCGACAATAGTGTTGATATTTGATAGTTATGTTTGGTGGATTCACATGATTGGTGTTCTTTATTTTTAGTTGTCACTCTGAGTTGTCATACTCTACAACCATATCGTCCTAACTTTTTCTTATTTCAGAAATGGTTGATAGAAAAGAAACTCATAGGAGAGAACAACAATACAGTTATGTGCATCCAACTAGATGATGCTCCTGGAGAAGGTAATGGATCTTTTGTTAGTAGCGGTAACTACCAATTTGCTTGAATATATAGAATAATGAGATGTTCAGAAGACTTATGAGCAACTTCGTTGTTTGATAGACACATATTTTGCTAGAAATGGTGACCTAGTAGAGATTGATATGGGGATGAAGGAGTTGAGAAAATATAATATCTATATTTTTAGGGGGAGTGTGAGTTACTGGTGATCTATGGAATATTTCGAGAGACCAAGTTCTAAAGAGTTTGAAATGTGTTTCTTTCCCTAGTCTTTTCTTAATATTAGATAGTTTAATATTTTGATACTTGGCGATACAATGATGAATGCATATGCAATGTGTTTTCTTGAGTTGTTGAGGTTTTATCCTTAATTGGTAGCAGACAAATGAGGATAAGTTCAAACATTTTGAGAATGGTATTGCAGTTGATATGCAAGAGAAAATAATAGTTTTGAAATCTCATGAGAAGTTCATGGCCTTTTGTAGTTGTTAGAATAGTTGAGAGAGCCTTTATGTCAAGGAAGACAAAGAAGGTTGTTGAGAAAGCAAAGTTTGATGTTGATGTTGCAACAACCCTGCCTCAACAAAATGATATTATTTAAAACCAAAACATAGAACTAGATTAACCAACTTCATTAACCAAGATTAGGAAAAGCGTAAGACAAAATATCAACCACCTATCGACAATGTCTAAAAGGGTCATTACTTTCATTCATTAACAAGCAACTATATATGATATATTTAGCAACCATTGTCACAACATGTGTATACAAGATGTGTATCTTTCAAATCCTATAACATGTGTGGATATATGCTTGGCATGCATGCCAAAAAAAATTGAGCCATTGAAACATTCCAATATAAAACCACACAACCATGATCTGAGTATATAGGAACAACTCTAGACATATTTGAAAGGTAAACCACCAACCTTTAACTATTGATGTTTGTCTAAGGAAGGCTCATCCCCATGAAAGGTTTGATTACAATGTTGAGAACCTAAAAGATGTGGATAACCACGAGAGTGAGACCCATGTCCCATCGATATGATTTAGGGGGTGTAAAGCCTTTTATGCATACAAATCGACTATTATAAACATAATAAAAAGTATATTAAATAATAAGAAGTAATATATACATGATATACTCAACATTATATGCAATATCTACATGACTTAATTACTTGTCTTTTTATTAATCCATGTTAGTTTAAGGTGTACCACTCAAACCACTATCTAATGACTACAAAGTCCCCGAGATCACTATATTCAATCTTAGGATTACTGATCTCCATAAGATTTGTGACAACCTAGAATTCCACTCTCATTTAAGTCAATTTACATCCTGACCCATTATATTCTCTATCATGTTTGATAACCTCCTTCACCCTAAATTACATGACTTGGAGTCACTTTCTACTCAGTTGACATGACAGAATTGAATAAATGTCACAATATGCTTAATTTACCAAAGTTGAGTGCATGATTACACTTGAAAATGAATTTCCAAAATTGAATGCCTTCAACATTACAATTATGGATCCAAACTTTTAATATAAGAAGTAAATGAAAATTTTCAAACCAACGATGAATATTTCATGTCATTCAGAGTTACAGTTGGGGAGATATGCATTTTACAAGTTTGCTCAAGAAACACGATTTAAAACCTTGGTTTTGATATATTAATGTGCCACGTCATCAGTCTGAGCAAGTTGCTCCCGACCAATCAAAATGTTTCCTTTTCTAGTCATGGATTTCCCATGTCAGCTATCCCCTTTTCTTGCTATGACCAACCACAACCCTTGGATCTGGTGGGTGTGGATCCGACCAAGATCCGACGGCCACAGGCTCATCTTCCCTACCTACTCCCATGGATGGGAGTAGGTGGCTGGAGCAAAAGCCCCACCACTTGTATATCCCTTTTCACATCTATAAATTAGCCCATTTTACCCCCATTCTTCCTCTTTCTTTTGCATCCTTGGTTGTGCAATTGCGTACACTATAGATCCCACACCACCTTCATCTTCAACCTCCAAAACCCTAAATCTACCATGGTGGTGCCCTTAGGAGATTTCACTCTGGCCACCCTCTTCTCTTGCTTGGTCCGTCTCTAGTTCCGCACCAACCCCTAGGGGCTAGCCAACCCGTTTCTAGGGGCATTCCGCCCCATCTTCTTGCCTCCACACATCTCTCCGACGAGCTGCCATCAGGCCACCGCCACGATCTGGTGCAAGACCCGTGTGGGTGAAGCGCTGGGAGTGTGATGGGGGGGAGTGGTTGCATGCCGCTAGAAGACATCCCGAAGCGGTGAGTGGTGTTCTACATCCTCGGCACAATGCTCGCAAGCGGTGTGTCGCAGATGAGAGCCGCAGGGCGGCCTAAGGCCACACTGAGCCATGGTCGTGAGTCGGACCACTATTGGCGAGGCCCAATGAGTGTTGGAGGCCCATATTCTTGAAATTGGCCACCCAGACCTCCTCCTTAACCTTGGATCAAGATCCAATGGCCTAAATCGACTGTTTCTAAGGTAAACTTCAAAAAATCACATATTTTTTGTGCCTGATCCAAACATAGACATATGATATGTCATTTTGATCAGAAAAAAATATGTACTTTCTAGTAAAAATTCCAAAACTTAAATCTTTTTGCTTTTCTACTGATATCCTAAAATGCATGCTTTTGAAGTCTTTTTATGATGTTTACCCTATTTGAATCCATGCTCTTAATCTTTTATGTACCGAAACATGTTGAAAGCCTAATTTCAGTATCTTCAACCTCTATATGCATAAATATTTCAAGTTAACCATCTTTGTACCCTAGAATGGTCTAATGTTGCATACATGACCTAAAATGGGCTTTTATCAAAAAGACCACTTCTTTAGTGATCAAACTTGTTCAAATGTGTTTTAAATATCTATGATTGTTCCAAGTCAGTAGATTTCACTCTCAATTTCTATCCTTTTATATCATGACATCCTTGGACACTAATGATGATCTTTTTATTTTTTAGTGTGTCCTAGTATGGTCTTGTGTGCACTTTTGTGATAAATATTAAACTTTATGCTTTTATCGATCTAATGATACTCAATGATGTTTATATGGCCTGAAATTAGTAACCTTAAATGTCTTGTATCCCTATATGTCTAGTGGAACTTTCTTGTGCGCATATGTGGCTAAATACCCAAGTCTTGGCTTGGCATGTGATCTAATGTGCATGAGGATATTTAAATCTCTAGTCTTGTGCAAGTATTACTTGAACGGTCATTCATCTTATATAATGATCTCAAATCAGCATGTTAGTGTTTTTAATGTCTCCTAATTCAAGTAGACCCCATCTATACCCTGATGATGACATTCCTACATGATTGTGACTCAATATGACTAGTTATGCCAATATTGATGCTCATGTTGACTAAACTTGCTTAAATCCTATGGTCGCTCCATTTTAAGATCTTGGACTCTAATATCTATCCCTAATATAGTTTTTATGTGTCACCCTAAGTACTAATGAACCCATGATGTACTATGTTTCTTGATAATGCCTATGCATGACTAGTTTGAGATATTGAAAACAAGTCAAAGGAAAGGATACCTAGATCTAGGTGACACATCCAACCATTATTATGATAATTAATGATAACTAATCTTGTTGATGTTAATCTAAGTGCACTCCTTTAAAATGTCAGGATCTCTATGTTGACTCCATTGCTAAGATCTAATCAAGTGCTAGTTATGGTTCTCTAAAATCAATGCTTGATCTTGTACTCTACTCGCAAGGTACGCTTACTGTAAGGAGTGGGGGATCAGCCCCTTACTAAAAATTTGAAGAATAAAACATCCATTCCAAACACACTCAAAGGTCTTCTAGAATAGGTGCAAAAAAATTCAAACTTCAATAATTGGTATTCAAAACAACCAAAGTATAGCAACAGAATAAAAATAATGACTATATTCAATTTTCACAAAAGATTACAAAAGTACATCATAATATCCCATAAGGGTTTACATGTATGATACAACATAAGGATCTAAGTAGAGGGGAATCTAAACCATAACAACTTTGTCTCCAAGCTTTAATTCCTTAAGCTAGTCCAAAACTTCATGCCTTATCATCCAAGTCATTCACCTAGGGTTAGTATGTGCATACTAGTCCAAGATTTAACTCCTTAAGAATACCCCAACAAGAAGAGAAAATAGACGACATCAACAAAGGCTGGTATGTGCATACTAAGTAGGAAATTGAGTAATATATGGAATAAAGGACATCAAATATAAAAGCCTTCTCATAGAAAGGATAAGGACCACCCAAATGGGTATAAAGAGAAAAGGAATTGAAATCATATGACAACAAAAGAATACTTGCCATTAATAAAACATAAAGATTGTGCCACACAAGAACATGTAAAGAATTAGGGCACACACCCCATATCATCAACCTACATGCATGTGAGATAAACATAGCCCTAGAACAATATAAATACAAAGGCAGTCAAGTCTCATAAACTTGACACCTGATAGAGAAAGGAATACTGACAATCTCCCAAATATATAAAACATGGGCCAAGAATCACACATATTGCCCTGGGTATGAGGTTCCTTTCCATCCTAAAAGTGTAGGAAATATCACATCTGCTCGGAAGGAAATAACACATATGCCATAAAAACCAATGTAATTACACTACTCTAGTGCTATTGAATCACATAGCATGTTAAATGTAGAGGCAAGTAGAAAGTATAGTCAGAATATATAAACTAGTCACCACATAAGTGACCAACATATACATCCACCTCATAAGTGGGCAAAAGACATCACATGTCATCTTTTAGAGTTCCATCATGAACAAAGCATATGATAAGAGTTCAAAAAGAATATGCATGATCACATGATCAATATCAAATAAGGTAGTTCACATGATCCATGGTTTTCAAAAGAAAATACATTGTGTATAGGTTAATGTCCATAAGACAAAGAGAATGAATAAGTATAGGTGAATTGCTCAACATAGAAGAATAGGCGACACATCATGCCTCAACTTCAGAGTCTAAATAGTCCAAGTCAAGCCTAGATCCAAGACTAGGCCTCCAAAGAACCTCTAGGAAAGGTGGACAGGTCCAATAAGTAAGGTTCCCAATCTTAGAGAGGCTGGTTTCTCCAATAAAGCTCCTATCTCGAGCACGAAGCACCTTCTCCACTTTAGAGGTGAAAAATCCTAACAAAAGAACATGGAGATGAGGTGTTTATGGGTGGTTTCACCATAGAAGGCCATGGTTCCAACCTGGAGGAAGGTGGAAGGAAGACTAACACCATGAAAATAGGGAAGGAAAGGAGAAAACTTACTAGTTTTGGTCGAAATAACCAAGGAGGAGCTTTAGAAACCCTAAATAGAGAAATTTGGAACCCTAGGATCCTTCTTCACCAAGGTAGGAACCTCCTTTTAACTTGGGACATAACCTTCGTGGAAAAATAGAGTAGTAATGATTCTCTAAGCTAGAGGAAATAAAGGAGAGCAAGAGTTTTTGAATTGGGAGTTGGGAAGGGGTAGATATGGCTATATAAAGAAAGAGGTCAAGTATGAGGTGTTTATGAGACTTTCCATGTGTCATGTATAAGGGTGTCCATGGAGATGTAAGCCTTTATGGATAAGGAAGAAGTCAAGCATGAGGTGTCAAGTTACTTTCCATGTGTCCAATGCTAAGGGTGCCTAAGGACATGCAAACCTTTATGGAAAAGGAAGAAGTCAAGCATGAGGTGTCCATCGAGCTTTCCATGTGTCCTTAGCCTAGGGATTTCATGGCCATGCAAGAGGATAGCTCATAGAGGTTTCTTGAATATCAAATGTCAGTTTATGGACACTTATAGGCCATCCCAACCGACCTCCAGTCAAAGAAATAACCCTTTGGTTGATAGCTTCTAAAGATAAGCTCATTTATAAAGAAAGTAATCCCTAAAATGCCCTTGGAAAGAAACAACTTCAAACCAAGGTGCAACTAGGCGCCCTATGGTTCAAAAACTTGAGAATGGTAAGGGAATATATAAGGATTATAATTCATGTGACAATTTGCAAATAAAACCTCCCTATTGGATAAATTGCAAAAAAGTCTAGAATGTACCTAAAATTGCATAACTTGCACAAATAGCATCCAAATTGGACCAAACTTAATCCACAAGTTATCTTTGATGTGTTGAATATGAATTTCCATTATTTCCATATGTTGAAGTTATATAATCACATTATTTATTACTTATGTCTTTTACTCATTTTCTCTCTCCTAACTTATCCTAATATTTCAAGGTTGTCCAAATTACATGAAATTTGACATGTAGGCTAATTTTGATATGTAAATTTTGAATTTGAAGTTTGTTTCCACTTTTGAGACTTATTTTTATGAGATATTTCATATGGCCCATTAACGACCCATTATCTAAATTTTTTATCCAATTAAGTTTATTATCCTTATATTACTATCAAAATGAGTTATGTGGCATATTTTATGTATCCATTATAAACCTAAGATTAATGTTAGAACATTAGGTTACATTAAGGTGATCTATACATGCATTAGCTCCTTGGGGTTATACTAAACATATATATAGGTCTAACCTTCAACCTTGTTTGGATAAGTCCAAAATATCAACTTCCAGGGTAGGTTCTGAGATCTAGTATGTTACACTTACTTTTTTTTTTTTGATCAGGTAAAATATTACTATATCAAAAAAGGCGTATAGGTGAGCCTATATAGTACAGAGGGCAATTTAACTACAAAAAAACCCACTGTGTAAAGGTAACCGAGTCTAAACCTTTATAAGTATCAGGTTTAGCCCTTACATTAATAGCAAGTCTACCAACAAGAGACTCAAAAGCATCAAACTTATCAGTAGCCCGTCCCCCGTGGATTCTGGTATTCCTCTCAAACCAGATACAATAGATGATGGCAGCAACTCCCATGCCTCCAAAAACTCTCATAGAGGAGCTCCTGTTAGTTCTCTGCCTTATCCACTTCAACCCGTCATCCAAACAACCGTGAGGGTAACCGCCCCAACCATTTTTGAGGGACCATCTGCACCAAATGTCCCTGGAAAATCTACACTGAAAGAAGAGGTGTACATGTATTTCAGTTGTGTCACCACAAAGCACACATTTAGGGTCGACATTAAGACCCCAAGTTGCTAGTCTATCGGACGTAGGGAGACGGTCAAGAACCTCCCTATATAAAATGCACCCCCATTTCGGTAGCTGACCTTTGTTCCAGATGATTTTGGCCCGAGGCACAGGCGGACCGCATATCTTTAGCTCCCAAGGCTTGTCAACCAAGCAGTCCCAACCTCCACCACCTCTCAACTAGTAAGCATATTTCACATCATTCCACCTCTCCAGCATTCTTTTCCACACCACGGAGCTGACACCCACAGTCACCGTGTCCAAGGAGCAGCCATATCTTCCCTTCATCCACACCGTCCAAATAGAATCCTGCTGAGTGATAAATCTGTGGATCCGTTGAGAAGTAGCAATCCCATCCAAACAGATCGGATCAACCACTCCCAAGCCACCTTGAGCCCGTTCTTTGTTAATAATATCCCAAGCAATCCCATGTGTCCTTCCACCCCACAGGAAGCTACTCGTCAAGCTTCTTAATTTATTCAATATGAACCCGGGAAGCTCAGCCTATCTGCACCAGAACCTGGTCTTGGCACCCAAAACCGAATTACACAAGACTAATCTCCCCACCATAGATATGTGTAGGCCATCCCACTTGTCGATCATGGCTCTCAACTCATCCACCAAACTACCATAGTCTTTGCCTCGGCCTTTACCACCAGAGATAGGGACACCCAGGTACTTAGCAGGAAAAAAACCCCTCGTAATACCCGTTGCTTCCTTCATTCTCCCCCGTCTCGATTCACACGATCTTGAAAAGAAGATTTTAGATTTTACATCATTAATATACAACCCAGTGAGGTGCCCGAAACTAGTGAGGATCATTATGACTTGTCTTAGGTACTTGCAATGACCAGTTGTGAAAACCATCACGTCATCAGCGAACACAAGATGCGAGATGACTGGGGTATTCTTCACCTTGAACACCTTCAATCTCCCCTCACACACGGCTGTAGAAATAGCGGAGGATAAAGCCTCCATCATAAGCAAAAAAAGCATGGGAGATAAGGGGTCACCCTGTCTCAAACCATTGGAAGCAGAAAACAAACCATGCGGGACCCCATTCACCAACACCGAGAAAGAGGTGGCTTCAACACACTGAAACATAAGCTTGATCCATCTTCTCAAAAACCCCAAAGCTTCCATAATACCCCACAGCGCTACCCACTCCACGTGGTCATAGGCCTTAGTAATATCTAATCTGAAGCATGCCTTTCTATTGGAGCTCTTAACACCAAAAAGGTTCAAGAACTCAGCAGCAAGCAGAGCTCCGTCCGCAATATCCATACCTTGAACAAAGGCCAGTTGGTTGGGGGAGACTACCTTGGGAAGAATTTTCTTAAGGCGCCTAGCAAGCAGCTTAGCAAAAATCTTGTACAACACTGAGCACGCTATAGGCCGGAAATCAGCCATGGAGGACATTGGATTCTTTTTAGGAATGAGTTTAATAAAAGCATGCTTGACTTTCTTGAGCATCGTGCCACCTACCATGAACCAATGTACGACACGACAAACATCATCTTTGATAATGTCCCAACAGTACTGGAAAAACTTGTCGTTAAAACCATCTGGTCCAGGTGCCTTGGACAGACCAATAGAGAAAACTGCCTCCTTAATCTCCTATTCCGACACAGGACCACATAAAGCTCTATTCGTCTCTTCATCTACCTTCATATCCGACATCTCACCCTGCACCACCCGGTGATCTTTGTTGTATAGATTTTTAAAATACGTAATAGCTTCCTTCGCCACTTCTCTTTGTCCTCTCAGTGCAGTACCATCTTCCTTCATAAGCCCATGGATACAATCCTTCATGTGATTTTTCTTTGTGGCATTATGGTAGACCTTGGTATTCCTATCACCATCATTTATCCATCTAACTCTGCTTCTTTGCCAAGGATACAACTCTTCAGACTTTTCTAACCGCAACAACCTACTAGCACTCTCACCTTCCTTCTTTATTTTATCCTCATCCAATGGGTTCAGCCGAAGAAGACCAACAACTTCCTTATAATCCTCGCAAGCTTTTTTCACCATATTGGGCAGATTAACCAAACCAACAGACCATTCTTTGAGGCCTTTCTTGGTCCTTTTAAGTTTTTCCACCACACAGAAAATGGGATTGCCTATCACCTTCTCATTCCACGTCTCCTGGACCACATCTTTAAATCTAGGCCACTCCACCCAAAAATTGAGGAACCTGAAAGGTTTGTTCTTCCTCTGGTTCACCCCCATATCTAGGACCATCCAAGAATGATCACTATTGGGATGACCCCCTAAAGAAATATTATCTTCAGGGAAGATGTCCAACCACACTGAATTGACCAGCCCCATGTCCAGTTGGCTAGCAATCCTATGAGCTGGACACCTTTTATAATGCCAAGTTGTGATCCCGCCATTCATATTCAGCTCAATCAAACTAGCACTATCCACAACATCATTGAACCTGTTGAGAATAGAATCAGGTATGGGAAGCCCACCATACTTTTCGCCCGTCTTCCTGACATGGTTGAAATCACCCATCACCAAATGCGGCACTTGATGTTGGGTAGTCTCCCTAATGGTATTCCAGCAAAACCTTCATCTACCTTCATCAATGTGTCCATAAACACCAGTGAAGACACAGTGAAAACCCCCATTGTTGATGCATCTAGCAACCATAACCTGGTCTGTAACATGGATGATCTGCACATCCCAAACCTCCTAATTCCAACCCATGGCCATTCTTTCACCATCGATCTGCTCCAAGTTAGTTTCCATCCCCCACCCACCAAGGAATAAGCCGGTAACTTTCTCTTTGTATTGCCTCTTGATTTTGGTTTCTAGCAGTAGCACCATATCTGCTCCAGTCTCTGCGATAACCTTTCTTATTCTCCTTTGTCTCTTGGGCCTCGACGCCCCCCTCACATTCCATGTGAGTACAGGCATACTAACTCTGTTTGTGCCCCCCTTCCAGGGGTGTTCATTCTAGGTGACGTGCGTCTACCCCTCACACTGGTTGCAATATGCAGTCCTCTATTTCTCCTACCTGTCCCAGACATTTCATCGAACATCTCGTATGTATCTACATTCTCCAGCACCGATAATTGGTTGTTGTAATTCTGACCTCCTGGATTGCCCCCAATACCCACCGCTCCATCTGCATCCAGACTGACCATTGTTTCCACTATCTCCACCACCTGCACTGTCACCTCCTCCTGAGCCACCTCAATTATCCCTGT
This sequence comes from Alisma plantago-aquatica, assembly GCA_963693085.1. NCBI lineage: Eukaryota > Viridiplantae > Streptophyta > Magnoliopsida > Alismatales > Alismataceae > Alisma > Alisma plantago-aquatica. Next base: position 1,097,285,176 of record OY856412.1, on the reverse strand, counting down.
ATCATCATTAAGCAGGGTTGATGCTTGAGCATCTTCAACAACAGCCTGATGGACGACCTCTCCTCTAGTCCGCCCATCCGATGCCTGTCCCTGTGGGGACTCCAAGACCTCTGCTACCTTGCTGCTGGGTCTTCTACTCTTATTGGTCCTCGTTCTGTTTGTACATTGTCTACTAGACTCTCTCCCTCTCATAACAGGGGGAACCTGGATAGACGAGCAGGAACCAGGGCAACAACCCTTTTGATGACCGAAAACCTTACAACTCTCACACCTCTCAGGTAGGGCATCATAGATGATATTGAATTCCAACTCCTTACCATCAGGCATCTCAACCATGACACTCGGAGGTGGCGCACGATCAACTTTGAGTTCCAAATAAACATGGGCGGCTCCTGCAAACCTGCCTTCACAGTGGAAATCACTGACCTTCGACTCCCCCACTCCGCATGCGATGATGGAAACCGCCCTTCTAGACCAGTGGGAGCCCACTTCAGGCATTGTAACCCAAAATGGCACCGATCAAAGAGCAGCCCACCAGATATCAGCCTCGGGGGACCATCTTCTGGTGATCACCAACTTCCTATCAAAAAACCACATCATGTTGTCCAGGGCCACCTTCATGTCCGCATTAGAAGCAAATCGAGCCAGGAAAAGACCACCCACCAACGGTGAACACTGGAGTTCCCCCTTTGGCCTCCAGCACCTAACCACCACCCGTACAGCTGATGGAAGATGTACTTGGCCTCCATGACTTAGATGATCACAGAGAACCTATGGAAACTGTCCATCTCCTCCATCGCGGGCGTCAACATCTTCATCCAGGGTCTAGCGTCCTCAGCCCTGAACGCCATTGATTTGGGATCCTCTGAGGTAAGCACAGGAGCAAGGTTAGGCCTGGGGACAATAGGATTGGAAACTGCCGCAACCCAACCCCTACCCACTGTGACATCGGTCGCCGGATCACCCCAAGCACTAGGGCCTAAGGATGAGGTGGACAGACCCACCCCATCTAGAGCGGCGATTGCCATGAGAAACCCTCTCTTAGAGAGGGAACAAAGCTTCTCACCCTAGCCCAGCAGCCCTCATCCTACTCCTAGTCACCAGCGGCGACAAAAGCATCCGGGGGGGGTTCCACCAGTGAAGCCCGCAGGGGGGGAGAGGGAAATCGAGGTGGAGATTACACTTACTCTCTTGACCTGACTATAGTATTGGCTTGTCTATATGTATTCTCGCATGAATGCTTGGCTATTTAGTTAGTTGTTTGAGCTACTTGTTCCCTATGATTAGTACATTCATTTTGCTTGAAATATGTTGAACAAACCTTGAACATAATTGAACTTATCCATTATGCAAACCTCATGTACCTACCTATATTTTTGGATTAAGGGCACAAGGTTTGGCACCTTACTTGAGATGTCAAGATAAGGTAGACCATTTCGATAAAAGGGTTGGCTAATCTTGAGCACACTTATGGACCCTTCCAATGGGAAGCTGGTCAATGGCCATAATATGTTGTTGAGTTTAATGGAAAATACATTTAAAATATGCTTTGTATAAAAGATTGTTGTGAAATGGTCACGCCTTGTTCTACTTTTTTCTTATATGATGTTTCTAGACAAGCAACTTTTCTTATACTCTCAAAATTTTTAAATGCCATCTCATAGCGTACTTAATTCTTTAGCATTAATATGTTTTGTTTATTGATTTTGTAGTTCTCAAATGAAGATATGTTGTGCTCAAGACTCTAAGATCTCAAATGAAACACCAATGGGTATACTTAGATCTAGAAAGGGGTACATGTTTCTTTTCTCCTTTTTTTTAATATCTTGTTATCTCTTATCTTTTTCTTATTTGTGGTTTTATTCATGCATATGTTATGTGATCCATTCTAGGGACAGACGCCCAGGTACACTCGCCTTTGGCTTTGTAGACATTAGGAGTGTGGGCTTAGGGTAACAAATAGTCTCATGACAAATGGTATCAGAACAATCACATATCCTCTATGCATGTTTAATAACCCTATTTCACATACCCTAGAGAGTCTTCTAGCATCTCATCTCATCTTTAAGGACAACCATAAGCCACCCATTAGATGATTAGTTAGCTTCTCATCACCTGCTGTGATTCTTCTATTCACGACTATTAATCACATCATCTCTCGATTATGGGTAGCTTATGTTTGGGAAAACTAGAATTTGAATAAAATTGAAAAAAGTTGAGTATGTTAATGACGTTATTGTGAGAACATGTTACCCTAAATGAGATTACTCAAAACATAAAGCACAATAGATCACTAATTAATCACATACCCAAAAATATAGGTAAATTAAAACCGATTTCAACATCAGCACCTGCTCAGAAACATTTGCATAAGAGCGCAACGTCTTTCTTTTATTCATATTATGCCAAGAATTTGATACAAATTGCTTTATCGCCTTAGCCACAACATATATACACAGGAGAACAATATTTGCATATGCCACACAAACAAGCATTATTATGCTAACAAAAGTCTGATTCATTTGAAACACCATATACAAACTTTTCTTACCCAGACCTGAGAATACAAGGATGACTCTAGGACACACTAGACATCTAATCAACTTTCTCATAGATTAATTACTATAGCTCCTCTTTGCTGCCACATGTTTGTTTTCGTCACTTCCGATTACCTAAAAGAAAATGTGGCAAACCACAAGGGTGAGACCCATGTCCCAGCAAGAGATATAACCTCCAACAACGCTTATTGATTACAACATTTTTAATAGTAGATAACTAAGCAGTGGGAGTATTTAATAATCAATTGAATAGATTGAACAGTTAAAATATACTAAATAGATTAAGAAAATCATCTTAGCAACAAGTATGATCATCGATGCATATATAGATAACAAACAAATCCATTTCTCTAGATAGATATCTACTCAAATATCATCAAATTGTATCTAATAACAATCATTATCAATAATCTGACTATCATCATATTCCTTGCTAACAACACAAGCAATCTAGTAGCATAAGCATCCATGACATCATGAATATGTCTAGTAACATAACATGGCTATCAATATTGGCATCTCAAATAAAGGGAGCATATCTATACCATCAGTAGAACTAACATCATAACACAATGAACTACATAGGCATGATTAGCAGTTTAAGAATTTCTAATTACATAGGCATGGCTAGCAATATTAAACATAGCTAGCAAAAACATCTTAACCATCAGTGTTAGTATATTTGACAACATAAGCATGTTTACAAAATGAGCATAACTACATCATAAGCATATCTATTATCTCTTATTATACTATACATGATCTGTGAAAAGAAAGCAAACAAGGATTATCATCCAATATGAAGCATTGTGTATAGCCCTAAAGATATATGCTACACGGCTGTCTTACATCTTTTATTATGCTCTGAAGAATTTGAGGATACCGCTCAAAATCCAACTGACCACTGGTAAGTCAAAATCAGTGCCATACAAGATCTAGGAAGAGCCGGACTCCTAAGATCTTCTCCGCCCCCGATAAGTACGGGTCCACCACAATGACACATAAGGTCAAGCTGCTAACAGCCTAGTCCATCCTTGGTATAGGTCACGACATTAGTGAAAGGAGGTGGGTATGCATACCCTACCATCTAAGGTACAACCGCAGTTGCCCTCCAATCTCGTCACATATATAATCACCGAGACACAACCGCATTCGTTCTCAAACTAAGGGCTAGGTATGACCGCAGTCATCCTCCCTAAACACTTGAATTCAAGATGACAAGCACCACACATACTCATCAGTATGTGCTCCAAGTTTCCCTTAGGAATACTCGTTTCACCATCTCGCAAATTCTGACACTCAGATGGATCTATAGAACAAGACACTACATGATTAGATCGCATGTTACCAAAAACACAGGTTAATTAAAACCGATTGTGGAAAGCAGATAAAAGAGAACTATTACATTCATATCCTCATCCTGTAAGGAAACATGTTATATAAACATACGCAAGCCTTGATATAAGTTCACAGCTTACAGAAAACCAACTGTCTTGCCAGCACATGAGTTCATCACCTGTTTATACATACATAACGGCCACATCAGGCCAGCAGTAAGATATAACAAAGGTACAACAACTATACATCGTGAAACGTTGTCAAAACACCTCTGAGGACCTAAGAGTACAAGGATGACTCTAGGACTCTACTACAAAACCACCAAAATAGCAACATGTCCATCTCTTTCCTTCTACTTCTCTTCCTCTTGTTGCTCGGCCGCAACCTCATGACCACCACCACGTCTAGCACGATCACCTAGAAAGGTTGTAAAACAGTGGGGTGAGGCACACAGTCCCAATAAGAAACATAACTCCCCGCCGAAACTATAAAATCTCAGAAGCTTTAAAGAAGATAAAGCAGATAGCTGGTAAAGACATACAATAAGAGAAGCATACTGAGCAAGACTATAATCATCATCAATCTTACCAAGATATTCATGAGGCCTATATCCAGATATTTCTTTATGGAACATGATTGACAAGATAAGCTTCATATGAACTTATCACAAGATATCAAGATGGTATAAGTAATTGTAAGAGATAACTGGATCATCTACATAAGCAAGACCTCAACCAATGTTCCATGTTTTGCTCTAAGCAGTATATACTATTCGGCTGGATTACATTTTATTATGCCCTGAGGAAGTGAGTTGTCCCTGCTCAAATCCAACCTTAGGCTGCGAAGCCCAAAACCGGTGCCATACAAGGTCAATGGAAGAGCCAGACTCCATGACCTCACCTCATGTGGTCAATGCACGAAAACCAAAGCAGGACCGTAGTCACATGGTTATATGGCCTCAGCCTCAGGGTCAGCTCCGCAAGCTATCCATATTTCTAGCTCACCTTGACATAAGTGCTAGTATACTTTTTGAGCCACAGGCCTGATCACCGTGCTCTTAAGCCATGAACGCATTCATGCTCTAACTCATTGAGTCATGGGCCTGTTCACCATGCTCTTTACCATACTGAGTCTACAACCACAGTTGTACTCTAATCCTCCTATTTTCGGCTAGGAGAAACACTGCATATTCAACAATATGCGCTCCAGGTAATCCCACAGGATAAACCTATTTCAGCATCACCAAATTCTGACGATGATGGATCTATGGCCAGGGCAAACTACATGATATGTTCTACTGTAATTAATTAATATATATTTTAAGTGAGTTGTTGAGGCAACCAAGTTATAAAACATAAACAACATTGAGCTACATTAATACTGTTATTATCACATCATCATGGGATCTCAACCCCTCCTCATAGATTTCTACTACCTCTCAAGACATCAAAATCTTGCATCAACATCATGAGATAGCAATCCCTTGTCTCATCATCAGAGGATAACACCTCAACTAGGCACTCAGCCTTTATCGGGTCCTCAGACCTATCTCATCATACTGGTGATGCATGTTATCTCATCAACAAGGATTATTATCATTTAGTGTTATTCAAAGCACATATACCTCATAGCTCTTGCCTAGCTATGAATCCATTTAATATACATGTATGATTAGTATGCACATCAAGAGAGATAACTTAAAATCACCAGACATATGTCTTACAGATTATCATGTCATTAGGATTTGCAGATGCACATGTCATGATTATAAATATATGTGTCATAATGTATCAGTTACATCACTGCTATCAAATCATGGGCATCCATTTATTATCTTTACCTTATAAACATGGGAAATAATCTTATCATCTTAAATGACATCATCTTTAGACATCCAACATAGCATAGGTTTGCAACTATCATCCATATATCAAAAGATGTGGTTACATGATAAAGAAATACTACCTAGGGTTTATGGGTTGGACATAACCCTCACCAAAGGTGCTCGCTACCCTCACTAGAAGTGTGATGGGTAGTGCAACCTTTACTATAGGTGATAATGGGCAGGGTAACAACCCTTACTACAACTTGTCGGCCAAGGGACATAGCCTCGCCTATCAGGCAACATAAACTCAAGGTGTATCGTGGTGTGTCGCGCAACCAAGACCAATAAGTGTATCGTGAAGCTAAATCCATGGGGCATATCATGCACCCAAGGTGACGACATCCCACTAAATCGGGAAAAGCCCTGTCGACCCACTATGTTTAGGGTTAGGGTTATGTCAGGCAGCAACTACCATATCGGCTAAGATCATGGCGCCCAGGCCAACCTTGTATCACCCACTAAGGTACTCATCATCAAATGACACAAAGGCACCATAAGGAAGCCTATCGCCCAACTAAAACCAACAAACCATATCGGTTACCACAAGGTACTCACAAGGGCCACCACTCAACCCATGTTGGGCAAGAACCCGACCCAACATGTATCGCCCAAGAATCCAAACAGAGATATCAACTAGGCACTCTATCAACCAAGGGGGCATCAACTACTAGATCAAAGGATCATCTATATCAAGGCATATCACCCAAGCTCATCATTAAGGTCAAGAGAGACATATCGGGCACAAAGCCAACCAAACACATCATATTGGCCAAAACCAAAACCCTAGACCAAGGGAGGTGTGTCGGGCAGCACTACTACAAGGTGTATCGTGCAAGGCACCAAGCTCATCCCGACAAGGTCATCATCAACCTCAAGATCACCATCGTCAAACCCTAAAAGATCAAGAGGATTGGCTCACCTCTCAACAACTAAGAGAGAGGGGTTTTGCACAACCCCCATAACTAATCGGGCAACATGATGGATCATCTCCAACTTAGGTCATCACTCATCCAAAGGCTCATCTCTCAAATCCATGGTGAGAGAAGGGTGTTGCTCAAGCAACTAGAGTATAGACTCACCTCTCAACAACCAAGTGAGAGGGGTGTTGCCTATATCACTAGAGCCGAACTCACTTCTCAAGACCAAAGGAGAGAAAGGGGTATTGCCCAAAAAGAAACCCTAATCTATGGGTTTGGCCAACCAGGTCCAAAGGTACGCATGAAACAACAACATCATCAACAACATGATCACTATGTCCATAAGATTAAAGGTACATGCTAGAGAAAGAAACATATCTAACAACATGCATGGCCGATCATGATCACATGTGAACATGCAACATAAAACAAGGTAGTATAGTTTAGGGTTAGAAGTTATGTAACCTTCCTTAAGCAAGCTCCTCAAGCTCCAAAGCTCCAAGCTCCAAGCTTTAAGCTCCAAGCTCCAAGATCCAAGGCACCCACCTATGGTTCGGCCACCAACCTAGAGGAAGAAGAAGAAGACTCGAAAGAGAAGGATCGACCACCAAGCTTAGCTCCTCCTAGGGTATCGACCACCAAGGTTGCAAGGGAGAGGTGTCATTCACCAAGGAACAAGGGAAACTAAGGAACTAAAGGGATACTTAGCAAGAGAAAGGAGATACATATATAGAAGATGGTGGAGGAGAAAACAAGGCAATGTGTCACCCACCTAGGGACACTTGTCCATGGGCAATGCCACCTTCTCATCCCACCTCATACACATGTCCAAGGCAATTTCCAAATGCAAGCATCATGCACCAAGTGTCCACTAGAGTGGTGACACAAACAAAGCTAAGAGTCAAAGATGGTCCATGGCCAACACACCTCACTCCCTTGCCCGACACAGCCCCATGGGCGACACTACCATGACCGACACCAAGCTCTCTTGCCTGATACAGGGTCCAACAAGGCAGCCCAAACAAGGCAAAACAAAGCCCAACAAAGCTCAAAAAAGCCCAAGACAACTCAAGAAACGAGCCCAACCCTTCCTCTCAACTCTAGAGGAAGCAAGGAGAGAGAAAATCATCTCTCAAGGTGACAAACTTGCTCTTCAACCCTAAACTTAGGTTATTTGCAAGTAGCACCTCCAACTCTCAACAAAGCTCAAGCAAACCCTAATCACCACTAGAGGTGATTAGCAAGCAACTAAACACAAGGTTTAGGTAAAGCAAATAGGATAAGCCCAAAACGGAGGTCAGGGTCCTTACAATCATTATCATTCCATGCCTTATTGCAAGGCTCAACAAAATCACTTACATATAATACACCAGATCAACACAATATTGCATGAATGAGCTAGGAGATATTCACAAACAATCATAGCATGGTTATATCAACATTAAGAACATTCCTTTATTACATCAACATGCAATGAATAGATATGATTAACCCTCATCATATTCATAATACACACGTTTAGCATAAGAAAGTATCAACCATGTGGCTATGATAACCACCAATCAACAAATTAAGGTTATGATCATATTAAGGAGGTTATTCCACCATCATTCCATCATAAAAGAATGTTAAACATGAATACTCATCTTTATCTATTTGCATTAGAGTTAGGTTCAACAAGATAAATCATATTAATGTTACTAATCAACACTTATACCCAAACCCTAACTCGCAACATCCCCATTGGATCATGGATGCATAAGGTGAACCATCACCATCACATTCCATACCATTCTCAAGTATGAACCCACACATAAATCAAGGTGTAACCATCGGGTTATATCATACTAGGGTTTCAACAATAGTAATAGAGTACTCCATGATTGTATTAGTCATTCAAGGACTATTCATACCCAATTACCATCATTTAGTTATATTAAAGCTAGGTATAACAAGATATACCTCATTAGGGTTACATATCAACACAATATGGTTATCATCCCTTATATTCATATGAGTGAATAGGTAAGACTACCTTATTAAGTGTAACCCTCCATTTGTTCCATCATCATTTAACCCATACTACTATACCACAATGTCACCCAGAACTATTGAATGTTTAAAAGTTATGACCATTAGTTGTTTACATAAGTAAACACCTTGGATAAACCACCTATGAATTCCTTGATTTTTTTTCTCTATAAAGAGTCACCATCTAACCCTAGACATCCCTTCATTAACAACACTAAAAGTTCCATTGAGAGTAGGTTAAAACCCACAATTGACTGTTCATTTAAAACAAGCCATCCATGGTCAACAAGTAAGCTCCTTAAGTTGATCATATAAAGGAAACCATATAAATCACATTATTAGGACCAACATATTACATTAGCCATCATTACACTTTATTGGAGGAATAAACATTAGATCTTGACCACTGGGTCAAGTTCATATGTTAAAACCATCAATTACAGTATAGGTCCGACCATTGCTTCAAGTGTCCCAAGAAACCATTGGTCTAAGGCTTAATTGATGCTACAACTATAATACTTAACTCAACATAGGTTGTAGAGACATGATACACCATCATTAGTGATCATTAAATCACCATAGGTTGTTAGATCAACACTATATTCATTAATCAGCATCAAATATTAAGCTAATGTCATCATTGATTGATAACATCATTAGGGTACTTAATGGTTGATCATCAAACTTCTAATTGATCCAAAACCTGACCTAAGGGGGTGACCATAGGTTGTCAACATCGTATGACACCTTTGATCTTGACCATCAATTGTCATGAAGACAACACCATAGGATTGTTGCAATGGTACCATCATCGGGTCATGGGTTTATAGAAGAAATCAACTTTAAACCCTAAAATTGACCATTGGTTGATAGGTGCTTAGAACCATAGGTTGTCAAAACAACCTGATCCAAGTCATATTATACCTTAGGAATAAAACACACATGATCACAGGTTCATCTAGAACTGAAATCAGAACATGTAACATTATGAAAATCAAAATCCAAGTCAAGCGTAGCTTTTTAGTGCATGAATCATCATTTTCAAGCAAGAACATGAGCTAGAAAGCTTATGGTAAGCAATAAACGTGGGGCAAGTTATAAAACTTGCCTATAATAAGAAGACAAACTCCCACACATAATAAAACACGAGCAGGTATGGTAGATTATCCAATCATAAGATGTGAACTCATCCATCTAACACCTTTCTTCATCAAATGAGCAAACCCTAAGCATAAGGAGCAAGAAAGGTAGGGTTTTGGAGCTTTAGAGCAATTTCTACCATGTAACAACAAGGTTCCAACCTGTATGAAGGTCTCAGGAAGGAGAAGGGCAAGAGAAATGGAGAAGGAAGGAAGAAAACAACTTGCCTTTGTCAAAATCCCTAGAAGATTACCTTGGAAACCCTAGGTAGGGCTAGATGGAGCTCTAGGAGACCTTCTTCACCAAAAAGAGGTTGTATTCTACCTTAGAGCACTTGGTTACACAAAAAAATAGAGTGGAGTCATTTCTCCAGGTTAGAGGAAAGATAAATCAAGCAAAGTTTTGTACTTGGGCAAGGAAGAGGTAAATATAACCCATGTATAAGGATGGAAGCAAGCATGAGGTGTAAAAGTAGCTTCCCCATGTATCTATGGCGTTAAACTATTAATAATATACAATCACACACACAATGAGCTCCCCCACCATCCATATAGACCTGCTTAGCTTTCCTTTGTTGAATTTCCCAACCAATCAAATAATTCATTAGTTGATAGCTACTAAAGGTAACTCATCCATGAAGGGGTAAACCCTAAAATACCCTTGGAGAAAACACCTTCAAACTAAGGTTTAAATAGGTACCCAATGTCTCAACAAGATCAAGATGATGATATAATATCCATGGAACATAATGCAAATGATAAATTGCAAAAAAAGCCTCTTAATTGGGTAAATTGCAGAAAATTCCAAAATGTACATAAAATAACATAACTTGCTCAAACAATGTCCAAATTGGACCAAATTTGAAACTTAAGATTTTCTTCAAAGAATATAACAAGGTTAGATTAGGGTTCTAAGCATTAAAATATGGTAATTAAGCTTATTCAACTCATTAATCAAGTTCAAGGGCCTTACCACTGTAAACCCCTAACATGGATTTTGCCCCCGAAATCTAAGGTAAACAAAGATGGGTACTTCCTTTGCACCTCATCCTATTACCTTCACATGGTAACTTACATATCATGGTTATGTCACATCATTCATACATATATCATCTTGGGTCAGCACAAAAACACCCACCAAAGAAGATATTCTCAATATGGAATGTAGAAACTTGTTGTGTGATATGTAATACTATAGTAGTAATGTTCAACTTTAAATTCTAGCTATCATCCTGAAATTATATCTATTGTATCAACACATTATTCAAAAGTCATACTCGTTGGCTCTTATCAAACATAGAACATTATGTATCACTCATCATATGTAACTTTATAAGGTTTCATCTCTATGCTCCTTTAATGGTTGTTGTAATTAACAACTCAATCAACTATGTAGGAATCCCCTAATTTTCAAGAATTATGAGGAATATGTTTTTAGAGGATTCTCCAATCATCTCAATGGTGTACTGGCCATCTGTTTGGTTGAAGAATCATACACTTGTCTAAAACCATTAACAAATATAATTTCCCGATTTACCTTGTTAGGAGTAGAACAACGACACTATCTTCATCTTATCAGGATTCACAGAACATACTTAACAGATGTATCATAACTCCAAGAGGATACTCTAGTCAACCCCAACTCACTTTTTCTAGAATTGTCACACATAAGTACAGTTACTTCAACATTCTTAAGGTTTAGCAAAGATATTGACCATGTTATTGACCATCTCTGGAATACTTTGAGATGTCATCATTCAAAGATTGCTACAACTTGTAAGACATGACCTGGACACTCTATTCCTCCTATTCATAAATCCTATTAGTACATTGGTTACTTTAAAGGACATAACCATAAACTCATCACGGTCATGTAACTTATGTCATCCACTCTAACTCTTATGCATTGATATTTGATCCTAGGTTTATATTAAAGGAACGCAGTAGCACACATGTCTACTAAACAACAAACCATCTATCCTTGATAGTGGTCTTGCTCAATTATCACTAGACCATACACAACATTATAGAATCAGTTTTTTTTCCTTCCAAACAACATTTAGAGGGTCATCATAAACTCTCTCTCTCTCTCTCTAAGGGAGAGGAATACTTGGAATGTTCATTTAATAAACATCTCAAACCTTTACAAATTTCCCATACTATTGATACATCTTGGATACTAGGATTCATTACCTTGGTATCCACCTCATGTGTTATAAGGAACTCACATCCTTATCTCATCTACTTTTACCAACATAACAAATATCAAGAAATATAAGGGAGTCTTCCTATTTATTGGAAGGCTCAAAAGCAAACTCATCACAAACTTTATGATCTTGGAACCATAGTCCAGGCAACCTTATGGTATAATAAGCCACCCTTGTGTTTGCAGTGAATCCAAACGTACCAAGTGGCAATGATCCACTTGAAATATGTGCCCTAGAAAGGAAATACATAAAGGGAAACACACTTCCCATACCATAGAAACATTGTTCAAGGGTCACTAGCAAAAGGGTAACCAATTCTATTTTCATTATGCGAGTTACAGCTTCTTATGTATCATTTTACCCTTTTCATTTTGGGTTCCTTGCCATTAGCATAGGAATCATCATGATTAACATATCTCATTACTCCTTCCTTGATGACTATTTATCACACTTGGGTATGTTCTCTTATTTTATTATGTTTTTCAACCAATTATCAACAGGTAAATCATCATATTCCACATTTTCTTCATTAAACATGGATCGTCTGCCTTAATTTATTTCACATGCTATATTGATTTTACATTAACACTTTCTTACACACATAGGTTGGTCTGATATTAACTCAGGTTCCATCTTATTCCTTTGTCATTGTTCCCATTTATCTTCTCATTTTGTACTTGTTATAGGAGTTCTTTCCATCTTATGTGGATTTCATACCTTGATTCACTTTATAAGCTTAGACTTATCTGTCTTTTACTTTATTATCTTATTGAATCACATATTCAAGAACTCCTCTTTTTCTAATTTGTATTTGGATTTAGATTTCATGGTGATATATATTTCTCTTATAGTTACCAAACATTCAAGTTTTGATAGATTATGATGCAATTCTCATCTTCTTTAAGGTAGGATTGAAATATTCATACCATGATTTCTTATTCATTAAGCTCTTTAGATTGTCTCAAAATGACTACTTGATCAGAGTAATCAAAAAGATAACAATCTAAGAGTTCCATACTTACCTTTCTTCAATAATTGAATACCTGACTAGGGCACCCAAATACTAAGATTAGGTAGTATGCACCATATTTTTATGTCATATTCCTAATTTTGACATCATCCTAGTCCTAAGTCCTAGTGTCTCTGTAGACTCAGTGAATCTAAAGCTCTGATACCAACTTGTGAGAACCTGTTACACTAAACGAGATTACTCAAAATATAAAGCACAATCAATCACTAATTAATCACATACCCAAAAATATGGGTAAATTAAAATCGATTTCAATGTCACCACATGCTTAGAAACATTTGCATAAGAGCCCAACATCTTTCTTTTATCCATACTATGCCAAGAATTTGATACAAATTGTTCTATCGCCTTACCCACAACATATATACATAGGAGAACAATATTCCCATATGTCACACAAACAAGCATTAATATGCTAATAAAAGTTCGATTCGTTTGAAACACCATATACAAACTTTTCCTACCCGGACCTAAGAGTACAAGGATGACTCTAGGACACACTAGACATCTAATCAACTTTCTCATAGATTCATTACTATAGCTCCTCTTTGATGCCACATGTTTGTTTTCATCACTTCCGATTACCTAAAAAAAATGTGGTGAACCACAAGGGTGAGACCCATGTCCCAGTAAGAGATGTAACCTCCAACAACGCTTATTGATTACAACATTTTAAATAGTAGATAACTAAGTAGTGGGAGAATTTAATAATCAATTGAACAATTCAAGTATACTAAACAAATTAAGCAAATCATTTTAGCAACAAGTATGCTCATCAATGCATATATAGATAATAAATAAATCCATTTCTCGGGATAGATATCTACTCAAATATCATCAAATTGTATATAATAACAATCATTATCAATAATATGACTATCATCATATTCCTTGCTAACAACACAAGCAATCTATTAGCATAAGCATCCATGACATCATGAATATGTCTAGTAACATAACATGGCTATCAATATTGGCATCTCAAATAAAGGGAACATATCTATACCATATGTAGAACTAACATCATAACACAATGAACTACATAGACATGATTAGCCGTTTAACCATTTCTAATTACATAGGCATGACTAGCAATATTAAACATAGCTAGTAGTAACATCTTAACCATCAGTGTCAGTATATTTGACAACATAAGCATGTTTACAACATGAGAATAACTACAACATAAGTATATCTATTATCTCTTATTGTACTATACATGATCTCAGTGAAAAGAAAGCAAACAAGGGTTATCATCCAATATGAAGTGTTGTGTATAACCCTAAACAGATATGCTACACGACTGTCTTACATCTTTTATTATGCCCTGAGGAATTTGAGGATACCACTCAAAATCCAACTGACCACTGCCAAGTTGAAATCAGTGCCATAAAAGATCTATGAAGAGTTGGATACCTAATATCTTCTCTGCCCCCGGTCAGTACGGGTCCACCACAGTGACACATAAGGTCAAGCTACTAACAGCCTAGTCTGAACTTGGTACATGTCACGACACTAGTGAAAGGAAGTGGGTACGGATACCCTACCATCTGAGGTACAACTACAGTTGTCCTCCAATCTCGTCACATATATAATCACCGAGACACAACCGCAACCATTCTCAAACTAAGGGCTAGGTATGACCGCAGTCATTCTTCCTAAACACTTGATTTTAGGATGATAGGAACCCCACATGTTCATCAGTATGCGCTCCGAGTTTCCCTTAGGAATACTCGTTTCACCATCTGGCAAGTTCTGAAACTCAGATGGATCTATGGCACAAGGCACTACATGATTAGAGTTTCACTTGATTAGTTATGACAATTGGGTGAATTAAGGTTGCATCAAACAAGTGGACATACAGACCCTAATTCACTTCTAAAAAGCATATACATATCACAACTTCAAAAGATATAAAATGTGTGAAACATAATTTCTCATCTCATCATCACATGGTACTATTCACTTTCCATTCATGAGGCTACACTAGTCATTATACTATCACAAAATATAAATCCTTTTCACAATATCATAAGGTATCAACCCTTATCAACACAAGAGGATTACATCTCATTCAGGGCTCAACCATGCCCAAAGGATACCAAGACCATCATACTATTCCCTGCAAGATCATCATTATCATTCCATGCCTTATAGCAAGGCTCAACAACATCACTTGCATATAATACACCATATCAACACAATATCACATTAATGAGCTAGGAGATATTCATTAACAATCATAGCAGGGTTATATCAACATTAAGAACACTGCTTTATTACATCAACATGCAAGGAATAGATATGATTAACCCTCATCATATTCATAATGCACATGTTTAGCATAAGAAAGTATCAACCATGTGGCTATGATAACCACCAATTAACAAACTAAGGTTATGACCATATTAAGGAGGTTATTCCACCATCATTCCATCATAAAAGAATGTTAAACATGAATACTCATCTTTATCTATTTGCATTAGAGTTAGGTTCAACAAGATAAATCATATTAAGGTTACTAATAAGCACTTATACCCAAACCCAAACTCACAACATCCCCATTGGATCATGGATGCATAAGGTGAACCATCACCATCACATTCCATACCATTCTCAAGTATGAACCCACACATAAATCAAGGTGTAACCATTGAGTTATATCATACTAGGGTTTCAACAATAGTAATAGAGTACTCCATGATTGTATTAGTCATTCAAGGACTATTCATACCCAATTACCGTCATTTAGTTATATTAAAGCTAGGTATAACAAGCTATACCTCATTATAGGTTACATATCAACACAATATGGTTATCATCCCTTCTATTCATATGAGTGAATAGGTAAGACTACCTTATTAAGGGTAACCCTCCATTTGTTCCATCATCATTCAACCCATATCACTATACCACAATGTCACCCAGAACCATTGGATGTTTAAAAGGTAAGACCATTAGTTGTTTATATAAGTAAACACCTTGGATAAACCACCTATGAAGCACTTGATTTTTTTCTCTAGAAAGAGTCACCATCTAACCCTAGACATCCCTTGATTAACAACACAAAAAGTTCCATTGAGAGTAGGGTAAAACCCACAATTGACTGTTCATTTAAAACAAGCCATATATCCATGGTCAACAAGTAAGCTCCTTAAGTTGATCATATAAAGGAAACCATCTAAATCACATTATTAGGACCAAAATATTACATTAGACATAATTACACTTTATTGGAGGAATAAACATTAGATCTTGACCACTGGGTCAAGTTCATATGTTAAAACCATCAATTACAGTATAGGTCCGACCATTGCTTCAAGTGTCCCAAGAAACCATTGGTATAAGGCTTAATTGATGCTACAACTATAATGCTTAACTCAACATAGGTTGTAGAGACATGATACACCATCATTAGTGATCATTAAATCACCATAGGTTTTTAGATCAACACTATATTCATTAATCAACATCTAATATTAAGCTAATGTCATCATTGATTGATAACATCAGTAGGGTACTTAATGGTTGATCATCAAACTTATAATTGATCCAAAACCTGACCTAAGGGGGTGACCATAGGTTGTCACCATCATATGACACCTTTGATCTTGACCATCAATTGTCATGAAGACAACACCATAGGATTGTTGCAATGGTACCATCATCGGGTCATGGGTTTATAGAAGAAATCAACTTTAAACCCTAAAATTGACCATTGGTTGATAGGTGCTTAGCACCATAGGTTGTCAAAAAAACCTGATCCAAGTCATATTATACCTTAGGAATAAAACACACATGATCACAGGTTCATCTAGAACTGAAATAAGAACATATAACAATATAAAAATCGAAATCCAAGTCAAGCATAGCTTTTTAGTGCATGAATCATCATTTTCAAGCAAGAACATAAGCTAGCAAGCTTATGGTAAGCAATAAACGTGGTGAAAGTTATAAACTAGCCTCTAATGAGAAGATAAACTCCCACACATAAGAAAATATGAGCAGGTAGGATAGAAAATCCAATCATAAGCTGTGAACTCATCCATCTAGCACCTTTCTTCATCAAATAAGCAAACCCTACGCATAAGGAGCAAGAAAGGTAGGGTTTTAGAGCTTTAGAGAATTTTATACCATGTAACAACAAGGTTCTGACATGGAGGAAGGTATCAGGAAGGATAAGAGCAAGAGAAATAGAGAATAAAGGAAGAAAAAAACTTGCCTTGGTCGAAATCCCTAGTAGATGACCTTATGAACCCTAGCTAGGTAGGGCTAGATGGAGCTCTAGGAGACCTTCTTCTCCAAAAAGAGGTTGTCTTCTACCTTAGAGCACTTGGTTCCACAGAAAAATAGAGTGGATTAGTTTCTCCAAGTTAGAGGAAAGAGAAATCAAGCAAAGATTCGTAATTGGGCAAGGAAGAGGTAAATATAGCCCCTGGATAAGGATGGAAGCAAGCATGAGGTGTAAAAGTAGCTTCCCCATGTGTTTATGGCCTTAAACTATTAAGAATATACAAGCGCACACACAATCAGGTCCCCCACCGTCCATATAGACCTTCTTATCTTTCCTTTGTCTAATTTCCCAGCCAATCAAATAATTCATTAGTTGATAGCTACTAAAGGTAGCTCATCCATGAAGGGGTAAACCCTAAAATACCCTTAGAGAAAAAACCTTCAAACCAAGGTTTATATAGGTGCCCCATGTCTCAAAAAGCTCGAGAATGATGATATAATATCCAAGGAACATAATTCAAGTGATAAATTGCAAAGAAAACCTCTCAATTGGGTAAATTACAGAAGAGTCCAAAATGTACATAAAATTGCATAACTTGCTCAAACAGTGTCCAATTTGGACCAAATTTGAAACTTAAGAATTTATTATGATTTCAAAGCATATCACAAGGTTATATTATGTTCTAAGCATTCAAATATGTTAAGTAATCTTATTCAACTCATTAAGCAAGTTCAGGGGCCTTACAGTTGCCATGATCCGACCTTAATATGAAAATTTGATTATGACTAATGGAAGTACTCTTAGAGTTAAACATACATGTATGACCCCTAAAATTGTGTAAACTCAATGTTACCAAATCTAGACCACATGATTTCTATGTTTGAGGTAAAATGATAACAATCTTTATAGATGAACTAAGGAGAATTTATACATTATAACTCATAGTTTATGGGGTCCCTATTTGATTGAAATCCATGTTGCCCTATTTTTGACCAAACCTCAAACGTGATTTAGCAATTGTTTTCCCCTATTTGATTGTATGATGGTCATGATTTGAAATGACTATGCTCTCAGACTCTCAAAATCATGATGAAAGGACTTTGATACAAGAGGCATCTTCCCTATCAATTCCTATGCCTCTTGGTAATCTCTGTTTTGACTAACAATATGGACATGGATATCACTCTTGAACTATTATGATCAAACTCTCAAGTTCTCAATTTGAGTTATAGATTTCCAAATGTACCCTTACATTAACCATGAAAGGAAGGGAGCACGATTATGACCTCAGTATTGCAAAATTTTGAAACATGGTTTCTGTATTACGACCTTGATCATGCAAAATCTCAAAATATGATTTCTCTATTACGATCTTTATGTTTGACTCATGATCTTGTGAAATAAGATTTGATAGTCGATACTCTCCCTATTAGGACATGTTTGATGACTCATGATTAATGTTGACTAATGTGCTAGCTTAGTGCAGTGGTTGACTCATGACTACCCCAACTTAGGTTACATCTCTATTACGACTGCCTATAAATTTTCATCTCATTGATTATTTAGAGATTAGAAAGGTTACAACTTTCACGCTGTTTTGATTTCTTGACCTAAGTCCCTAACAGGTCAAGTCTATGACAATATTCAAACTTGATCTTGGATCCCAATTTAATGATGCTCTTAAAATACAATGATGTTGATTATAGTTAGTCGTCAAATTCCTAGAAGGACCTAGGTCTAGATCATGCATCAACCTTGAATGCCATGATAATGGATTGTATATTAATATCTCAAAATGTTGATCATATCTCGAATGCTGCTCAAAATGTCGATTGATTGTTGCTCAATTATTGGATATGGATGAATGATCACCCCTAAGGTCTAAATAGGGATCTAAACCCTAATTTCAAGTGTTTGGACCTATGAATTTGATGTGCAAACTGACTCTCGATATTGATGTATGACGAACTTGTGATCATTGATCTTAGTTCTGACTCAACTCCTATGACCACCCTATTTGGATCTTCAGATCCTCCTCGATATATGACTAATGACTTCCGTGTTCCCAAATCTCAAAATTATGACTATGACGATTCACTCAATTTATGACTTAAGGGTGAGCTCCGTGTGGACTAGGTTGGGACCTTGCATTCTATTTTGTGCATGAAATTATGATGTTGAAATACGATGTATGTCTCGAATTGTGGAAATATGAATTCTCAATCATGGATGTATAACCCCGCCTAGGCCAATATAGAAGCTAGATCCCTAAATTTTGGGAACAAAGGTCATACCTTAATCTTGAGCTCTATTCGTTTGACCTAAAATGTGATCTCTCCTATTTTGGTTCTATGAGATAAACTCTCCAAATTTGTGACTCATGTTATGATAGTGCGTAATTGATGATCTATACAAAGACCACGATGCTCAAATGTTTGATGCTAGAATGAGATGGGTAATGTTAGTAGTGATATCACCTTATGATGGTACTATGACAATTTTGATGTTGAATAGAAAGACTCAATCTCGATTTCTAACTTGATTTAATTTTTGGGACAAAATTCCTTTTAAGGTGGGGAGGATGTGAAAACCTGGAATTCCACTCTCATTAAGTCAATTTACGTCCTGACCCATTATATTCTCTATCATGTTTTATAACCTCCCTCACCTTGAATTACATGACTCAGAGTCACTTTATACTCATTTGACGTGAAGGAATTGAATAAATGTCACAATATGCTTAATTTACCAAAGTTGAGTGCATGATTACATTTGTAAATCAATTTCTGAATTTGAATGCCCTCAAAATTACAATTCTGGATCCAAACTTTTAGTATAAGAAGTAGATGCAATTTTTGAACCAAAGGTGAAAATTTTATGCCATATGAAGTTACGCTTTGGGAGATGTGCATTTTACAAGTTTGCTTAAGAAACACGATTCAAAACCTTGGTTTGGATATATTAATGTGCCACGTCATCAGTCCGAGCAAGTTGCTCCCGACCAATCAAAACATTTCCTTTTCTAGTCATGGATTACCCATGTCAGCTATCCCCTTTGCTTGATATGACCAACCACAACCCTTGGAACTGGTGGGTGTGGATCCGGCCAAGATCTGACTGCCATGGGCTCATCTTCCCTACTTGCTCCCATGCATGGGAGTAGGTGGCTGGAGCAAAAGCACCACCATTTGTATATCCCTTTTTGCACCTATAAATTGTCCCATTTCACCTCCATTCCTCCTCTTTATTTTGCATCCTTGATTGTGCAATTTTGTACACTATAGATCCCACATCACCTTCTTCTTCAACCTCCAAAACCCTAAATCTACCATGGCGGAGCCCTTGGGAGACTTCACTCTGGCCACCCTCTTCTCTTTCTTGGACCGTCAACTTGTGAGAACCCATTACACTAAATGATATTATTCAAAACATAAAACACAATCGATCACTAATTAATCACATACCCAAAAATATGGGTAAATTAAAACTGATTTCAATGTCAGCACCTGCTCAGAAACATTTGCATAAGAGCCCAACATCTTTTTTTATCCATACTATGACAAGAATTTGATACAAATTGTTCTATCACCTTATCCACAACATATATACATAGGATAACAATATTTGTATAGGCCACACAAACAAGCATTAACATGCTAATCCTCTCTGTATTGTTCCAATTTTATCGGATGTCTCTTCGATTCTGCAACAACCCCTCAGGGCTAGCCGACCTATTTCTAGGGGCATTCTGCCCCATCTTCATGCCTCCACACAGCTATCCAGTGAGATGCCATCATGCCACTGCTGTAATGTGGCACAAGAACTGCATGGGTGAAGCGTTGGGGGTGTGATGGGGATGAGTGATCGCATGCCGCTAGCAGACACCCCAAAGCGGTGAGCGACATCCTACATCCTCCAGACAATGCTCGCAAGCGGTGCGCCGCAGCTGGGAGATACAGGGCGGCCTAAGACCACACCGAGCCATGGGTGTGAGCCAGACCGCTATGGGTGAGGCCCAACGAGTGTTAGAGGCCTAGATTCTTGAAACCGGCCTCCCAGACCTCCTCCTTAACCTTGGATCAAGATCCAATGGTCTAAATCTACTATTTCTAAGGAATTTTAAAAAAATCACATCTTTTTTATGCTTGATCCAAAAACAGACAAATAATATGTCATTTTGAGTGGAAAAATATGTACTTTCCAGTAAAAATATTTCCAAAACTTAAATCCTTTTTATTTTCTACCGATACCCTAAAATGCATGATTTTGAAGTCTTTTTATGATGCTTATCCTATTTGAATGCATGCTCCTAATCTTTTTTGTACCAAAACGTGTTGAAAGCCTAATTTTAGTATCTTGAACCTCTATATTCATAAATATTTCAAGTTAACCATCTTTGTACCCTAAAATAGTCTAATGTTGCATACATGACCTGAAATGGGCTTTTATGAAAAAGACCACTTCTTTAGTGATCAAACTTGTTCAAATGTGTTTCAAATATATATGATTGTTCTAAGTCAGTAGATTTCACTCTTAATTTCTATCCTTTTATATCATGACCCTCCTTGGACACTAATGATTATCTTATTATTCTTAGTGTGTACTAATATGGTCTTTGTGCACTTTTGTGATGAATGTTAAACTTTATGCTTTTATCGATCTAATGATACTCAATGATGTTTATATGGCTTGAAATCAGTAACCTTAAATGTCTTGTACCCCTTATATGTCTAGTGGAACTTTCTTGTGCGCTTATGAGGCTAAATACCCAAGTCTTGGCTTGACATGTGATCTAGTGTGCATGAGGATATCTAAATCTCTAATCTTGTGCAAGTCTTGCTTGAAAGATTATCCATGTCATCTAATGATCTCAAATCAAAATGTTAGTGTTTTTAATGACTCCTAACTCAAGTAGATCCCATCTATACCCTGATGATGACATTACTGCATGATTGTGACTCAATATGACTAGTTATGCCAATATTGATGCTCATGTTTGAAAACTACTAGAGGGGGGGGTGAATAGAGTTTTCTTAGATAATTTAACAATTATTGAACTCAAACAACCACAATGAAAATATTGGACAAAGAGACACAAGGTTTAGAGTGGTTCCAACTATAGCAAATACTATAGCCGTCAATCCACTACCCGGTTGCTTACCCAACCGGGATTTGAAAAGAAATTTATTTTATTACCTCTTCAAGGAATTTACATAAAATACAATCTCTTTTCCTAAACCCTTCAAGCAGCCTTCACTTAGAAGTAATTGCCAACCTTGAAGCAGCCTTCCCTTGAAGTAGATGCACCAACTCCCGTTGCACCAGCCTTCTGAAGTAGCTTCCCTTGCGATAGCCTTCTTGAAGTAGCTTGAAGTCCCCTTCTCCACCTGAGAAGTCAACCCTCTCCAATCCGCAGCCTCCAACCCTAGGAGTAGCAAGGAGAGTACAAAAGATAAAAAGGAACAAGAAAGAAAAAGGAAATTACAACTTATCCTTTAAGCCCGAGGCTTGATATGCCTAGATCAAGCGTAAGATCTCCTAGCCAAGTATGTGAACTTGTGATTGCTGTGGGTAGGAGAATCTAGCCTATAGGACACGAGATTGAGCTAAGATGAATGTAGGCCAATGATCACAGTGCTCAAATTGCTTGCAAAAGATTGCTCAAGTATGCTCAAGTGTATTCTCAAGTGTAACAAGTGAATTCTAGTGTCCTATGGCTTGTCCTATTTATAGGAATGGCCTAAGTATGCTTAAGGACGTTCTAGACAACTTCTAGGGGTTTCTAAGTGCTTAACTAGCCGTTAGGTACAAAGTTGTTGCTTTAACAACGGCTAATTACTTTATTCTGCAGTTGCTGTCAGAGACCATCTCGGTCGACAAATGGTCGACCGAGACACCTACTCGGTCGAACTATTGTCGACCGACAGGCTCTCTGGAACAAGTGATTTGCAACGTCTTTCTTCAACTACCAACTAACTTGTTTGTTGTGTCTAACGGCTACTTTGGATCTTTCTCGGTCGAGAAGATTGTCGACCGAGAGTGTCTCGGTCGAGGAGTTTGTCGACCGAGAATGATCCTGTTTCAAGGTTTCAATTTAAACACTAATTATATGTGTGAGTGTGCAAAGGTGATTCTATTCAAATGGGATGACATGTCTAACTATGGTGTTTGGCTAGGGAAAATCTAACGCTTGATTTACATGCAATTCTAAGTACTTGTACATTATATATTTGTACAAGTTTTACGACATTGATTACATTGCATGAAAACATAACTTAGTAAGCTCTTGGATTTTCCCTTGCGACTTTGTCATCCTGCACACTCAAGTATCTCGTTAGATTAATAAGAATGAAATGTTTGTCATAATCAAAACAAAGGGATTTTTAGATGTCTATTTAGCCAACAATCTCCCCCTTTTTGAAGATGACAAACATTTCCAAAATAAATATAAAACATATGAATTTCATACCTTTAGATTTCCTTATGTATCTTTTCCTCTTGTTTATAAAATGTGTGCTTATTATTCCCAATGAATTATGGAACATGAAATCCAGTTCATTTGGGAATGTAGCAACTTTCAATGTAAAGCCAAGAGTATATTTATGAAACTCATTGATTGAGTTTTTCATAAATACTAAGTTATAGTTTTATATATCTCTCCCCCTTTGTCATTTCAAAAAGATAACCGTTTTAATAAAAACCCCCCCTTAATTAGATAACTGTTTTGATAAAAACTCCCCCTTAATTAGATATTCCGTCAAATCTAATGAAAAAGATGTCCATTGAAAAGCCAAAATGAGACAAGTAAACGGATTCATTTTAAGAACCGCAGATATCAAAGAAAACATCTTCCAAAGGAGTAATAAGCAATTGCTTCCTAATGTTGTTGAATTGGTCTAGTGGAAGCGGTTTTGTAAAAATATCAGCCAATTGATTTTCCGTATCAACATGATAAAGGGAAACATGATTCTTTGAGATATGATCCCTTAAGAAGTGATGACGGATTTCAATGTGTTTTGCCCGGCTGTGTAAAATAGGATTGTGTGCTAAGTTTATGGCGCTCGTGTTGTCACAAAAAATAGGTGTAGAGGAAAGATTAAAACCATAATCTCTTAATACCTGTTGCATATAAAGCACTTGAGCACAACAAGACCCGGCTGCCATATATTCAGCTTCAGTTGTAGATAGGGCAACCATATTTTGTTTCTTGCTAAACCAAGATACTAAGGCTCTCCCTAATAAGAAACATCCACCACTAGTACTTTTGCGATCAAGTCGACAACCAGCATAATCCGCATCAGTATATGCTTTAAAATCCAGGGATTGTCCTTTTGATACCATAAACCAAGACAAGTAGTACCAGCTAGATATCGAAGAATTCTTTTAACCGCTAGAAAATGAGATTGCATAGGTTGGGATTGAAATCGAGCACAAAGACCAACGGAAAACATAATGTCCGGTCGAGAAGCAGTTAAGTATAGCAAACTACCAATCATGGCTCTATATAAGGAATCATCAATAGGTTCCCCATTTTCATCCTTATCAATTTTGATAGAGGTAGCCATAGGAGTAGTAGCATGTTTGCATTGATCCATCCCAAAATGTTTTAAAAGTTCTTTAGTATATTTTTCTTGGCTTATGAAAATTCCTGCAGGTGTTTGCTTAATTTGAAAACCAAGAAAGAATGTTAGTTCACCCATGAGACTCATTTCAAATTCTTTTTGCATAGTGTCACTGAATTGTGTGCATAATGAATCATTAGAAGCTCCAAAAATAATGTCATCAACATAAATTTGCATAAATAGGAAATCAGATGCATATGTTTTGAAAAATAAAGTAGAATCTGAATTTCCAATAGAAAAACCATTATCAAAAAGATATGTCTTGAGCCGTTCATACCAATTCCTAGGTGCTTGTTTTAGACCATAAAGTGCCTTTTTAAGTTTATAAACATGGTCACCTTTTTCTGGTATTTCAAAGCCAGGTGGTTGAGCAACATAAACTTCTTCTTGTATGATGCCATTTAGAAATGCACTTTTGACATCCATTTGATATAGCTTAATGTTTTTATGGGCAGCAATAGCTAGTAACATCCTAATAGCTTCAAGTCTAGCTACGGGTGCATATGTTTCATCAAAATCTATTCCTTCTTGTTGATTATATCCTTGTGCTACTAACCGAGCTTTATTCCTTATTACTTCTCCTGCCTCATTGAGCTTGTTCCTAAATACACATTTAGTTCCTATGATAGTTTTATCTTGTGGTTTAGGAACTAAATCCCATACATCATTTTTAGTGAATTGATTTAACTCCTCTTGCATGGCTATTATCCAGTAATCATCCTTAAGAGCTTCGGATATCTTCTTAGGTTCAATGATAGAAACAAAAGCCATGTTTGCAACATCTTTGAAGGATGACCGAGTTTTGACTTTATCATTTGGATCTCCAATAATTAGTTCTTGGGGATGATCCTTGATAAGCCTAGGTGTAGGTTGTGTTTCAACTTGGGGATCAGATATAGGAATTTTCTCACTATCATTGGAAATGGTTATATTTTCGAATTGATTAGTGAGATCAATGATATCTAGATTTTCAGATTTCGATTCTTCATGAAAAGAAACATGAATGGATTCCTCAACTTTTCTAGAGATAGTGTTATATACTCTAAAGGCTTTGCTAGAAGTGGAATATCCCAAGAAGAATGCTTTGTGTGATTTAGAATCAAACTTGTCTCTATCATCTTTGGTATTTAAAATGTAACATGTGGAGCCAAAAGTATGAAAATAGTCAACTCTAGGTTTCTTAGAGTGTAATATTTCATATGGAGTTTTCTTCAAATGAGAGTGAACAGTTACTCTATTAAGCACATAACAAGCAGTGTTTACAGCTTCAGCCCAAAAGGTTTTAGGTGTGTTGTGTTCAAGCATCATGGTCCTAGCCATTTCCTGTAGAGATCGATTTTTCCGTTCAACTATACCATTTTGTTGTGGGGTACGTGGAGCAGAAAAATTATGAGTATACCCTTGAGATGTACAAAAGGTCTCAAATGTATGATTCTCAAATTCGCCACCATGATCACTTCTAATGGTACATATTTTATGTTGTAAACGATTTTCAATCTTGGAACAAAATTGCATAAAGACATGAATAGTATCATCTTTAGTTGCAATAAAATGTACCCATGTATATCTACTATAATCATCAATAATAACAAAACAGTATCGTTTACCACCAATAGATTGTGTCCTCATTGGTCCAAATAAGTCCATATGAATTAATTCTAAGGATCTACTGGTGCTAAGTACATGTTTTGATTTAAAAGATGTTTTGGTTTGCTTTCCCATTGTGCAGGGTTCACAGTTTTCAACTTGATCAAAAGACAAAGTAGGTAATCCACGAACAAGATCATATTTCACTAACTTTTTAATAGCATGTGAACTAGCATGTCCTAGCTTTTTATGCCATAGTTGTAAGGTATTTTCATTTGCAAGCAAGCATTTACCTACTACTAATTTCATAGAGTTTGGTTTAAGGATATAAAGATTTCCAATTCTATTTCCTTCATAAACGACATTTGTAGTGTTTTCTATCAATAGGTTGCAGCAGGTTTTGTTAAATAACACATCATAACCACTATCACATAGTTGACTTACACTTATTAGATTATGATGCAATCCATCAACAAGTAGAACATTTTTAATTTCGAGATTTGTTCCAACATTACCTATTCCAACGATTTTCCCTTACCATTGTCTCCAAAGGTGACCGTTCCACTTTTCTTTTCTTCAAAAGTTTGAAATGCTTCCTTGTTCCCGGTCATGTGTTTGGAACAGCCACTGTCAACTACCCATTCCTGCATTAGAATGTAGATTTTGGTACCCATGTGATGGTCCGATATGGTTAGAAGCTTATATATATAAAAGTTCTGATACAGAAAACCAGTCGGTCGACAATTGTTCGACCGATATTGGTCTCGGTCGACAATTTGTCGATCGAGCAGGTTACTGTATCACAAGCAAAAACACAGAAAATTTCTCGGTTGACCAATTTTCGACCGAAATAGGTGCTGTAAAATTTTTATTTGATAAAGACATTCAGTCGGTCGACAATACTTCGACCGACCCAGAGCTCGGTCGACAATACTTCGACCGACAGAATTTCTGTTTCAGCAATGCAGAAAAATAATAACAATAAGCATAGCACCTTTTGTTGAGATAAGACAATATAAATAGCAAAATTAAGCATTTCGTCATATCTCAACTACATTCCATTTTTCTAAGTTTGGGGTTTTGGGATCCAAACTAAGTCGGACTCCTTAGTCTTGTAGGGGCATGAAAAATAATAATGTCCAAGACGTAAGCAGAAATGACAAGTAATAGAGTCAATTTCATTTCTCTTTCTAGTCATTGTGTTCTTGGGTACAAACATAGTTTGGGTCTTTTTGGGTTGGTTTTTCTTTGGAACATATCCCAAACCTTTTCTTCCATTGAAAACATTACCAACTTTCAATATGTTATCAAGAATATCTTTTCTTCTTAACTTATAAAGTTCTCTTTGCAACGTAGCAATGTCATTCATCTTCTTATGTATATCTTTTCTTGCTTGGTCTAAATCAGAAAACAATGAATCCTTTTCTTTTACAATATTATCATAGTCCGAATGGTTGCACAAGATAGGTTGAGTTTGATAATCTTGTAGTTTAGCTAGCAAATCAATCTTTTCTTTTGATAGAAGATCAACATTGGTTTCCAAATTGAGTAGCTTTCTAGTGCAATCATCTAAAGATGTTTTTAAAGATACATTTTCAAGATCAATGTTGTTCTTTTCATAAGAAAGTTCATCTAATTTGGCAATGAGCTCATTATTTGATTTTACAGCTTTCTTTAGTTTCCTCTTGGCATCAACATACTTATCATGAGTTTCTTGTAAACTAGTAACTAACTCTTCTTTAGAAAGATCAACAAGGCTTACCTCTTGAGAGTCTTCATTTTCTTCTCTTGCCATTAGACATTCCACCTCTTCTCCGCTTTCACTGTCACTTGACTCATCCCAGGCAGCTTTATAGGATTTTTCTCCTTTCTTCTTATGTGAGCTTTTCTTTCCTTTCTTTGCTTTGGGACATTCATTTTTGAAATGCCCTTTCTTCCCACATTCAAAGCACCTGGGAGTAGAGGAACTAGAAATTTTGTTAGATTTAAACCTTTTGTACTTCTTACCATTTACGATTAAGGCTTCTTCTTCTTCTTCACTTGACTCCTCACTTTCTTGTGTGACGACTTTTGAGGCTTTGAGAGCCACATCTTTCTTCTTCCCACTTTGATGTTCACGTTCTCTTCTTTCTTCTTCTTCTAGATCTGCCTCATGAGCTTCTAAATTACCGATGAGTTGTTCCATTTTGAGGCGAGTGAGGTCGTTTGCCTCTGCAATGGCTGTCACATTTGGCTTGTATTTTGGAGGAAGTGATCGAAGAATTTTTGATACTTGATCTTCCTCAAGAACAGGTTTTCCTAAGGCACTCAAACCATTAACAATAGTACAGAATTTTGAATACATTTCACTAATAGTTTCATTAGGATCCATACGAAAATGTTCAAGCTTTGTTTTAAGCAGGCTAATTTTGGAATTTTTAACTTGGGCTGTACCCTCATAAGTGATAGACAATCTATGCCAAATATCATACGCTGTATCACAATTTGAAATTCTATTAAATTCTCCTACAGAAATAGAACAATATAAAATGCTTACGGCTTTTGCGTTCATTTGGGCCTGTTTTACCATGTTTGCATCCCATTCCGCAAAGTCATTTTGAGGGAATTGATAAGGAGTAGATACCATTCTCCATAGATCCCAGTTGATGCCTTGGAAGTAAAACTGCATCCTTCTCTTCCAGTATTGGTAGTTTGTTCCATCGAACGCCGGTGGCCTAGCAACAAGAGTCCCTTCAATGTTGAGGTTGTTGAGCATTCCATCACCCATTTCTTCAAGACCTTGTTAGGGTTCCTTGAAGCCTCGCTCTGATACCAATTGAAAACTACTAGAGGGGGGGTGAATAGAGTTTTCTTAGATAATTTAACAATTATTGAACTCAAACAACCACAATGAAAATATTGGACAAAGAGACACAAGGTTTAGAGTGGTTCCAACTATAGCAAATACTATAGCCGTCAATCCACTACCCGGTTGCTTACCCAACCGGGATTTGAAAAGAAATTTATTTTATTACCTCTTCAAGGAATTTACATAAAATACAATCTCTTTTCCTAAACCCTTCAAGCAGCCTTCACTTAGAAGTAATCACCAACCTTGAAGCAGCCTTCCCTTGAAGTAGATGCACCAACTCCCGTTGCACCAGCCTTCTGAAGTAGCTTCCCTTGCGATAGCCTTCTTGAAGTAGCTTGAAGTCCCCTTCTCCACCTGAGAAGTCAACCCTCTCCAATCCGCAGCCTCCAACCCTAGGAGTAGCAAGGAGAGTACAAAAGATAAAAAGGAACAAGAAAGTAAAAGGAAATTACAACTTATCCTTTAAGCCTGAGGCTTGATATGCCTAGATCAAGCGTAAGATCTCCTAGCCAAGTATGTGAACTTGTGATTGCTGTGGGTAGGAGAATCTAGCCTATAGGACACGAGATTGAGCTAAGATGAATGTAGGCCAATGATCACAGTGCTCAAATTGCTTGCAAAAGATTGCTCAAGTATGCTCAAGTGTATTCTCAAGTGTAACAAGTGAATTCTAGTGTCCTATGGCTTGTCCTATTTATAGGAATGGCCTAAGTATGCTTAAGGACGTTCTAGACAACTTCTAGGGGTTTCTAAGTGCTTAACTAGACGTTAGGTACAAAGTTGTTGCTTTAACAACGGCTAATTACTTTATTCTGCAGTTGCTGTCAGAGACCATCTCGGTCGACAAATGGTCGACCGAGACACCTACTCGGTCGAACTATTGTCGACCGACAGGCTCTCTGGAACAAGTGATTTGCAACGTCTTTCTTCAACTACCAACTAACTTGTTTGTTGTGTCTAACGGCTACTTTGGATCTTTCTCGGTCGAGAAGATTGTCGACCGAGAGTGTCTCGGTCGAGGAGTTTGTCGACCGAGAATGATCCTGTTTCAAGGTTTCAATTTAAACACTAATTATATGTGTGAGTGTGCAAAGGTGATTCTATTCAAATGGGATGACATGTCTAACTATGGTGTTTGGCTAGGGAAAATCTAACGCTTGATTTACATGCAATTCTAAGTACTTGTACATTATATATTTGTACAAGTTTTACGACATTGATTACATTGCATGAAAACATAACTTAGTAAGCTCTTGGATTTTCCCTTGCGACTTTGTCATCCTGCACACTCAAGTATCTCGTTAGATTAATAAGAATGAAATGTTTGTCATAATCAAAACAAAGGGATTTTTAGATGTCCATTTAGCCAACAATCTCCCCCTTTTTGAAGATGACAAACATTTCCAAAATAAATATAAAACATATGAATTTCATACCTTTAGATTTCCTTATGTATCTTTTCCTCTTGTTTATAAAATGTGTGCTTATTATTCCCAATGAATTATGGAACATGAAATCCAGTTCATTTGGGAATGTAGCAACTTTCAATGTAAAGCCAAGAGTATATTTATGAAACTCATTGATTGAGTTTTTCATAAATACTAAGTTATAGTTTTATATATCTCTCCCCCTTTGTCATTTCAAAAAGATAACCATTTTAATAAAAACTCCCCCTTAATTAGATAACTGTTTTGATAAAAACTCCCCCTTAATTAGATATTCCGTCAAATCTAATGAAAAAGATGTCCATTGAAAAGCCAAAATGAGACAAGTAAACGGATTCGTTTTAAGAACCGCAGATATCAAAGAAAACATCTTCCAAAGGAGTAATAAGCAATTGCTTCTAATGTTGTTGAATTGGTCTAGTGGAAGCGGTTTTGTAAAAATATCAGCCAATTGATTTTCCGTATCAACATGATAAAGGGAAACATGATTCTTTGAGATATGATCCCTTAAGAAGTGATGACGGATTTCAATGTGTTTTGCCCGGCTGTGTAAAATAGGATTGTGTGCTAAGTTTATGGCGCTCGTGTTGTCACAAAAAATAGGTGTAGAGGAAAGATTAAAACCATAATCGCTTAATACCTGTTGCATATAAAGCACTTGAGCACAACAAGACCCGGCTGCCATATATTCAGCTTCAGTTGTAGATAGGGCAACCATATTTTGTTTCTTGCTAAACCAAGATACTAAGGCTCTCCCTAATAAGAAACATCTACCACTAGTACTTTTGCGATCAAGTCGACAACCAGCATAATCCACATCAGTATATGCTTTAAAATCCAGGGATTGTCCTTTTGGATACCATAAACCAAGACAAGTAGTACCAGCTAGATATCGAAGAATTCTTTTAACCGCTAGAAAATGAGATTGCATAGGTTGGGATTGAAATCGAGCACAAAGACCAACGGAAAACATAATGTCCGGTCGAGAAGCAGTTAAGTATAGCAAACTACCAATCATGGCTCTATATAAGGAATCATCAATAGGTTCCCCATTTTCATCGTTATCAATTTTGATAGAGGTAGCCATAGGAGTAGTAGCATGTTTGCATTGATCCATCCCAAAACGTTTTAAAAGTTCTTTAGTATATTTTTCTTGGCTTATGAAAATTCCTGCAGGTGTTTGCTTAATTTGAAAACCAAGAAAGAATGTTAGTTCACCCATGAGACTCATTTCAAATTCTTTTTGCATAATGTCACTGAATTGTGTGCATAATGAATCATTAGAAGCTCCAAAAATAATGTCATCAACATAAATTTGCACAACTAGGAAATCAGATGCATATGTTTTGAAAAATAAAGTAGAATCTGAATTTCCAATAGAAAAACCATTATCAAAAAGATATGTCTTGAGCCGTTCATACCAATTCCTAGGTGCTTGTTTTAGACCATAAAGTGCCTTTTTAAGTTTATAAACATGGTCACCTTTTTCTGGTATTTCAAAGCCAGGTGGTTGAGCAGCATAAACTTGTTCTTGTATGATGCCATTTAGAAATGCACTTTTGACATCCATTTGATATAGCTTAATGTTTTTATGGGCAACAATAGCTAGTAACATCCTAATAGCTTCAAGTCTAGCTACGGGTGCATATGTTTCATCAAAATCTATTCCTTCTTGTTGATTATATCCTTGTGCTACTAACCGAGCTTTATTCCTTATTACTTCTCCTGCCTCATTGAGCTTGTTCCTAAATACCCATTTAGTTCCTATGATAGTTTTATCTTGTGGTTTAGGAACTAAATCCCATACATCATTTTTAGTGAATTGATTTAACTCCTCTTGCATGGCTATTATCCAGTAATCATCCTTAAGAGCTTCGGATATCTTCTTAGGTTCAATGATAGAAACAAAAGCCATGTTTGCAACATCTTTGAAGGATGACCGAGTTTTGACTTTATCATTTGGATCTCCAATAATTAGTTCTTGGGGATGATCCTTGATAAGCCTAGGTGTAGGTTGTGTTTCAACTTGGGGATCGGATATAGGAATTTTCTCACTATCATTGGAAATGGTTATATTTTCGAATTGATTAGTGAGATCAATGATATCTAGATTTTCAGATTTCGATTCTTCATGAAAAGAAACATGAATGGATTCCTCAACTTTTCTAGAGATAGTGTTATATACTCTAAAGGCTTTGCTAGAAGTGGAATATCCCAAGAAGAATGCTTTGTGTGATTTAGAATCAAACTTGTCTCTATCATCTTTGGTATTTAAAATGTAACATGTGGAGCCAAAAGTATGAAAATAGTCAACTCTAGGTTTCTTAGAGTGTAATATTTCATATGGAGTTTTCTTCAAATGAGAGTGAACAGTTACTCTATTAAGCACATAACAAGCAGTGTTTACAGCTTCAGCCCAAAAGGTTTTAGGTGTGTTGTGTTCAAGCATCATGGTCCTAGCCATTTCCTGTAGAGATCGATTTTTCCGTTCAACTATACCATTTTGTTGTGGGGTACGTGGAGCAGAAAAATTATGAGTATACCCTTGAGATGTACAAAAGGTCTCAAATGTATGATTCTCAAATTCGCCACCATGATCACTTCTAATGGTACATATTTTATGTTGTAAAAGATTTTCAATCTTGGAACAAAATTTTATAAAGACATGAATAGTATCATCTTTAGTTGCAATAAAATGTACCCATGTATATCTACTATAATCATCAATAATAACAAAACAATATCGTGTACCACCAATAGATTGTGTCCTCATTGGTCCAAATAAGTCCATATGAATTAATTCTAAGGATCTACTGGTGCTAAGTACATGTTTTGATTTAAAAGATGTTTTGGTTTGCTTTCCCATTGTGCAGGGTTCACAGTTTTCAACTTGATCAAAAGACAAAGTAGGTAATCCACGAACAAGATCATATTTCACTAACTTTTTAATAGCATGTGAACTAGCATGTCCTAGCTTTTTATGCCATAGTTGTAAGGTATTTTCATTTGCAAGCAAGCATTTACCTACTACTGATTTCATAGAGTTTGGTTTAAGGATATAAAGATTTCCAATTCTATTTCCTTCATAAACGACATTTGTAGTGTTTTCTATCAATAGTTTGCAGCAGGTTTTGTTAAATAACACATCATAACCACTATCACATAGTTGACTTACACTTATTAGATTATGATGCAATCCATCAACAAGTAGAACATTTTTAATTTCGAGATTTGTTCCAACATTACCTATTCCAACGATTTTTCCCTTACCATTGTCTCCAAAGGTGACCGTTCCACTTTTCTTTTCTTCAAAAGTTTGAAATGCTTCCTTGTTCCCGGTCATGTGTTTGGAACAGCCACTGTCAACTACCCATTCCTGCATTAGAATGTAGATTTTGGTACCCATGTGATGGTCCGATATGGTTAGAAGCTTATATATGTAAAAGTTCTGATACAGAAAACCAGTCGGTCGACAATTGTTCGACCGATATTGGTCTCGGTCGACAATTTGTCGATCGAGCAGGTTACTGTATCACAAGCAAAAACACAGAAAAATTTCTCGGTTGACCAATTTTCGACCGAAATAGGTGCTGTAAAATTTTTATTTGTTAAAGACATCCAGTCGGTCGACAATACTTCGACCGACCCAGAGCTCGGTCGACAATACTTCGACCGACAGAATTTCTGTTTCAGCAATGCAGAAAAATAATAACAATAAGCATAGCACCTTTTGTTGAGATAAGACAATATAAATAGCAAAATTAAGCATTTGGTCATATCTCAACTACATTCCATTTTTCTAAGTTTGGGGTTTTGGGATCCAAACTAAGTCGGACTCCTTAGTCTTGTAGGGGCATGAAAAACAATAATGTCCAAGACGTAAGCAGAAATGACAAGTAATAGAGTCAATTTCATTTCTCTTTCTAGTCATTGTGTTCTTGGGTACAAACATAGTTTGGGTCTTTTTGGGTTGGTTTTTCTTTGGAACATATCCCAAACCTTTTCTTCCATTAAAAACATTACCAACTTTCAATATGTTATCAAGAATATCTTTTCTTCTTAACTTATAAAGTTCTCTTTGCAACGTAGCAATGTCATTCATCTTCTTATGTATATCTTTTCTTGCTTGGTCTAAATCAGAAAACAATGAATCCTTTTCTTTTACAATATTATCATAGTCCGAATGGTTGCACAAGATAGGTTGAGTTTGATAATCTTGTAGTTTAGCTAGCAAATCAGTCTTTTCTTTTGATAGAAGATCAACATTGGTTTCCAAATTGAGTAGCTTTCTAGTGCAATCATCTAAAGATGTTTTTAAAGATACATTTTCAAGATCAATGTTGTTCTTTTCATAAGAAAGTTCATCTAATTTGGCAATGAGCTCATTATTTGATTTTACAGCTTTCTTTAGTTTCCTCTTGGCATCAACATACTTATCATGAGTTTCTTGTAAACTAGTAACTAACTCTTCTTTAGAAAGATCAACAAGGCTTACCTCTTGAGAGTCTTCATTTTCTTCTCTTGCCATTAGACATTCCACCTCTTCTCCGCTTTCACTGTCACTTGACTCATCCCAGGCAGCTTTATAGGATTTTTCTCCTTTCTTCTTATGTGAGCTTTTCTTTCCTTTCTTTGCTTTGGGACATTCATTTTTGAAATGCCCTTTCTTCCCACATTCAAAGCACCTGGGAGTAGAGGAACTAGAAATTTTGTTAGATTTAAACCTTTTGTACTTCTTACCGTTTACGATTAAGGCTTCTTCTTCTTCTTCACTTGACTCCTCACTTTCTTGTGTGACGACTTTTGAGGCTTTGAGAGCCACATCTTTCTTCTTCCCACTTTGATGTTCACGTTCTCTTCTTTCTTCTTCTTCTAGATCTGCCTCATGAGCTTCTAAATTACCGATGAGTTGTTCCATTTTGAGGCGAGTGAGGTCGTTTGCCTCTGCAATGGCTGTCACCTTTGGCTTGTATTTTGGAGGAAGTGATCGAAGAATTTTTGATACTTGATCTTCCTCAAGAACAGGTTTTCCTAAGGCACTCAAACCATTAACAATAGTAGAGAATTTTGAATACATTTCACTAATAGTTTCATTAGGATCCATACGAAAATGTTCAAGCTTTGTTTTAAGCAGGCTAATTTTGGAATTTTTAACTTGGGCTGTACCCTCATAAGTGATAGACAATCTATGCCAAATATCATACGCTGTATCACAATTTGAAATTCTATTAAATTATCCTACAGAAATAGAACAATATAAAATGCTTACGGCTTTTGCGTTCATTTGGGCCTGTTTTACCGTGTTTGCATCCCATTCCGCAAAGTCATTTTGAGGGAATTGATAAGGAGTAGATACCATTCTCCATAGATCCCAGTTGACGCCTTGGAAGTAAAACTGCATCCTTCTCTTCCAGTATTGGTAGTTTGTTCCATCGAACGCCGGTGGCCTAGCAACAAGAGTCCCTTCAATGTTGAGGTTGTTGAGCATTCCATCACCCATTTCTTCAAGACCTTGTTAGGGTTCCTTGAAGCCTCGTTCTGATACCAATTGAAAACTACTAGAGGGGGGGTGAATAGAGTTTTCTTAGATAATTTAACAATTATTGAACTCAAACAACCACAATGAAAATATTGGACAAAGAGACACAAGGTTTAGAGTGGTTCCAACTATAGCAAATACTATAGCCGTCAATCCACTACCCGGTTGCTTACCCAACCGGGATTTGAAAAGAAATTTATTTTATTACCTCTTCAAGGAATTTACATAAAATACAATCTCTTTTCCTAAACCCTTCAAGCAGCCTTCACTTAGAAGTAATCGCCAACCTTGAAGCAGCCTTCCCTTGAAGTAGATGCACCAACTCCCGTTGCACCAGCCTTCTGAAGTAGCTTCCCTTGCGATAGCCTTCTTGAAGTAGCTTGAAGTCCCCTTCTCCACCTGAGAAGTCAACCCTCTCCAATCCGCAGCCTCCAACCCTAGGAGTAGCAAGGAGAGTACAAAAGATAAAAAGGAACAAGAAAGAAAAAGGAAATTACAACTTATCCTTTAAGCCCGAGGCTTGATATGCCTAGATCAAGCGTAAGATCTCCTAGCCAAGTATGTGAACTTGTGATTGCTGTGGGTAGGAGAATCTAGCCTATAGGACACGAGATTGAGCTAAGATGAATGTAGGCCAATGATCACAGTGCTCAAATTGCTTGCAAAAGATTGCTCAAGTATGCTCAAGTGTATTCTCAAGTGTAACAAGTGAATTCTAGTGTCCTATGGCTTGTCCTATTTATAGGAATGGCCTAAGTATGCTTAAGGACGTTCTAGACAACTTCTAGGGGTTTCTAAGTGCTTAACTAGCCGTTAGGTACAAAGTTGTTGCTTTAACAACGGCTAATTACTTTATTCTGCAGTTGCTGTCAGAGACCATCTCGGTCGACAAATGGTCGACCGAGACACCTACTCGGTCGAACTATTGTCGACCGACAGGCTCTCTGGAACAAGTGATTTGCAACGTCTTTCTTCAACTACCAACTAACTTGTTTGTTGTGTCTAACGGCTACTTTGGATCTTTCTCGGTCGAGAAGATTGTCGACCGAGAGTGTCTCGGTCGAGGAGTTTGTCGACCGAGAATGATCCTGTTTCAAGGTTTCAATTTAAACACTAATTATATGTGTGAGTGTGCAAAGGTGATTCTATTCAAATGGGATGACATGTCTAACTATGGTGTTTGGCTAGGGAAAATCTAACGCTTGATTTACATGCAATTCTAAGTACTTGTACATTATATATTTGTACAAGTTTTACGACATTGATTACATTGCATGAAAACATAACTTAGTAAGCTCTTGGATTTTCCCTTGCGACTTTGTCA
The DNA here is from genome assembly GCA_963693085.1 of Alisma plantago-aquatica. Taxonomy (NCBI): domain Eukaryota; kingdom Viridiplantae; phylum Streptophyta; class Magnoliopsida; order Alismatales; family Alismataceae; genus Alisma; species Alisma plantago-aquatica. Next base: position 1,097,247,469 of record OY856412.1, on the reverse strand, counting down.
TCCTGCACACTCAAGTAGCTCGTTAGATTAATAAGAATGAAATGTTTGTCATAATCAAAACAAAGGGATTTTTAGATGTCCATTTAGCCAACAATGTTGACTAAAATTGCTCAAATCTTATGGTTACTCCATTTTTAGATCTTGGACTCTAATATCTATTCCTAGTATAGTTTTGATGTGTCACCCTAAGTACTAATGAACCCATGATGTACTATGCTTCTTGATAATGCCTATGCATGACTAGTTTGAGATATTGAAAACAATGTTGAAGGAAAGGACACATCCAACCATTATTATGATGATTAATGATACCTTATCTTGTTGATGTTAATCCAAGTGCACTCCTTTAAAGTGTCAGGATCTCTATGTTGACTCTATTGCTAATATCTAATCAAGTGCTAGTTATGGTTCTCTAAAATCAATGTTTGATCTTGTACTCTACTCGCAAGGTACGCTTACTCTCTTGACCCTACTATAGTATTGGATTGTCTGTATGTATGCTCATATGAACGCTTGGCTAGTTAGTTACTTGTTTGAGATACTTGTTCCCTATGATTAGTACATTCATTTTTCTTGAAATATGTTGAACAAACCTAGAACATAATTGAACTTTTCCATTATACAAACCTCATGTACCTACCTGTATTCTCAGGGTAAGGGAACAAGGTTGGGTGCCTTACTTGAGATGTCAAGATTAGGTGAACCATGTTGATAAAAGGGTTGGCTAATCTTGAGCACCCTTACGGACCCTTCCAATGGGTAGCTGGTCAATGGCCATAATATGTTGTTGAGTATAATGGAAAATACATTTAAAACACACTTTGTATAAAAGATTGTTGTTAAATGTTCATGCCTTGTTCTACTTCTTGCTTATATGATGTTTCTAGCTAAGCAACTTTTCTTATACTCTTAAACTATTTAAATGCCTTTTCATAGAATACTTAATGCTTTAGCATTAATATGTTTTGTTTATCAATTTTTTAGTTCTCAAATGAAGATCCACTGCGCTCAAGACTCTAAGATCTCAAATGAAACACCAATGGGTATACTTAAATCTAGAAAGGGGTACATGTCTCTTTTCTCCTTTTTTTAATATCTTGTTATCTCTTATCTTTTTTTTTGTTTTTGGTTTTATTCAAGCATATGTTATGTGATCCATTCTAGGGACCGACGTACAGGTCCACTCACCTTTGGATTTGTAGCCATTAGGAGTGCGGACTTAGGGAAACAAACAATCTCTTATTTAAGGACAACCCTAAGCCACCCATTAGATGATTAGTTAGCTTCTCATATACTCATGTGATTCTTCTACTCACAATTATCAATCACATCATCTCTCGATTATGGGTATCTTATGTTTGGGAAAACTAGAATTTGAATAAAATTGAAAAAAGTTGAGTACGTTAATGATGTTGACATGATCCGACCTTAATGTGAAAACTCGATTATGACTAATGAAAGTACTCTTGGTGTTAAACATTCATGTATGACCCCTCAGATCATGTAAACTCAACTTTCCCAAATCTAGACCACATGCTTTCTATGTTTGAGGTAAAATGATAATAATCTTTATAGATGAGCTAAAGAGAATTTATACATTATACCTCATAGTTTATGGGGTCCCTATTTGATTGAAATCCATGTTGCCCTATTTTTGACCAAACCTCAAACATGATTAAGAAATTGTTTTCCCCTATTTGATTGTATGATGATCATGCTTTGAAATGACTATGCTCTCAAACTCTCAAAATCATGATGAAAGGACTTTCATACAAGAGGCATCTTCCCTATAAATTCCTATGCCTCTTGGTAATCTCTATTTTGAATAACAAGATGGACATGGATATCACTCTTGTACTATTATGATCGAACTCTTGAGTTATCAATTTGAGTTCTAGATTTCCAAATATACCCTTGCCTTAACCACAAAAGGAAGGGAGCATGATTATGACCTCAGTATTGCAAAATCTTGAAACACGGTTTCTCTATTATGACCTTGATCTTGTAAAATCTCAAAATATGATTTCTCTATTATGATATCTATGTTTGACTCATGATCTTGTGAAATATGATTTGATAGTCGATACTCTCTCTATTGGGACATGTTTGATGACTCATGATTAATGTAGACTAATGTTCTAGCTTAATGCAGTGGTTGACTCATGACTACCCTAACTTAGGTCACATCTCTATTATGATTGCCTCTAAATTTCCATCTTGTTGATTATTTAGAGGTTGGAAAAGTTACGCCTTTCACACTATTTTGATTTCTTGACCTAAGTCCCTAATAGGTCAAGTCTATGATGATATTGAAACTCGGTCTTTGATCCCAATTTAATGATGCTCTTAAAATACAATGATGTTGATGGTCAAATTCCTAGAAGGACCTAGGTCTAGATCATGCATCAACCTTGAATACCATAATAATGGATTGTATATTGATATATCAAAATGTTGATCGTATCTCGAATGTTGCTCAAAATGTTGATTGATTGTTGCTCAATTGTTGGATATGGATGAATGATCACCCCTAAGGTCTAAACAGGGATCTAAAACCTAATTTTAAGTTTTTGGACCTAGGAACATTGATGTTCAAACTAACTCTTGATATTGATGTATGACAGACTCATGATCATTGATCTTGGTTCTGACTTGACTCCTACGACCACCCTATTTGGATCTTGAGATCACCCTCAATATATGACTAATGACTTCCGCATTCCCAAATCTCAAAATTATGAAATTATGACTATGATGATTCACTCGATTTATGACTTAAGGGTGAGCTCCATGTGGACTAGGGTGGGACCTTCCATTCAATTTTGTACACAAAATTATGATGTTGAAATACGATGTATGTCTCAAATTGTGGAAATATAAATTCTCAATCATGGATGTATAACCCCACCTAGGCCAATGTAGAAGCTAGTTTTGGTATGTATGCCCAAAGATCCAATCATATGATGATTGGATTGGAATACGTCATGATTGATTTGATAAATATCAAAGGCAAGCTTCCAACTTATTCTATCTCAATCGATTATGAGATAAATTATGGAGCAGAATGAATGTCTAAAGAATGACAATACTCAATGATGTATGTCTTCAGGTTGATGACCTAAACATTGAGATCATACAGATGTTAAGAGTATGTACATTCTTGTTATGTCCCTAGTCAGATCTCATTGTGGAAGGTTGATAGACACCAATGACACATCAAGACTAGAGTGTGTATTGGTTGATGACAGTGTCTCATTAGTCATGATATATGATATCAAACCAAGCACATAGATACATGTTAGAGAATAGTGTATCAGGAAGACCCACCATGAGAGTGACACATGGAACCATGACATGGTAGTCAGAGTCATTTCTCATAGTGATGGTGGTGATTGTGATTCTTAGACCTAAAATGACTGCACTCGTCGAATGTGATTGGATACACTTTAACATCATCAAATGCAGTTGAGAAACATGGGTTGTTATAACAATGATGATCGGGTGGCTTTGATGCATGAGATAGTCTATGAGTGATATATATGGGATTTGTCCCTCCTAAGGGAGTATGATGTCCAGGCCACTTGATAAGTGAGACTGAGAAAGTCATGCACATGCACATGTGAATTAATATATGATATTGATGTCACACATATCTCAGACAGTCTACTCTAGTTCAAGAAACATGAATGAACGTTGAAAGGATGACAACTCCATGCCCTGAGTTCATTCAGGATATCAGAGACAAAGGAATCATACATTCACTAGAACACCAATCACAAACTATAGGATTGAAAGTTGTTCTCCAACTTTCCTTTGTACTTGGGGAGCAATGATGTACGACTAAGTACCACTCTTTGCTTGTGATGTCATAAGCTAGTTATGGACATTCACTGCCAACGTGACATGGGACATATAGGGTCACACACAAAGGATTAACTTGGAAGAAGAGTTTATCCATGAACGATGTTTGGATTTATTATTAAAGTGTTTAGGTACTCAATCAAATATTCAATCAATAGACTTGACTCAGAATCATCAAGTTCAAGTGTTGAACCAACTAATTTGAGTATCAGATTGATTGAGAATCGAATTGACTATGTTCTGCACAATTTGGACCACCAACCGACCGGTTCATTGCGTGAACCAATCGACTCATGGTCAGTGAGATGACCGATTCACTATGGTGAACTGATCGGTTCACTTGTCCAAACAAGTAGTGTTGGGTTGTCCTAATTTGTGAGAAAAAGTATTATGTTTCACTTGTTCAATTCGATTGGGACAAGAATTAATATTTGTGTTAATTAGAAACAAATAAGGAAAGTCAATTGTGGGCAAGTCTGGGAAGTGAAACGACCAGTTCACTAAGTGAACTGACTGATTCACACTCCCAACTGACCGGTTTACTAGTGAACCAATCGGCTCACCTTGCCAAATGACCATTTCAGTTATGAAATGTTCGGTTTACCTGCTGCAGTGCAAATTGTTCATAGAAATTCTAGACCCTTCTACCACAACACAGACTGGGAACTTTGACCCTTACCTCTACTATAAATAGAGGGGTACATGGGGCTTCTCTAGAGACACAATTCAGAACATCAGTTGCTCTGCAAAGTTGTTGTCCTCTCTAGTTGTGGTAACTGAGAGAGCCCAAGCAAGTTCTACCCATCTAGGGAGGAACAACGAGGGAGAGAGTGTGTTAGTGACTAGTACGACGACAGAAGGGGATGACTTCTTCTAGTATGTCCTTCAAGATGACTAGAGTTTATGGTAGTCCGTGTGGACTATTTATAGAGGTGGGAGACTTTTTCTGCTAAGGAGGATGATAGTCAATTGTAGTCCGGGTCAAAACCAGGAGCTACACAGACATCGTCGAAGATAGGTGGTTGAAGACCACAATTTTTGTGAGACATTGTCACTGAGCAAGCCTCAGGACCAGGCATGACTCACTAAAACCATCCTTCCCATTACATAGATGTTGATGCGATCTACTGGTTATGGGTTTATGGTCAAGTAAAATTTTTGTTTCTGCTGCCTACTCTAACCCTATAAAATTCAACAGCTAGAACCCTAAATTTTGGGAACAAAGGTCATACCTTACTCTTGAGATCTATTCGTTTGACCTAAAATGTGATTTCTCCAAATTTGGGTTCTGTGAGATAAACTCTCCAAATCTGTGACTCATGTTATGATAATACGTAATTGATGATCAATATGAAGACCATGATGCTCAAATGTTCGATGCTAGAATGAGATGGGTAATGTAAGTAGTGATATCACCTTATGAGGTTACTATGACGATTTTGATGTTGAATAGAAAGACTCAATCTAGATTGCTGATTTGATTTAATTTTGGGGGCAAAATTTCTTTTAAGGTGGGGAGGATGTGAAAACCTAGAATTCCACTCTCATTAAGTCAATTTACATCCTGAACCATTATATTCTCTATCATGTTTGATAACCTCCCTCACCCGATATTACATGACTTGGAGTCACTTTATACTCATTTGACATGAAGGAATTGAATAAATGTCACAATATTCTTAATCTACCAAAGTTGAGTGCATGATTACACTTGAAAATGAATTTCCAAAATTGAATTCCCTCAACATTCAATTCTAGATCCAAACTTTTGGTATAATAAGTACATGAAATTTGTGAACCAACAGTGAAAATTTCATGTCATTAGGAGTTATAGTTTGGGAGATATGCATTTTACAAGTTTGCTCAAGAAACACGATTTAAAATCTTGGTTTTGATATATTAATGTACCACATCATCAGTCCAAGAAAGTTTATCCCGACCAATCAAAACATTTCCTTTTCTAGTCATAGATTGCCCATGTCATCTATCACCTTTGCTTTCTATGACCAACCACAACCCTTGGATCTGGTGGGTGTGGATCCAACCAAGATCCAACTGCCATGGGCTCATCTTCCCTACCTGCTCTTATGGATGGGAGTAGGTGGCTAGAGCAAAAGCCCCACCACTTTTATATCCCTTTTCGCACCTATAAATTGGCCCATTTCACCTCCATTCTTCCTTTTTCTTCTTCCTCTTTCTTTTGCATCCTTGGTTGTGCAATTTCATACACTATAGCTCCCACTCCACCTTCATCAGCTTCGAAACCCTAATTTTACCATGGCGGTGCCCTTGGGAGACTTCACTTTGGCCACCCTCTTCTCTTGCTTAGACCATCTCCGGTTTCGCAACAACCCCTTAGGGCTAGCCGACCCATTTAAAGTGGCATTCCACCCCATCTCCATGCCTCCATGCAACTCTCCAATGAGCTGCCATCAAGCCACCGTCACAATCTGGCGCAAGACCCGTGTTGGTGAACCGTTGGGGGGGTGTGGTGGGGGGAGCAGTCACATGCCGCTAGTAGACACCCCAAAGTGGTGGGCGACATCCTACATCCTCCGTACAATGCTTGTAAGTAGTGCGCCATGGCTGGGAGCCATAGGGCGGCCTAAGGCCACACCGAGCCATGGATGTGAGCCAGACTGCTATGGTTGAGGTCCAACAAGTGTTGGAGACCCAAATTCTTGAAACTGACCACCCATACCTCCTCCTTAACCTTGGATCAAGATCCAATGATCTAAATCTACTGTTTCTAAGGTAAACTTCAAAAAATCACATCTTTTTGATGCCTGATCCAAACATAGACATATAATATGTCATTTTGATCGAAAAAATATGTACTTTCTATAAAAATATTTCTAGAACTTAAATATTTTCCCTTTTCTACTGATACCCTAAAATGCATTGTTTTGAAGTCTTTTATGATGCTTATCCTATTTGAATGCATGCTCTTAATCTTTTATGTGCCAAAACGTGTTGAAAGCCTAATTTCAATATCTTGAACCTATATATGCATAAATATCTCAAGTTAACCATCTTTGTACCCTAGAATGGTCTAATGTTGCATACATGACCTAAAATGGGCTTTTATGAAAAAGATCACTTATTTAGTGATCAAACTTGTTCAAATGTGTTTCAAATATCTATGATTGTTCTAAGTCAATAGTTTTCACTCTCAATTTCTATCCTTTTATATCATGGCCCTCCTTGGACACTAATGATTATCTTGTTATTCTTAGTGTCTCCTAATATGGTCTTTGTGCACTTTTGTGATGAATGTTAAACTTTATGCTTTTATCGATCTAATGATACTCAATGATGTTTATATGGCCTAAAACCAATAACCTTAAATGTCTTATATCCCTATATGTCTAGTGGAACTTTCTTGTGTGCTTATGAGGCTAAATACCCAAGTCTTGGCTTGACATGTGATCTAGTGTGCATGAGCATATCTAAATCTCTGATCTTGTGCAAGTCTTACTTGAATGATCATCCATGTTATATCATGATCTCAAATCAAAATGTTAGTGTTTTTAATGACTCCTAACTCAATTAGACCCCATCTATACCCTGATGATGACATTCCTGCATGATTGTGACTCAATATGACTAGTTATGCCAATATTGATGCTTATGTTGACTAAACTTGCTCAAATCTTATTGTTGCTCCATTATAAGATCTTGGACTCTAATATCTATCCCTGATCTAGTTTTGATGTGTCACCCTAAGTACTAATGAACCAATGATGTACTATGTTTCTTGACAATGCCTATGCATGACTAGTTTGAGATATTGAAAACAATGTTGAAGGGAAGGATACCTAGATCTAGGTGACACAACCAACCATTACTATGATGATTAATGACACCTTATATTTTTGGTGTTAATCCAAGTTCACTCCTTTAAAATGTCAAGATCTCTTTGTTGACTCTATTGCTAAGATCTAATCAAGTGCTATTTATGGTTCTCTAAAATCAATGTTTGATCTTGTACTCTACTCACAAGGTATGCTTACTCTCTTGACCCTACTATAGTATTGGCTTTCTGTATGTAGGCTCATATGAACACTTGGCTAGTTAATTACTTGTTTGAGCTACTTGTTCCCTATGATTAGTACGTTCATTTTTCTTGAAATATGTTGAACAAACCTATAACATAATTGAACTTGTCCATTATGCAAGCCTCATGTACCTACCTGTATTCTCGGGGTAATGGCAAAAGGTTGGGCACCTTACTTGAGATGTCAAGATAAGGCATACCATGTAGATAAAAGGGTTGGCTAATATTGAGCACCCTTATGGACCCTTCCAATGCAAAGATGGTCAATGACCATAATATGTTGTTGAGTATAATGGAAAATACATTTAAAACATGCTTTGTATAAAAGATTGTTGTTAAATGTTCACGCCTTGTTCCACTTCTTGCTTATATGATGTTTCTAGACAAACAACTTTTTTTATACTCTTAAACTGTTTAAATGCTTTTTCATAGCGTACTTAATGCTTTAGCATTAATATGTTTTGTTTATTAATTTTTTAGTTCTCAAATGAAGATATGCTATGCTCAAGACTCTAAGATCTCAAATGAAACACCAATGGGTATACTTAAATCTAGAAAGGGGTACATGTCTCTTTTCTCCTTTTTTTAATATCTTGTTATCTCATATCTTTTCTTGTTTGTGGTTTTATTCATGCATATGTTATGTGATCCATTCTAGGGACGGATGCCCATGTCCACTCACCTTTGGCTTTGTAGCCATTAGGAGTCTAGACTTAGGGTAACAAATGGTTCTGTGACAAGATCCCACCTCGATCAGTGTGAGTATATAAGTAGATTCACATCATCTAGAAACCTACTAAATAGGAGCTCATAAGGCAAACTATACATTAGGTTTGTCTTGGGTAATCAAAGAACAACATATATTTCTTGGGTATAAAGAATTGTATATCATAATGTCATATATCTGATTGGCCTCGAGAGGAGGGTCATACTTTAAATTTATAACCCGAAACCTTCAAGGACCCTTGCAACTTTATTACGGGGTCTAAGTAGATGTACAAGGTCAGACACAAGGATGTGGGGACATTTAGGATGCTTAAGACCTCACTCTTAAGTCAGTTAAGCCAATCCGATAGTCAATAAAAATATGGAGCTAGAACTAGTCTAGCAGGTTTTCACGAAGTAAAACAAAACAAAGAAAGAAAATAAAATAGAGTCTGTAGGATTCTACTAATAAGAGAGAAGGAGTTCTCGGCTATGTAACCACAAGTTGGTAGTCTATGCACCCATTCTCGGGTGTAGACAACCCTCGAACACCTCAACAAATAACCTACATCCAAACATAGTACATATTGTTGTATCTGTTCCTGTGGGATCATCCCACTCACTTTTGCGTAGCATGACTAACACCCATCAATGATATAAAAACTCTCTTGAGGATGACAAATCAACACCCTAGAATATTCTAGATACCCTCATAGGTCTAGAATATTCTGAGATGCTAGGAACATGTGTGGTTTGGGCAGAACCAGGTAGTGGGCTTGACCGTACCGGGCTAGGCCCGGCCGTGCCCAGGTCTACGGTTCTGCACAGATCACCTTGATCCATCCTCCTTTTAGATTTCAATCCAAACTACCTTCTCTTACCTATTTCTACAACAAATATCTCGATATAGGTAGAAATAGAAGTTCAAACAAGAAAGAGATCAACCAAACTAGAAATCATAACCAGAAAAAGAAGATAGAATAGAAAACACACTAGATCTCGAATAATACTACTTGCTTAAGGTAAAAGTACATAAACATGCCCAAAATGGGATACATAGCCAAGAAGGAGCTCAACTAGCCATTAACATGCATAGTTGGCACCGAACAAAGATGGAAGAATACCATTTGTACAGAAAGAAAGGAGAATAGTAGAAGAAAGGAGAAGAAGACGAGATTTAGCTCGTAGAGGAGAGGTGGCTCTCGCTCCTTAGCCTCTGTATAGGCCAGATCTCATCTTTGGATCGTCCTCCTTGGTCTTCTGGACTCCTTGGCCTCCTTTCTCTTTAATCCCACCAAAATAGCAACTTGGTGGATGTATGGAGGTGGAAAAATGGTTGGGAATAGTAGGATATGGATGAATGGTGGTGGAATATGATGTGGATGGAAGCAAACTGGATGGACGAATGTAGGATGAGAACTTCATCCTTTTCAGACCTCTAAAATCATCCACGGGGATTTGGGAAATAAGAAATCTCGGAACCCCTCTCTAGGTCACGAGGGGTGGGTATTTATAGGTGAAGGTGGAGTGTATGTAATGAGTGGTCGCGGCCCTGTCCTGGTCGCAACCTTGGTCTTGGCACGATTGTGTCGGGGGTCACAGTCGAATGATTGTCATGGTCGACGTGGACATTGCGGTCGAGGCGAACGTCACAGTTGAGGTGGATGTCGCGGTCGAGGCAGGCGTCACGTTGGAGGTAGATGTCGCGGTCAAGGTAGGTGTCGCGGGTGAGATAGGTGCACCTGACCCTTTTCCTCAGCACAACCGTGCCGGGGGTCGTAGCCGAACGAATGTCACGGTCGAGGCAGACGTCGTAGTTGAGGCAGGTGTCGTGGGCAAGATATGTGTATCTTACCCTTTTCCTTGGCATGGCCGTACGAGGCTCGGCACGATCATGCCGGGGGTCGTGGTTGAGGTGGATGTCGCGGTTGAGGCAGACGTCACGGTTGATGTAGATATCACGGTCGAGGTAGGTGTCGTAGGCGGGATAGGTGCAGCTGGCCATGCCAAGTATCTTGGTCATGACAAACGAGATTCGTTTGTGGTCACGGAAGGTGATGCGGTCAAGGTAGATGTCGCAGTCAAGGTAGGTGTCTCAGTCATGACACATGAAGATGACCTTTGTCCTCAGCATAGTCATGTTGGGCTCGGCATGGTCATGTCGTGCATCTCGATCATGTCAAATGTCACGGTCACGATGGATGAAAGCCTAGTTGCTACAAAAACCATGTGTTGGGAAGAAATCTTAGAGAATAGATTTCTTTTTAGGTTCGGTACCTACAAGACCTAAAATTGACTAGTTGAGAAAATTTATCTATGAAAAGATATAAATTACTAAAAGATAAGAATCTTGGGTTATTTTGGGCATATTAAGGTTATAATGACACAAAACCACCAATAAATGCTTAGCATAGATGCATGAATTTGGGTGTTATCAACCACCCCAAGGTTAAACCTTTGCTTGTCCTCAAGCAAGACTGTACTCAAAGAATAAAAAGATAACATCCAAATTAAGCATGGTGATAAATGCTAAAGTTAAGAATAATAGTTTAAAACATCAATTTTCTTGACCCATGTCATTTCATAGCAAACACCCACTAATCGAGCACAATCCTGCTAAAGTATGATAAAAGAGTGTCCAAGCAAGATTAAGCGAATTCATTGTAACCTGTCGATACTCATGAGGGTTTGAATCATAATTATAAAAAAATCACATAGGTGATCACTCAGGTGATGAGAAATGAGCAATCAACATGTATTCATGTACACCGATCTGGAACAACGTGCCTCCCACTTATTCAGGTCCTAAGAAGCAACAAAAAGAAGAAGACTCTAATGACTTTTGAGGATCCCGATCTGCATTAGGTTGGTCCATGTAACGAGCAACAGTCCAGTTGGCCCAAAGTAGTGAGACAAACTCCTCGTATTGTGCTTGAACCAAACCTACTACTAGGATGATCTCATAGGTCTCCTAGGGGTTCCTAGTGACTCTCTAATGAGCTTTAGGGTGGCACTACCTGGCGCAACATACCCGCATTCACGAGCACAATCATACATCGACCGGGCACCATATTCAACTCTCCTAAAAGAGAAAACAACACTCATATTTTTATTCATACTTAGGCTTTTATTCTCTACATTCTAATTTATAGGCCTTGGTGAGAACGATTTTGATATTTTTGGGATTTTGTGGGCGGCCAAGCCTCTTTTGCATATTTTTTTTTATTTTTATCATTTTCACTCAATCTAGGGTGAGAGGACACGCAAACCATTAAGGAAAAACACTTCAACTTGATTATAGCTTAAAACTCATCATTATCTGCTTGAAACCTGTGTGAAAAGATAGTAATTATGATTCAAGGGTCCTTTGAATAGAGTTAAGTTCATGAAAAATGCAGCTTGGAGTCTTGATCAAACTCTAGCTTCTTTCCAACAGTCCTATATCCTGGACTTGTCGTTCACAACATCAATCAAGGTTATAATTTTTTAAGCTATGAAAAAGGCACACAACCTTAGATTTTATCACCAAACTTAAGGAAAGAGTCAATGAGCTGGTCAAGTACAAGATCAAGCAATTTAAGATGAAAAATGTGATTTTAGGCATAAAGATAATCATTTAGTTCCAAGATTCACATCACATAGCCTTAATTGCAAAGCTACAAATTATAGAACAAAGTCATACAAAACAATAAGGCTAAATTTAAATTTATGCCTAAATGCAAGAAGTAAACATGCATGCATGAAAAATGAAGAGATGGAAGGGCGAATAATCCTACCACCCCAAGATTAAAACTTTGCTCGTCCTCGAGCATGCCTTAATCTTAGTATAGTAGGGAAGGAATGCATGGATGTATGGAAAGAATTTTATTGATTTTCTAGTATGATGCATGTATGTAAGGATATGTAAAAGCAGTTGGAGGAAAGAAACTATCTAAGCAAGGACGTGAAAAACAAAATTTATTTTAACAAAAAGAGAAAGGAAAGGAGTAAGAGGAAGGGGGTGGCTGCCCCCATGATACCGACATTGGGATCCTAAATCCTAAGTTTTGGGACTAGTGTCACCTGTGTCTTGTCTATGGGGTCCACCATTTAGGAGAAAAAGGGGCAAAGATCTGGGCCCTTCCGAGTCTGAAGCAGAGGAATATAATTGTCTTGAACTGCACTGAGATGAATTCTTCGAAAAATCATCCTCGAGGCACCTTTCAATGTATGAATATGAATGGGAAGGCCCTAGGATGTCGATACAGGATGAGATGGAAGGGAGAGACTAAAAGTTTTGTACATGAATCTTCTCTTCTTTCTCCACCTCTAAACTTGAGTTTGGATGCTCAGATAAATTTTTATATACAGTCTGAGTCATCCAATCATCTTCTAAACAAGAAGTATCCCCAGTTGAATATGTTTGCAGTTCTACCACCCCAAGTTTGTCACCTTCTATGGGGTTTGAGGTATCTTCATGCTCAATAGCCATGTTGTGATGGATTGTCCATCCTACTCCTTTGATGTCCACTAAGCCTTGTAATGGGATGGTGGTGAATGTCATCTCATGCTGCTCCAACTCATCATCATAAGTATATTCACTTCACTATGAGGAATAGTTGTCGTTATCCTCATCGAACAAATTGTTCTAAACCATGGTCAGTGTACTACTCAAAGTGAAGTGACATGTCTTAATATGAGAGATATCACCCTGGTCTAGTTCAATGTCTGATTTAAGTTCCTCAAGCTAACCTCCCTGTTGCGAGGTTGTTTGACTTCCCTGGTGAGGATAGGATTCATCATCACCATTTCACCATTCATGCATATGGCTTGTATCTTCCATTGGTTGATCAAATGAAGCGTCTGGATAAAATGAAGGGTTCCCCTGGATGGGTGAGTCTTCACTAAAAAATCCTAGTGAATCCAACTGATAGCCTGAATAGGATGTTGTGGTATGTTCCATATCAGGCCCAATGGTATGGTATTGATGACTGATGTCTTCATGATTGTGCTCTGGAACTTGTAATCATGTGGCAACTAAATCAATGAGCTCTTGAAGCCTCCTGCCCTATTCAACATCCTTGTCATGAAGTTGTTGGACCTGAGCAACAATGCCTTCAAGATTAATCAATTCTGCCTTGCACTTCTATTGGAAACTCGTCGTATCAAACTAATGCACTTGGATGAATCCTTATTCAATAGTTTGAAGTATACTTCTACTACGGTCTATGATCTTAGTATCTACTTGGAGCTAATGATCCTACTTTTCTCGTAGTTGTTGAAGCAGATTGATATTTTCTTGGAGATGAGGAGCTAAGGACGAGGTGAGTGCGTTGATACTTTCTTCGACTAGCTCCACTAATCTAATCAACTCTTGATCCCACATATCGTGGAACTCGAGGGCTGATCCTCCATCTCCTTTGTTGGAATTTCAAAGTATGATGATGGTGGGGGTGAATATAGCTCAACTAGATGTAGTGCACTACTTTCAATTATTTACCAACTGTAACATACCGAATTCTAGAATTTTGTCTTTTGACCCTCTTTCCCATATTTCCCTTTCATTTCTATCCTTTATACCATTTATGTTTAATTAGTGGAATTTATAGCGGTTAAGTGCAAATTCATTCACTAATTGTACCAATATAAGGGTTTATGCACAAATACCTCAATAAAAGCTTAATTACCATAATAAAGTTCTCTAAACCTTAATATAACTTTTTGATATGATTTTAAAACATAAAATGATCCTAATTTTCAAATTTGGTTCGATTTGGATGTTGTTTGTGCAAGTTATGTAATTTTAGGTACATTCTGGACTTTTATGCAATTTACCCAATTAGGAGGTTTTCTTTGCAAATTATCAACTGAATTTTAATATTTAGATATTCCCTTACCATTAATGAGATTTTAAACCATTGGAGCACCTAGTTTCACCTTGGTTTGATGGTATTTCTTTCCAAGGGCATTATAGGGATTACCCTCTTTATAAAGATGCTTATCCTTAAAAGCTATCAACCAATGAGGTTAATTCTTTGTTGAAAAACGGTGGGGATGGCCTAGAAGGATCTATGGGATCTTAGGACCGAATTTTGATATCCAAGAAAAGTCCATGAGTTGTCCTCTTGCATGGCCATCAAGCTCTAGGCTAAAGACACACGGAAAGTCCCTTAAGACACCTCATGCTTCACCTCTCTTTATATAGCCATGTATACCCCTTCCCAACTCACAATTCGAAAACTCTTACTATCCTTTTCTTTCCTCTAGCCTATATAATAGTTCCTTATGTATTTGGACACGAAGTTTCTGTCCCAAGGTAATAGAGGGAGCCCACCTTGGTAAAGAAGGCTGCTAGGGTTTCCAAATTGCTCTATTAGGGTTTCTAAAACTCCTCCTTGGTGAATTCGACCAAAACTAGTAAGTCGCCTCCCTTCCTTCCCTATTTTAATACTTTTAGTCTTCCTTACACCCTATTACAGGTCGTAACCATGGAATTCCATGGTGAAACCTCACCTAGAACCCTAAAACACCTCATCTCTATGCTCTTTTGCTAGGGTTTATCACCTCTAAGTTGAGAAGGTGATCTTTGCTCAAATAAGGAGCTTAGCTTGGAGCAACCATACCTTATAATCTTGAGATCATTTCTGTTTGGACCTTCTTACATTCCTAGAGGCAAATTTTGTCAACCCCCTTCTCATATATTGCTTAGTACATGCTTAAAACCCATGCTTCTATGTTGAAAATCGATGATTTCCATCTCTTTTTACCATGTTCTTCTAAGGATTCAATTTCTTGCTATTTTATCTTCTCTAGAATCTCTAGTTTGGTTATCTAAGAAACATCAAACCTGATCTTGGGTCAAATGGTGTTTTCTCTCTCTCTCTCTCTCTCTTTGCTTATCTCGTTTGGTTTGATGATGTGTCAGTTTCTGATTGGCCGAATTTCAATAATTCATAACTTTTGATTCCTTTGTCCAAAAACTAAAGTAAAATACGTCCTAAACTCATAAAAACATTTTATTTTCAATAATAATATTTCCAAGTATTGGTTTTGAATGATTTACTCACTTAAAAATCACCAAAAATACACTCTAATCATCGTAACTCCAAAATATGCAAAATTATATGTTTTCTTAATCAGAAGAACCTAACTAAGTCTATGGTGACATTTTCATAGTATAAATCGAGGTTTTGCTAAAAAAAGTAAAAATATGGGGTTTCTCTACCTTAATGCATATATATCATTCTAATACATGTATACGAATTGAAAATAGGAAAAATTGATCATGGACTCAATCAAGTGATGAAAGTGGGTAATATGAATCATAATGAAAGGTATGTGCTATGTATGTGAAATCCCTCTTTATGCATGTGCATTTACACGTTAAGTTGGGAATATTTGTGCCTTAACCTATTTGTCTATAATGAGGCTTTATTAAACCCTATTTCATATACTCTTGAATATTTTGCTATACTTGCCTCATAAATCAGTTTTGGAACATTATTCTTTGGTCTTGGTACCCCACTACCAAGCTTATTGATTCATATGATTATTATTGCCATGACTACTTTTTCTAGCATGTGGATTTATGTTCTATTTAATTTAAATTAGTGGTACTTGTGTACAACCACCCACAGAGGCCATGTAAATAATCACCCTGGGGAATGTCTTATTCTCCCCATAATATCACAGGTGACTGGGAATGTCTTATTCTCCCCTCACCTAATCTTAGAGGTCTGGTAGGTGCGTCAACCCTACTTAGTTAGGTAGACATAACTATCTTACATGCAAATCCTTCTTATTATATTTGTTAATGGCAAGCTTCTTTGAATATAGCCTCATACTCTTGTTATCTTCATCTTATGATGAACCCTAGCCTATTCTTATTTTCTTTACTTATCTTGATATCCTAGATTAGTTTTGTGACACAAACTTTTCTTCCCTTTCCATTTTTTCTGGGTGCCTTCCCAACCACCCAGGTGTTGAGCAAGGTGATGGATAAGACAAGGAAGATCTTAGCTTTTGTCTTGGACTCAGTTGATGGAGATGTTGCTTGGAAACAAGATTGTAGTAGTCTAGACTTCCCTCTATGTAGATCCTGATTGTGTGTCTTGATGTAAACCCTAATGAGAGAAATTGATGTATTTTTGTAAACCTTTTATGAAATTGAATATAGTTAGTCATTTGTTTAATTCCACTGCTTTCTAATGGTCTTTTATATACCAATGTTTAATAAATTTGGAAAATTTATACCTATTCCAACATACCTTGGAGTGTGTTTGGAATGGATGTTAATTCTTCAATTTTTTAGTAAAGGGGTGATTTCACTCTCCTTACAACATGGTATCAGATCCCATGGTAGTCAGAATCTGACTGTTTCAGTTTTGTCTCCCTAATTAGACTCCCTACCTTACATAGTTCCTTTTGGTGACATGGTTTCCCTAGAGTTGACCTATAAATGATGAAATTTTGATTTAGGACCCTATAGTTCCACATTAGTATCATGATGAATAAAATCCTAAAATAGTCATAACTAATATATGCATAACTTAATGTTTTATAGGTTTGGCTTTAGGCAACTATTAGGGAATGAAGTTGAAGCAAAGGTGTCTAGAAAGGATCAGGTTCTAGGGGCTGGCAATATTTTCCTCCGCGCCACTTGCTTGGTTTATGAGGACTCCCAGATCCATATGATACCAGCCAGGCCTAAGCTAAAATGGATTGTCTAAAATAGTTTGCTTTTAGGCAATAGTGACCTTAGACATCTATGTTTTATATCTTTGGGAACCCTAAGTTTTATGTTTATGGTGACTTGTTTGAGGATGGATACCAAGACTAGTTTCCTTATGACCCATAGGACCACATGTTTGGATAGTTATCCCTATAACCTAGACTTTGAAGTTTGGGGTTAAGTGAGGTATCAGAGTGTGCAGTGGAAGTGTGATGGATCTTATACATGGTTAAGTTAGATTCATATTTTAACCCTAGTGTAGTTTGGCTTGATAGGTTGAAATCTTTAAGGGGTGGATTATAGTTAGTTTGATGATGTTCAGTGGTTAGATTTTGAGGATGAAATCCTCTTTAGGGGGATGGAGCCCTATGACATCTTGAAATCTATCTACACTATCTTTAGAAACGCTAACCCCATACTTAGGAGGTTGTTGTGCTTGACACCTAGTGGGGTCCAAACAAGTTATAGTTATAGCCTAACATGCTTCTTTATATATTAATGAACATATAATGATCATCTGAGGAATAATTTATATGTTCAAACCCTAATGAATACCTAATGCACATAATATGAGTAACTCACATATTAATTCTAACAGATATGCATGGTGTTTCCCATGTCATAAACCAATAAACCCTAATGAAATGACAAGTAAGATAACTGTAACCTAATCTTAGACTTAATACATGCTAAGTAAAATATAGTGATCATATTAACCTGAGCCCTAAGTTGTAATCATCTAACCTTAACATATACATCCTTAATGCCTTTCATGATACATTAATGACATTAGGTGCCATACTCAATTAACATACTTTGATACACATAAATAATATATATAATCATCTAATCACATATTAATCAAGTCATCAATATGAAATGCATGGTATGTTACCGTGTTATCTAATACACACACGATTATTCACTTAATGTGAATCAATTCGTAATATGCCTCACCTTGATCATTAAAATACATGGAATGACTTCAATATGAATATGAAGTGATTCGATTCATATAAATGTGCAAATCAATAATACAAATAAATATGAAAAAATGATTAATGATGACATTAATGTGAGAAATAAACATAATGTGGTAATGTGATAACATTTAATATAAATATATGTAACTGATGTGACATAATTTGTATTGAATGAAGATTTAATGACAAATTGAATAATTCATGCAAAATAATTCGTTATAACTTAATCTGGTGATAGTATAAGGATAATGAAGTCAAAGTTCAAAATATTAAGGATAATGATCAAGTATATTGAGGGAATTGAGTAACCCATAATTTTGCTAAAATTCTTAGTAATATAAATGAGAAATATATATGTATATATATATGATGTTTCATGGATGATAATGAAATATAACTTCCTTGGTAATAAAGTGATTATGACATGCCATAATTAAAATAATGGTGATAATGTGATATCATAATGAATATAATGTTAATGAGCCAAAAATGTAAATAATGTTAAATCTCCTAAAAATAATATCTAAATAATGAAACCTAGCTGATCCTTGAGATCCTGACCTATGTCGAGATGCTTGTGGAGTATATGTTGATGAGTTGTTTGGTAGAAATTAAGGTTGGAGAAATAACCTGAAGTTTTATGATGAGATGTTGCACACTCACCCTTCCCTTCTTGCTTGTGATTTCAGGGACAAAATCCTCTTTAAGGGGTGGAGTACTGTTGTAACATACCGAATTCTAGAATTTTTTCTTTTGAACCTCTTTCCCATATTTCCCTTTCATTTCTATCCTTTATACCATTTATGTTTAATTAGTGGAATTTATAGCGATAAAGTGGAAATTCATTCACTAATTGTACCAATATAAGGGTTTATGCACAAATACCTCAATAAAAGCTTAATTACCATAATAAAGTGCTCTAAACCTTAATCTAACTTTTTGATATGATTTGAAAACATAAAATGATCCTAAGTTTCAAATTTGGTTCGATTTGGATGTTGTTTGTGCAAGTTATGTGATTTTAGGTACATTCTGGACTTTTATGAAATTTACCCAATTGGGAGGTTTTCTTTGCAAATTATCAACTGAATTTTAATCTTTAGATATTCCCTTACCATTAACGAGATTTTAAACCATTGGAGCACCTAGTTTTACCTTGGTTTGATGGTATTTCTTTCCAAGGGCATTATAGGGATTACCCTCTTTATAAAGATGCTTATCCTTAAAAGCTATCAACCAATGAGGTTAATTCTTTGTTGAAAAACGGTGGGGATGGCCTAGAAGGATCTGTGGGCTCTTAGTACCAAATTTTGATATCCAAGAAGAGTCCATTAGCTGTCCTCCTGCATGGCCATCAAGCCCTAGGCTATAGACACATGGAAAGTCCCTTAAGACACCTCATGCTTCACCTCTCTCTTTATATAGCCATGTATACCCCTTCCCAACTCACAATTTGAAAACTCTTTCTCTCCTTTCCTTTCCTCTAGCTTAGATAATAGTTCCTTATGTATTTGGCCACGAAGTTGTTGTCCCAAGGTAATAGAGGGAGCCTACCTTGGTGAAGAAGGCTCCTAGGGTTTCCAAATTGCTCTATTAGGGTTTCTAAAGATCCTCCTTGGTTAATTCGACCAAAAATAGTAAGTTGCCTCCCTTAATTCCCTATTTTCATACTTTTAATCTTCCTTACACCCTATTACAGGTCGTAACCATGGAATTCCATGGTGAAACCCCACCTAGAACCCTAAAACACCTCATCTCTATGCTCTTTTGCTAGGGTTTATCACCTCTAAGTTGAGAAGGTGATCTTTGCACAAGAAAGGAGCTTAGCTTGGAGCAACCATACCTTATAATATCAGTATCATTTTTGTTTGGACCTTCTTACATTCCTAGAGGTAAGTTTTGTTAACCCCCTTCTCATATATTGCTTAGTATATTTTTAAAACCCATGCTTCTATGTTGAAAATCGATGATTTCCATCTCTTTTTACCATGTTCTTCTAAGGATTCGGTTTCTTGCTATTTTATCTTCTCTAGAATCTCTAGTTTGGTTATCTAAGAAACATCAAACCTGATCTTGGGTCAAATGGTGTTTTCTCTCTCTTTCTCTCTCTCTTTGCTTATCTCATTTGGTTTGATCATGTGTCGGTTTCTGATTGGCCGAATTTCAATAATTCATAACTTTTGATTCCTTTGTCCAAAAACTAAAGTAAAATACGTCCTAAACTCAGTAAAACATTTTATTTTCAATAATAATATTTCCAAGTATTGGTTTTGAGTTTTGTCAATGGTGGTTTTCTATAAAATGATTTAATCACTTAAAAATCACCAAAAATACACTCTAATCATCGTAACTCCAAAATATGCAAAATTATATGTTTTCTTAATCAGTAGAACCTAACTAAGTCTATAATGATGTTTTCATAGTATAAATTAATGTTTTTTCTAAAAAAAGTAAAAATATGGATTTTCTCTACCTTAATGCATATATATCATTCTAATACATGTATACAAATTGAAAATAGGAAAAATGGATCATGGACTCAATCAAGTGATGAAAGTGGGTAATATGAATCATAATGAAAGGTATGTGATATGTATGTGCAATCCCTCTTTATGCATGGGCATTTACACCTTAAGTTGGGAATAATTGTGCCTTAACCTATTTCTCTATAATGAGGCTTTATTAAACCCTATTTCATATACTCTTGAATATTTTGCTATACTTACCTCATAAATCAATTTTGGAACATTATTCTTGGGTCGTGGTACCACACTACCATGCTTATTGATTCATATGATTATTCTTTCCATGACTACTTTTTCTAGCATGTGGATTTATACTCTATTTAATTTAAAGTAGCGGTACTTATGTACAACCACCCACAGAGGGCATGTAAATAATCACCCTGGGGAATGTCTTATTCTCCCATAATATTGCAGGTGACTGAGAATGTCTTATTCTCACCTAAGCTTAGAGGTCTGGTAGGTGCCTCAACCCTACTTAGTTGATTAGACATAACTATCTTACATGAAAATCCTTTTTATTATATTTGTTAATGGCAATCTTCTTTGAATATAGCCTCATACTCTTGTTATCTTCATCTTACGATGAACCCTAGCCCGTTCTTATTTGCTTTACTTATCTTGATATCCTAGATTAGTTTTGTGACACATACTTTTCTTCCATTTCCCTTTTTGCTGGGTGCCTTCCCAACCACCCAGGTGTTGAGCAAGGTGATGGATAAGACAAGGAAGATCTTAGCTTTTGGCTTGGACTCAGTTGATGGAGATGTTGCTTGGAGACAAGATTGTAGTAGTCTAGACTTCCCTCTATCTAGATCCTGATTGTGTGTCTTGATGTAAACCCTAATGGAAGAATTTGATGTATTTTTGTAAACCTTTAATGAAATTGAATACAGTTAATCATTTGTTTAATTCCACTGCTTTCTAATGGTCTTTTGTATACAATGTTTAATAAATTTGGAAAATTTATACCTATTCCAACATACCTTGGAGTGTGTTTGGAATGGATGTTAATTCTTCAAATTTTTAGTAAAGGGGTGATTTCACTCTCCTTACACCAGTAGTGGAACTGTGAAAAAATTTAGGAGGATAGGTGGACAAGATAAACTACCTTGCTGAAGCAAGGTCCATGTCTGTAATAGTATAAGAATAAAGGAAATCTATTTAGTATATATGAACAAGTATGTGTAAAACAAAATAAAACTGTGCATATGTGTATACATGCATAAGGATGACAAAACAAAATCTTTTAGGCGTGTAAATGTGGGAAACCACATCCCCGACAATGACGTCGAGAGTTGATCGACTCCATAGGAGGGTCAGACTTTAAATTTATAACTTGAAACCTTCAAGGATTACGGGGTCAAAGTAGATATACGAGGTCAAACATAGGGACGTAGGGATGTTTAGGATGCTTAGGACCTCGCTCTTAAGTCAACTAAGCCAATCCAATAGTCGATAAAAGTATGGTGCTAGAACTAGTCTAGTAGGCTGCCATGAAGTAAAACAAAATAAAGAAAGAAAATAAATTAGAGTCCGCATGATTCTACTAATCAGAGAGAAGGAGTTCTCAGCTATCTAACCACAAGTTGGGCAGTCTATGAACCCGTTCTCGGGCATAGACAACCCTCGAACACCTCAGCAAACAACTTACATCCAAACATAGTACGTATTGTGGTATCTGTTCCTGTGGGGTCATCCCACTCGCTTTTCCGTAGCGTGACTAAAACCCATCAATGATATGAAACCTCTCTCAAGGATGAAAAATCAACACCCTGGAATATTCTAGATACCCTCTCAGGTCTATCATATTCTGAGATGCTAGGAATAGGTGTGATATGGGCACAACCAGGTAGTGGGCCCGACTGTATCGGGCTGGGCCCGGTTGTGCCCAGCTCTATAGTTATGCACAGATCACCTTGAACCATCCTCCTTTCAGATTCCGATCCAAAATACCTTCTCTTACCTATTTTTACAATGAATCTCTCGATATAGGTAGAAATAAAAGTTCACGCAAGAAAGAGATCAACCAAACTAGCAATCATAACCAAAAAAAGATGGTAGAATAGAAAACACACTAGATCTAGAATAAAACTACTTGCTTAAGGTAAAAGTACAAATATGCCCAAAATGGGCTACATAGCCAAGAAGGAGCTCAACTAGCCATGAACAAGCATAGTTGGCACCGAATAAAGATGGAAGAAAATCATTTGTATAGAAACAAAGGAGAACAGTAAAAGAAAGGAGAAGAAGAGATTTAGCCCATAGAGAAGAGGTGGCTCTCTCTCCTTAGCCTCTGTATAGGTCGAATCTCATCTTTGGGTCATCCTCCTAGGTCTTTTGGTCTCATTGGCCTCCTTTCTCTTTGATACCACCCCAAACAGTAGCTTGGTGGATGTATGGAGGTGGAAAATGGCTGGGAATGATAGGATATGGATGAATGGTGGTGGAAAATGAAGGTGGATGGAAGCAAACTGGAAGTACAAATGTAGGATGAGCTCTTCAGCCTTTTTAGACCTCTGAACTCTCCCACTGGGCTCTTAGAAATAAGAAATCTCAAAACCCCTCTCCAGATCACGAGGGGTGGGTATTTATAGGTGAAGGTGGAGTGTATGTAATGAGTGGTCGTGTCACCTACCCCGGTAGCGGCCTTGGTATCGACAAGGCCATGTAGGGCTCAGCATGGTTGTGCCAGGGATTGTGGCTGAACGAATGTCGCAGTTGAGGTGGATGTTGCACTCAAGGCAGATGTCACGGTCGAGGCAGACATCACGGTTGAGGTAGGTGTCATGGGTGAGATAGGTGTAGCTAACCCTTTTCCTCAGCCCGGCCGTACTGGGATCGACACAGTCGTGATAGGGGTCACGACCGAATGAATGTTGCGGTCGAGGCGGACGTCGCGGACGAGGCAAATGCTCCAGTCGAGGTAGACGTCGCGGTCAAGGCAAATGTCGCGGCCGAGGTAGGTTTCACGGGTGAGACATGTGCAATTGACTCTTTTCCTTGGCATGGTTCTACCAGGCTCATCGCGGTCATTTCGGGGGTCACAGTCAAACAAATGTCATAGTCGAGGTGGATGTCAGAGTCAAGGTAGATGTCACGGTAAAGGCAGACATCGTGATCGTGGTAGGTGTCACGGGCAAGATGGGTGCATCTGACCCTTTTTCTCAGCACTGTCGTGCCCAACATCTCAGTCACGATAGATGAGATTCGTTCGTAGTCACTGCAGGTGCCGTGGCTGAGGTAGGTTTCGCAGTCGTGACAGGTCCTGCAGTCGAGGTAGGTGTCGTAGTCGAGGTAGGTGCCTCAGCTGAGACATGTGTAGATGACCCTTGTCCTCGACATGGCCATGTTGAGCATCTCAATTGCATCAAATGTTGTGATCGCGACGGATGGAAGCCTAGCTGCTGTAAAAATCATGTATTGGGGAGAAATCTTAGAGAATATATCTCTTTTCAGGTTCGGTGCTTGCAAGTCTCAAAATTGGCTAGTTGAGCAACTTTATCTATGAAAAGATATAAATTACTAAAAGATAATAATCTAGGGTTATTTAGGGCATTATTAAGGCTATAATGGTACACAACCATAAATAAATCTTTAGCATAGATGCTTGAATTTGGGTGTTATCAATATCTCATTCACACTGCCACATGTATCTGGATATAGGGTGTAACATACCCAACTCTAGGTACCTTACTCATCCCTCCCTTTCCTTAAAAGTCTTTCATTAAAATTTTATATAATATTTTTTCCAAAAAAGAAAATTTAATACTTTAACATTAATATGAGGTGGTGTTAAGGTTTAACGCATTTCACAAATATACTCTAACTAAAGAGTTTGAGATGTAAACAATTTATAATAAAAATAAAATATTAGGATGATAGAATAATATCCCACATATTCTAGGAGTATGAGATGAAAGAAAATGAATTAATATAAAAATAAGTGCCATAAATGTCTATGAGAGAGTAATGAATACACTAACTGAATACTTAAGGGAATAACATCAAACATTTTATAAATACAATACAAATGTTTAATTGATCAATTAATTATAACTTAAATAACATGAGCAATTTAAAGAAAGGTCTTTGTAGAATCTTAAGCTTAATTTGAGCTCCTTATATCTTAGTTAGGAAACCTACCAATTTTTAAGTCAATCACACATTAAATGATCTGCTAATTAAAATGGAGAAAGAAACATATAGTAAAAAATTGGTTTCATTGGCCAATTAATTAGTCACATTATTTTTTCCAATATTTCTACCACCATTCGTTACCTTTGACTAGGTAACGCCCTCCATCCCCACCTTCACATGTATATAGCACCAAAAATTTATAATCTACATCTAGCCGACATCATCTGATCCTATCTTCTTCCTCTCCTTTCTCCTCGTTTTCCTTCTCTTCCATCCCTCCTTGTTTACAACCCTAGCCACCACCCACTCATAGTTTTCCTCTTCCCTCTTCCTTCCCTTTTTGCTCCAAAAATAATGGTCATGTTGTGCCCTGTCGCCATCAATTTTGGAAGCCTAGCGCAACATCACTGCTTCCTTGATCCTGGCGACACCTACCCTAGTGGAAGGTCAAGGCATCAAGCCTTTCATTTACAACCACAATGTGTAACAAATAGATCTTGTCACAAGTCAACTTTGATCCCAGATGGCCTCAGATGGTGCCCCAATACCCCATCTACTCCCTGCACCCAACACAGATGATAGAAGACATACCACTATTGTCCAACCCCAGTAGCTTGCATGGGCTCTCGCGGTGATGGAAGGCTATGCGACTTACTCTGCTCTTCTTCTCCTAATTCACCACCAGTATGAGGATCATCGCAAGCCATCATTTCCTCATCTCTGATGTTCTAGAGTCTCGGCAAATACCACAATGCAAGTTGCAGCGCCACTGCCATATCTAGAGACAACCACCTGACTACATACTGCTACTCCTCTCCCTTGTCCTCACCCCTCTACTCGAGAAACAACTTGCACCCTTCCCAACCTACCCATGTACAAAGGCCACCGCCATTGGGCACGTCAGATGTCATTGAGACCTCCTACTCCTCCTTCCACCTTCTCAACCTCCCTGCTCCCTCCAATGAATGGCCGATGGCCTCTGATGATTTAGGAAGCAACCACCTGGTGGATAACTCACCATAAATCTCCATCGATCGTTGGATAATGGTACCCCTCCTATGCTTCCCTGCCACCAATGGACTTAGGTCCCACCTACAAATGGACCCACAATGGCAACCAACCAGATGCTGCAACCTTGGTAAATATTTCTCTACAACCTTTTAGATCTAGCCACCATCAGTCTTGCATCCTCCACATTGTCTCTAGTTTATGGTGATGAATTGAGGATGACTCAAAATTGCAACTGAACCATATGTAGCTACCCGTCTACCATTTCCATCATGCACACCACCACCAATGATGTCTTCCACTAGCATCACCTATGGATCACCTTGCTGCCTTCATGCCCACTGCCACCTTCCCAATAACACCTCCTCATCCATGTGAATTCTTGACATTGGACACCCATCCTCCTCTACTTCCTTGCCCCTCAACTGAACCGGAAAACATCTTTCTGTCTTGGCCATTGTCGACCTAACCTACATAGTTCAATAGGTTTAGATGCCACCATGAATGGAATAAATTTTGGCCACAATCTGTATTCATCATCTCTACCCAAGAAGAAAGGATGAGGAAGCATGCATCATGCCTTCACCATAGGATTACTTGTTTCGCGATGACATTAGATGAAGGTATCCCCTTGCATTTCTGTCTTCCAATTTCATAACTAGACCAATATTGGGATAAATAATACATACTTAAAACATTAACTTGATTAACTTAGTTGACACATTCTTAGTTGTATATATACTTATCATGATAACATATAACTCAGACCTTATATTCTTACTTTAATAAAACTCATGAATAAAAAAAATAGGGTTATATATAATATGTTCCAAATAATTGAGTATAGATTCAAGAGTCATTTAGATTATATGATTGATTGACCCTATTATTTTATAGTGGTATACATATGCTGGCCTATGTACATTGATAACTATTGTTTCCCACAAACTCTAATCTTTGATAGATAGTCAATAAATCATCTAATTATGGATGCATTTGAGAATTTTAATGAGAATCGTTTCATGGATTGAAAACCCAAATTAGAAATACAAGTAATTGCATAATTGATGGTAATCAGAAATAAGAAAATGTATATAAGGAATGTAGCTAAGTATATTGGTTGACTTATGAGTTAAATGGTGATATATATATATATATATATAAGGGTATATTTTATAAACATATATGTAGATGACTTTACATTTTGATAAGATTGACATTAAGTGACAGGTTAGTTCAACTATATATGACTATACCATAATTTATATTGTCATCTAAAATATAAATACGTCCGTACACATTGAGATCTATGTATAAATATATGACCAATCTATATAGGTAATGGTATACCTTGGTAAACCCTAATATTACCGACAATGGTATTTTGATAAATAATAACTAATCCTTAAACTCACACAACATACAAGTATTTCTAAGATTTCAAAATCCTAAATCCACATTAGGTACTCAATACTAGATTTAGATATACTTTCATTTATGAATGGGTAATCACAGACTAAATGTGTGTACATGGAACACTTTTAGGGGGGCAAGGAAGAATGACAAATTTCACCCCTAGAGATAGGGTTAGTCATGAAGAGAAGGTATGTACTCTTCTCTATTTAATTTTGGATATAATTTGACTTAAATCTTCTTACAATGAGGTATCCTTTGAATATTTTCCCCTTTTATTCATTCATGTTGCAAATTCTTTATTTCATGATATTGAATCATCTGATTCCACTTTGCTTGATGAATACTTTGTTTCCTCGAGTCTACGACCCCACCTCGTTGGTTGTTGTACATGGAAATATAAATGGTAAATGTAAACTATCTTGCCACTCTATTTATGCATGTTAGATAATTTGACTACATAACTGTTGTAGATGCTAATGCATAACCATTATGGTATGACTTACCTAATTTTCCAAAAAAAAACCCATTAGGGTATGCTTTTCTACCTGGGGTATGATTTTCTACCCTTATATATGTTGTCATGATCTACTTTATAAAACTAACACAACCATAGTAGAAGCATTTTCACATAATGGAGACCATGACAAATAGTGAAATGACATCATTAACCAAGCAAAATACATAGAATAAAAAGAACCACAACGTACATGGTTACATGCCATAACTAAGGGACTCTAAGTCCAACATAAAGAGAGTTTTAAACTAAAAGTTCCACATGAAAGACTAATAATAAAAGATAACTATCTATAATGGCACCCCACTAGGTAGGATCTGTCCTTGAGCTTGAACCGATGCCCTTGAGATATACTTCTTCTCCATCTCCTCGCCTGTAGACATCTCATCCACAGCCCATGCAAGCCAACATAAAACTATGTGAGTGGCACTGAGTAGTTATAACAAGAAAGTAACATATAATTGAAATGACATAAGATAGTTTGAAAAACTTAGTGACTTAACATGGTGAACATGATTACTTGAAACTTAATAAATTAACATGATAAATAATGGTGTGCAGTTTAACTTGAGTTAATATAGTCTCTCTCTCTTGATGCACCCACAGTGCTCATAAGGCAAATTAGGGCTCACATAAGGCCGGTTAAGGCTCACATAAGGCCAAGTAAGGCTCACATAATGCTCCCACAGAGCTCATAAGGACACTTAAGGTTTACATAACATGATCGAGAGGAGTTATATTAACATAGCACAGTTTCTTATACCTAAGCATGATCTTCATAATTTCTTGAATAATTGGTGTGGCACTGATTCATATTATTTCCAATGATAGTAGAATCATTAAATCAATAAGAAACATAAATTTATAGTATGTACATGATTTTCCATGAGCATAAATGAGTAATCACATAATTTCACTTTAATTGAGTAATCATAAATACATGAGCGAATAATGTAAGCCTAGAACCCTATAAGTATACTCAGCGTGCATGATCCACTCACATGGGCCTGAGGAGGATGCTAACTATAGCCTGATTCCTGATTAAATCATAATTTCCTATATTTAGCATAACAATGAATTAATTTACACATTATTAACATAGATTTAGGGTTTATAATCGAAATAGGGGAAGTTGGGTTTAGAAACAAAGTCTAATAATGGGGCAGGGGTGTTCTTTGTTCCAAGATCTTTCCAAAGAGTAGTTATACTAAATTTTCTGACATCAGGGTAATTAGTTATGAGTTTTATAGGTTCTAACCAATCATGAAGGTGAGAAAATATTTATAACCTTTCCTAAAAATCAATTAAATAAATCAATAGGAAGACTCCACTACCCTCACATTATGCACCTGAGCTAGGCAATGTGATAGGGAAAAGTATCCAAATTCCTTGAGATCAAACTAAGGTGATACATTAAAATTGATATGCGGAAAGACTATGATGACATATCAGGTCCGTGACACATCCAGATGAAAATAAGGGCATCAGTGTTATACCAGAACATGTGATATTCATTCCTCGACCAAGCAAGGAATATGGAATCAGTATCGCTATCTTGGAATGAACTGGAAATCTATGACAGAGCAGAATGAGAGACTATGACCACTGGCTTCTTTGTGGCCAGGCAGATATAGAGACCTCTCACGGAACTTTCGGCAAGGTCAGATGCCCTCAAACAACTGTCCGCCATGGCTAGGGAAGTTGAGAATGGATGAAGACCACTGACAGCACCACAATAAAAAACTAATAGTCGAACACCATTTGTGATCACCATGTGGTGACGAAGGAAAAAATAGAGGGTGAGCATATGCCTATAACCCAAAATTGGCACTGAGGTCGCCAGAAAATAGAGCATAGAGCTTGAGATACAAATTGATTATTCAGTGGCAGATTAAGTAAAATGACCATTTCAACATCTTCGAAGGTGTCTATAGAAGCTAGGTCACTGGTTTTCATGGCCTAAAAGTGGTCGTCTGACCTAGTCGGAGGCTGAGTTCCGACGGTCTAAATTTGGGTTCGTGGTCAGAGCATATGGGGAACACGTGGTGTCCTCTGAGATGTGGGAAATATACAAGAGTACATGGGGATGCTTACATCAAGTGGAATTAGACTGGGGTGGCAAGGAGTGCCCACTCAAGCTTGCTGCTTCCGGAGAGGGAAATCAATTCTGTGACGGCTCGTTGGCTAGGTTTTCCTGAAATTGGTGCTTGAGAAGGATCTCCCTTGACCTCATGATCCTTTCTAGGCTTCTAGCATCAAGTGTGATCGCGTGAGGCAACCCGGTAGTGGCGGCTGTGTCTGCTCGAGAAGACAACAAATCAGGCATTTTTGTAGGGAGAGGAATTAGGGCTTGATTTATAGTTTGTTGGACATAGATTCATATCCTGATTGTGTCGGCGTCGAGATAATAGAAATACGTTGAGGCTAGCAAGAGTTATCATTGGGCGACAGACTCGAGTTATGTTTCCTTCCTCCATGTGGACTCAGTGCGAGGTAGGGGACGAAGGCCCCACCCTCCGATCGCTATCCAACGGATCTTAAAGAGCATGGTTATCTAAAGCAATGTGTGACCGGCTGTATAAGGCCCATTATCCTAAACTTTGGGGAAAACCTAGGATAATTGTGTGTATTATTACACAATTAAGATGCAAATTTACATTATCTCCTCCTTATTTTCTAATATCATTTGGAGCATCTAGGATTATCTAAATTTAACCACATTTGGTGGGTTAGATAATTTGACCATGAGGAATTCAATTATCCAATTATATTTTTGATATGATTTAGGAAAACATGTGTTTTATTTTATTAGCTTATTTTTTGGTCGGCATGTTATTAGCTTCTTTAAGGTAATTAACACATTAATAATCATTGAAAAGGAATTGTGTTACCAAAATTTAATGGAAGCTATTATATTCTATTATCTACTCATATACCAAATAGTGGGATAAATTATACTTGTATGTGGGTCCAATCTATCATTAAACCCTAATTAGTCACCATTGAATAATTAGGATTAGGTTTTGTGTATTAATTGACATTGATGTGAATAAGTGTTGATGCATTATGTATATGATTCATTTCAAGGTTCACATAATATCATGGTGTTGTATTAACTCATTTTGGGCATACTAAATAACCATAGTCTTAGCTTAAATGAACAGATGTAAGACAAATTCATCCAACTTAGGGTTTCACCTTTATTATATATGGAAAAAAATTCGGGACTAAATATGTACTCCTTTTATTTTAAAATATAAAATTTGAGGGTCGTTACAACCTACCCACCTTATAGAAATTTCGTCCCCAAAATTTTCATGTCATTTTAAGGCACTACCCACCTTAGGGTTTCACATATATGTACACAAACTCATTATCAGGTGATTACTTTTCATAAGGAAGCACTAACATTATCATGATATGGTATTCACATGGATAGCCTTTGCATTATATCTAACATGACTATTAAAACTTAATGAGTGCATGAGTTGCTAATATATCTTGAAAATTAAACCTTACCTTCATCATCCACCATGGTGAAAATCCTGGCTTTCCTCTTCTCTGGGGAGCCTGGGTTAGGGTTTTGATCTACACCCTTCTTTACAGCTAACCTATGGCATTTGTCCTTGAAGTGCCCTTCTCCTCCACAGTAAAAGCAGACACCTAAGCCCAATCTACATGGCCCTGCATGGAACTTGCCACACTTGGGGCACACATCCCTCACCAGGGGATCCTGTGGGGCCTTACACTTCTTCTAATCAATATGGTGCTGGTCCCGATTGTTGTGGTCATGGTGGTGACGTTGTCCATTGTGGGAGTTCTTCTTCCAAGCCCTTCCTGGGTGGTCCTCAAGCTCCAAAGCAGCATCAAGGGCATCCTGCATCATCTTGTGGCCTCGCCCAGAAATCGAGTAGCTAAGATCATCCTTGAGACCTCAAATGAACTTCTTGGATCGCTTCAACTCAGTCATCTCAGTTTCATACTTCTGGAGGATGCGAAACTTCATGGCATACTGGGTAACAGTCATGTCACTAAGTTGTCACAGATGGAGGAACTCTAACTCTTTCTTGTCCATCATCTCTTCTGACAGATAGTGGCTCTTGAAAGCCTCGACAAACTCCTCCCATGTGAGGAACTCTTCATTTGGGTCTCTAGCATCATAGAAATTCTCCCACCAGACATGCGCCTATCCTCTCAGCATGTGCATCCCGAACCTAACACGAGACTCTTTAGAGTAGTCCAAGTCATGAAAGCAATGCTCTAGTTTGCAGATCTAGGCCTCAACCTTAACCCACAATGTCCAACTCTTCTTCTCCCACGAACGTCTTAGGCTTCACCTTGAGGAAGTCTATCAGGGTGACTTCATTCCTCCTCTGATGATGACCTCCCCCTCATCCTCCCATTGCGTTGAATAAAGCTCTGACCTACACATTGTACAAGAGGGGAGGGTCTGCTCCATGTGGGTTTTCCTCATGCTCAAAGTCATGCTCACTCTCTCCACCAGAATGAGGGGGTGAATTGTCATGCTCAGGGCGATGCTTAGGGGCCATCTGGAATAGGAAAGGAGACTTTGATAAGCATGTGGGGAAAGATATAACATCCTACTATGGTGGCCATTCTTGGATTGATCTTATACCACTTTTGTCATGACCTCCTTTATAAAACTAACACAACCATAGAGGAATCATTTTCACATAATGGAGACCATGACAAATTGTGAAATGATATCATTAACTAAGAAAAATCCATAGAATAAAAAGAACCACAATGTACATGGTTACATGCCATAACTAAGGGACTCTAAGTCCAACATAAAGAGATTTTTGAACTAAAAGTTCTACATGAACGACTATTAATAAAAGATAACTATCTAGAATGGCACCCCACCAGGTAGGATCTGTCCTTGAGCTTGAGTTGATGTTCTTGAGATCTACTTCTTCTCCTTCTCCTCTTCTGCGGACATCTCATCCCCAACCCATGCAAGGCAACATAAAACTATGTGAGTGGCACTGAGTAGTTATAATAAGAAAGTAACATATAATTGAAATGACATGAAATAGCTTGAAAAACTTAGTGACTTAACATGGTGAACATGATTACTTGAAATGTAATAAATTAACATGATAAATAATGGTGTGCAATTAATTAACTTGCGCTAATATAGTCTCTCTCTCTTAATGCACCCATACTGCTCATAAGGCCAATTAAGGCTCACATAAGGCCAATTAAGGCTCACATAATGCTCCCACATAGCTCATACGACCACGTAAGGCTCACATAACATGATCGAGAGGACTTATAATAACTTAGCATGGTTTCTTATACCTAAGCATGATATTCATGATTTCTTGAATAATTGGCATGACAGTGATTCATATTATTTCCAATGACAGTAGAATCATTAAATCAATAAGAAACATAAATGGATAGTATGTGCATGATTTTCCATGGGCATAAATGAGTAATCACATAATTTCACTTTAATTGAGTAATCATAAATACATGAGGGTATAATGTAAACCCAAAACCCTATAAGTATACTCAATGTGCATGATCCACTCACCGGGGCCTGAGGAGGATGCTAACTATAGTCTGATTCCTGATTAAATCCTAATTTCCTATATTTCGCATAACCATGAATTAATTTACACATTATTAACACAGATTTAGAGTTTATAATTGAAATAGAGGAAGTTGGGTTTGGAAACAAAGTCTGATAATGGGACAGGGGTGTTCTTTGTTCCAAGACCTTTCCAAAGAGTGTTTATACTAATTTTTTTGATATCAAGGTAATTAGTATGAGTTTTATAGCATCTGACCAATCATGAAGGTGAGAAAAGATTTATAACCTTTCCTTAAAATTGATTAAATAAACCAGGAGGAAGACCCCACTACCCTCACATTATGCATTTGATC
Organism: Alisma plantago-aquatica; assembly: GCA_963693085.1. Lineage (NCBI taxonomy): Eukaryota > Viridiplantae > Streptophyta > Magnoliopsida > Alismatales > Alismataceae > Alisma > Alisma plantago-aquatica. Next base: position 1,097,213,637 of record OY856412.1, on the reverse strand, counting down.
TAGGCAATGTGACAGGGTAAAGTAGTCAAAATCCCTGAGATCAAACTAGGGTGATACATTAAAATCGATAGGCAGAAAGACTATGATGACATATCAGGGTCATGACACATAAAGATGAAAACAAGGGCATCATCGTTATACCAGAACATGGGATGTTCATTCCTCGACCAAGTAAGGAATATGGAATCAGTATCGCCATCTTAGAACGAACTGAATATCTATGGTGGAGTAGAATGAGAGACTATGACCACTGGCTTCTTTGTGGTCAGGAAGAGATAGAGGCCTCTCGTGGAAGCTTTGGCAAGGTCAATTGCCCTGAAATGGCTGTCCACCATGGCTGGGGAAGCTGAGAATGGAGGGAGACCACTGACAACACCACGATAAAAAACTAATAGTTGAACACCATTTGTGATCACCATGTGGTGGAGAAGGAAAAACCATAGGGTGAACAGATGCCTATAACCCAAAACTGACACTGCGGTCGCCAGAAAATAGAGCATAGAGCTTGAGATACAAATCGATGATTCAGTGGCAGATCGAGTAAAATGACCATTTCAACATCTTCGAAGGTATCTATAGAAGCCAGGTCATTAGTTTTCATGTCCTAAAATTGGCTATCTGACCTAGTCAGTGGTTGAGTTCTGACGGTCTAAAATTGGGTTCATGGTCGGAGCATATGGGGAACACGCGCTATCCTCTGAGATGTGGGAAATATATAAGTGTACCTGGGGATGCTTACAACAAGTGGAATTGGTATGGGGTGGTGAGGAGTTCCCGCTCAAGCTTACCACTACCAGAGAGGGAAATTGAGTCTGTGACGGCTCGTTGGCTAGGTTCGTCTAAAATTGGTGCTTGAGAAGGATCTCCCTTGTAAGGCCCCTGAACTTGCTTAATGATTTGAATGGGCTTAATTACCATATTTGAATGCTTATAACCCTAATACAACCTTTTTATATGTTTTGAAATCATAATACAAGCCTAAATTTCAAATTTGGAACAATTTGGACATTGTTTGAGCAAGTTATGCAATTTTATGTACATTTTGGACTTTTATGCAATTTACCCAATTGAGGGGTTTTATTTGCAACTTTTCACATAAATTATGTTCCTTAGATGTTATATTATCATTCTTGAGTGTTTTGATCCATGGGGCTCCTAGTTGAGCCATGGTTTGAAGGTGTTTTCATCAAGGGTATTTTAGGGTTTACCCCTTCATGGATGAGCTACCTTTAGTAGCTATCAACTAATGAATTATGTGATTGGCTGGGAAATTCGACAAAGGAAATCTAAGCAGGTATATAAAGATAGTGGGAGATCTTCTTGTGTGTGCTTGTATATTTTTAATAATTTAAGTCCATGGACACTTGGATAGATACTAGAACTTCAACTTTTTCTTTTTGCTTTATCTTAAAGTTCATATACTTATCCCCAAGCACCAAAACGAGCCATTTTCTTTCCACCACTTCCCTCCTTCTCTGAACTTCATTCTCCCTCTGTGCTTATGCAAATTCCCTGCCCAAGTAAGAAGAAAGTGGGGATCTTCTTGGAAAAAAATTCTAGGGTCGCAATTGATTTCCTTTTTGGGTCTAAAAAGCTTCCTCCTAGTGATCTTGACCTAAACGTGTAAGTTTTACCTTATTTACTCCATTTATTTCTTTTATCTTCTTCCTCCTGTATCTCTCCAGGTCGTAACCCTGTTGTTCCATGGTGAAAGTGGCCCTAGAACTAAAAAATCTATCCTTCTTGTTTCTTTTTCTAGGGTTTTGCTTCTTTGTGGAGAGAAGTGCCTATTTGGCCAAGTTCAGATCTGAATCTAGGGATTTCTTGCCTTATTTGCTCGATATTTTTTTTCTTTTTGGGATCTTACCTACTCTATATAGGCTAGTTATATAACATTCTTCACTTATATTTCTTGTTAGAAGCTTGTTAGTTCATGTTTATGCTTTAATGTGATGAACTAAGCATAGAGAAACCATGCTTGTTCAGAATTTTGAGTTTTTGTGGTGTTCCCTATTATGTTCCAGTTCTATATGAACTTTTAAACATGTGTATGACCTTTCTAAGTTGTAACATGATCTGGGACAGGTTGATAGAAACAACCTATCATGCTATGTACAAAACAATTGATGGCTCAAATTAGAGTTTTCTAGCTATTTCCTTCTTTATCACACAACTGATGGTCATACCATTCAACAACCAATGGTGTTTCTATCTTGGCATATGATGTTCATGACCAAGGGTGTCAAATTTATGGTGACAACCTATGGTCACCCCTTAGGTCAGGTTTTGGCTCAATTAGACATTTAATTATCACCCACTAAGTATTCTAACGATGTTATCAATCAATGATGACATCAGCTTAATTTGATGGTGTTAACTGAATGTATTACTGATCTAACAACCAATGGTGACCTAATGCTCACAATTAATGGTGGATCAGTTCATCACCATGTATGATTAGTTAAGAATGTAATTGTATATTTGACTAAACCTTGAACCAATGATTCCTTGGTTCAATTGATCTAATGGTTAAACCTATACTTCTATTAATAACCTTGAAAAATGAACTTAATCCAATGAATAATATTGGATGCTTCAACATACAATGGATTAGAATAAATCACATGGTATTATATGTGGGTCCTAATTCAATGGTCCAATACCATTAACTTTTAGTCTTACCTTTGCCATCTTATAGTTATACTTGATAAATCACTATAATAAGTGGATGCGTAACTCCCATGTGATCTAGCTTGTTATACCTAACCTTAATGTAATTATATGATGTTGATTGGTTATAATCAGACCTCTTGAATGATTAATGTGATAATGAATCACACTCTTCTTGTGCTGAAACCACAATGTAGTGCTATTTGAATATCATAGTGCCTTTCCATGTTAATATCTATGGACATATATGTGCTAATGATCTTTTGAGCCTTGTTTAAGGCAGGGAATGATGGTGATAACCTTACTATGCATAATGTGATGGTGTTCACGACCTTTGGGCATGTTTGAAGCCATTATTGAGGTGAAATCCTCTTCATGTTCCAATAAGGGTTAAAACCCTGGAACTTGTGATAATATATTGGTATCTTGTGATAATATGATGATAAGTGTGGTCCATTAATTTGCAATGAATGATAGCATGCGGTAATGTGATAAATATTTATATCTCAAATGTTTTATATCTTTTGAAGTTGTTATACATATACTCTTGTTAGAAAAGAATTAGGGTTTGAATGTCCACTTGTATAATAAAGACTTAATGCATTCAATTGGCAGTAATTAATCAAGTGTAACCTTAATCATGTAGAGCCATGTGCCGTATAGCCATATTCAGTGTCAAAACTTACTGGATGGTGAAATGAGTATTCCCAAGGGAACTCAGAGCGCATACTAATGAGTATGTGGGGGTGGCAAGTTGAGGATATATCCTTGTCGTCCACAATTGTAGGTTATGGAGGATGGCTATGGTCATGCCTCTGACATATGATGTGATTGAGGATAGCTGTGGTTGTACCTCGGATTAGAGGGTTTTATATACCCTATTTTCTAGTGTCGTAACTTGTACCAAGTACAGACTAGTTGTTATCAGTTGACTATATGTCACTGTTGGCAGTTTGACTAGTATGTCACTACCGTTTACTCATACTAATTGAGGGGAAGAGATCTTTGGATACCGACACTCCTAGATCTTATATAGAACTAAATAGAATTTCGCAGTGGTCAGAAGGACTTTGAGTGGTACGACTCAAACTCCCCATGGCATGATAATAAAAGATATAATACCAGTCATGTAGTATAATTACTAGGGTTTAATACATATCACATCGGTTGATTAACCCTTGTCTTGTCTTTACACTACATAGTTATTACATGATGCAAAATTATGAAAATTGTGTAATTCTACTTGATGTTACAACTTATTTTCTTAACTGCTTAGTATGCTTAAACTATTCAATTTTTTCATATTGTTTATTCAATACCCTAACTGCTCAATGTATTTACTATTAATTAATATGTTATAATCAATATATGTTGGAGAGAGTTATATCTCTCACTGGGACTCAGTCTCACCCGTGGGTCACCACATTTTTTTAGGTGGTCACCGGCAACGAGGTCGAGGTTGAGGTTGCGCTGTGGAAGAGAACTAACCTAGTGATCAATAGATTCAGAAGGTTGGTTAGTTGTAGATGTTAGTAGTAGACTCCTAGTTTCATCCCTATACTCTTAGGTCTGGGTATGGGATGTGTTTTATAGATGATATACTCATATTGACATGAGATTTTGGTAGTATGCCGATGTTTGTAAATATATGGCATGTACATGTGAAATATCTTTTGTATGCAGGATGTGATTGAGGTCTTTGGACCCATATTTAAATACTTGTTACAGTATATGAGAATGAAATGATGGAACTTTTGTAAGTGTTCTAGATTTTATTTACTTTGTTGGAATTGGTTTTAATTATTCCTCATTTTTTACTGTGATTAATTAGTAGTTGATCGTGTTTTGTGTTTTGAGTAATCTCGTTTAGCGTGACGAGGTGTCACAGTTAAGTTGGTATTAGAGCTCTAGGTTTACTGAGTCTATAGGGACATAGGACTTAGGTTTTAGTTTGTTCTTATGTAGCCAACATATCTGATCATAGTTTATGCTTATACAAATATGTTTGGAGGACATGACGAACACATTGAGAGTAGCTATGTTGCACCAGAAGGAGGTGCAGGGAGGCATGCATGTGATGAGAGAGTGCTAGAAGCAGGGCCAGAGCAGCCTGCAATGCCTCATCTAGACCCGACAATGATGGCCAATCTTGAGTTTCAGTCTATGTTTAGATAGATGATGGCCACAATTACACATATCGCTGACAGAGCGCCAACACCTCAAGCTAGGGCAGTTGCCTCCAATGTGGAGTCCCAAGGTGTCGGGAAGACATTTGAATGTCTTAGACGTGTTGGGACAATTGAATATGCAGGTACTTCTGATCCAACAAACACTGACATGTGGTTGACTGAGCTGGAAAAGGCGTTCAAAATCCTAAACATCGCTAAAGAAGACAAAGTTAAGCATGCGGTATACCTGTTGAAGGGTAGTGCGGGCCACTGGTGGGCCATAGAAGAGGAGAAAAGGCCAGGAGTTGTGATAGGATGGGAGGAGTTTCTGAGGGAATTTGTTAGCTGATATTTTCCAAAGACCTATCTAGATGAGAAAATCTCTCAGTTCGAGAAGATTCATCAAGGGGTTATGACTATTAATGAGTATGAATCAAAGTTTATGGAACTTCTGAGGTTCTGCCCGCATATGGAGGCAATAGACAAGGAAAGGATCAGGATCTTTGAGAAGGGTCTGAGTACAGAGTTGACTACTACAACATCAACCTTGGAGAATAGGGAAAGGTTTTCCACCTTTGTGGAATCTGTCAGGAGGATTGAGAGGTCTGCCATAGAGAAGCGTGAAGCTAATGCTAAGAAGCGATCAATGCAGTTTCAAGGGCAATTATCTAGAGACTTTAAGAAGCTGAGGTTTTTCTCACCACAATCGCAACTAAGGTCAACCTTCACTGAACTAAGATCACACGGACCATCACAGTGGACCCTGAGTTGGGGTAGAGGTCACAGTTTTCTGCCAACATGAGCCCACAATACCGCATCGGTTTCAGTGACAGGACCATTTGGGCCATATCAGGACACCAGGACATGTTACAAGTGTGGGAAAGTGGGGCATACAAGACCTTATTGCCCTATGAAAGATGAGGAGGTGACTCAGCAGCCAAGGCAAAGTCAACAAGGTCCACAACAATGGCAACTTAGTAGTGGTAGTGGAAGAGAATGTGGTCAGGCATCCCAGGCAGAATCCTCTGGACAAGTAAGTAGAGGACGTGGACGGTTGGAGGTGACATCAAGGTTCTATGTCATGACCCAGCAAGAAGCAGTGGTCAATCCACGAGTCGTGAAAGGTCGGATGGAGATATTTCATTCTAATTTGTCTGCTTCTTATTTTGTATCTGTATTAGTAGACCCAAGTGCGACACACTCTTTTATCACTAGAGAGGTGATAGATATTTGTTATCTACATGTTAGTCTTAGATCTTATAGCCTGCGGCTAGAGACTCCTTTGGTTGATTCCGCTGAGTTGCGGGAAATGTGCCCTTCTTGTGTTCTTTCTTTATCTGTATACAACATTCAAGTGGATCTTTTACCACTTGACATGCATGGTTTTGATGTAATCCTAGGAATGGATACCTTGGAAAAATTCAAGGTAGTCTTGGACTGTAGTACTAAGGTGGCGACGTTCCATGATGGAGATGTACAATGGATTTTTCAAGGTGATAGGAAGATTCTTCCTACATGTTTGATGTCATCTATGGCAGTTGAGCGGTTGATGAGACAAGGATGTGAGGCTTTCTTAGCTCATGTTGTGGATACCAAGGCGGTAGGTCCTAGTATCCAGGAGTTACCAGTGGTGCAAGAATTTGTGGATGTCTTTCCTGAGGAATTTCCTAGCATTCCCCCTCCTAGAGAGATTGAGTTTGAGATCAATCTTGTTCCTGGAACACAACCCATAGCACAATCAGAATACAGAATGGCACCAACAGAGATGCAGGAGTAAAGAAATAGTTACAAGAACTGTTAGAGAAGGGTTTTATCAGGCTGATCACTTCCCCTTGGGGTTCTCCCATGTTGTTTGTTAAAAAGAAGGATGGTTCAATGAGGTTGTGTATAGACTACAGACAGTTGAACAAGGTGACAATAAAGAATAAGTATCATTTGCCGAGGATTGATGATCTTTTTGATCAGTTGAGAGGTGCCACCGTGTTTTCAAAGATAGACCTAAGGTCAGGTTACCATCTGTTGAGAATTAAGGCTGATGACATACCGAAGTCAGCTTTTAGGACTAGGTATGGTCATTATGAGTTTGTGGTTATGCCGTTTGGGCTAACCAATGCACCTAAAACTTTTATGGATCTAATGAATAGGGTGTTTAGACCTTATCTTGATCAGTGTGTGGTCATGTTCATAGATGATATCCTGATATACTCCAAGGATAGTCAACAACATGAGCAACACCTTCGCTAGGCATTGACTTTGTTGAGGCAGCATCAACTATATGCTAAGTTCAACAAGTGTAAATTCTGGTTATCTGAAGTGTCTTTTTTGGGCCATGTTATATCTGCAAAAGGCATTTCTGTTGATCCCAGGAAAGTGGAATATGTACTAGAATGAGAACAACCCAAGACACTAATAGAGATCCGCAGTTTCCTAGGTTTGGCAGGCTACTACAGGAGGTTCATCAAAGACTTCAGTTCTATACCGTTACCCCTAACTAGGTTAACCAGGAAGGATGTTCCTTTTGCCTGGAATGACAAGTGTCAATGTTCTTTCCAACTATTGAAAGAAAAGTTGACTAGTGCACTAGTGTTAGTACTACTAGAGTAAGGGAAAGGCTATATTGTCTTTTATGATTCTTCAAAGAATGGGTTGGGATGCGTGTTGATGCAGGATAAAAATGTGATTTCTTTTGCTTTGCGACAGCTTAAGAAACATGAGGAGAATTACCCAACACATGATCTGGAGCTTGCAACGGTGGTCCATGCCTTAAAGATCTAGAGACACTAACTCTATGGAGAAAAGTGTCAGATTTTCACTGACCACAAGAATCTACAATATATCTTCTCAAAATAGGAGTTGAATATGAAGCAGAGGAGATGGATGGAGTTGATTAAGGATTATGATTCCACAATAGATTACCATCCAGGGAAAACTAATGTGGTATCTGATGCATTTATTAGAAAGTAGTCTTCTTCATCAATGGTAGATAATGCACAATTAAATTCCTTGATGTGCCATACGAGAGATATGCTAGTGTCTCTTTGCTAGATGAATGTATAGCGAGAAGTTTCCTTTTTGGTAGGATTGTTGGCATAGTTACAAGTGAAACCTACCTTGAGACAGTAGATTCATGATGCACAATAGAATGATACGGTGATACAGAATATACGCTCAGGGATTAGCAGTGAAAAGTATGACAACTTTCATGAGGTAGATGATGGTACAATTTGTTACCATAATAAGATAGTAATTCCTAATGTTGATGGGTTGAGGAAGATGGTACTTGAGGAGGCTCACTCCTCCATGTATGCAATGCATCCTGGAAGTACCAAGATGTACCAAAACTTGAAAGACATGTATTGGTGGCCAGGTCTAAAGCATGATGGAGCAATGTTCATTGCCAAATGTCCAGTTTATCAGTAGGTGAAGGATGAGCACCAGAAGCCTGTAGGGACATTACAACCCTTGCCAATACCACAGTAGAAATGAGATCATATTACTATGGACATTATCATTGGTCTTCCTAGGACATCCAAGGGTCATGATTCCATATGGGTGATAGTAGACAGATTGACTAAGTCAGCTCATTTTCTTCCAGTTAAGATGACGTTAACATTAGAGAAATTATCACAAATATATGTTGATGAGATAGCATGTCTATGTCATGACCTCCCTTCTAATAATAACACAACCATAGAAGAAGCATTTGCACATAATGGAGATCATGACAAATCGTGAAATGATATCATTGACCAAGAAAAATCCATAGAATAAAAGGAATATCCACCAGAGTGCCTTATTACATACCAAAAACAAAAGACTTTAAGTCCAACATAAAAGAGTTCAAAGAATGAAACTCTAAAATAACATAACTAAAAGAAAAGACAAATATCTAGAATGGAACCCCACCAAGTAGGATTCACGAACTATACTTGAGCTTGAGCTCACGTCCCGGAAGTCTACTTCTTCTCCTCCTCGTCTGCGAACATCTCATCCCCAGCCCATGCAAGGCAACGTAAAACTATGTGAGTGGCACTAAGCAATTATATAAGAAGAATAGTTTATAATTTGAAATAACATGAAGAATAACTTGGAACATAAATACATAATATAATTATCAAGATTATATAGGAACATGATTAACTTAACATGATTTCATAATAAGAGTTTTTTTTACTTGAATTGATATAATCACTCTCCTGATTTGCACCCATAGTGCTCATAAGTCCATTTAAGGATCACATAAGGTCAGTCAAGGGTCACATAATGCTCCCACAGAGCTCATAAGGCCAATTAAGGCTCACATAACATGATTGAGAGAACTATATCAACATAACATGAATTATTATACTTGAACATAGTTATCATGATTTCTTGATCAATTAACATGGAAGCAATTCGTAGTGCTCCAAATGAAAGCATATTCATCAAACCAGTAGAAACGTAAATTCATAGCATTTACATAGTTTTCATAAGCATAAATTAAATAATAGCATAGTTGCACTTTATTGAGTAATCATAACCAAATAAACAAATAATGAAACCCAAAACCCTAGAATTATGCTCAGTGTGCATGATCCACTCACATGATCCTGAGGAGGTATACCAACAGTAGATGAAAACCTGATCAATCCCAATATCCTGTGAATAACATAATTATGAATTAATTACATTTTCGTAGCATAGGTGTATGATTCTCTAATTAAATTTGGAATTAGGTTGGGATTCTAGTTCTGAAACTAGGACCATGCGATAGATCTCAAAAAACTAATCAAAAATCATATATGGATTGTTGCCATCTAACATCTGTAGCATTTTCTTTGAATTTATAAAGACTGAGTATGTATTGACCAATCAGAAGCCAGATAAAGCCTTTTAAAATCATTCTAGAAAATATGGGAATAAAAAAGGTGGGCATGTACAAGGAATACTCTACCCTCACATTGTCATGTCCTACTTTATGTGTGTGACAAGGCATATAAGTAAAAAGATGTTAGGTATAACTCTCAATCGTATTGGTATTGAAAATCACTGAAATGTCAAAAGTACCCTAGTTATGTGTGACACACTAAGTCAGACCGTGAGGGTACATAGGTTAAAATGATGCTAGGCTTCTTCCTGCCTTGGCCATGGCTCCGATCACTGGAGTTGGAGCTTTGACCTGCTAAGAGAAGGTGAAGGAAAAGTGACCACAAAGGGAAAGGAGAAGTTCCATTGTCCTCGTTATGTCTGAGCGATCACAATGAGCCATCCCCAGTTCTATGGGATGATAGGGGGCACCATCTCTAACATCCTGCCATAGTCGACCAACAAGAGTAAAGCCAAAAGTAGCGAGAATAAAGGGATTTCTGTGAGACAGTACATCTGATGAGTTCTTGAGGGCCAGCCGAAATCAATGGAGCAACCAGAGTATAGATGTGCTCTTGTATTCAGAACCAACATTGAGGCTGCCGGAAACAAAGCAAGAAGCTCAAACTGGAAAACAACATAACAATGGAGATTTGAGTAAAACAAATATGTCATCATCTTTGTGAGTATCCCTCATATCTAGGCAACTGATTTTTGTGGCCTTATCGTGGCCGAGAGGCTAGCCAGAAGTCTAGCTTCCTTGGCCTGAACTCAGTTTGTGGGCAGAGCAACTGAGTGGAATGGGCAGGCTATAGACATAATGGAAACACAAGAGAGGGGATGAGGATGCTTACTGGAGGTTGAATCAAACTGAGAAAGGATGAGCCTTCTGCTTGAGCTCACCAACGTCAGAGAAGAAGATCCAGACGACGGTGCTAACTCGCATCGAATCCAATGAAATTGATGGGAGAGGAGGGTCTAGCGGAGGTCGTCCTTGCTTTTTGGATCGCTTGCCCTCGATCCGATGGACCCTCACGGCCAAGGGGGGTGGCACCATGCGAACTAGAGGAAGGGGGGGTTTTGGGCATTTTCCCTGGAGTTTCTTATAGGGGTCGAGCTAGGGCTCGCTAGGATCATGGGGATCTACCGAATCTTTTGGTGTGCGAATTACTCTGAGACATTGAGAGTAGAGGGATTATCCTGGGGCAAGGAATCTGGGGGTTGTTCCCTCCTCTGTGCGGACTCCTACACGAGGTAGGGGATGAGGGCCTTGCCCTCAGATCCAGATCGAACGACTTGTGAAGAGTCGAGTTTTCTTTTAAGCTGTGCGTGACACACATCTATTCCAAATTTTGGAAAAAAACATAGGACAATCACATGGATTATCAAGTTAATTAAACAAGGAAATGTCATTATCTTCTATTTTTTCCTAATGACATTTGAGGCATTTAGGATTATTCAAATCTAACCAAATTTGGTAGACAAGCTAATTCGACCAATAGGAGTCTTATTATCCAACTAGTTTTCAGATATGAGTTAGGGAAACATGTATTTTACATTATTAGCTACTTAGGGTAATTCACACATTAATAATCATTGCAAGGGAATTTTATTACCAAAATCCGAGGGAAGCTCTATTATTCTATTATCTACTCATATACCAATTAGTGGGCCAATTTATCACTCAACCCTAACTAGTCACCATTTCATAATTAGGGTTATGTTTTTGTGCATTAAATGGCATTTATGTAAATAGGTATTGATGCATTAGGTAAATGATTTATTCAAGGTTTACATGATGTCTATGTGTTGTGTTAACTCATTTTGGCATCCTAATTGAGCATGGTCTCAACTTAAGTCAATAAATGAAAGACAAATTCTTTCAACTTAGGGTTTCATCTTTATTAAAGGTAAGAAATTTTTGGGACTGAATTTTGAGGGTCGTTACAACCTACCCATCTTATAGAAATTTCGTCCCCAAAATTTTCATGTCATAATGAGGTACTACCCACCTTAGCATTTCAAATATATGTACCCTAACTTACTGTCTGATCATAACATTTCATAATCCAACACTAAGCATAATCATGATATGGTATTAACATGGATAACCTTTGCATTATATCTAACATGACAGGTAAAACTTAATGAGTGCTTGAGTTTCTAATGCAATTTGAAAAACTAAACCTTACCTTCATCATCCACCATAGCAAAACCCTAGCTTTCCTTTTCTCTGGGGGACCTAGGTTAGGGTTCTGATCTGCTCCTTTCTTTGCAGCTAACCTAGGGCATTTGTCCTTGAAGTGCCCTTCTCCTCCACAGTAGAAGCAAACACCTAAGCCCAATCTACACAGTCCTACATGGGATTTGCCTCACTTGGGGCATGCAACCCTCACTGAGGGATCCTCAGGGGCCTTACACTTCTTGTGATCATTGTGGTGTCGGTCCCAATTGTTGTGGTCGTGGTGGTGACGTTGTCCATTATGGGAGTTCTTCTTCCAAGCCCTCCCTGGGTGATCCTCAAGCTCAAGTGCCGCATCAAGAGCGTCCTGCATTGTCTTGTGGCCTCATCCAGAAAGTGAGTAGCTGAGATCATCCTTGAGATCTCAAATGAACTTCTTGGCTCACTTCAGCTCAATCATCTCGGTCCCGTACTTCTTGAGGATGCGAAACTTCATGGCGTACTGGGTAACATTCATGTCGCCACGCTATCGCATGTGAAGGAACTCTAACTCCTTCTTATCCATCATCTCTTATGACACATATTATCTCTTGAAAGCCTCTACAAACTCCTCCCATGTGAGTATCTCTTCATTTGGGTCTCTGGAATCACAGAAGTTCTCCCACCAAACACGAGTTGGTCCTCTAAGCATGTGAGTCCCAAACCTAACATGGAACTCTTCAGAACAGTCTAAGTTGTGGAAGAAATGCTCCAGGTTGCGGATCTAGGCCTCAGCCTTACCCACAACATCCAACTCTTCTTCTCCCGCAAACGTCTCAGGTTTCACCTTGAGGAAGTCTATTAAGGTGATTTCATTAATCCTCTGATGACGGCCTCCCATTGCATCAGATAAAGCTCTAAACAACATATTGTATGAGAGGGGAGGGTCTTCTCCATGTGGGTTCTCCTCGTGCTCAAAGTCATGATCACTCTCTCCCCCATAATGAGGGGGTGACTTGTCATGCTCAGGGTGACACTTAGGGGCCATCTGGAATAGGAAAGGAGACTTAGATAAGCACATGGAGTGACACATAAGATCCTACTACGGTGGCCATTCTAGGATTGCTCTAATACCATTTTGTCATGACCTCCCTTCTAATAATAGCACAACCATAGCAGAAACATTTTCACATAATGGAGATCATGAAAAATTGTGAAATGATATCATTGACCAAGCAAAATCCATAGAATAAAAGGAATATCCACCAGAGTGCCTTATTACATACCAAAACAAAAGTCTCTAAGTCCAACATAAAAGAGTTCAAAGAATGAAACTCCAACATAACATAACTAAAAGAAAAGACAACTATCTAGAATGGAACCCCACCAAGTAGGATTCACGAACTATCCTTAAGCTTGAGATGACATCCCTAAAGTCTACTTCTTCTCCTTCTTGTCTGTGGACATCTCGTCCCCAACCCATGCAAGGCAACATAAAAATATGTGAGTGTCACTGAGCAGTTATATAAGAAGAATAGTTTATAATTGAAATAAGATGAAGAATAACTTGGAACATAAATACATAACATAATTAGCATGATTATATAGGAGCATAATTAACTTAACATGATTTCATAATAAGAGGGTTTTTTACTTGAGTTGATATAATCGCTCTCCTGATTTGCAACCACAATGCTCATAAGGCCATTTAAGGCTCACATAAGGTAGTCAAGGATCACATAATGCTCCCACAGAGCTCATAAGGCTAATTAAGGCTCAATAAGGCCAATTAAGGATCACATAACATGATTGAGAGAACTATATCAATATAACATGATTAATTATACTTGAACATAGTTATCGTGATTTCTTGATCAATTAACATGGCAGTGATTCGTAGTGTTCCAAATGAAAGCATATTCATCAAACCAATAGAAGCGTAAATTCATAGCATTTGCATAGTTCTCATAAGCATAAATTAAATAATAGCATAGTTGCACTCTATTGAGTAATCATAATCAAATAAACAGATAATGAAACCCACAACCCTAGAATTATGCTCAGTGTGCATGATCCACTCACCTGATCCTGAGGAGGTATGCCAATAGTAGATGACGTCCCGATCAATCCTAATATCCTGTGAATAACATAATTATGAATTAATTACATTTTCTTAGCATATGTGTATGATTCTATAATTAAATTTGGAATTAGGTCAGGAGTCTGGGTCTGAAACTAGTACCATGTGATAGATCTTGAAAAACTTATCAAAATTCATATATGGATCGTTTCCATCTGACATATGTAGCATTTTCTTTGAATTTATAAAGACTGAGTATGTACTGACCAATCAGAAGCGAGATAAAGCCTTTTAAAATCATTCTAGAAAATCTGGTAATAAAAAAGGTGGGCCAGTACAAGGACTACTCTACCCTCACATTGTCATGCCCTACTTTATGTGTGTGATAAGGCATATTAGTAAAAAGATGTTAGGGATAACTCTCAATCGTATTGATATTGAAAATCATCGAAATGTCAAAACTACCCTAGTTATGTGTGACACACTAAGTCAGACCGTGAGGGTACATAGGTCAAAACCATGCCAGGATCTTCCTGCCTTGGCCATGGCTCCGATCACTGGAGCTGGAGCTTTGACCTGCTAAGAGAAGGTGAAGGAAAAGTGACCACAGAGGGAAAGGAGAAGTTCCATTGTCCTTGTTATGACTGAGCGATCACAATGAGTCATCACTAGTGCTCTGGGATGATAGGGGGCACCATTTCTAACATCCCGCCATAGTCGACCAATAAGAGTAGAGCCAAAAGTAGCAAGAACAGAGGGATTTCTACGAGATGGTACATCCGATGAGTTCTTGAGGGAACAACCAGAGTATAGATGTGCTCTTGTACTCGAAACCAACATTGAGGCCACCAGAAGATAGAGCAAGAAGCTCGAACTGGAAAATGACATAACAATGGCGATTTGAGTAAAACAACTATGTCATCATCTTTTTGGGTATCCCTCGGATCTAGACAATTGGTTTTTATGGCCTTATCATGGCCGAGAGGCCTGGCGGAAGTCTATCTTCCTTGGCATGAACTCAGTTTGTGGGCGGAGGAACTGAGTGGAACAGGCATACTATAGACATAATGGAAACCAAGGAGAGGGGATGAGGATGCTTATTGGAGGTTGAATCAAACTGAGAAAGGATGAGCCTTCCGCTTGAGCTCACCAATGTCAGAGAAGAAGATCCAGACAATGGTGCTAGCTCATGTCAAACCCAATGAAATTGATGGGAGAGGAGGGTCTAGCGGAGGCTGTCCTTGCTTTCTGGATCGCTTGCCCTCTGTCCGATGGACCCTCCTGGCTAAGGGGGGTGGCACTGTGTGAACTAGAGGAAGGGGTTTTTGGGCATTTCCCCTAGGGGTGCTTATAGGGATCGAGCTAGGGCTCTCTAGGATTGTGGGGATCTCTTGAATTTGTTGGTGTGCTAATTACTCTGAGACATTGAGAGTAGAGGGATTATCCTGGGGCAAGGAATCTGGGGGGTTGTTCCCTCCTCTACGTGGACTCCTGCGTGAGGTAGGGGATGAGGGCCTTGCCTTCAGATCCAGATTGAATGGCTTGCAAAGAGCCGGGTTTTCTTTTAAGTTATGTGTGATGTACATCTATCCCGAATTTTGGAAAAACATAGGATAATCACAGGGATTATCAAGTTTATTAAACAAGGAAATGTCATTATCTTCTTTTTCTTCCTAATGACATTTGAGGCATCTAGGATTATCCAAATCTAACCAAATTTGGAAGACAAGCTATTTAGACCATTATGAGTCTTATTATCCAACTAGTTTTTAGATATGAGTTAGGGAAACATGTGTTTTACATTGTTAGATACTTAGGGTAATTAACACATTAATAATCATTGCAAGGGGATTTTATTACCAAAATCTGAGGGAAGTTCTATTATTATATTATCTACTCATATACCAATTAGTGGGACAATTTATCACTCAGCCCTAACTAGTCACCATGGCATAATTAGGGTTAGGTTTTTGTGCATTAAATGGCATTGATGTAAATAAGTATTGATGCATTAGGTAAATGATTCATTCAAGGTTCACATGATGTCTACGTGTTGTGTTAACTCATTTTGGCATCCTAATTGAGCATGGTCTCAACTTAAGTCAACAAATGAAAGACAAAGTCTTTCAACTTAGGGTTTCATCTTTATTAAAGGCAAGAAATTTTTGGGACTGAATTTTGAGGGTCCTTACAATCTGCATGGCATTCCAGTGACTATATTTTTTGATAGAGGTCGACAGTTTACAAGTTGTTTTTGGGAGCGTCTACATTCAGCAATGGGAACACAACTGAGATTCAACACAACTTTTCATTTACAGACTGATGGCCAGTATGAAAGAACTATTCAGACTTTAGAGGATCTCTTGAGGACATGTGTGCTGTAATTTCTTAGTAGTTGGGATGTACATCTGACTCTGATAGAGTTTGCATACAACAACAACTATCAAAGAAGCATACATATGGCCCCTTATGAAGCTCTGTATGGGAGACGATGTTGGTCTCCTCTTTGCTGGTGTGAGATAGGTGAATATCAACTTTTGGGTCCGAGCTAGTACATTAGACTACAAAAAAGATTAAAGTGATACAACAACAGTTGAAAGCAGCCCAGGATAGGCAAAAATCTTATGCATATAACCGATGTATACCACTTGACTTCTAATTGGGATATAGAGTATATCTTAAGGTTTATCCTTGGAGAGGTGTGCTGAGGTTAGGATAGAAGGGTAAGTTGGCTCCTAGATTTATGGGACCATACCCTGTCCTAGCTCGTGTTGGAAAGGTAGCATATAAGTTGGAGCTACCATCGGAGCTACATAGATTGCATAATGTCTTTCACATCTCTATGTTGAGGAAATGCCATCCAGATACTCAGCAGACAATCCAACCAGTAGAGGTTGAGTTAAATGAGGATATCTCCTATGTTGAGGGTCATGTGTTGATCCTGGATAGAAGGGTGAAAAAGTTGAAGAGAAAAGATGTAATACTAGTGAAAGTTTTGTGGCATCATCATGTCATAGAGGAAGCCACATGGGAACTAGAGAATTAGATGCGTAGAAAATTCCAATCTCTTTTTGCGTAGGATTTCGGGACGAAATCCTTATTAGGGGTTTATAGTTGTAAGGCCCCTGAACTTGCTTAATGATTTAATTGAGATTAATTAGCATAATATAATGCTTAGAACCCTAGTATAACCTTTTGATATGTTTTGAAATCATAAGACAAGCTTAAGTTTCAAATTTGGTCCAATTTGGACATTGTTTGAGCAAGTTATGCAATTTTCTGTACATTTTGGACTTTTCTACAATTTACCCAATTGAGGGGTTTTCTTTGCAATTTTTCACATACATTATGTTCCTTATATGTTTTATTATCATTCTTGAGTGTTTTTATCCATGGGGCTCCTAGTTGAGCCATGGTTTGAAGGTGTTTTCATCAAGGGTATTTTAGGGTTTACCCCTTTATGGATGAGCTACCTTTAGTAGCTATCAACTAATGAGTTATGTGATTGGCTGGGAAATTTTACAAAGGAAAGATAAACAAGTCTATACAGATAGTGGGAGAGCTTCTTCTGTGTGTTCTTGTATATTCTCAATAATTTAAGGCCATGGACACTTGGATAGATACTAGAACTTCAACTTTTACTTTTTGCTTTATCTTAAAGTTCATATACTTATCCCCAAGCACAAAAATGAGCCATTTTCTCTCCACCACTTCCCTCCTTCTATGACCTTCGTTCTCCCTTTGTTCTTCTACGAATTCCCTACCCAAGGAAGAAGAAAGTGGGGATCTTCTTAAGAAAAAATTCTAGGGTTGCAATTGATTTCCTGTTTGGATCTAAAAAACTTCCTCCTAGTAATCTTGACCTAAAAGTGTAAGTTTTACCTTATTTACTCCATTTATTTCTTTTATATTCTTCCTCCTATATATCTCCAGGTCGGAACCCTACTGTTCCATGGTGAAAGTGGCCCTAGAACTCAAAAATCTATCCTTCTAATTTCTTTTTCTAGGGTTTTGCTTCTTTGTGGAGAGAAGTGCCTATTTGGCCAAGTTCAGATCTGAATCTAGGGATTTCTTACCTTATTTTCTCGATATTCTTTCTGTTTGGGATCTGACCTACTCTATAGAGTCAAGTTATATAACATTCTTCACTTACATTTCTTGTTAGAAGCTTGTTAGTTCATGTTTATGCTTTAATGTGATGAACTAAGCATATGGAAACCATGCTTTTTTAGAATATCAAATTTTTGTGGTGTTCCCTATTCTGTTCCAGTTCTATATGAACTTGTAAACATGTGTATGACCTTTCTAAGGTATAACATGATCTGGGACCGGTTGATAGAAACACCCTATGGTTCTATGTACAAAACAATTGATGTCTCAAATTAGAGTTTTCAAGCTATTTCCTTCCTTATCACACAACTGAGGGTCATACCATTCAACAACCAATGGTGTTGCTATCTTGGAAACTGATGTTCATGATCAAGGGTGTCAAATTTATGGTGACAACCTATGGTAACCCCTTAGGTCAGGTTTTGGCTCAATTAAACGTTTTATTATCATCCACTAAGTATTCTAACGATGTAATCAATCAATGATGACATCAACTTAATATTTGATGGTGTTAACTGAATGTATTACTGATCTAACAACCAATGGTGACCTAATGATCACGATTACTGGTGGATCAGGTCATCAACATGTATGATGAGTTAAGAATGTAATTGTAGATTTGACTAAACCTTGAACCAATGGTTCCTTGGTTCAATTGATCTAATGGTTAGACCTATACTTCAATTGATAACCTTGAACAATGAACCTGATCCAATGAATAATATTGAATGCTTCAACATCCAATGGATTAGAATAAATCACATGGTATTATATGTGGGTCCTAGTGATAATAATTCAATGGTCCAATACCATTAACTTTTACCCTTACCTTTGCCATCTTATAGTTATATTTAATAAATCACTATAATAAGTGGATGCGTAACTCCCATGTGATGTAGCTTGTTATACCTAACCTTAATGTAATTATATGATGTTGATTGGTTATAATCAGACCTCTTAAATAATTAATGTGATGATGAATTACACTCTTCTTGTGTTAAAACCACAATGTAGTACTATTTGAATATCATAGTGCCTTGCCTTGTTAATATCTATGGACATATATCCATTAATTTGCAATGAATGATAGCATGTGGTAATGTGATTAAGATTTATATCTCAAATGTTTTAGAATAATTAATGTGATGATGAATTACACTCTTCTTGTGTTGAAACCACAATGTAGTACTATTTGAATATCATAGTGCCTTTCCTTGTTAATATCTATGGACATATATCCATTAATTTGTAATGAATGATAGCATGTGGTAATGTGATTAAGATTTATATCTCAAATGTTTTATATCTTTTGAAGTTGTTATACATATACTCTTGTTAGAAAATAATTAGGGTTTTAATGTCCACTTGTATGATAAAGCCTTAATGCATTCAATTGGCAGTAATTAATCAAGTGTAACCTTAATCATGTAGAGCCCTGTTCCATAGAGACATCTTCAGTGTCAGAACTTACTGGATGGTGAAATGAGTATTCCCAAGGAAAACTCAGAGCACATACTGTTGAGTATGTGGGGGGTGGCAAGTTGAGGATATATCCTTGTCATCCACAATTGTAGGTTATGGAGGATGGATATGGTCATGCCTCTAATATTTGATGTGATTGAGGACAGCTACGGTTGTACCCCAGATTAGAGGGTTTTGTATACCTTGTTTTCTAGTGTCGTAACTTGTACCAAGTACAAACTAGTTGTTATCAGTTGACTATATGTCACTATTGGCAGTTTGACTGGTATGCCACTACGGTTTACTCATATTGACCGAGGGGAAGAGATCTTAGGATATCGACACTCCTAGATCTTATACGGAACTGAATAGCACTTTGCAGTGGTCAGTTCTTTGAGTGGTACAACTCAAACTCCCCAGTGCATAATAATAAAAGATATAATACCAGTCGTGTAGTATAATTGCTAAGGTTTAATATGTATCACATTGGTTGCTTAACCCTTGTCTTGTCTTTACACTACATAGTTCTTACAGATGCAGACTTATGAAAATTATGTAATTCTACTAGATGTTACAACTTATTTGCTTAACTGCTTAGTATGCTTAAACTGTTCAATCTATTCATATTGCTTATTCATTACCCTAACTGCTCAATGTATTTACTGTTAATTAATATGTTATAATCAATATAAGTTGGAGAGAGTTATATCTCTCGTTGGGACATGGTCTCACCCGTCGATCACCACATTTTTTTAGGTGGTCGCGGGCAACGAGGTCGAGGTCACACTGTGGTAGAGAACCAACCTGGTGACCAATAGATTCAGAAGGTTGGTTAGTTGTAGATGTTTGTAGTAGAGTCCTAGTATCATCCCTGTACTCTCAGGTCTGGGTATGGGATGTGTTTTATAGATGATATACTTGTATCGACACGAGATTTTGGTAGTATGCCAATGTTTGTAAATATATGACATGTACATGTGAAATATCTTTTGTATGCAGGATGTGACTGAGGTCTTTGGACCCATATGTAAATACTTGTTACAGCATATGAGAATGGAATGATGGACCTTTTGTAAGTGTTCTAGAGTTTATTTACATTGTTAGAATTGGTTTGATATATTCTACATTTTTGACTATGTGATTAATTAGTAGTTGATCGTGTTTTGTGTTTTGTGTTTTGAGTAATCTCATTTAGCGTGATGAGGTGTCACATCCCTTGATCTTAGGATCCCATCTAGGTTTCTAGCATCAAGTGCGATTGCATCAGGCGATCAGTGGTGGCGGATGCGTCTTCTTGGGAAGTCGGCGAATCAGGAATTTTTGTAGGGAGAGGAATTAGGGCTTGATTTATAGTTCATTGGATGGAGATTCATATCCTAATTGCATCAGCATTGAGATAACAAAAATATGTTGAGGGTAGCAAGAGTTATTGTTGGGCAACGTGCTTGGGTTTTGTTTCTTGCCTCCACGTGGACTCTGCGCAAGGTAGGGGACAAAGGCCCAGCCCTCCGATCGCTATCCAATGGCTCTGAAAGAGCCCTGGTATCTAAAGAAGTGTGTGACAGGCTGTGTAAGGCCCATTATTCTGAACTTTGGGGCAAACCTAGGATAATCGTGTGTATTATTACACAATTAAGATGTAAATTTACATTATCTCCTCCTTATTTCCTAATATCATTTGGAGCATCTAGGATTATCTAAATCTAACCAAATTTGGTGTGTTTGATAATTTTACCATGATGAATTCAATTATAAAATTAGATTTTTGATATGAGTAAGGGAAACATCTATTTTATGTTATTAGCTTCTTTTTTTAATCGGCATGTTATTAGCTTCTTTAAGTAATTAACACATTAATAATCATTGAAAAGGAATTGTTTACCAAAATTCGATGGAAGCTCTAGTATTCTATTATCTACTCATATACCAAACAGTGGGATAAATTATACTTGTATGTGGGTCCAATCTATCATTCAACCCTAATTAGTCACCATTGCATAGTCATGGTTAGGTTTCGTGTATTAATTGACATTGATGTGAATAAGTGTTGATGCATTATGTATATGATTCATTTCAAGGTTCACATAATATCTTGGTGTTGTATTAACTCCTTTTGGGCATACTAAATAACCATAGTCTCAACTTAAATGAACAAATGTAAGACAAATTTATTCAACTTAGGGTTTCACCTTTTTAAATATGGAAACAATTTTGGGACTAAATTGTAGTCCTTTTCTTTCAAATTTTAAAATTTGAGGGTCGTTACACATGCAGAGGCATGCTTTTCTGCCTAGGGTGTGATTTTCCTCCCATTTTACTTATGCCAATGACTCAATGGTGTCTTTGCCCTACTATAGTTACTTTAGTCCAATAAATCTGCATGTGAATGATTGATTGTTGTGGTATTGTGAATGGTTAATGGCAAGATGTGTTATCTCACTTGTTTATTTATATGCCTCATTCTTTTGGAATTTGTTTATTGATATATCTCTTGTTGGAACTTACCTATCTTATGATGACCCTCCTTTTTTTGGGAGCATCTCTTTTGCTCTTTTAACTCATTTAAATGCCCAAAATATTGTTAAATGTACATACTCAACTTTTGCTGATGCATACTCTTTTGTTTCCTATCTTTTTGGGTGTTCCCTCCACCCAGATGTAGGTGCTTTATAGGGAAAAGATTCAAGATGATCATGAGATCATTGGTGAACTTAAGGATATCTTGAGATAGCCTTGTTAGCCTCCACGTATGGTCTTATGTGTATATAGATGTAACCTTTTCATTTTATGTACCACCCTTCAGGTGGGAAAGCTATGTACATGGAAGCATTTTGTAACTTTGTGAATAGTTTTGTTTTCCATTGCTTAAATCATTCATGGCTCATTTTTGTACCATTGAGTGGGCCCGCTATTGGGTCCCACTCCTCACATAAGGCATCGACCACACTCATATACACATCCACATTAAGGCATCGAAGAAAACAAGCTCCGATGGCCCATGTATACTCAAAAGTATATGACACAATTACCTTCTCACAAACCAAGATTGGTACAAGGTTATGTGTTTCACTATATCACTTTTTACACACTAGGATAGTCTTATGATCATAAGGAACTACATATTAGGATTTTACTTGATTAATTAGGTCATTTAGTCATCTCTTAAGATAAACCGAAGGATAAAACAAGGAATAAATTAGTTATAAAACATAATCATGTATAAGAAACTCCAAAAGCTATGGAAAGCCTCATATCATGCATCAAAGTGTAGATACATAACATAGTTCATCAATTCTATCCATAACAAGGCCACACGTTAATAAAGATTCAATTTACCTTTAGGTTTGTATTTATCTTCACATTTCAACATTATTACACCATGTGAAAATTTGTTTACAAACGTCTAAGTATGAGGGAGACATAATGAGAGAAACAATATGCATAAAAATGCCACCTATAAGCATAATGATGCTAACTTTAAGTAAGAGCCATACATTCCATGAAAACTCGACATTATAAAATCTAGGAAACATTTTATTTACACCTTGGATGAACATAGAAATGGAAAGGAAGTATATATCTTTGGATTCTTACTAAGATGGTATCAAACAACCATAAAACTAGAATTTTTATGGGAGACATGCATATTTCGAAATTTCAGCCTTAGAGCAACAACAAGGCTCAAAGACTCCGTCATAAATCATCATTTAAGGAAAGGAGGTTAAGAAAATTCGTGATTAACTTCCATATTATCAAACCAACTTATAAAAATCATTTACTTAGGCATATTAATAATGTTTCTAGCAAGATTAGGGTTGTCATGTAGGTCATGTGTGAAAAGAAGGCAAACAAAAGCAATATCACTCACCTCTTGATAAATAACTTGAGATGTGGCAAGTATGAACTTGAAACAATCTACAAATTGTCATGTAACCATTTATTATCCTAATTCCACACTCCTAATGGCTACATAGCCAAAGGAAAGTGGACCTGTGCATTTGTCCCTAGAGTGGATCACATTACATATGCATGAATAAAATAACAAATAAGAACAAGATAAGAGACACCATGGCATAAAAGGAAACTAAAGTAGTACCCGACATATGACCTTGGACCTATATATCAACTTGTGAGAATTCCATTTTCATGTCATAGATATCATCAGAGTAAGAGCATCATATTATCATATACGAGAAAATGCAATGCTCATGATATGAGAGTCAGTGTACCTACTACCTAAAATCATAAATTGGGTACACATCAACACAACTATGCTGAATACACTATACAATACAAAAACTCACATGCTTTAGAGAACATATATACTTAGCAAAAATTAATATAATATCAAGAAAGAAAGTAACAACATCAAAGAATTTCTTATTAACATGCAAGTGTGTTTTTAGGTGCATCTCTATTAACATGAAAGTTCTAATCTTAGTTCATAAGGTTCTTCAAGTTATTGTTGTAACACTAACATCATAGATCGAGCCATAAAAGATCCAGATCATGCATTCAATAACATACAACATCTTAAAAAGACTTCAAATGTATGTATTTTAGAATATCAATGGAAGTACAAGTATATCTAGAAGATAGAAGTACGTTGATTGGAAAGTTAATGTTTTTTTATCAGAATTACATATTATATGTCCACATTTGGTGCTAGGGTGACAAAGATATAATTTTTTATCATCTGCCTTATTTGAGATGATCAAGACCCTTGATTCTTGATCTAAGGGCTGATGTGAGGATCATGGATGGTGCTCCCAAGATCTAGGCTTTATGGGCCTCACCCACCAAAAGCTCATCACACAACACGGGTCTGGGTGCAAGCTTCAACCCAGTTGAGTGGAGACAACAAGATCCAGTCTGAGTTGTCCATCCTAGGATCCACACCACTCGTATTCTCCCCTAAGAGGACGTCATGCAATGCACAACCTCCTGTAGTGGTGCCCAACTAGGGGGCTCATCAGAGCGCCCACACCAGTAGCGTGTGGGTGTTGAGGGGTGATTCAACCCTATTTTAGGGCATCATCTTGTGTCTTATTGCACTTCAATCACATCTATACCTGTTAGATTACATGTTATTCCCCTAAATATGCATATTTGTATAAAATACACTTATGGACATTATTTGTATGTCTTTCGGGCATTTGGAACATGCTTGATGGAAGAGAGAGAGAGAGAGGAGTGTGATCCTAGGGTTTATCCACCCTTAGAGAGACCTAAAGTGATGTTTGATTCTCCCTCAACCTACCCCTAGTGGACAAAGATCCATTAAAGAAATGATGTCCAAGAAAATCCAAGGAAACAAGTCAAAGTGTTGATCCAGAGGTCAGCATGACTGTGGTACCACAGAACGGTCGTGCTAGCACACTTGCAAATCAACAAAGCCATCTTCAAGCAAAGATAGAATCACCACGGTTGTGCCACTCAGAATGGCTATGGTGAACTGACCCAAAATGGTCGTGACACCTTGCACGGCCGTGTGACAACAGAGGTAGAATGGTCGTGGAGTAGAGAATGGGATGTGCATTTCAATCCACCATGGTCGTGGTGACCACCATGGCTGTGCTACCCAAGCCCCACTACGGTCGTGGTGACCACCACGACTGTGGCACCTTAAGTACAAAATCCACCAAGTCCCTGTGATTTTTTCCCATTCCTCACCACTGTCATTCCCGTCCACCACGACCATTCTCACCCCTACCCACCACGGTCGTGGTAACCACCACAGTCATACTACCTACAAAAACCTAGCTATTTTTTCACTACATTTCCCATACTAGCCCTACTTGACCTATTGCTTCCCCCACACCTATATATACCTAGATGGAGGCTAGAGGCCAAGGGTAGCTACCTTCTACCACCTCTTAGCTCCCCATTTTGGCCCCTTATCCATTCCACTCCATTTCCACCTCCATTCCACTCCATTTCACCATTTCCACCACCAAAACCCTAGTTTCTTCTTGTTTCCACCCATTTCGACCATCATCCCATGCCATTGCACCTTGGAGGAGTGAGGAGGACGTCCAGAAGTAGCTAAAGTGGAGGATTTCTCCATCTACATCAAGCTCCATGGCTTCTTCTATCTCTTTGTCCCTTCTTTTTGTATTTTGCATTGCTATGAGTAGCTAGGCCACTTAGCTGTTTGGGGTGCAAAATGTTACTTTGATACCATGTTGGGGGATAATGATATGTAAACTTTGTAATTTCATTTGCTAATGATTATGTTCTATTTCTATCTCACTCTCCATAAATTGCTTGTTGATTTGTGCTTGAAATCACTTAGGAATTTAGGGAAATTGATTATATGTGTGAAATTTGGGATTTGCTCCTAGGTCCAATTCTTGGATCACTAGTTACCTACACATCCTCCTACATTCTAATCAATCCTCCTAACCCTAGTTGAGAGATCTAAGTAGCTATTTTAGATGAAATTGGTGTGTTTAGCATGGAGCTTTCTCAAGGTTAGAATGTGGGTGATGGGAGGCCTAAAACCTCACTTCCACTCCCATTACTAATCTCAGCCCCTAATCATCCTAAGATCATCTAACCTAGAAACCTAGGCTTTCTTATACTCTAATTGAATTACACACAAGCCCTAACCCAATTGAGCCTCATAAGGGTAGTAGGGAGTGTTAGGGACTAGTTCCCCTATACACAACCTATCATATCCATGGCCAGTTAGTAGCCTAGGCTAATTCATTAGACTCTGACTGATAGCCACTTCTTCTTGTTTGTCCTTAAACCCTAGGGATACCCAAACCTCTCCCATACCTTCTCTATCCCTATATCACCTACCCTAGCTCTCCCAACACTGACCTAGCAGCCTAGGTAGCCTGGAGCTCTTGTCATCTCCCTCAATTTTAGTCCATTTCATCTCTTTTGATAACCATGGCATTAAACTGACCCAAACGGACTAGACCAGCTGGAGTACCCTCATCCTCTAATACTACAAGTTGTGTTTCCTTTGATAGTACCTCATTCATCTCCACTCAAGCTATCAATAGGTATAAGGAGCTCGATCCTAGAAATCCTTTTCCCTTTTGTGCATTGCTTGAATCACATAGTTGCTTGATGAAGGAAGTTGTTGTTTTTTCAAAGCTCACCACCTTAGTGCACTCTCTGTAGAGCGATTGTGTTATACCAATTCTTTTTCTAGCACAAAAGTGGTCCACAAAGCCTATTATAATAACACATGGAACTACAATACCCTTATGCCACCCCTTAACCAATAAGTGATCCTAACCTCCACGATTGTGGGTACCAAGAATACCATCATTCAGAATTCCTTGAATTCCCACTTTAATGGTACTGACATTGCATATACATGGATTAGCTCCTATCACAAGTATCTTGGCATACTTGACCCTAAGAAATTCTATAAAAGTCTTGATACCAAGCTTACCCAACCTGACATCCACAAGTTTTTGAAGAAACCTGATGTCCCCTATACGAAGAAATCCATCTTTCCTTCTTCTTCCCTCAACATCAAGACTTGACTCATTGCATTAGTAGTCAACTGTAATATTCACCCAAAGAAAAACCAAACAAATATCACAGAGAACACCGTCATGTTAATGTATTGTCTCTAGAATGATTTTAGAGTCAAATGGGCTTGTTACATTCTTTATTTCATGATCTATTTTGAATTAGGGAAGAACACCAGTGGAACCTACCTACCCTAACACAACTTTATTTATCTTGTATTTCCACACCATTTTGAGAAATATCTTTTCCATGATCTTGGTTACAAAGCAATTAGGAAATGTGATTACATCAATGAAAACCCTATCAAGAAGTCCTTTCACCCTACCTCCTCTACCACACCCAATGCTTCCTCATCCACCCAGGCCCCTCCACCTCCTCCTAGCTTGATTATTCCTCGTTCTTAGTGTACAATGAAACCTTGACGAGATACATGATACACCAACATGCATAAAACCTCCAGGTTTAGGACCACATCCATCAAGATCTAGTTCAAATCATGTCCAACATGAACTTATGTTGCACCCATCCCTACCCCACCTAACAACCCTACCCTAGTGCTAACTATGCTTCCTATGCATACAGTCAGTTCTACCATGACCTCCATCCTACTGCTTCTGTTGCATGCCAAGTGGCATGCCACTTGCTCTTTTGGACCTCTAGAGGATGAGAAGATGGTAGATGAGGATGCTGAGGAAGATGTGGTTGTTGGTGATGAATATGAAAGTGAGGATGGTGATGATGGCTCTACGGATGGAGATGATGGTGAGGACACACCTACTGGCCCCGATGTACCTTCAAATGGGGTTTGATAATCTAAATGGAATCATAATGCTCACATGTCACCCCCAATCTAATTGATAAGTGCATTCTCTGAACAGCCCAAACTCCCCTTGATTGCTTTAACACCCCAGTTTCCATCTTGCCTAGATAGTGTTAGCTTAATTAGCTATTTTCTTGCTTAGATAGATTCTTTCCCTATTCTTCCTTTGTTCTTGTTATTTTAGGTCTTTACTTTCCCATTTGCTTTGTTTGCTAGTCTATTGTGGTTTAATTCTTTCCTTGTCTGTCTTAGTGTAGATTGCTCTTTTCTTGCCTTGCCTTGTCTTTTCCTGCTCAGTAGAATTAACTGTCTAGGGTTAACTTAGGTTTTGTTCTTGTTTGCTTTCCTTTAATTTCTTGCTTGTTCATCCTTAGTTTAACAATCAAAACAACCTTCAAACCCTTAACCCTAGACTCCGCAGTAGGAACCTAGCACCAAAAACTAATCTAGCTCTAGTGCCCCCCTTTTCTCCGTGTGGATTGACCCTATAATTTTCGCCCTCCTATACTATGACACGACCATGTGCGCTTGCAGGTGTAGTGTTTTGGTTTTTGCAAGTGAGTTGAGTTTAGGTCCATTATAAATTTTGAAAGTTTCGTGTGCTTATGTTTGTAGGGTTGAGTTTATTCAAACTCCAATTGAGTAGTGTGTAACACCATTGGTAGGAGTGCACCAAGCTTTCTGGTACCGTTATCGGGGATTAAAGGAGCTCAACCTAGCGAGTTAGTTTTTCATTGACTTTTCCTACTTCCCTCATCATTGCCATTATTTTTTCTTTATTCTTTGCATTCTTTTTGCATATCGGGAGAAGACAAGATGGAAGGCCAAAATGCACCCCACAAGCCACTTCAAGACTACTTCATGCCTAGCAACTATAAATCGCCAATTGCTAGCAGGGTTGATCAAATGCCAGGGGAGCAATTCTCTATCCCTCCAGGTCTTCTTGGGATCCTACCCATCTTCTACGGCCCAGAGAGTGAGAACCCCTACAAGCACTTGGACTCCTTTCTTGAAGTATGCTCCACCTTCAGGATGTCGACAGGTAGTGATGACACGATCCGATTGACCTTGTTCTCTTTCTCCCTCAAAAATAGAGACAAAGATTGGTATGACTCAAGGAGGGACATCACGAGTTGAGAAACAATGAAGAATGCCTTCTTAAGGAAATTCTACTCTATATCAAGGTTAACACAAATGCGGAGTGTCGTGACAAGTTTTAATCAAATGGGCAATGAGCAGTTTCATAATACATGAGATAGATTTAAGAAGATTTTGATAGAGTGACCACACCATGAGATCCCTTTGTGGCAGCTAGTTCAATAATTCTACTTCGGTATATCTCTAAAGGACCAAGATACAGTAGACTCTTCTTTTGGGGGAGTTTTCATGGCTAGGTGACCTAAGGAGATATGGCCTTTGTTTGAGCAGTTGGTTGAAGGATCAAGAATTTGAGCTTTTAGCATGATGAATGATGGGGGCTATGCCTTTGATGTGACACCTCCTTCTCATAATGACTCAAGCCCGAAAGTGATGAAGATTCTTGGTGACATGGTGATCTTCAGTAAGAACCAGGTGACAAATGTTCCTTTCCATTCAGTCAATTCTATTGAGTTTTATGGTGAAGAAAAGAAGACACCTCACTTCTATAGCTACCAAGAGCCACGAAGACCAAGATACAACTCATGGATTGAGGAAGAGGTCCTCTTTAGGTTGAAGATCTTTGATGATATACAAATGAATGTGACAAGGCTAGAGGAGAGGATAGAGCAGCTATCTTCTATAATTGCTCTCCAAGAAAACTTGTCTTCAAAACCCATCTTGAACTTCAATGAAACAAGTGGACCAATGCCCTCTTCACAAGTTTTCTATAGTCCACCTCCCATGTAAGTGCAGCCCATCTATCATTTCCAAGGCGATCCAAAGCCTTATACTCCACCTCCCCCTCCATTACCACAAAATTTTCAACATTTCACCTTCCAACCTCAATTCTCCCCTCCACCTCAATTTCAACACCAAGTGTCACCTCCACCTCCTCCATAGCCACAACTAGCTCCCCCTCTCCACCATGAGCAAGGAAGTGCTGTGATAGTTCTAAGGAGTGGGAAATCTCTTGAGCAACCCATAAGTCAAAGAAAGTTTGAAAAAGCAAAGGAAAGGAAGTCAAGTGGTGATACTGTGATTGAGAGTGTCGAAGATGATTCTATGATACATCCTATAGATTTGGGGATACTATGTGCTCCACCTCATACTCCATTTGCAAGTTCCAACATCCCTAATGTTCCACCTCATGTTGATGCAAGCAAGGCCAAAGTAAGTGATCCACCATTCATTGAAGCATTAGATGAGCCACCAAAAGTAAGGAGGAGACATAAGCACAATGTTGACATTCTTTAGGTGTTTCATCAAGTGAAGGTCAATATTCCATTGTTGGATGCTATTAAGAAAATCCCATCATATGCCAAGTTTATGTAGAATTTATGCACTGTGATGAGAAGGTCAATGGGGAGGATGCCAAAGAAAGTGAAGTTGATTGAACAAGTGAGCTCTATCCTCCAACACTCACTTCCTATGAAGAGGAAAGACCCAGGAGCCCAAATCATACCTAGATACATTGGGAAACATCACATAGGAAAATCCCTACTTGATTTGGGATCCAGTTTGAATTTGATGCCATATAGTGTCTATGTGAGTTGGGTTTAAGCAAGTTGAAACTGGCACATTGCACTCTCCAACTAGAGGATAGCTCCATCAAAGTGCCTAGAGTATTATTGGATGATGTCTTGGTGATGATTGATAAGGAAAGATGAGTAGTGTTCCTGACTGATTTTATTGTTCTTGACATGGAGCCAGATGATAAGAAGATCCCCATCATCTTGGGGAGACCATTCTTATCTACATTTGATGCTGAGATACTTGTTCATAGTGGCATAATGATAGTCTCTTTCATGGACATGAAGATAAAGATAAACATAAACAAGTCCTCAAATTGGAGAGTTCGAGATGAGGACATTGGATATGGTCACTTCAAGAGTCCGATTGGTCATTCGAGAGAAGGAGATCTAGATGAAGGATTTGATGACAGCTTTGGTGATCAAAGGGATGAGGAACATAGGTTGAATACAAATGAGAGATGTATCTATTGCAAGAATGGGCACATGTGCATGCCAAATGGATGAATGATTAAAGAATCTCCAAGAAGCATAGCTGAAGGCATGAAACTCAACGCTTGTGGGAGGCAACCTACCTAGGTTTGGGAATTTTCCACCAACCTTCCATTTTTGATACTTTTGCTTTGTTTTTACACTTTCCAAGAAAACACACACACACACACACACACTTGTTTTTAATAATTTTTGTTAAGTTTTAAGATGTACAGGTGAACATAGGGTGAAATGAGAAAAAATTATATGAAATTTTGATCAGAAATCCATGAAAAATAATTTTGGACCAAAGATTTGATGTTTGATGAGGTTCTTGTTGAAAACAACAGCCACAGTACTCACCATGGTCGTGGTGACATGGAATGGCCATGGTGGTGCATTCACAATCAATAGGGGAATCGAGAAAACAATCAAAGAAGTTGAAATTGAAGAACATACCTATCATGACCGTGCAAGGCAACACGATCGTGTAGCCACCCAATCAGAATGGTCGTGTGGGGTACCACGACCGTGCAACAAGCAACCCACCACGGCTATGCTGTGCAGCACGACCATGTTGTAGCCTGACTCCAACACTTAAGTCAGCATTTTGCAAAAATCACAAATCATTTCTATTCTCAACTCCAAAAGCACCATGACCGTTCTTCGTGAACAATGGCCACGCAACACCTCCCAGCCACTCCACCACCCTCAAATCACCACCAAATCAACCCCAATCCATCTCCAATCAATCCCCCATCATTTCCACCACCTTAATCACCAGATTCCACCCATTTTCATCCGCAAAGCACCCCCATCTCTCTCCAATCCGCCCCAACATCCTTATTCTTCGGAGAAAACCTAAAATCCTATTTTTCTCTACCGATTTCGATCCAAAATGAAGCAAATGGCTAAGAAGCCTGTAGAAAAGACCAAGGATGTGATCTCCTACAGATGCCGACCCAAGAATGCATCTCCTTTAGCTCCGTCGACACCTCTAGCCCTTCCGACACCATTGGCAGCCTCCGGTTCACAAGGGGAATCACCCCATGCAGCTGCAACGATGGACCCCATGATGGAGGAGTCTTCTAGACAACCCAATGGAGGTAGGGCAGCAACCCGACCATCAATATCGAAAGCTCATCCATCATTTTAGGCAGCTCAACTGTCCTTTTCATATGTACAACCTTCGACGTCCACGGAACTGCAGCCACAGCCACAGTGGAAAGCACGATAGATGCTATTGATATATGATCCAGATGAGGCAATGGTAGATGCACAACAAGAGCATGCACCTGAAGTGCATCATGAGGCAACACCTAACAGTCAGAGAAAGAAAGGGAAGAAGCCAAAGCACCCAGAGTGCTTGACACGCCGAGTGATTTCCACTCACTACGCGTGCCAGGAGATGATGAAAACTTTGGGCATCTTTGACTTTTTTCAAGATATTGTGGAGCCCATTGGGCTAGTTGAGGTGTTGACCATGGTGCAAGAGACGTATGTGGAGCTTATATAACAGTTCTTTGCAACACTAGAGAAGGTCTCGGAGGATGCCATCAGTGTCACCTTGGGGAGTAGCACTGACCTCATCACTACATCCTTATGGAATGGCATCTTTACTCCAACTCCCAAGGTAGTAGCGTCACTTGATCAAGGAAGCACTATATGGAAACCAATGCAAACTATGCTGCAATGTGGAAGAAACTCACATGGCAAAGCAATTTTGTGGCTGGTAAATCAAAGACTAGTCTGATACACAATCTTATCTTAAAATACATTCAAAAGGTCTTGGAAAACTCCATCTTTTCCTGATATGAAAATCAAGGAAATTGTACCAGGAAAGATCTTTTTGTGTTAGGATGGATGGTGCAGGGAAATCTTATAAATCTGGGGTCACTTATTATTTATCATATGAAGACAATCCCGTCCAAGAGCAAGAATCCTTTTATTATGGGAGGGATTGTAAATCCATATCTTTGGCCCTGGGACATGATGTATCTGGATACACAAAGGCAGAAGGAGGAAAGCTAGTTGACCTGCATTGCTTGACTCACTCATAGATGATATCAGTGGTTGATCAAAGATTTTCTACTAGGTCAACCCTCCTTATGCATGGGTTTTAATAGATCTCCCCTACCATACCACACCTCTTCTAGAGGGATGTGGTCCATCTTCAGTTTTTTTTTTGGACATTTAAGGAGGTGGGAAGAGGAGCATCCTAGATGTACATGGTAGCAACATCCCAAAGATATGCCTGAGGGACTTGGTGAGTCACAAGCAGATGTTGAGAGGAGGAAGATAGCTGAGGAGTGAGAGAATTGCAGGGTGAGGCAGAGACATCACAACAACAACATCAACCCACAACAAACACATATGACATGTACACCATACATGTGCAGCTGGAGGGCATCCAAAGCACTCAGGATTGCATATTGAGCACCCAGGAGGGTATTTTGAGGACACATGAGGGCTTCCAGTGCACCTAGGGTGCCATGTGGTTAGACCATCAACAAATGCATTATCAGGTCAATGACTTATATCAGTACTAGCATGCTCAGTCCCAGAGGAACCCCCAGTGGGGGGGGCAGATTGGTGGAGTGCACTGCCAACATCTCAGGACAACTACCTGCCTCCACAGTCAGACTATTGGGGATCCTACTACCAGCACCCTCCACCATAGGGAGGAGCACCTCCACCACAGTGATAATCTACCCTATCATTCCTAGACTTTAGAGTCATGTTGAGGACAACATGATTCAAAAGTTTGGGGTGGTAGGGTGGTATGCCCTTTTCTCATTTTCACTCTCATTTTTCATTTCACCTGCCATTTAATTTTGTTTGGTTGCTTTTGTTTGCTTTAGTTTACAATTTACCTGCTTTTCATACATGCATGTCATGTAGTTTACTTTCTTACAATTCTTGCATAATTTTCAAAAAATTTACCCTTGTTGCCATGCATTTCATATCATGTAGATTTTTGGTAATTTTTACATGTTTTAGCTAGGATTTGCTTTTTTACTGCTTTATGTTCAATAATATAGGCTTAGATGTGATTAAAGGCAACTTGGCACCATTTTGTCCAATTTTTGCCCGAATTTTAGATTTCTTGCGTAAAAGTGTGTTTCGACTCAATCTCTACTCTTTGGATAAAAATGATGACCTTTGACAAATGCAAGTAAATTATCATTGTTTATTGCTAAATGGTATCAATTCTTGACTTTTACATGCATGTCATCTCTCTTGTGTTTGTGAATGTTTTGGTTGAATTGTGGCTTGAGCAAGCTATGAGAGCTTAGTGCCTATGAAATCACTTGATAGAAGTATCAATTTCAGGTTGTTCATTCATGTGGTGTGAAATTGTAGGATGAAGTGTTGGATTAATTTTCATGCAGGAGACCTTATGTTGAGAATAACACTAGTGACCCCTCTTTGACCTGACTCTTCACTCTCCAACTTCTTACCCCTCCACCACATGAAAGGATGCCAAAGTGCACATATCAGCCGTGGCCACCTCTAAAAGTTTGGGGTGGCCATATCTACATCTCATCGCTTCACTCTAATCACCATATGCCCTATCTACTCTAAGGGAAAAGAAAAAAATGCAACAAAAAAAGATGCTCCTGTTTAAGAGCATCTAAATAAAGAAATGATGAGTGTGTAAAATCACTCCAAAAGCTTACCACAATCCTTTCTTCCATTTTCATACCCATTGAGATAGGAAACATCAAACCTAGCTCATTTTTTCCTTTCTACATCCACATGGGTCATTTGGTATGGTTTGAAGCATAAGGTTGAATACATGAGGGTGAAACAACACTCCTAGTCATCCTTGATTAATGCCATCATGAAACAGTCTACCCAGAATTACATGAAAGAAATATGGATAGCTTGTGTATTCTATACGCTATATTTGAAGTCCATATGCTTTGTGTTCTTTTCATGATCGGTTTGTGAAAGCAGGAGATGAGAGATGTGGAATGCATGCACTTAGTCATTATTGATCCTATTCAGCAGTAATCATATTTTGCATTATATTTGTCATTTCTTGATTGTGGAAAAGTTGTAGAGAGATTGAGTTGGAGCATACTTGAGGACAAGTATGTAGTTGGGGTGGTTATTCATCCCTATTTTAGGGTTTCATCTTGTGTGTTATTGCACTTCAATCACATATATAACTGTTAGATTACATGTTATTCCCCTCAAGATGCATATTTGTATAAAATGCACTTATAGACATTATTTGCATGTTTTTCAGGCATTTGGACCATGCTTGATGGAAGAGAGAGAGAAGGAGTGATCCTAGGGTTTCTATACCCTTGGAGATACCTAAAGTGAAGTATGATGCTCCCTTAACCTACCCTAAGTGGCCAAAGATCCATTGAAGCAATGATGTCCAAGAAAATCCAAGGAAACAAGTCAAAGTGTTGATCCAGAGGCCAACACGACAGTGGTACCACAGAACGGCTGTGCTAGCACACTTGCAAATCAATAGAGCCATCTTCAAGCAAATCCAGAATCACCACGGCCATGCCAATCCGAATCATCATGGTGAACTGACCCAAACTGGTTGTGCCACCTTGCACGGCTGTGTGACAGTAGAGGCAGAATGACCGTGGAGCAGAGAACGGGTTGTGCATTTCGAGCCACCACTGCCACCTTCAGTACAAAATCCACCAAGTCCCTATGGTTTTCCCCATTTCTCACCACAATCATTCCCATCCACCATGATTGTTCTCACCCCTCCCCACCATGGCCGTGGTAACCACCATGACTGTGCTACCTACAAAAACCAAGCTATTTTTGCACTACATTTCCCATACTACCCCTACTTGACATATTGCTTCCCCCACACCTATATATAACTAGGTGGAAGCTGGAGGCAGAGGGTAGATACCTTCTACCACCTCTTAGCTCCCCATTTTTGCACCTTAGCCATTACACTCCATTTCCACCTCCATTCCACTCCATTTCGCCATTTCCACCACCAAAACCCTAGTTTCTTCTTGTTCCCACCATCATCCTAAGACATTGCACCCTAGTTTCTTCTTGTTCCCACCAAAACCCTAGTTTCTTCTTTCTCAAGGTTAGAATGTGGGTGATGGGAGGCCCAAAACCTCACTTCCACTCCCATTACTAATCTCAATCCCTAATCATCCTAAGATCATCTAACCTAGAAACCAAGGCTTGATTAGACTCTAATTGAATTACACCCAAGCCCTAAACCAATTGAGCCTGGCAAGGGTAGTAGGGACCCTATACAAAACTTAACATATCCATGTCCAGTTAGTAGCTTAGGCTAACTCATTAGACTCCAACATGTTGTTTGGTTTGATAATCTAAATGGAATCATAATCCTCACATGTCACCCCCAAACTAATTGATAAGTGCATCCCCTAAACAGCCCACACTCCCCTTAATTGCTTTAAAACCTCAGTTTCCATCTTGCTTAGCTAGTGTTAGCTTAACTAGCTCTTTTCTTGCTTAGATAGATGACACGACTTTACTATGCGTGTACAGCACAAGTGTACGCGTCTTGTAATATAGGCTAAAAGAGGCATGAGTTGTCAAACTCAGGGAAACGATGTCCAGAGACCAGTACTAACTGTGATCTGATCAACTAGGTCGAAGGATTGATTGAATTGGGGTGTTTAAACTGAATGAGAAATTAAAACAGAAAATTAAAGTTGATTTGATCAAATGGTGATGGATTCCTTAGAACATAGTTTCACTTAGGGTAGCACTGTATATATCTTCCTATTATTAATATACATTCCCTCCTAAATCTGAATAAAGAGCCTGTATCTAGAAATTACCCGCTTTCAAAGCGTTACCTAAACTAAAGCCAATCCCATTCTCATAGCAATTGATTCATTAGTTAGGTGCAGTTGGTTTTACTCTGGGTAATCTCCTCCCGTTTATGCCCCACTGTTCACAAGGGACGCCGATAAAAGGGTGAACTTATGTGTTTCTAAACCTTAATCCCATTTTCAGTAGCTATTAAGGATCTGAGACTCTATTTATGGTGATCAAGAACAAATAGATAAAGCAATTCTCATAGATTCATATTTAGATATTAAGAGAAGAATCTATATTAAAACATAAAATTCATATAAAATGCATACCCGGGCTACTCCTGGGTTCTAAGGAATAAGGGGTTTAGCCATGTATGGTTTCTGTAGTAAAAAACATGACAAAGAAGAAGAAAAACATGGGAAACATCGAATGAACTATGTTAACCCCTAGAGAAAAGCTACTCTGGATGATCCCCTTCGAAGCACGGTCGTTCTGTTGTCTCTCGTATGCACAACGATCCACCAGAAGTGCCGGAATTGATTCTGTACATGGCCTTCGGTCCCGTTCTCTCCTCCTCCATCTCTCTGGTCTTGAGCACTCGACTATAGAGTGATAATTTGGTTTGGCCGTCCTTTCACGTAGTTATAGCATGATTTTTTTGTGAAATAACACCAGTCGTCGAATTAGATCGCTCATGTAGATCTTGTCTGCACAGACAATCTCGGTACTACGTAGATGACACTCGGTAGTACCGAGTCTTTAGGGTTATGGAAATGTGCCCAGTCTCAGTACTATCGAGTTGAGTCGATAGTACTGACTCGAAATTTAGCGCTCAACTCCTCGCACGTCTGATGTCAACTCGGTACTACCAACTTTGGTGCTGATGTACCAAGTTTTCCACAATTCTTCAGGAGAGATACTAATGGTGAGTCGGTACTACCGAGTTGAGTGTCGGTAGTACTGAGTCTATGTGTTGCTTTAGCTATCTTACTGATGATAACTTGGTACCATCGAGTGTTGACTCGGTAGTCTGTGTGGCTTCTGTGAATCTGAAAGACAACCAAAAGTGCCTTAGCTTCTCGAATTGATAAAAACTTATTAAAATTTGATAAAAAAAAATACATAATTTGATGCATTTCAATCAAATAGCCTACTCATAGTAATTTGTGCATAAAAACTCAAGAAAATACAAACGTGTGCACAAAATTAAGGGAAAACAAGCCTGTAAAAACCACTAAATATTAGTGCATCAAACTCCCCTAAGCTTAAATCTTACTCATCCTCGAGCAACATACCCTCAGATCTGTATGTGACAAGTCAACAAAAGGACAAACTATATGAATTCTCAATTCAACCACCCCCACATAACGGTCCCAAACTGGCCCTACTAATCACTGAACTGGTAACTGCTCTGAAGCGACTGATTTTTTTTTCTCATAAAAGACATTTGCCCCTTAGTCAATGAAACATTATCAGAAAAGCAGTTAACATATTAAACTAATCAGGCCTACACTCAGTGTATTATGTGATTTCCTATCTACATTGCTCTTTTTCCTAACTACCATCTACATGGAAGTCATCTTTTTGATAAACAAGGAATGAGGAGGAAATCATATAAGCAGCCTACCAATAAGAGCAATGGGTGGTAAGGGATAGGTGGCTTATGAAAAATCACAAGGAACAACTAAATCATTATGCGATCATTAAAGTATGATGAACCTATATGATGATAATGAATGGGTTATGATTCCTAATTCCTGCATAAATGGGTGCCAGGATGCATGTGCTGAAAATCTCATACAATGAAATTGAAACAAATGAAAAAAATCAATGGCATTATGAAGATGTTCTGAAAATTTTTAGAACTGATACACATCCTTTCTCCCTCTTTCAAATAGAGACAATTCTCTTTTTTTTTTCTCTGTGTTTTTTTCTTTTTTTCTTTGTCCCTCTACATGATTGGTCTTATTCCACTAAATACATTCATGAAATTTCTCATATATCTCTGAGGGTATGGATGTGTATGAGATCTACATAAATATTTTGCATCTCATAATGCCTTGATGAATGAATGATGAATGCATGCAATCTACATGTACAAATTTGTATTATGTGACTAAATGATATGCACAAGAATTTTTCATGCATATTTGTTCTTTTCCTAACTGATGCAAAGGAAAATGACTAACTATAATGATTGCTACTGTGCCATGATTATGTAATAAAAAAGAAATGATTTAGTGTACTCGATCATCTTAAGGTGGTGGAAATTATGAATATGAAGTAGATGAAATCACATAACTAAGAGATTAAGTCTTCAAAGATTAATATGTGTCCCTCTCTAAAGACTTGTGTACAGGGTAACTGTAACGTCCCAGGATTTGAGGCCTCGGATAAAACGATCTTATAAGGAATGATTGGACTACCCATATCACCAAGGTGCACCTCCTTTTCTGGGAGCCCATCACTAAAGAACTCCATAGTTAAGCATGCTCATCTTGGAGTAGTACTGGGATGGGTGACCTGTCGGGAAGTTGATCCTGGCATGCGCGTGAGTGAGGACAAAGTGCGCAGTTAAGGCTAGTGGTGGTCTGTGG
Organism: Alisma plantago-aquatica; assembly: GCA_963693085.1. NCBI lineage: Eukaryota > Viridiplantae > Streptophyta > Magnoliopsida > Alismatales > Alismataceae > Alisma > Alisma plantago-aquatica. Next base: position 1,097,174,295 of record OY856412.1, on the reverse strand, counting down.
GGACAGTCATCATTCCTGAAACTCTACTAGAGCCTTGGGCAGTGGGCCCAAGTGTTACAAATGGTATCAGAGCCAATTCCCCTCCAGTAGGTGGGGCCCACATGGGCATGTGGCATGCCAGTCTTGAGCTGTGTGGTCCGGGCAAGTTGGAAAGGGCTATTCATGGAGACGAGATGGAGCCACCCTTGCGCTGGTAACCGTGGATGGGATCTGGGTGTCCATGGGTCATTCTGGGTCTACACTAAAATGGGGAAGATATTATGAGGCCGTATAGTTGAGCCTTGACGAGGACGTCAAGAGTCTAAGTGGGGGAGATTGTAACGTCCCAGGATTTGAGGCCTCGGATAAAACGATCTTATAAGGAATGATTGGACTACCCATATCACCAAGGTGCACCTCCTTTTCCGGGATCCCATCACTAAAGAACTCCATAGTTAAGCGTGCTCAGTTTGGAGTAGTACTGGGATGGGTGACATGTCAGGAAGTTGATCCTGGCATGCGCGTGAGTGAGGACAAAGTGCGTAGTTAAGGCTAGTGGTGGTCTGTGGGGACAGTCATCATTCCTGAAACTCTACTAAAGCCTTGGGCAGTGGGCCCAAGTGTTACAGTAACTGTAGGAGTTCCTTCTTAAATTCCCATGAAGGTCACATTACTGGTTTGATCAGTTTAAGATCAAACATCATCTTCAATCACATTTCATGGATGGTTAAGAGATTATTCATATCCCATGTCCTAAAGGTGACTAACCCATACACTTCCTCAAGGTGCAACTCAAAGAAATTGCAATAAAGGCTTATATTCTTAAATTTAGACATTTCATTTGCTTTTGGACCTAGAGGACGTTTTTACAGAACTCATGCATTTACTAATCCACTTTTACACTAGATAGATGTATTACAAATGACATAAATCTAAAATATAAAATGCAACATGAAAATTAAAATACAAACTAAGGATAAAACTAAGATAGAAGGTTGTTCCAGCACCCCCCTAAGCTTGAATATGACTATGACTGCATAGTCAAAATTCCAAATTAAGAGGTGGAACAACAATACCCTGATCAATCTTGTTGAGGCGGATAGTGGGGCATGGTAGGGTCATGTGGAGGAAAGGTCCCTTGGAAGTTGGGATCATATGATGGCATTGGGTCTGGCATTTGATATCCTCCAAAATACCCTTGGCTCTAGTAGTAGTCATAGAAAGGATGTTGGCACTGCTCGATGCGTTGTAGGAGAGTGTGAACATTCTCTTGGTTGGCCAAGAGAAGACGCTCAATCTCGTAGATTGCCTGCTGGTTCATATAGAGCCTTCCTTGGACGTATTGTATACCTTCCAAGGTTACATGTTGCTGCTACCTTGTCTGGATCTCCTGAATCATCCCATACATGCCCGCCATGACAAAAGTGTCATGCTCATCCTGGGACGGTGGTGGGGCTGAGGAACTCGAGGCAGCATATCTCTACAGTCACTTGCGTAGTGTAGGTCGACGAGTGATAGGGATGGTATCCACCTCCACCATATCGTCATCGTCGACTTGCTGCTCGGGCTCCATTGTGGCTTCCTGTATGACTGCATCAATGTCGTCATCATCTATTGGCCACCATAGATGCTCGACCCCTGGATGACAATAGATTGGGTCAGGGAGTGACCGCTCCCTATACTGGCCACCCACTGTGCAACAAGCGTACATAGTGTTGAAATGGATAGTGAGGAGACCTGCCTTCCAGAAATGTATGAGATCCAGATATTGTGGTCCCACGGGCTATAAGATAGAGAGGTCTAGCCACAGATGAAGAGCAATGGGGGTAATGAGACCCCCACAAACAATTGATGCCTTTCTGGACTCCAATTGCCGGACTGAGAAAACATGGAGGAGGAAGAAAGAACTAAAATTTACCGACTCCCCCTTGAGAAGTTGATGAAGAAAGAAGAGGTCAGTCTTCTGCACCTTTCCTTGGCCCTATATGGAGCAGCCAAAATTGGTGTTGGTGAGGATGCGGTGGAGGATGCGAGCAAAGGGATGCTCAATGTCGGTGATGGAGTTGATGTGACAGCTGATGTAAAAGCCTTCTAGAACCTCGGTGAAGTGTTCCCAGGCCGTGTCAAAGTCCCAGCCCGGGGGAGGTGAGCGGTTTGGCATGTGTGGCCAGTTGAAGATGTGGTTGAATTTGCAGAGGGTGAAGGAATATTTAGTGTTTTAGAGGCAGAAGTCAACCCTTCCTTCCCGCCATTCTCCTCCCATCTACTGCTCTGGGGCGATGAGTACGTCAAGAGACACCATGAACTTGCATACGAGCTCCTGGTATGTGGGTCACCTGCTAAAGAAGGGGTCGTCCACCTCCATCTCTTGACTGCCACACACCCAACGCATGTACTCAGTGAAGACTAGGATCTCGATGAGGTCGCGGTCACCATACCACGTGGGCACCATCTTCCTAGTCAGCAGCTCCTCATAAATCTTCTGGACCTCCGGGGTGGGATGTTGTTGGAGGTTTGGTTGAAGGACCATGTCGCCATGCCCAGTCAATGATGAAGCACCCCTTCGAGAAGCCATGTGGAGCTAAGAAGATGAGGAAAGGAGTATGAGAGCTTGAAGAAGACCTTCGGCGCTCGGTGCAGTAATGCTCACAGTTTCTCTGAGGAGTGGATTGAAGGTGTGAGTAGAAATGAAAATCCATCCTCCTTAAAAAGGCTTCAGATCACCCAGCCATCCAAAATCGGTAATACTGACTTAAGTCAGTAGTATCGAGATTCTGAGAAGAATCCGGAACTCAATAGTATCGACGGCTGACATTGCATGATGACTTAGGCGTTAATCGCCCTAGAGTCTGTACTACTGACACAACTTAGTAGTACTGAGTTGTCACACAGATCAGTAGTATGGACCACTTGATGTTGGTCATCTAGGCTGTGGGATTGCCTTTCCCACTTTTTTTGAAAATTGAATGTCGGTACTACTGAGTCGAGTCGGTAGTACCAAGTTGCTGATATTTCTCGGTAGTTTTAAAAAAATGGCTTGGTGCACTGAACCTAGAAGCATATAGAAGTCGTTAGTATTGACTTGAAAGTTGGTAGTATCTAATCCTTATCAGTTCAACACTCACAAATCTTCAGAGACTCGCTAGTACCGATCGATTTCTCGGTAGTACCGAGATAGTTGAATTTCCATCCCTTTGTTTCTGATCTCAATTTGGTAGTATCGATCAGTCACTCGGTAGTACCGACTTTTTTTCTCTTTTGCGTCCATCCGTCTGACCTAAACTTGGTAGTAACGAGTGAGAACTTGGTAGTACCGACATTTTCTTTCCTACACACTTAAACAAAACAGATCAAGGTACCTTTTTTTAACATAAAAATTGAAATCTAAACATATGAAATAAAAAATGCAACCTAAAGAAAGCAAAAGAAAGGTTGGGTTGCCTCCCAACAAGCACCCTTGTTTAACGTCTTGGGCTCGACTCAAGAGAAACCTCAAATCTCTAATCAAGCTCTACGAGCTTGACTTCCTCTACTCCTATCTCAATGTCACCCCCAAAGTAGTGCTTTAAACACTGGCCATTAACAAGGAATGACACATATCCATCTCCAATCTTCACAACACCATGGGGAAAGACCTCCAAAACCTCATAGGGTCCACTCCATCTAGACCTTAACTTACCCGATGCAACTTAAGTATAGAATTAAAAAGTAAAACCTATTGCCCCGGAGTAAACAACCTATGTAAGATGTGTTTATCATGGACCTCCTTCGTCCTCTCCTTATAGAGCTTGGAATTTTCATAGGCATCCAGCCTTAGCTCATCAATCACATTCAATTCAAATAATCTTTTCTTCCCTTCTTCATCTATATTGTAGTTTAACCTTCTCAAATCCCACTGATCTCTATGTTCCAATTCTACAGGTAAATGAGAAGCACACCCATAAACCAATCTAAAAGGTGTAGTCCCTATAGGTTCTTTATAGGTTGTCCTATATGCCCATAGAGCATCATTTAGAAGAATACTCCAATTCATCCTATTGGTTGAGTCTGTCCTTTCTAGGATGTGCTTAACTTCTCTATTAGACACATCAGCATGTCCTTGGGTCTGTGGGTGATATGGAGTACCCACTCTGTGCTTAACCCCATATTTACTCAATAAAGCCCCAAACTTCCTATTTGTAAAATGGTTCCCCCCATCACTGATGATCATTCGGGGTACACCGAACCTACAGAAAATGTTCTCCTTCACAAAACGGCATACAACATGTACGTCATTGGTACGGGTTGGGATTGCTTCCACCCATTTTGACACATAATCTACAACAAGAAAAATGTATAAGTTAGAATTTGAAGACATGAATGGACCCATGAAGTCTATTCCCCATAGATCAAACACCTCTACCTCTTGAAACACATTCAAGGGAATTTCATGCCTTTTTGATATATTGCCTGCACGTTGACATGCGTCACAACAACGAAGATAGTTATATGCATCTTTAAACAAAGTCAACCAAAAAAATCCACTCTCGAAGACCTTGGCTGCTGTCCTAGAGCTAGCATGATGTCCTCCTGTGGGGAGTGAGTGACAATGTGATAGAATGCTCTCATATTCACTCTCCGACACACACTTTCTCAGGATGCCATCCCTACACTGTCGAAGAAGTATCAGGTCATCCCACACATAATATCTCAAAGAATAGAAGAATTTCTTCTTCTCCTAGTATCCCTAATCCTCATGTAAAATCCCACATGCCAGGTAATTCACTATCTCTACATACCACGGGTCAGTTTTCTTTATAGAAAAAAGTTGCTCATCTGGGAATACATGTACAATAGGGATATCCACATCCCTCTCATCCACTCTCTCCAATCTGGAGAGATGATCTGCCACAACATTTTCTATCCTTGCCTTATCTTTAATTTCAATGTCGAATTCTTATAAAAGTAGGATCCACCTAATTAGTCTAGGCTTTGTGTCTTTCTTTTGTAAAAGATACTTAATGGAAGCATGGTCAGTCCAAACAATGACCTTTGCCCCCACCAAATATTGTCTAAATTTTTCAAAAGAAAAAAAAACATCCAACAATTCCCTTTCAGTGGTGGTGTAATTCATTTGAGCATCATTTAAAGTCTTTGTCGCATAATAAATAACAGTAGGGACCTTGTCTTGGCACTGGCCTAAAACGCCACCTACAACATGATCTGATGCATCACACACCAGCTCAAAAGGCTTGCTCCAATCTGGAGCTTGAACAATGGGAACTGAAATTAATTTTCTTTTAAAGACTTCCAAAATTTTCATACATTTATCATCAAAACAAAACTCAATGTCCTTTTCTAATAATTTAGATAGGGGTTTTGCAATTTTTGAAAAATCTTTTATAAATCGGCGATAAAATCCGGCATGACCTAGAAAGCTCCTCACTCCCTTCACCGATGTCAGTGGAGATAATTTGGAGATGACCTCTATTTTGACTGGATCTACTTCCATTCCCCTATTGGACACCTTGTGCCCTAGAACAATCCCCTCACTCACCATCATGTGACATTTTTCCCAATTTATAATCAAGTGAGTGTCTTCACACCACTGTAGGACTTTATCAAGGTTATATAGACAATCATTAAAAGACTCCCCATAAACCAAAAAAATATCCATGAAAACTTCCAAACACCTTTCAACCATGTTAGAAAAAATGGTGATCATACAACGTTGAAAGGTAGCGGGTGCATTACACAACCCAAATGGAATTCTTTGATAAGAAAATGTGCCATAGGGGTAGGTGAAGGTAGATTATCCTGATCTGATGGTTCGATAGAAATCTAGTTATATCCAGAATAACCGTTGAGAAAACAAAAATGAGAATGACCAACTAGTCATTCTAAAATTTGATCGATGAAAGGTCAAGGAAAATGATCCTTTAAAGTGGCAGCATTCAAACGACGATAATCTATGCAAACACACCACCCTATGACTAACCTAGTCGGTATTAATTCATTAGCAGAGTTAGTTGTCACAGTTATCCCCCTTTTCTTAGGTACAACTTGAGTCGAACTTACCCATGTAGAATCAAATATTGCATAAATTATACCTACCGACAACAACTTCACGACCTCCTTCTTTACCACCTCCATCATAATTAGGTTAAGTCACCGCTATGGTTTAACTACCGCTTTGTCTCCTTTATCCAATCATATTTTGTGTTGTCATAAGCTTGGAGAGATGCCCTTGATGTCAGCCATATACCACCCAAATGCGGCCTGGTGGTTCTTTAACATGCCAATCAACTGCCTCTCCTCGTCGTGGCTCAGTGATGATGATATGATGATCATGAGCTTCTCCTCCACTGCCAAGAATACATACTTCAGATGCGGGGGTAGTGGCTTGAGCTCTAACTCTGGGGGATTTACCAAAGATGAGATCAATGGTGGCAGCGGTGATCCCAGATCTTCAAAGTGTCTGGAGTAATGGCAAGGGAGTGATTTGAGTAACAGGGCACGCCCCTACAAATGGTTCTTATGTGGGTAGTCATTCACCACATTCATCAAACATACTTCCAGAGGCAACTATGGATGCACCTATACAACTGAATCAGCCGTGACCTCTTCAACTGTGGGTGAAAATTTTACTTCCTCTTCCTCCTCTAGATATCATATAGTTTTTGCCAAGGATACCACTTTGGTATTCTCCATGATATCTACTTCTAGTATGCCTTTCTCCACCTTGGTCATGACATGTGCCATGTCTAAAAATGGACATCCAAGAAATAGGGACATGGGTCCCTCAATATGCTTCAGAGTATTGCATTGTGCTTCATTCTCTTTTGACTTTGAAACTTCAGGCATTTAGATTTCAAATCGGTCATCTTGGATACCCAAAGTCAATCTTCCTCTTCCCATCTCTAGAATCATGTCTGTTGTGGCCTAGAAAGGTATTCTCAGTAAAAGTTCATTGCCATGATCATCTTGCATCTCCATAACTACAAAGTCAGTAGGAAATACAAACATGTCTACTTTAACCAGCACATCTTCACATATCCCATACGGCCTAACCACAGAATTGTCTGCTAACTGGATTGTCATGCTACTCATCCAGGATTCCTTGAGGCCCAATTTCCTAAATGTGGTCAAGGGCATCAGATTGATGCTTGCCCCTAAATCGCACAGAGACTCTCCGAACTTGGTCTTTCTTGTGAAATGTGAGATATTGAAACAACCCAGATCCTGTCACTTTGGGGGCATTGTCCCCAGAATGAATGCACTGACCTGATCCTTTATCACTACTACGTCAGTATCAGATATCCGCCACTTCTTGTTGATGGTGTCCTTTAGATATTTACCATAAGATGGTATTTGTTCAATGGCGTCAATCAATGGAATGTTGACAGATACTTTTCTAAAACTATCCAAGAATGTCTTGAACTGCTGATCTGCCTTTTTGAATTTCACACTATTAGGGAAGGGAACTGGTATTGCCTGTGACCTTTGATGAGGTGGGACATAAGGTTCTGGCCTTGTCCCTATCACTACCGATTTCTCTACCTCGGTTGTTCCTCCTTCTTCAGGCTGTTCTGAATCTGCCATTTTTTCCACCCCAACTGGCTCCTCACTATTGCTTGCATCTTTTGTCTGAGATGTTTTGGGTTGGCCTTGATTGCCTCCACTGATCACTTTTGTCCCACTAATCAATAGTTGGCCTTCACCTGTTGGTTCCCAGATGGAGCATCTGTGTTACCTGGGAAACCCTGTTTACCATTTTTCTTTATCGCTACCACCTTTGCTGCAATTTGTGAAATATGAGTCTCTAGACTGTGAAATTGAGCCGTGTGATTATGTATGTCACTCTGTCGCTGGTTGATTACAATGTCATTCTGTTTCACCAGTTTCTTTAGAAGGTCTTGCATGATTTCATTTTTAGGGCCCTTGTTCTGCTGTTGTGCATTTCCTTGTTGCCTTGCTTGACCGAGATCCTGTTGGAAGTTGTTTGGATCCTTCCAGGAGAACTTTGGGTCCTTTCTCAAGGAGTACTCATTGTTCCTGTACCCCTATTGACACATATATTTAACATGTCCTTCCTCCTCATCTGAGGAGTTCTCGTCCTTCTAACATAGCTTTTTGGCAATCAGGTCTAGCTTTTCATTAAGAGTGTTTATTACCTTAGACTCTCCCACCCTCTTGATTGTCTCTGGGTGTTCTCTTTCTTCCTCCCAAGATTGATTCTTGGACATGTTCTGTAGTATCTCATGACACTTGGAGGGTTTATTGTTGAGGAAGAAACCCTTGCTTGTTGTGACAACCCGACATCGAATCAAGCCAAATCACCACTAGTAATAATTGCGGAATAACCATAAGCAACGGATAACAAAATCACAAAAAAATTAAAACCATTTTGCAAAGAGATCTATTTCTAGGAAGCTCTTAAAGAAGAACTAAAACTTTATATACATCATGGTTTACATTGTACATACATTGTACCATCTCATCTGGAGGATATCATATAACAGTTGATTTGTCCAAACATATACATAATCAACATAAAACCTCGAGGCATACAAGCCAAAATCTTAGATCATTGATAAAACCCTTACGTACTGGCTCCAAGGACCTGAGTGTATAAAGACAACACATAGGACTTCAATCTACAAGACACGACAGATAGTACACCCAACCTGAGTTGTTACTGCTGCCCATGTTATTGTTGTTCTCCCTCTGTAGTAAGGTCTCTACCTCCTCGTCCGCATCCACCTAAAAATTGTGGATCCCACAAGGTGAGACAATTGTCCCAGCGAGAGATATAACTCTCCGAAAACAATGTTATTAATAGTGGTAAATAGTATAAAACTGAGCAGAGGATATTTGATATTAATAATCAAGATTTGTCACTATTTATAAGAAACACAGAGCAATATCATTTGTTAAAGAAATGCATCTATCTATGATAGATCAATAAATCATCTATTCACTTTATAAGGAATACGAAGAACATGTATAACATCTATCCATTTAAGATGTGTAAAAGAAGTGAACATCAACTAGTGTTTTCTGTATTCGATCCTTAATCAAATATGCTACATGGCTGATTACATATTTACAATCACACTTATGCCCTGAGGAGATGAAGTATACCATTCATACTCCAACCGACCACCTCTTAGTTGAAATCGATACCATACAAGGTCAATGGAAGAGTCGGTTGCCAAGACCTCACTCATATCGGTCAGTACGAGACAACTGGTAGGACATCTTATGTCAACTATAATTAGCTTACCGGGTATACTGGTATCTTCGCTTTACAGTTATAGTCGCAACATGTACTCTCTTCGAGCGAAGATCACTGAGCTTTCCCATATTCTAAGGATAAGGAAGATTATACATCAATTTCTCACCTGGTTGGGAGATTTATACATCAATCCCGATACACATAGAATGAAGAAGAATTTACATGTCAATTCCTCATTTGGTCGGGAGATTCACATCATCCCAATATAAAATAAACAAGGAAGGTGCTACATGAATTCTTCATCAAGTGGTATGGATATACTTCATCCTTCACCCCAACATATTCAAAAATATGCTCTTCGAGTGAAACTCATTTCACCATTAAGAAAATTCTGACACTGGATGGATCTATAGTCAGGGCAACTACATGATGAGATAACATTTTTTTAATTAGGTGCATTACAATATCTTTTAGCATCAATCAAGTTACAAACATGAATTATAACAGATGCTACAAAGAAAGGTGTAGTACATTTATCAAGTACTTTCATGATCTTTAGAACAAATTGAATGCATAACATTCGGGATCTCAGTCTCTTATCACATTACTGGAAATTCTCATTCCTTCACATTATCATCATCATGATTACTAGATCTAGGTATTCAAACCCTTAGTTCATCACTGAACATTGTTACCTCTTATCAGGTAACGGTTACCTCTAGGTCCTCAGACCAAGATATACATTATACTTGTTGCACAAGTATTTCACACAGCTCACAAGGCCCATTTAAATATCTTGTCACCTTTCACTAGGCAACAACTATCTTTTTAGGTCATCAAACCCTATAAGCATTATACTTGTTGTACAAGTATTTAACATGGCTCACAAGGCCCATTTAAATATCTTGTCACCTCTCACTAGGAAACAATTATATTTTATGATATTAGACCATATAAACATTATACTTGTTGTACAAGTATTTAACATGGCTCACAAGGCCCATTTAAATCTGTATCATATAAAACATCATAGCTCATACCTGGCAATGCTCATCATCTTAAGATTCCTGCATGGGTAGCACTTCATGATAGCAACACTAGCAGTATATGACATCACCATGCAATTCAAGAGAAATACAACCTTCCCATTATTAGGGTATTCTAACCGATTAGGGTTTGAAGTACATACCATCACCTTTCATTAGGGTTAGGGTTTTCCCCTTATTAACTGACTAGGGATTCAAGATCATATTATCAAGAATCAAATCCCTAATTCATACTCCACTCATATTAGGAGTATCAATGTATGTTCATTACATGATTATCATACAAGTATAAGTTTCTCACTCATCCTCATTAGGATGTTGATTACATCATACTCTATTAGATTGGCTCAATCTTTATCTCAAGGTACATTGGCCTACACCTAACACACTGTATTAAACTCTTTATATCTTAATGTATTACTTGACATAACACAACTTATGTGTTATTCCATCAAATACATTGAATTAAGGTGTTTCCACCATATTGGGTATAAAGGTGTGTACTTGACACCATATCATGCTTCCATATCATGCTTGTGGTGTATCCTCATCACCATATCATGTATACGGTGTATCCCTCATTACCATATCATGCACCCATATGGGGTTGCTCAACATTTAGGGTTTGTCATATCAAGTTAGAGGTCTTAGCTCCATATTGTGTATGAGGTGAGTGCTTGACCTCATATCGTGTATAAGGTGTATACTTGATACCATATCGTGCACAAGGTGTGCACTTCATCATCATATCGTGCATAAGGTATATGCTTTATCATGGTATCGTGTTGATGGTATATTCACCTCACCATATCGGGTTAGACCCTTATGCTCATACCTTTTCATACCTTCAAGGGATCAATCCTATCATGTATGGAGTGACAGGCTAGACAATTGGTTGAACCCAACACAATCAACCCATTGTACAAAATGATATGGGAGTGGGGTTCCAAGGTATATCGGGTTTCATATCATCATCTAGAGTTTTCAACACTATATCGAATTCGGGTATATACTTGACCCCATGTCGTGCATAAGGTGTGGGCTTGACCTCATATCGTACACAAGATGTGTGTATGTCTCACTCATATCATCCATAAGGTATAACTCATCACTATATCGTGCTAGTGGTGTATTCATATCACCATATCGGGTTACCCATCATCTAGGGTTTCTCATCATCTCGGGTTTAGAGGTGCTTCAACCCTGAGATTGGGTTGTACCTTGATGATGACATCATCATCAACCTCTAGACTCTTACTCTTACCCATCTAGTTCATGGAAAACAGTCCTAAACAAATTTTATAACTCATAGGATCATCAATTATTCAATAGCCTTCAAAAATTAAAAGTAGATCAACAAGTTTAACAAAATTGAAGGTGAATAATAACATAATTGGGTTCAAGTTATATAACACACCTCAAGAGCAACTTCAAAGCTCGAAGCTCCAAATATTCACATTCCCAAGGTTGAATATGATATTATCAAAGGTCCAAGACTTGATCTCCTTAGCACTATGTACGATACCTCACCACTTGTGGCCGATATCCCTCACTTGTGGCCTATATCCCTTCACTTAGCTGATATCCCTTTGCTATGGCCAATATCAAGGCTCTATGAATGATAACCCTTCACCTATGCACGATACTAAGACTCTATGCACGATATCTAAGAGCAAGAGGGTGGTATGATATGAAAATTTTCACTAAAAGGGTGAAAGAAGTGGTATATATAGTTGAAGTTCATGAAAAGGAGTGAATATGAGGTGTCATCACTTTAAGCTACTAGGTGCCACATGTCCATGCATGGTTGATACGTGTACATACATGATATCTTATTTATCTTGACATGAAAAACACTTGGGGATAATCTAGAGATAATATCCCGGCCATTACTTATCTCTTTGGATAAGATATATCAACTTAATCACCACTTTATTCATAACCCGATACAACTTTTCCAAGGAAGTTGTAAATCGATAAATTTCACCTCCTTGAGGTGCTTAGGCCGCCATGGACTTTTCCAAGATTCCACAAACCAATATGGGATCCCCTCTATGGCTCCTTGGTCGATAGGCTCTCCCATATCAAGTCTACAACTCGATATAACTCATATAAGGGCTTCACATTCAACCCTTTCTTGGTCTTTTCATCACCAAAAGTACCATCACTAGAATATGATTCAAACATGGTGTATTATTATTTATATCTCCTCTAAATTATACATAGATGGAGTAGAGACACTCTAGAGGTGGTAATTTTCATATCAACCTTATATTATGGGTACATTACAATTTGAACCAAAATTGGTACACAAGGCACTAACATTATTCAAACAAGTTCAAACTTGGAATTTAGGCTTTCTATAAGCCACCACATAGCATCATTATCTCTCTTATGATGCTAAAACACTTATGGCACGTTCAAAATGTGACATATTGTAGTATAAACCCTCATCTTGGGTAAATTGCATATTGGTCCAAAACAAGAGAACATTGCTCAAACATCATTCAAACATGACCAAACTTGGAACATAAGTTTTGCACCTAATAACAAAACACTTTAGAGAATTATATTAAAGTTCTAAGCAACTTATTTAGGCTAAAAAAATAGGGTTAGCCCTAAACCCAGGTCAGGGATGTTACACGTTATAAACCCCTAACAAGGATTTTGTCCCCAAAATCCCAAATGAAGGGAGACAATTGTTATTCATGCATCATATCATCGAGACTCCATATAACATATTGAGGTCATGGAGGTGCCATAGAACTTTGACCAGCACAAAGTCCTTCCATTTAGGGTCATCATAGGATCTGTCATACAGGACACATACTCAACTGTCCTTTTTATTAATGACTACAGTGTCAATTCTGTGTTAGGTAACACTTTCTAAGTCAGAGAAGTACTATTCATACTTTGAATAATTTGGGTGTCAAACCTCATTGATTTGTCACCTTCTCAACTTACATCTTTTAGGTAATAAGATTCTTGACCTTGGGAGTCTTCCATACCACTCACTTAGTTTAACTTTTCTCCTCCAAGGAAAGACGAGAGTTACATTTTGTCACCCATTTGGGTCTACAAGTCTTATTATACTTCTGTTGTACCATTCTAATCTGTTGACACAACACTAGCTTACTTATGACTTGTTCCAACCATCTTGTTAGCTATTCATTGTTTTATCATAAGGAGAGGCTACTTATCAAATATGAACTATCTCAGAGGTATCTCTAGATGTTATATGTATAAGCTACCTCAACACATCTAGGTAGGGATATTCTAAGGAAGTATAATTAGTTTGATAAGCTTTTTCCAAAAACAATTCTATAATTGTTCCTTCAATTGAGACATCCTTATCGATGTTTTGTTTATGCAGAGCATAACCCTAACATATGATATTCATACTATAGTTATCTCAAAGTTGGCCCTTCTAGGTAACCAAACATTAATCATCTTATCAGGAGTCATGTTCACATTTTTTCATACCATCGAAAGTTTTTAGATATTAGGATTCCTTACCTTGGTATCCATTACATGTGCCAAAACACATCACATCCTCATCATTTCCGTCTCTCTATTGTTATTACCAAAGCCAAATGTATAGTAGGACCTTTCTTTCATCTTGGGACATACTTATCACATAAAATCTTTGCCTTGGAACCAAAATCCAGGACTAGCTGATACTTTTCAAAGTACCCTTCTATAGATTACTTCTAATCCATGCACATCAAGTGTCATAAGACTTACTTATTTGTCATGTCCCTATAAGGAAAGAACACAAGGAAGCATATTCCTTTATATTGCCCCATCGTTATCTAGGGTTGTTTATCAAAGAAAAGAGATTATCACCTCCTTTGATTATTGCATGAACTTTCAACTATTCATGTGTCATTCAATCTTGTTTCATCTTAGTTTCCTTGTCATCATCATAGGAATTATAAAGATGATTACATGTCATCATTCCTTTCTTTGTTATTGTCTAGTATGTTCATCAACATTTTCTGATTTATAGAAATATCTTTATTCTTCACAAATTCTTTATTGAACAGGGATCATCTTGTTCCCCTTCTCTTATCATGAGGATTGTACTTTTTACTTCCTCATACTCACAGACTGGTTTAAGATAAACTTAGTTTCTATTTCATTACAGTTAAGATGTGATAGAAGTATCCATGCCATATTTTTAGTTTCATTATGCTCTTTAGATTGTCTCAAAATGACTACTTGATCAGAGTAATCAGAAAGATAACAATCAAAGAGTCCCATACTTACCTTGCCTTCAATAGTTGAATACCTGGACAGGGTATACAAGTATTGATATTAGGTAGTATGCACCTTGTTTTGTATCATATACTTTACTTTTCATATCATCTGAATCATAGGACTTAGTTTCCCTGGATTTCTCTAGACACCGCTTTTACACATCATCCTCTTTTATACAAATAAAAGTAATTATAAAACATTTTAGAGATTACTAGACATAATGTAAGTTCTCATCCTTTTTATCTCTTCCTTATGTCCCTATAGGACTAATCAAAAGAAGCTCAACAACAACAACTTTTCTTATAACTAATAGATAAAATCAAGAGAAGACATATCAGAATGAAACAATTTCATCTTACCTGTCTTGGTTCATGGTTCGATTACTGCCTCCGGCTAATTCATTGCATAGAATCTTGTCGTTGCCTATTTCCAACACTGTGCTTTATCGTTTGGTGTAGATGGACCTTCTTGGGATGCATGTCCACGTCCTCGTGTGCCACTGCTAAATTGTTTCCTTTGAGAGACTTGTTGCCTCTTCCTCGGTGGTTGGGTCATTCCCTCCTTTCTTTTCGGACAAAAGGATCTAATATGCCCAACTTGTCCACATCTATGGCATGTATTATACACACTCCCTGGTCGTGTCAGCCTTATTATCGATGTAAAATCTAAATTAAGAGTTCTATTTGGTGGAACATTAGGTCCTTTGCCCTTTCTTGGTAGTCATTGCCCTGGTGCACTAGGTGTTTGTTGCATTGGTGGTATCAAAAACTTTCCCTTTTTAGAGCTACTAGGCATTCATTCCCGAGTTTGGATAGATCTTTTCGTAATTTATACCTCATTATCCTTTACTAGACAGTCCCTTATAAAATGTCATGCTTGCCCACACCTATAGCAAACTCTGATTCTGTGTCGTATCTTAATCTTTTCAACATTTTCTACTACTCCAACATAACTATGTTGATCATAAATCCTACTAGAACCCAAAATTTCATCATTGGGGACTCGTAATCTAGGTTGCATTTCTAGTATCTGATCCTCTGTACGCGCCAATGCTGTCATAACCAGTCCAGTGAGAGCATTAAAAGCAAGGTTCTCTATCATGGGTGGATCAACCTGGGGATTCTCAGGCAGTCATTCTTCTCTCGTTTGATCCCTTGCACCTTCTCCTGGTGTAACAACATTGCTCTCAGTAATGTGTTCCTCATGTTTTCCAGACATCTTTAAGATTTACTCTATCTTCTACATAAGCAGAAGTCACTATAAGATATACTGGAGGATACTAGAACAGACTCAACACCTTACTCCTATCTCTCTATAGACTCAGCGAACCTTAGGCTCTGATACCAAAACTTTGTGACGACCCGACATCGAATCAAGCCAAATCGCCACCAGTAATAATTGTGGAATAACCATAAGTAGTGGATTGACAAAATCACAAAAGAATTAAAACCATTTTGCAAAGAGATCCATTTCCAGGAATCTCTTAAAGAAGAACCAAAACTTTATATACATTGTGGTTCACATTGTACATACATTGTACCATCTCATCTCGAGGATATCATATAACAGTTGCTTTGTCCAAACATATACATAAGCAACATAAAACCTCGAGGCATACAAGAAAAAATCTCATATCATTCATAAAACCCTTACGTACTGACTCCAAGGACGTGAGAGTACAAAAATGACACATATGACTTCTATCTACAAGACATGACATACATTACACCCAACCCGAGTTGTTACTGCTGCCCCTGTTGTTGTTGTTCTCCCTCTACAGTAAGGTCTCTATCGTCTCGTCCATGTCCACCTACAAATTGTGGATCCCACAGGATGAGACAATTGTCCCTGCGAGAGATATAACTCTTCGCCAACAATGTTATTAACACAGGTAAATAGTATAAACTGAGCAGAGGATCTTTAATATTAATAATCAAGATTAATCACTGTTTATAAGCAACACAGAGCAATATCATCTATTAAAGCAATGCATCTATCTATGATAGAGCAATAAATCATCTATTCACTTTATAAGGAATACGAAGAACATGTATAACATCTATCCATTTAAGATGTGTAAAAGAAGTGAACATCAACCTGTGTTTTCCGTATTCGATCCTTAAGCAAATATGTACACAGATGATTACATATTTACAATCACACTTATGCCCTGAGGATATGAAGTATACCGTTCATACTCCAACCGAATACCGCCTAGTCAAAATCGGTACCATACAAGGTCAATGGAAGAGCCAACTTATAAGACCTCACCCATCTCTATCAGTATAAGATAATTGGTAGGACAACTTGTGTCAACTGCAATTAGCTTACCAGCGTATACTGGTATCTTTGCTTTAGAGTTACAACCGCAACATGTACTCTCTTCGGGAGAAGACCACTAAGCTTTCCCGGATAATAAGGATAAGGAAGATTATACATTAATTCCTCACCTGGTTGGGAGATGTATACATCAATCATGATACACATAGAATGAAGAAGAATTTGCACATCAATTCCTCATTTGGTCGGGAGATTCACATCATACCGATATAAAATAAATAAGGAAGGTGCTACATCGATTCTTCATGAGGATGTATGGATATACTTCATCCTTCACCCCCGCATATTTAAAAATATGCTCTCTGAGTTAAACTCATTTCACCATTCAGAACTTTGGATAAAATATATCAACTCTTTGGATAAAATATATCAACTCAATCACCACTTTATTCATAACTCGATACAACTTTTCCAAGGAAGTTGTAAATCGATACACTTCACCTCCTTGAGGTTCTTAGGCCGTCATGGACTTTTCCAAGAGTCCAAAAACTGATATGGGATCCCCTCTATGGCTCCTTGGATGATAGGCACTCCCATATCAAGTCTACAACTCGATACAACTCATATAAGGGCTTCACATTCAACCCTTTCTTGGTCTTTTCATCACCAAGAGTACCATCACTAAAATATAATTCAATCATAGTGTCTCAATCTTTATCTCTCCTCTAAATGATACATATAGGGATTAGGGACACTCTAGAGGTGGTAATTTGCATATCAACCTTATATTATGGGTAAATTACAATTTGAACCAAAATTGGTACACAAGGCACTAACATTATTCAAACAAGTTCAAACTTGGAATTTAGGCTTTCCATAAGCCACCACATAGCATCATTCTCTCTCTTGTGATGCTAAAATACTTAAGGCACGTTCAACATGTGAAATGTTGCAATATAACCCCTCATCTTGGGTAAAGTGCATATTGGTCCAAAATAAGAGAACATTGCTCAAACATCATTCAAACATGACCAAACTTGGAACATAAGTTTGTCATCTGATAAAAAAACACTTTAGAAAATTATATTAAAGTTATAAGTAACTTATTTAGGCTAAAAAATAGGGTTAGCCCTAAACCCAGGTCAGGGATGTTACACCTGCACTGTCTAGTGTGATCCACTCTTCTTGATGTAAGCCATAATAGCAGATTTTTGCCTGATGTTCTAATTCAATCCCATGATGTGGGACTTTCCGCAGCATATGTTGAAATCACTCCCAAGCCTCTGAGTATGACTCTTCAGCTTGTTGTTTAAAATTGTAGATTTTTCTGACCAACTCATTGGTCTTCTGTGGTGGAAAACAACGCTCGAAGAAAGTGTCGATCATCTCATCCCACATCCCGATAGATTATGGCTTCAAGTTGTAGAACCAGGACTTCGCCTTGTCTGCCAGAGATGAAGAGAACAATTTCAAGTATATCACTATCATCGGGACCCTATCAATCTTGAGCATATCACATCTTTCCACAAAGCTATTTATGTGGGCCATCGAGTCTTCGAGAGTGTGTCTATGAAATGCCTGTGACTTGACCAGGGCTACCGGCCCTGGGTCAATTTTGAAACTGTCGACATCAACTGCCTACTTTTTTATAGGACCCAGTTGTGTCGTCGAAGATGACACCTTGATCTTCTCCTAGATCATCTTCTCCTCAGCTATTTCTGGTTGTTCAGGTGGTAATGATGTATCAAATGGAGGAGATTCTAGAATGGCTAACGTATTGGGGATAAGTCCCCCTGTTGAGTTGTTGTACTCGTGTGCTTTGTCCTTTAATGTTGTAGCTACTGCAGAACTACTTGGAGTTGATTCCCCATAGTCCGTACTATGCGTTTGCACCATGCACTAATACTTGAAAAAGGTAAAAATGGGCATAAGCACCAAAGATAGTAAAGATTAAAATTGATATCTAATATTCAGCTCAAATAAAGATTAAAAAAACTAAAAATAAATAAATAAAATAAAAGGTGGCCTAGAGTGGACGACCACATCACTTGTGGTGCTAGACTATTTTTATTTCCCCGACAACAGCGCCAAAAACTTGACATGACTTTATTGTGCGTGTTCAACACGAGTGTATATGTCTTGTAATATAGGTCAAAAGAGGCATTAGTTTTCAAACTCAGGGAAACGGTGTCCAGAGACTAGTACTAATTGTGATCTAATCAACTAGGTCGAAGGAAATTGATTGAATTGGGGTGTTCAAACTGAATGAGAAATTAAAATAGAAAATTAAAGTTGATTTAATCAAATGGTGATGGATTCCTTAGAACATAGTTTCACCGTGGGTAGCACTGTATATATCCTCCTATTCCTAATATAAATTCTCTCCTAAATATGAATAAAGAGCCTGTAGCTAGAAATTACCTGCTTTTGCAGCGTAATTTCCCTACCTAAACTAAAGCCAATCCCATTCTTATGGCAATTGAATCATTATCTAGGTGCAGTTGGTTTTACTCTCGGTAATCTCCTCCCGTTTATGCCCCACCTTTCACAAGGGACGCCGATAAATGGGTGAACATATGTGTTTCTAACCCTTAATCCCCTTTTCAGCAGCTATTAAGGATCTGAGACTCTATTTATGGTGATCAAGCACAAATAGATAAAGTAATTTTCATAGATTCATATTCAGATATTAAGAGAAGAATCTATATTAAAACATAAAATGCATATACAATGCATACCCGGGCTACTCCCGAGTCCTAAGGAATAAGGGGTTTAGCTCTGCATGGATTTTGTAGTAAAAACATGATAGAGAAGAAGAAAAACATGGGAAACATCGAATGAACAATGTTAACCCCTGGAGAAAAGCTACTATGGATGATCCCCTTCCAAGCACTATCGTTCTGTTGTCTCTTGGCTGCACAACGATCCACGAGAAGTGTCAGAATTGATCCTGGATGTGGCCTTCGGGCCCGTTCTCTCCTCCTCCATCTCTCTGGTCTCGAGCACTCGACTACAATGTGATAATTTGGTATGTCCGTCCTTTCATGTAGTTATAGCATGGCTTTTTCTATGAAATAACATAGCCGTAGGATTAGATCGCTGTTGTAGATCTTGTCTGTGCAGACAATCTTGGTACTATCGAGATAACACTCAGTAGTACCGAGTCATTACGGTTTTGGAAATGCTCCCAGTCTTAGTAATATCGAGTTGAGTCAATAATACCGAATCGAAATTTGGTGCTCGACTCCTCGCGCCTCTGATGTCAACTCGGTACTACCGACTTTGGTGCCAATGTACCGAGTTTTTCACAATTCTTTGGGAGAGATACTAATGGTGAGTTGGTACTACTGAGTTGGTCGGTAGTACTGAGTCTGTGTGTTGCTTTGGCTATCTTACTGATGATAACTCGGTAGTACCGAGTGTTCACTTGGTAGTACCGAGTCTGTGCGACTTCTATGAACTTGAAACACAACCAAAAGTGCCTTAGCTTCTCATATTGATAAAAAAATATTAAAGTTTGATAAAAAAAATACATAATTTGATGCATTTCAATAAAACAGGCTACTCATAGTAATTTGTGCATAAAAACTCAAGAAAATACAAATGTGTGCACAGAATTAAGGGAAAACAAGCCTGTAAAAATGACTAAATATTAGTGCATCAATAGATTGTTGCCATGTTCTTGCTTTGTTCTTGTTAGTTTAGGTCTTTACTTGCCCTTTTGCTCTATTTTCTAGTCTAGTATAGTTTAATCCTTTCCTTACCTACGTTAGTGTAGATTGCTCTTTTCTTGCCTTGCCTTGTCTTTTCCTGCTCAGTAGAATTAAGTGTCTAGGGTTAACTTAGGTTTTATTCTTGTTTGCTTTCCTTTAATTTCTTTCTTGTTCATCCTTAGTTTAACAATAAAAACAACCTTCAAACCCTTAACCCTAGACTATACAGTAGGAACCTAGCACTAAAAACTAACCTAGCTCTAGTGCCCCCTTTTCTCCCTGTGGATTGACCCTATACTTGACACCCTCCTATACTATGACACGACCCTGCGCGCTTGTAGGTGTAATATTTTGGTTTTTTTGTGTGTATTGAGTTTAGGTCCATTATAAATTGTGAAAGTTTAATCCATCATGTGCTTCTGTCCGTAGGGTTGCATCTATTCAAACTCCAATTGAGTAGTGTGTAACACCATTGGCAGGAGCACACCAAGGGGCCTGGAAGGTGGTTGTCTGTTGCCCCTGTGCCACCACAAACCAAACACAAACCATAGTTGTAGCTGTAGTGGACTAGGGTGCAAACTCCCAAGTAGCTCACTGGTGAAGGTCACCATGGTCGGAATAGGAAGGGGGTAGAGAGCATGATAGAGAATGAAACATGAAGAAAAAGGTTGAAAAAAAGAGAGAAAGAATATATACGAAGAAACTGAGTGTTAATTGGGGGTTAGAAGGCCCAAATTGTCCAAGGCAAAGGGGGTTTCCATGTTTTTGTACTCTATCTGACACAAGGAAAAATATGACTAGTGATGGATGGGGTTTTGATTCAAGGTTGATCAATCTGAGGATCGTGATCTCTCATTAGTAGAACCAGGCCTCATGCTTGTCCACAATAGGGTGATCAAATATCTAAAAATAAGAAGGAGAGAATCATTTGTGCATGCGAGCGCCCACAATTGGTGCCAAAATGTTTGGACTGAATGTAAAGAAACAGAATAAAAATTGTAAATTAGGTCCCTAAAAAAAAGGATTTTCAAACATGCATCTCTCTCATCCTAGCTCACTATTGAACAAAATTTGATGCATAGTAGACATGAGAGATATCTCTACAACATGAGCACAAGAAAATGGTATAGATGTACACATGGATATGATCAAAACATCAAAGGAAAGATGATAATGTGTGACGTGAAGGTAAACTTGATTTTTGTCAATTTAAGTATTGTCGTAGTGATACATGTATACTAGAAGAACCAATTGTGCATAAAACACATTCAGACATGAAATTGAAGGTGAGCATAATAGAAGAGTCTAATTGGAAGTTACATAGAAGGGGTGAAGTTGTGGGTTACCACATCCTCCCCACCTTAAAAGGAATTATGTCCTAATAATTAACACAATTCTTCAATCAAGATTGGGACTTCCCATTCCATATCAAAATCATCATGGCATTCTAGTAAAGTATCATTATCACTTCCAATATCAAACTTATTCCAAAATCAAGAAACCAATCATCAAGATCATTGTATAGTCACATTGATCATCAAGTTGGAAAGATCATTATACGAGTCATAAACTTGGAGATATTATCCTATTGATCACAAATTTGGAGAGAACACATTTTAGGTCAAACAATAGACCTCTTTGAGTCAAGAGTAAAGTCTGAATTTCATTTCTAACATTCAGGGTTCTATCTTCTACATTGGACTAGGTGGGGTTATACATCCATGATCAAGATTTCATATTTCAAAATTGGAGACAAACATCATCTTTCAACATTGTGATCTCATGCTCAAAATCAATGGATGGTTCCACCCTAGTCCGCAAGAGAGGACACCCTTAAGTCATAAATTGAGGGGAATCAACATAATCATCATTCTTTTTTGGATTTGGCAACATGAAATTCATCATTTAAATATCAAGGGTTATCTCAAGTTTGAAATAGGGTGATCACAATAGTTGAAACATTATTAGTATCATTAATCATGAGTCAAGATTTCATTATTCACTATCGAGAGTCAAGTTTGGACATAAAATTCATAGGTCCAAAAATTTCAAAGTTAAGGTTTAGGTTCCTATTTTGACATTAGGGGTGATCATTTATCAATATACATCAATTGACCAACAATCAAGTAACAACTAAGAAACAATCAAGCTAGATTTCATGATATCAACATCAATTTCTTTATCATGGTATTTGAGGTTGATGAATGATTTAAGCCCAAGTATTTCTAGGAACTTAACCACAATCTATAGTCAACATCATTTTTCAAGATCATCATTAAATTAAGATTCAAGACCAAATATCAAGCTCATCATTGTCTAACCTATTAGAAACTTAGGTCAAGAAATAAAATTCATGTGAAAGGGGTTACTTTCCCAAACTCAAAATAATCAATATATTGAAAATTTAGAAGTCATAAGTCAACTACCACCCTAATCTAGCAAAATCGTCTACATTACTCTTGAGCCATCAAGAATATCCAAATATGGAGAGTGTAAATTATCAAATTGTACTTAATAAGGTCATGATATTAAAGATCAATATCATAATAGGGTAACCATATTTCTAGACTTTGCAAGTTCAAGGCATAACTGTATTCCCTTCCTTTCATGATTAAGGTTAGGGTAAATTTTGTAAATTCAGAAGTCAAATTGGAAATCCAAGAGTTATAGCATATTAAGGCAAGATTGGTATTTGTGTGCATTGTTTTATTCAAAATATAGATTACCAAGGGGCATAGAACTCAATAGGGGGATGGATCTTGTATTGGGGTCTTTCTTCATGATTTTGAAAATTCAAGATCAAAGTCATTCCAAGGCATAATCATGGTACATATCGAATAAAGGAAACATTTTTCTTAGTCGTGTTCAAGGTTTGGTCAAAAATAGGGCAACATGGACTTAATCAAATAGGGACCTCATCAACCATGAGATATAATGAAAAAATCCTTCCTATCTCATCATATCATAATTATTATCATTTTACCTCAATCATGGAAAGCATATAGAATAGATTTGGTAA
This sequence comes from Alisma plantago-aquatica, assembly GCA_963693085.1. Classification (NCBI taxonomy): domain Eukaryota; kingdom Viridiplantae; phylum Streptophyta; class Magnoliopsida; order Alismatales; family Alismataceae; genus Alisma; species Alisma plantago-aquatica. The sequence goes on along the minus strand of OY856412.1, from coordinate 1,097,150,781 downwards.
ATATGAGTTTCATGATCTGAGAGGTCATATAAGAGTTCCTAGATTTAAAAGTACTTGCTTTTAATCATAATCAAGTTTAAAATTAAGGTCAGATTATGGCATCATTATTATCTTACTCAAATTTTATCAATCCATTCAAATTTTAGTCTTCGCCATACATAAGCTACCCAAAATGGAGAGATCATGTGATCAATTTTCATGATAGAGTTTAAAGAAGAGATTAACTAATCCTCATCTAGTGGGTGGATTAAGGTAGTCCTTAAAGAAGAGATGAGATGCTAGAAGACTCTATAAGGTATGTGTAAATGGGTTATTAAACATGCATAGAGGATCTATGATTTCTCTGATACCATTTGTCACAAAACTATTTATTACACTAAGTTCACACTCCTAATGGCAACACAACTAGGAAAGTAGACTCAGGCGTTCATCCCTAGAATGGATCACATAACATATGCATGAAAAAAGCCACAAATAAGAACAAGATAAGAGACAACATGTAATAATAGGAAACAAAACTAGTACCTAAATAAGATATTAAACCCATATATCAACCTATGTGAATTCCATTTGCATGTTATAGATACAATTGGAGCAAGAGAAGTAGATTATCATATAAGAGTACAAGCAACGATCATGATACGAGAGCCATAGTGTACCTACTACCTAAAATCATAAAATGGGTACACATCAACACAATTTTGTTGAGTACGCTGTAAAATACATAAATTCACAGGTTTAAGAGAACATATATACTTGGAAAAAACTTGATGTAATAGAAACACATAATTTAACGACATTAAAGACTATCTTGTTAACATGAAAGAGTATTTTAGGTGAATTTCATTTATACTTCACAATGTTCCATTGCCATTGACCAGCTTTCTATAGGAAGGGTTCGTGAGGAGCATACGACCCTCAAAGCCCAAACATCACCCTATTTCTACGTGAAGCCCTCAAGACTGACGTTAATTATCTAACATTGTTTCAATATGCCTTGTGACCTTACAACCCCCCCCCCCCCCAGAATACAAGCAGGTACAAATGATTTGTATAATGGAAAACTTGAATCATGTTCAAGGTTTGTTCATCATAATTCAAGAAAAACGAGCGTACTAATCACTGGGAACAAGTAGCTCAAACAAGTATATAAAGACAAGTAGTTTAAGCATACATACATGAAAGCATGTTCAATGGCACTAGTCTGATCGATAAAAGGATGAATCATACCTTCATTAGAGCACAAGATTAGATATTCCTTATTAAGCAAGCTTGACTAGATCTTGGCAATTAAGTCAACATAGAGATCTTGACATTACTAATGAGTGTAATTGGATTAATATTAACAAGATTAGGTTCATTAATCACATTATGGTGGTTTAGTGTGTCACTTAAGTCTAGTGTTCGCTAATATTGTTTTGGAGGTGAAGAATATATTTTTAATCTAGCATTATTGGATCTAAATCTTGTGTATGTTGATGCATGTTGGCAATCTAGGTTAATGTTTGAGGATCAAGGCCTAGAATCACCAATCTATAAATATGTGATCACATCAACTGTAGGGATAACTTATAATGTTTTTTAGGGAAAAAATATTGTCGGATCTAGCATCTTTGGACCCAAATCTTTTGCAATTTGAGGAACTAACTTGCTCTTGGAGGATCAAAACTTAGAATCACTATCCAAACCTTATTTAGCACAAATCCATGTAAGTTCATACATGTCTCCTCATATTCTCTTATTGTTTAATCTCTCTCCTAGCTCTTTTCCAAAGTTATTGGTCATCTATGGTGAAATTTTTGTCTCCTAAATCCACTTATTATCACCTTCTTTGGCCAAGTTGGAGATAGAGCTTGTCTAAGTAGATATTTTTGTCTTGTTGGTGAATCTTGACGATAGGGTTTCAAGATTGCTAGATAGATATGATTCACTTCACCCAAGGTGAGTAATGTAGCTTCAATTTAGTATTTTACATGATGCAATTATTGCATGCAACCATTGAATCCCACAAAATACATGTCAAATGAGTTATGAATAATATTTTAATGGGGAGTATTTGGATATATATTAGGGAACATTGGTATTATCAACCTCCTTTTTTTAATTATATTGAAAATAAAATTTTATGATTTTTGTATTACTATGTGATTAATGGGGAGTATTTGGCTATATATTAGGGAACATTGGTATTATCAACCTCCTTTTTTTAATAATATTGAAAATAAAAGTTTATGATTTTTGCATTACCATGTGATTAGATTTACCTCTTTTATATGTATCTTTCCTTAAATAGGCACGTTCATGTATTTTCACTACTTTCGGTGTATTATATTATACAACAGGTTCCATCAAAAAAGAAATATTATACAATGGATTTTTTGGATAAAAATTCACATAGTGGTTTGCTAAATGACATAATAAGATATTCTAAAAGAAAAATGTGAAAGTTGAGACTTTGTGATGACATGCCCTTTTATGGCAGAAATGGTGAGAATTATGGTCGTATATGTGGATGTTGAGATAGAATTAGGTTTTTGATGCTTCTAATGCATTTCTTATGCACACCTTAGTATCACAATCTAAAAAAATATATTTGATAATGAAGGATGAGTAAATTTCTTAAATCCCCATTGAAACCCTAACTCAATTAGTATCATGTGATACTATAACTATCCCAATGTTTTTAAGATGGGATTTTTTATAACCAAAAATGGTACTCCTTTTATTAATATGAATGTGGGTCCAACACTACGCCATGAGAACAATACAACTCGTATACAAGTTTTGAATATAATGGGAGAGTGATAGAATCACTATCTATATATATACAAGAGATTACATTGACATAAGAAAATAAACATGTAACATTAGAAGAAAAGCCTGAAGCAAAGGGAACTACATGAGACACTTCACCAAGAAGACATGCAATTTTCCTCTCATCTTAAATGTAATGCATCTTTTGCAAGTCTAGGATACAAGGATAAACCAAACTCATGAACATCAACTTTAACAACATGGACAGAAGGTCAATAGAGCAGTAATATATCATGTTTCATAGTACACCACATATTACCCTAAAAACCCAACCAATTATCAAAGATGATCTTATTTATGAATCACCAGATATAATAGAGAATGGTGATATCATATAGGTAGGATTTACTATCCTTAAACACAAGGGGACTTTCCAATTTTGAAGGAAATATGTCAATAAACCATCCTTAAACAACTTCTCTTAGATGGATTTGGTAATTAGGTAGTGGAATAAAACATGATTGTAGAAACTAGAGAACATTTAGAAAACATGTAGTTCAAACATGTTGAAAACATGTTCTCTTCAAGTTCTCCAAAATTAAAATTCTTCCAATGTCAATCTTCCATATAAAAAATTTGTCAGTTTCCAAGTTCATATGATATAAGGTATCCATAATCATTAATTTATAAACATATGTGGGATTTTAAGAATTGATATGAGATATGGTCCCCTAGGCACCCTCGTATCATGTGTTCATGTGAGTTTGGTTGAGGCTATATCTACTATTGTGAATGGCAATCTTTAAAATGCAAATAAGAACTATGTGATATGATGATATACATACATTAATTCCTATGACATATGATATGTGTTGTGACTAAAGTACCCAAGACATGCCTAATGTTTATATATAGTTCATAGGTTCATGAGCTACTACTTGTTATTTTAAAACTAATTGAGGCATGGAAGGTATTAAGGAGTATGGATAATTGTAACATCCTTTGTGGTGGGCTAAGGGACTTAACAATCACTACCCACTAGTTTTAGTGCTACATTGAAACTAGACATGGCCTCATAATAAATATATTATCAAGTTGTGTAGGTTTAAATGTATAATATCAAAACAATTTTGTCGTTTGTAGTATCTTAATACCTAATATATCACTATGTTGTATACAAGAAGAGAATGATATTTAATAATAAAAGGTTATGATATTGGTATAAAGTATGTGAGAATTTTTGTAGGTACTTGTAGATAAATGAATATTATGGGACTTTATGTAATTCGAATATTTTCCTACTTTTCTTGCCTTCTTAGTATATGATGCTAAATAGGATCATTATGTTGGGAAATATGGGCATCGAATGGGCAGCAAAAACAAAAAAAAAACTACCCATATTCCCCATAACAACAAGATTGCATCAACAACTATGTAATGGGAAGGATGGTTTAATGAGTTCATACTTGGTCTAGGAGGAAGTCCACCCACTATTCCTTGTTGCAGTAGTGCAACTCTCCTGGTTGCACTGGGATGTCTTCCATAGCAGCTCCTGGTCACTACCATAGATGGTAGGTTGGCATTTCCTCCTAGAGGCAGAGAATAACCTCCTCGCCTCTATGGAAGTCCACACGGATCACCTAGAACTCATGTCGTTCTAGTAGAACAGACATGAAGGAGTTATCCCTCCCGTTTGTTTACTAGTCACCGACTTGCTCTCCCACAATTATTCTCCCTTGCTATCCCTCCCTTTACCAATTAGGACTTGCTTAGGCTCTCTATTGGTTACCACAACCAGAGAGGACAACAATTGTTAGAGGCAATTGAGTTGTGTCTCTGAGAAGCCCCCAGTTCCCCTCTATTTATAGGAGGGTCAGGGTCAGGGTTCCTATTTTGTGTGGGAGTGGAAGGGACTAAAATCTTATGAATTTTCACAATATGTCATAGGAAAAATGGTCGGTTCACAAGTCAATTGATGGGTTGGCATGTGATTCGATCAGTTCACCTAGTGAACCGGTTGTTTCATCAAGTTTCCCAAGGAGTTGCTAGGTCTTCTACTACCTAAATAGATTGATTTTGAGATCAATATGGTACCTAGAACTTTACCTACATCTCAAGAACCATAAAGAATGGCACCAGAAAAAATGTGGGAGTTGAAATGCATATTTGGGAGCTATTTGACAAGGGGTCTATCATCTGCATATGTCACCTTGGGGTGATCCAATTATATTTGTAAAGAAGGATGGATTAGTGAGGTTGTGCATAGACTATATGTAGTTTAACATTTTGACAATGAACAATAAGTACCCATTGTCAATGATAGATTATCAATTTTACCAGTTGAAGGGATTGATAACATCCAATTTTAAAGATATACCATGCCTAATTTTCCCTTAATTTCCTTACATCATACAATTTTACTTTAACATTTTACATTTTGTTCATATTTACCATTTATGTCTTGATTCTTGATGAACTAATTATTTCCATATAGGAAATTCAACCATGGATGGTTTTTACCTTAGATAGGACTCACGTCAACTTCCACAATGGATGGATACCGTCCATTCACCTTTGATACTCCAGATGATCCATCGAATTAAGAATCCACCAATCTTACCCATTGGTTCTCAAGATCGATGGCCTCCATAGAGTACCTGACTACATGACCATTAGTAGGCGATAGATAGAGTGTCCATCAGTTCCCTCTACTGAAAGACAGAGACAAGTAGACTTTTGGTGATTGGACTGTGAGTTGCCTATTGAAGACTCACTTCTTCTGAAGACCTGCCTAGATGGCCTTCTGATGGCCACAATCAGAAGACGTCAACTGAAGGTGTCCACCTGCCCTACCTCCCAGAGGATCAACAAAATCACCTACTGGGGGCATACCGGCCAATGACAACCGATGGCTAGCCAGAATAGATGACCCTATCGAAATCTCTCCTGCACCATCGCCAACCAATGTCGGTGTTATATGTTGGTATGTATGCCCATAGAGCAAGTCATGTGATGATTGTAATGGGATACTTTGTAAATGATTTGAATAATAATAAAGGCAATTTCTGATCTATATATTTTAACTGTTTCTGAGATGATAGTATAACATAATAGATGTCTAAAGAATTGTTTTACTCGATGATGTATGATTTTGGGTTAAGGACCTCAAAGATGAGATCATACGGATGTTAAGTGTATACATTCTTGTTTAGTCCCTAGTCATTTGTTATTGTGGAAATAACCATAGACATCAATAACACTAAAGACTAGATTGTGTGTTGGTTGATGATAGAATCTCATTAGTCATGATATAGTGATATAAAACCAAGCACATAGGTACTTGTTAGAGAACATGCGTACCGGACAGACCCACAGTGAGAGTGACACATGGAACCATGATTTGGTAGTCACAGTCAACTCTCATAGTGATGGTGGTGAGTGTGATTCTTTGACCTGAAATCACTACACTCAACACATGTTGTTGGGTACACTTTGACATCATCAAACGCAGTCCTGAAACATGGGTTGTTATAAAGATGATGATTGGGTGACTTTGACACATGGGGCTTTTGAGGGGTGAGTGATAGATATGGGATTTGTCCCTTCTAAGGGAGTTTGATGTCCATTGCCACTTGATGAGTAGGATTGTGAAAGGCATGCACATGCATGTGTGAATCAATATGTGATATTAATGTCACACACATCTCACCAAGTCTTCTCTGAGATCAAGGAAATGGATGAACGTTGAAAGGATGATTGTATCATGCCTTGAGTTCATTCGGGACATTAGTGACAAAGGAATTATACATTCACTGTAACACCATTCACAGATTGTAGGATTGAAAGTTGTTCTCCAACTTTCTATTTCACTTGGGTAGCACTGATGTGTGACTAGGTACCGCTCTTTTCTTGTGAAGTCATAAGTGTTATGGACTTTCACTGCCAATGTGAAATGGACATGTAGAGTCACACACAAAGGATTTAACTTGGAAGAGGAGTTTGTCCACAAATGATGTTTAGATTGATTACTAAAGGAGTTTAGTAGTTCAATTAAACACTCAATCAATTGATAACTCAATATCATAGTGTTCAAGGTGTTGGACCGATTGACTAGAGTATCAAATTGACTGAAACTACAATTGACTGATTTTGCACAGTCTGCACTCCCAACCGATCGGCTCATGTGATGAATCAATTGGCTCAGGACAGACTGAACTGACTGGTTCAAGGGTTGAAATGATTGGCTCAACTGGTCCAAATGAGCAAGTTGGGAAAGTCAGGTTGGTGAGAAATTTCTTTTCATTCCATTTGTCCAATTTGATTGGAACAAGGATTGGTATTTGGATCAATTCAAAACAAAAGAGGAAAAGTCAATCGAGAACTGACCAGGGCAGTGAACCAATGGTTTCAGAAGTGAACTGATCAGCTTAGGTTCCCCAACCGATCGATTCAGGTGTGAACCGATTGGCTCAGGTCCCCAACCGATCGGTTCATGCTTGAAACGATCAGTTCAGCTGGCACAATTGGTTGTTTTGTGGAAAATCTCAAACCCTTCTACTCCTACTTTAATCACGCGTTGTCCAGGGTAGAGAACCATGTCCCATGACCCTCCTATATATAGGGGTATTGGGGGCTTATCAATATACAAATCAGAACACCAGTTGCTCTGCAAAGTTGTCGTTCTCTTTAGTTGTGGTAACCAGGAGAGCCCGAGCAAGTATACCCGATAAGGGAGGCACAACAAGGGAAAGACAACTGCAGAAAAGTGACTGGTGGCAGGAGAGTGTGTCGGTGACTAGTACGCCAACAAGAGGGTGCGACTCCTTATGGTGTCTTGTGCGACAAGGAGATCGGAGTTCCAGGTGGTCCGTGTGGACTAATGCAGAGGCAGTAGACTTCTTCCGCTCGAAGGATAGCTGTCAATCCTGACAATCCCGGTGAGAGAAGGAGCTACACATACAGCATCCAAGAATAAAGGTGAAGACCGTGCAAGCCGTGAGGTAACGTCACCGAGCAAGCCTCGGGACAAGGTATGTCTCTACAAACCATCCTTCCTAATGTATAGATGTTGACACGATTCCTTTATTCTGGGTTTGGGAGAAGAAATTTGTTTGTTTCCGCTGCCTTCTCTGTCACCCCTATAACCCAACAGTGGTATCAAAGCCATGTCAACTGCTCTATACTTTAGGATTATCGATGTGATCAATTTTGGTTTGTCACCTTTTTTTTATTACATATGATGCATATAAAATCGGCTTTATGTATGTCCAATCCTAAATCCACAAATCCTAATATACATATATGATATGTAATATGAATGCACTCGATACACATCACCCTTAAATGAGTTTTATGGTGGATGTACAACATGGTTATGGCCAATAAACCCTATGTATGCTTGGTTGAATGTGGTTGCTTGCATCTCGGTCTGTGCACCGATTCCCTATCTTCTATTCCTGATGTAACTCGAGACAACTCAAGATTTCTTTCCTACCTTTGCTCCCCCCGAATGTAACTCGGGGTTTTCCCTTTTCAAATGTAAAATAGGATATATTTTTTATTTCTTGTTATGTCGAAGAATGGCAGACAACCTGACGACGACTAAGATGATCGGTTCAAGGCGTGAACCGATCGGTTGGCATTCTAGATGACCAGTTCGAGGAGCAAGATGAGTGGGTGGCAACCTGAGGAGATGCACGACGACTAGTGAACTGATCAACTAGAGGTGCCAGTCGATCGGCTGGTGGAAGCCAACCGACCGGCCTGATGGTGAGACGATCAATCATGGAGATGAGTTGATCAAACCCAGAAAGGCAAAGCACAAAGTTCATCTTGTATAGGTTGCATGTGATGTGAACCTAGATGACCGTGATTCCTCTTGGCTTGAGGAATCACATTAGGATGGCCATAATCATTGCTTTTATCATTTCGCATGTTTTCTGTGGGATATAGCATGTATATGATACTTACTATATTGTGGTGATTGGATATGTATATGTACCTATAAAAACCAAATCCCTCATCTAAATATTAAGTCTTTCATGCCTTCCATTAGAGACACACATGGAAAACCTGATCGACCAAGCATAGGTTATGCCAAAGCGTGGTGCGTTGTCTATCTCACGGAAGTCTGAAGGGTAAACATGTAGGTTCTGCCAAAGCAGGGTAGATGTTTACCATGTCAGCTTTTGGGATAAACTTAACTGGTGATTCTTAGAGCATCTAAGCCCAGAGGCACGAAATGTTCATGGCAAGGTGTTGCGCATGTTCATTAATCAAGAGTTGCATATGATGCAATTGGCATGATGGCCTACCTAAATAGTCAAGTTGTGGGCGATCAGCCAAAGTTGACTCATGACTTGATGAAATACGGATCTTGCCCACTAGAAGATTGTGCGCTGCAATTTTCTGAATTGATGGTGAGGGCTGTCAATTTGAATCAAAATAGTAGGAGCGGTAATTAATTAAAGGCCTAATTAACTATCATCAAATTTTATTCAAATCAAACCAAAAGGAGTTTTGACAAATGCAATTTTCTTTTGTAGAATGGAAAAAGAATCATCTTTTAAAATGGGAAAATTAATTGAGAATAAATTCCATAACTAGTTCGAGATTGTGAGAAGTGTTCTGCACAATCTAGATATACCAGTAGCCTTTGAATCTACTCCATGTACGCTTAATGCATTGTTTGAGAAGAAGGATAGTTCATTGATGAAGATCAATGGAACAAAGTCCAAGGACAAAGGTGAAGGAGAGAAGGGTTCTCTCGCCAAACCAATGTCAAAATCTTCTACATGGAAAGGATGGAAGGAACGATGGAAGAAGAAGCGAGAGATAGAGATCTCTACTTCTGGTGTATATGTGATAGAGATTAACTTTACTAATTCTTTGTCATGGGTACTTGATACCGGATGTGGATCTCACATTTATTCAAATGTGAAGGATCTTAAGAGAAGTAGGCCTTTGGGGAAAGGTGAGGTTGAACTATGTGTTGCTAATGGGGAAAGAGTTGCCACCAGTGATGTATGAACCTATGAGTTAACTCTACCTAGTGGGATAATATTAGAGTCGAAGAACTGCTATTATGTACCTACCATAAATAAGAATATCTTTTCCATCTCTTATTTGGACAAGGATGGTTTTGAATTTCTTATTAAGAATGGAAAGTGTTCCATTTCAAAAGATGGGATCTTTTATGGCAGTTCCCCAATGTCTTATGGTCTATACTTGATAGATCTAGAGACAAGTGTATACAATGTAAACACCAAAAGGCAAAAACTCAACAACTCAAATCAAACATATCTTTGGCATTGTCGTCTAGGGCACATAAATGCGAAGCACATTTCTAGACTCCATAAAGATGGTTATCTAGACTCTTTTGATTATGAATCAATAGAGACATGTGAATCTTGTTTGTTGGGCAAGATGACCAAGACTCCCTTTTTAGGTAAAGGTGAGAGAGCTAGTGATCTATTAGGGCTCATACATACTGATGTATGTGGGCCTTTTAGAACTAATGCTAGAGGTGGGTATCAGTACTTCATTACCTTCATTGATGACTTCAGTAGGTATGGCTATGTGTACCTGATGAAACATAAGTCAGAAACCCTTGAAAGGTTCAAGGATTTCATGAATGAAGTACAAAACCAACTTGGTAAAAGTATTAATGCACTTCGATCCGATCAAGGTGGAGAATACTTGATCCAGGACTTGGAGGACCTTCTGCGAGCCTATGGTATCGTATCACAATGGACTCCGCCTGGAACACCATAGCATAATGGTGTGTCTGAAAGAAGGAATCACACTTTACTGGATATGGTATGATCAATGATGATTTTTTGATCTTCCGATTTCCTTCTGGGGTCATGCTCTTGAAATTGCCACGTTTATACTTAACCGAGTACCATCTAAATCGGTTCAAAAGACACCATATGAGATATGGACTGAGAAGCATCCCAATATGTCTTTTATGAGGATTTGGGGTGTGAGGCATATGTCAAGAAAATGTTTCTTGACAAGCTAGGCCCTAGATCTGATAAATGTTATTTTGTTGGATATCCTAAGGAGACCAAGGGATGTTACTTATACCACCCAACTGACAACAAAGTGTTTGTTGCCAGGGATGCTGTGTTCCTAGAAAATGAATTTATTTCCAAAGGAAGCAGTGGGAGGAAAATAGAGCTTGAAGAGGTTCAAGCCCAACAAGAAAACATTAAACCAGTAGATGTACAAGAGGAACATAGAGGTTCACAAGGTGTTGTGGAATCTCAATCTCCTCATGTAACACAAGGACCTCATAGATCTAGTAGAACATGCCTTGAACCTAAAAGGTTTGGATACCTTGTGACTCAGGAAGGTGGTGAGTTGATCATAGATGATGATCCAACTAGCTATCTAAAGGCTATGGAGGGATCATATTCTAAGAAATGGCTTGAAGCCATGAAATCCGAGATGGAATCCATGTATTCCAACAAAGTATGGACTTTGGTGGAACCACCCAAAGGGGTAAAACCCATAGGGTGCAAGTGGGTCTTCAAGAAGAAGACCAACATGGATGAAAATGTGCAAACTTATAAAGGCAGATTGGTTGCAAAGGGTTTTTGACAAGTTCAAGGTGTTGACTATGATCAAACTTTTTCTCCAGTTGCCATGATTAAGTCCATCAGGATCATGCTTGCTATTGTGGCTTACTATGACTATGAGGTTTGGCAAATGGATGTTAAAACTGCATTCCTTAATGGGAATATAAATGAGGATGTGTACATGATACAACTTGAAGGTTTTGAAGATCCAACAAATGCCAATAAAGTCTGTAAGCTACAAAGGTCAATCTATGGATTGAAGCAAGTGTCTCAGAGTTGGAATCTTTGATTTGATGACGAAGTCAAAGTGTTTGGCTTTATTCAAAATGAAGATGAACCTTATGTGTACAAGAAGGTTAGTGGGAGCACGACCACATTCCTCATATTGTATGTGGATGACATACTATTGATGGGGAATGATGTCACAACCTTAGAGAAGGTAGAGACTTGGATTGGGAATACTTTCTCAATGAAGGACTTAGGAGAAGCATCCTACATTCTAGGTATTAAGATCTATAGAGATAGATCTAAAAGGCTTCTTGGACTAAGTCAAAGCACGTACATTGACAAAGTGTTGAAGCAGTTCAGCATGGAGAACTCAAAGAGAGGCAACATCCCCATGCTACAAGGAGTCACTATCTCTAGAGCTCAATGTCCCCAATCTTGTGAAGAGAGGGAGCATATGAATGGGATCCCATATGCATCAGCCATCAGATCCATCATGTATGCTATGTTGTGCACGCACCCAGATGACTTGTATGCCCTCAGCATGACGAGCAGGTACCAGTTAGATCCCGGGGATGCTCATTGGACAGTCGTAAAGAACATCCTCAAGTACTGGTGAAGGACTAAGGATCAGTTCCTTGTATACGGTGACTAGGAAGAACTGGTAGTAAAGGGTTACACCAATGCAAGCTTCCAAATCGACAAAGATGATTACAGATCGCAATCAGGATTTGTATTTTGCCTAAACAATGGAGCTGTGAACTGGAAGAGTTCCAAGCAAGAAACGGTTGTCGATTCTACTACAGAGGCCGAGTATATTGCTGCTTCTCATGCAGTAAAGGAAGCTGTGTGGATCAGGAGGTTCATCACTGCACTTGGTGTAGTTCCCAGTAGCTGTGATGCAATTGAGCTTTTTTTTACAATAATGGAGCTATTTCTCAAGCTAAGGAGCCCATATCACATTAGTAGTTAAAGCACATACTGCGGCTCTTCCATCTCATATGAGAGATTGTACAATGAGGAGATGTGAAAGTTTGCAAAGTACCAACTGAAGACAACATAGCTGATCCACTGACTAAGGCCCTTTCTCAACAGAAGCATGATGGTCATGCTAGGTCACAAGGACTAAGGTTCCTAGGTGACTGGCTCTAAGTGCAAGTGGGAGTATGTTGGTATGTATGCCCATAGAGCAAGACATGTGATGATTGTAATGGGATACTTTGTAAATGAATTGAATAATAATAAAAGAAATTTCCGATCTATATGTTTTAACTATTTTTGAGATGATAGTGTAACATAATAAATGTCTAAAGAATTTGTTAACTCGATTTTGTATGCTTTTGGGTTGAGGACCTAAACGATGAGATCATACAGATGTTAAGTGTATACATTCTTGTTTAGTCCCTAGTTGGTTGTTATTGTGGAAATAAACATAGACTTCAATAACACTAAAGACTAGATTGTGTGTTGGTTGATGACAGAATCTCATTAGTCATGATATAGTGATATTAAACCAGGCACATAGGTACTTGTTAGAGAACATGTGTACCGGACAGACCCACCGTGAGAGTGACACATGGAACCATGATTTGGTAGTCACAATCAGCTCTCACAGTGATGGTGGTGAGTGTGATTCTTTGACCTAAAATCACTACACTCAACACATGTCGTTGGGTACACTTTGACATCATCAAACGCAGTCCTGAAACATGGGTTGTTATAAAGATAATGATTGGGTGACTTTGACACATGGGGCTTTTGAGGGGTGAGTGATAGATATGGGATTTGTCCCTCCTAAGGGAGTTTGATGTCCATGGCCACTTGATGAGTAGGATTGTGAAAGGCATGCACATGCATGTGTGAATCAATATGTGATATTGATGTCACACACATCTCACCCAGTCTTCTCTGAGATCAAGGAAATGGATGAACATTGAAAGGATGACTGTACCATGCCTTGAGTTCACTCAGGACATTAGTGACCAAGGAATTATACATTCATTGTAACACCATTCACGAATTGTAGGATTGAAAGTTATTCTCCAACTTTCTATTTCACTTGGGTAGCACTGATGTGCGACTAGGTACCACTCTTTGCTTGTGAAGTCATAAGTGTTATGGACTTTCACTACCAACATGAAATGGACCTGTAGGGTCACACACAAAGGATTTCAACTGGAAGAGGAGTTTGTCCACAAACGGTGTCTAGATTGATTACTAAAGGAGTTTAGTAGTTCAATTAAACACTCAATCAATTGATAACTCAATATCATAGTGTTCAAGGTGTTGGACCGATTGATTAGAGTATCAGATTGATTGAAATTACAATTGACTGATTTTACACAATCTACACTCCCAACCGATCGGCTCATGTGATGAATCGATCGGCTCAGGAAAGACTGAACCGACCGGTTCAAGGGTTGAACCGATTGGCTCAACTGGTCCAAATGAGCAAGTCGAGAAAGTCAACTTGGTGAGAAATTTCTTTTTGTTTCACTTGTCCAACTTGATTGGAACAAGGATTTGTATTTGGATCAATTAGAAACAAAAGAGGAAAAGTCAATTGGGAACTGACCAGGGCAGTGAACCGATCGTTTCAGAAGTGAACCAATCGGCTCAGGTGCCCCAACCGATCGGTTCAGGTGTGAACCAATCGGCTCAGGTCCCCAACCGATTGGTTCATGCTTGAAACGATCGGTTCAGCTGGCGTAGATGGTTGTTTTGTAGAAAATCTCGAACCCTTCTACTCCTTCTTTAATCCCGCATTGCCCGAGGTAGAGAACCATGTCCCATGACCCTCCTATATATATAGGGGTATTGGGGGTTTCTCAATGTACAACTCAAAACACCAGTTGCTCTACAAAGTTGTCGTTCTCTCTAGTTGTGGTAACCAAGAGAGTCTGAGCAAGTGCTACTCGATAAGGGAGGCACAGTAAGGGAAAGACAACTGTAGAAAAGTGACTGGTGGCAGGAGAGTGTGTCGGTGACTAGTACACCGACAGGAGGGTGTGACTCCTTTTGGTGTCTTGTGCGACAAGGTGATCAGAGTTCCAGGTGGTCCGTGTGGACTACTGTAGAGGCGGGAGACTTCTGCCGCTCGGAGGATAGTTGTCAATCCCGACAGTCCCGGTGAGATAAGGAGATGCAGAGACACCGTCCAAGACTGGAGGTGAAGACTACGCAAGCTGCGAGGTAACGCCACCGAGCAAGCCTTGGGACAAGGTATGTCTCTTCAAACCATCCTTCCTAATGTAAAGATGTTGACGCGATTCCTTTATTTTGGGTTTGGGAGAAGAAATTTTTTTGTTTCCGCTTCCTTCTCTGTCTCCCGATAACCCAACATTGTGTGCATCAATCGTTAAGACCATTAAGTGCATGCCTCAAGGAACATGCTCAGGAAGCTTGGAGTGCAAGTAAAGTACACTAATGATCACCTAGAGCCTCAGAGCATGGGATATAAACAGCAGACCCCCTGGTACTATATGGGGTAACTTTGTGTAGCAGTAATGCATTGTGGGATTGAAGCTAAGTGTTGTTGTGATTTAGTGTTATCGACCTCCATATCCATCCATCAATTGATGCACCCTGAGGATGAGATTTTATGGGTCAGCGAGCCTCCATCATCAGCAAGCAACACCTGGATCCTTATTTGAGAGAAGGAGGACGATAGAGCAGCCATCTTCACCACCATTGTCGGGTTATGAGAGGAGAAGGTTTCCATTGACCCTGATCTATTTGGGGTTTTTGTTGGTGTATCTTTCCCTTTTTGTCTAAATCATTTTAGCTCTTCCATCCCCTTATCATCCTCCATCTTCATGTCTTCTTCTACTTGTAATTTGGACATGTCATTCACCACCATGAGTCACTAATCATTTAATTTGTGTTAGAAGTAGCCACTAAGGCTCTCCCAACATGTAAATACTTATATTAATTGAATATATGCTCTTAGAAATGGTCATCCCCACACTCTTGTTCTTAATGCTTCCCTTGCATGTTTAGCTACCATCTTGTGTTGATTGGTTGCTAATACCTTGAGAGAGTAGTATTAGCCTATATCTAAGAGTTTGGAGTTTGCTTGAATGAGTGAGAATGTTGGAATTCTTAAGCTAATTATCATACGCTTGCTTTGTGATCAATTGTTTTCAATATTGAGAGAGAGAGACAACCTAATAATATAGATATATCCTAAGCTCAAGAGAGGAGGGCAAATACACTTATGATGAATGCTTGTAAACTTGCTAAGGGTATATAATATGTGTGGGTATTTCTCATTGGTGAGAGATCTTAGATGGTGAAACTCAATCCAAGTTTTTTTCATATTTTCAATCTCATCCTTTGTCATTCTAGTTCTTTGTTTATTTTTCATTTTTCTTTTCTAGTTTGTTGCTTGTTTTTGGAGAATCATTTTTCCATAAGGAACTCACACCTTTTCTACCCCTTGGTCGGTGTAAATAATCCAAGACTTTCAATTATTTGCACTTACCACCCTTGTCCCTACGGTTCAACTCTGATCTACTACATCAGACCACATTATTATCATTGCAGGGGCCTAAGTGTCGGGTTATAAATTTGAAAGTCTGATTACATTAGATCCCCTCCTTCTTGGAAGCCTGATCTTGGTGGATCAACCTTTTGGCATTGTTGTCGTGGACAAGGAAACCACTACTATTAAGAATCTGAGTCTACTTAGCATACAACTATGCCGCAACTCTAACAATAGACTGGACCGCACATCTCAAATCTAATATCTCTACACTCTTGAATAATTTGTATCACACTCTAGTACTTAACTCGACTCTGTGACTTGTTTCAGGAAGTTTGAGTAAACATGACTATATTCGCCACCAACTACAAAAATGATACCTCCTTGTAGGGTAGCAATCATCCCCATCTCAAGAGTGGAGGAACCTCATGAGGATAACAACAAAGATCACAATGAGAACCTCCATGAGGAAGAAGAGGAAGAACACTGCTATGAAGCTGAATCTCCTCCTCATGGTGGAACTAGAAGAAATTGAAATAATGAGGACAACTTTAATGACAAATATGATAATGGAGGACCTTCTCTTTGCAAGTTGTCTGCCACACGAGCCAATGAATCTGGATGTCCTGTCATCATCCCTTGATTCAATGTGGCAAACTTTAATCTTAAACTAGCAATTTCAAATCTAATTTAGCAAACGAATTTTAGGGATAAACTCCTAAAATGTGAACCCCTATCATCACCTTGGTACTTCTAAAAACATATGTGACACCATTAAGAAGAACAAGGTGCCACATGAAGTTATATATTGTAAGGGGTTCAATTTATCATTGAGGGACACGACATTGTCTTGGTACCCATCTTTGAAAGATAAAAGCATCAATGGATGGGCAGCTTTAGTTGACTCCTTTGTCACCAAATTCTAATCAGTGAAGAAGACCATTTGAAATAGATAAAAGATCATGGGATTCAAACAAAAGTCAGGGGAGAACCTAAAGGAGACATGGGAGAAATTCTAGGAGTATCAAACAGACTACCCCCATCACAACTATGACAATGAATTCCTCATAACTACATTCTATGATGGCATCACATCTACTGAAAGGACCTCTCTTAATGCAGTAGCTGGTAGTAATTTCCTGGGTAAGAACCCAGAGAAAACTATGAAGATCATAGACAACAATGTTGTACTACAAGCTGGTCTAGATTATGGTAGGAGGATGGTCAACAAAGTATCCTCTAAAGTAGAAACAACTGAATCTAAGGCTTTAGAAACTCTAACCATTAATATTCAAAAGATCATTGTTGATGTTTGATAGTTAAAAGATTCTAGGACCAAGGGAAAGAATTGAACCCAAATAGTTATATAGTGTGTCACGTGTAGAGAAGGAAGAATGGAGTGGATAACTATATCTATACCCAACTAGAGGAGAAAAACTAAGAAGCAACTCAAAGAACATCTCCTCTTGTTAGTTTCAAGAGATCGGATCATCCTGAATTCTCTTATCGAAATAAGGATGCAATAGAAAAGACTCCACAATTAAACACTCATAATAACCCACCCAATAGACCTCATGGGTTTGGAAGGGGTGGTGGACCCTTCTAATTGACATGGAACACAAACTATCAATAAAACATGAACAATTCCCAAGGGCAAGGACAAAATTGAAATTTTGGAGGAGTTGGACAAGGAGAAGGTTGAGGTCAAACCTCTAATCAAAAGGATTTCATGTCTAAGATGTTTGCGTTTGCAAAGAGACAAGCCACCATAAATGAACAGTTAATCCAGAGTGCTATAAATAATACTTGCTTGCTAAATATGATGCAATCCTAGTCGGGGGAGTCACAACTCAAATGGATGATATGTGAGTCCACAATAGACATATCAATCTACATTTGGAACAACTACAAGAACTAATGAAAAAAAAACACAAGGGAAGATTCCCTATGTGACTGAGACTACAAAGATGGAAGCACTCTAATCGGGGAAGGTGCTGGAAACATTGACAAGTGAAGCTACTCAAGAAAATGGTCACTGAGTCCCTACCACAAACTGACATAATATAGCAAGAGGTTGATGTAGAGGTCATTAAAAAGAAAGTTAAGACAAAGGAGAAAGGCAAGGGAAAGAAGCTAGCGAGAGAGAAAAGCCAGATGCAGCTGAAGAAGCCTTAGCTAATAGGAATCCCTATACATCAAGAATCACCTACCCATACAAGTTGACAAAGGCCCACTTGAATAAAAGATATGAATATTCTTTAGAAGTCGTAAAGAAGTTGCACCTAGACATTCCTTTTCTAATTGCCACTAAGGAGATGCCAACTTACACAAAGTTTTTCAAAGATCTTATAATAAAGAGAAGACACAGAGATGAGGTTGAAATAGTCAGGCTACCCAAGATGTCACACACTTTCGTGCAAGCAAAGATGTCAACTGAATAAAAGGATGTTGGAACTTTTACAATCCCATTCAACATGGGACACAATGAGGCAAGACAAGGGTTGGCTGATTTAGGAGCAAGCATCAGCCTGATTTTGCTCACATTATCCTAGAGACCATGTCTTACTGGCATGGTAAGAACCAAAATGTGGATTTAACTAGTAGATCATTCCTTTACAAGGACAGTAGGAATAGTAGAGGATGTTCCCATTCATGTGGGAGGATTCTTCATTCCATGTGATATAGTTGTTATTGACACTGTGGAAGATCCCACCTATCTGATGATATTTGGAAGAGCATCCATCTCCATAGGAAGATCTCTAATAGATGTTGAAGATAGGATCATTATTGTAAGTGTGGTAAATGACCACATTGACTTTCATGATCAAGACTTCATTGTGGACCTTCTCTTTTTGAGTATGTTTACTTCATGGACAAGTACAACAAATTTTGTGAATAAGTTCAGGAAAAGAATGATATAATCGACCCACTAATGAGGGCTCTTAACAACCTGAGTTCTGACAAAGAAGACCCAGAGGTTTCTGAGATACTAGATTAATTGAATCATTATGAAGATGAATACAATGATGAAGAAGATACAAAAATAGAAATGGTAAAATACTTTTTGTTGGAGCAAACTCCCAAAGAGAAGAAGCTCCTAAGCCCAAACCTGAGCTGAAACAACTCCTTGAAGGACTGGAGTATGAGTTTCTAGATAATGAGGAGAAAAATCTTGTCATTGTGAATTCTTCCTTGACAGAAGATCAACAAGATAAGCTACTAAGAGAACTCAAGCTAAGGAGGAAGGTGATGGGATATTTTGTGGAAGATATTAGAGGCCTTAGTTTAACAGACTACATGTAGAGAAACCATCTTGAGAATGTGAAACTCCTCAGCCAACCTTAGAGAAAACTTAATCAGAACTTGAGAGAAGTGTTCAAAAATGAAGTTATCAAACTTAGAGATGCATGAATTATATATCCAATTAGGGATATAAATTGTGTAAGCCCGATCCATGTGTTACCCAAGAGGGGGGCATGACAATGGTAAGAGGAGTAAATGGTGATGAAGTAGAGACCATAGCAGTCACATGTTGGAGAATGTGCATTGAATATAGAAATTTAATGCCACAACCAAGAAATATCACTTCATATTTTCATTCATCAACCAAGTCCTAAAATGTTTAGCCCACCCCTCATATTTATGTTTCCTCAATGGGCAATCAAAATTCTACCAAGTTCCTATACATCTGGACGACCAAGTAATTAGGATTCTGCCAAGTTCCTATACATCCAGATAACCAGAAAAAGATGACTTTAATTTGCATCTATGGGACATATGCTTTGAGATGAATGTTGTTTGCTCTTTGCAATGCACCAGTAATGTTCCAATGTTGCATGATTGTATGTGTGCAGACTTCCTAAAAGGCATCATGGTGGTGTTTATGGATGACTTTTCAGTGAATGGAACCAACTTTGATAGTTTCCTAAGCAATCTATCCCAAGTTTTGAAACACTGCAAAGAAAAACAACTAGTCTTGAATTGGAAAAATGCCACTTCATGATACAAGAAGGAATTATACTAGGCCATAAAATCTTACAAAAAGGAATTGAAGTGGAGTTGAGAAAGTCAAAGCTATTTCTCATCTCCCATCTCCTAAATCTATGATAGGGGTGAGAAGTTTTCTTGGACATGTGGGTTATTACAAGAGATTCATTCAGGACTTCTCCAAAATATCCAATCATATGTCAAGCCTTCTTGTCAAGGATGTTGTGTTTGATTTCGATGATGAATGCATGTAAGATTTTGAAACCTTTAAGAGTGCTCTAACTTTTGCACCAATTCTCCAAGCTCCATACTAGTAGCTACAATTTGAACTAATGTGTGATGTGAGTGATTATGCAATCAGGTCAGTGCTAGATCAGAAGAGGATAAAAAGCACAATGTTATCTACTACACAAGTAAAACCCTCGATGTAGCTCAGGCCAACTACACCACAATCAAGAAAGAGATTCTAGAGATAGTCTATGCTTTTGACAAGTTCATATATTATCTTATTGGATTGAAGATCACTGTGTATACAGACTGTGGTGCTATTAAGTATCTAATGCAGAAGAAAGATACAAAACCTAGACTCATGAGGTGGGTGCTCCTTCTATAAGAGTTTGACCATGAGATCAATAATAAGAATGGAACAAAAATGTGGTGGTTGATCACTTATCCAGAGTTTTCGTAACCAATGACAACTCACTTTTGATTAATGCCAACTATCTTGATGAAGCACTAATGATGTTAAAGACAAACGAACCTAATGTGTCATGGTTCATGGATATCTGCAATTATCTAGGATTTCATCATTTTCCACTGGATAGTACTTATAATGAAAAGAAGAAGTTATTTTTAGACCTAAATACTACTACTGGGATGACTCACTCTTATTTAAGAAGTGTGTTGATAACCTATATTGTCAATGTATTTTAGAACAAGAAGTATCAAAAATCTTATACTAATGTCAGTCGTCTCCTTATGGAAGACACTTAGGTGGAGAAAGGACCACCGCAAAGGTTTTACAAACTGGGTTCTATTGACCGACACTGGTCAAGGATGCACATGCTTATGTTAATTCTTGCTAAGAATGCCACCACACTGGAAGTATATCAAGTACAAATGAGATGCATCTTTCTGATTGGATAGAGGTGGAAATTTATGTCTACGGAATTGATTATGTGGGGAAATTCATATCATCAAGAGGCAAACAATGCATCCTTCTGGCCCTCAATTATGTATCCAAATGGGTGGAAGCAGTTGCTATGCCCACTTATGATTCAAAATCCATGATAAAACTATTTGAGAAGATCATATTTCCATGATATGGGGTTCCACACACCATCATAAGCAATGGGGAATCCCATTTTGGCCAAGACAGTTTGAAGCCCTACTGTGAAAGTATGGAGTGAAACACAAAGTTATTACGCCCTATCACCCACAAACCTCTGAACAAGTTGAGGTGTTGAACTGATAGATAAAATAGATCCTAGAAAAGATAGTCATACATACCAAGAAAGATTGATCCATGAAACTCAACTATGCTTTGTGGGCTTACAGTATTGTATATAAGACTCCTATAGGAACTAACTAGTATAGGTTGACCTATGGGAAGGCATGCCATTTTCTAGTTGAACTTGAGCACAAAGGAATTCTGGCCAATTAAATTGTTGAATATGGATCCAAAAATTTCCTAAAAAAAAGAGGTTCCTACAGCTACAAGAATTAGAAGAGCTTAATCTGCATGCATCTGAGAATTCCAAATATATAAATAGGAAACAAAGGTGTGGCATGATGCCTACTTGAAAAGAAAATATATTTGTAAGGGAACAAAGTCTTGTTATACAACTCAAGTATGTAATTTTTTCTCAAAAAATTAAGGTCTGGGTGGTTACGCCCATTCACAATGTCAAAATTATATCCATCAGGAATGATGAAACTATTTAGTGAAAAGATAGGCACATTCCTTGTAAATGAGCACATGGTAGAAAGGTATTGTGAAGGTGAATCATTCATGAGATAATGTAAGGTTCAACTTGATGAACCACCCCCAGCGCCTCCTAAGCAAGAGCATGATGTAACCCAGAGATAGTCAAGCTAAAGACTATAAATTAGCACTTCTTGGGAGGCAAACCAAGTTTTTCTTAACAACAATTTCACATATTTTAGTTTACTTTATTTCCTAATCATTAGATTTTACTAATATTTATCTTATTTCTTATCATTTTTCTATTTTCTTTGATTAAAATTGCTTTGTTTCATAATTTTAGTGTGCATAGAATAAATTTAAGGAAAAATCTAAAAATGACTTCCCGATTAAAGGCAGCATCGGTTGACTAGAGGGAAACCTTCAGAATACCTATGAGGAATCATTGGTTCCCACATGAAATTCAAGATACTGCCTTCCCATTGGAAGTAAGATACATGCAATAGCCATTGAGTCAAAAAATATTGCCAAACCATTGGGTTTCGATGTTAAGTGAATCCATTGAAGGGGTGTCTTCAATGACTGAAAGGGAAACAGCTATAACCATCAGAAAACATCTATTTTGTGACATTAGAAGACTAAAAACTAGTCATGCCAGGACCTCTCTTTTGATTAGTATAAATACCAACCATTAGAGATAATCCCAAAACCTAAACCCAGATTATGAAAAAAATTGAATTCTTGACAAAGGCGATTAAACAATATACGAAAAAACTAGATAAATTTTTCCATTTTCTTTCTTCATGAATGCATTAATCAATGTCACATCAAAGAAATCACATTTAGATATCACAATGCTTATTTAACTCCATGAAAACCAGAATTAAATCTTATTCTCATATGTGGTTCAGTTTACATCAGATACATGTACATTAATGAACAAACTTAGTCTACAACCCATCCTGGGAAAGAGAGAGTATAGGGACATTCTAATCTATCTAGATTATGCTATTTATGTCTTCTTTGTCACGATCTCTCCGATGAATAGCATTATACCTAAAAACATTTGAAACAACCTCATGAGACTCATATAGAGCCCCAGTGAGTGGATACATCCCACTCAAGCTGGGTACATGCATCAACATCAGATTAAGTATAATAAAATTAATAGAAAGATGTAGATATTGAAAAGTCTAGCAGGTAGTTCTATCATAAGTCAAATTCATCTTACAATGGTAATCTAATCCAATAGATAAGGTAATCACTGAAACCAATTATAACTTTAAAACATCTTTTAGAGCATGTCTATAAACAAATCAGCAGATACTTCTTAGTTCAGATTAAGAATCCTATTATATGAGTAATAAGTCAAGTTGTAAGCATTTTGAATCAACACATAATAATAACATTATCTCTGTGGCACTCCACCAGCCAGACCAGGAAACATATGACAATCCTGAAGCTAAAGTACACATAATACATATCTACCAAACAATACTATCAAATAGCAAGAAATTCAACTCATATTCAGAATGGATATAAATCCCAACATTTATAACTTGTCAACATGACATCATAAATGAAATAGAAAATGTCAATAGCAACATGATTACTTTCCACAACAAGAAGCATAATCAACAATGACAAATCATCAATTAGCTGTACAAGGAATGTAACAACCATTCAAATCATATTCTACATGGCTTATCATCTTTTTTTCATTTTCCCTGAAACTACTTGGCTTGTACCTCACCAACTAGAAGTCTCGACACCTGATTCTTGTGTCAAAGACTCAGCATCACTATCTTAGGGTTAGCCGACCACCCTAAGATATCAACAATAGACCCTAGCCACCTCAGGGTTGCCTAAAGAGGCTCACATCCTCATCTCAGGTACACAAGATAGGAACCATCAAAAAAGTATATCACATATTACAACATTTCACATATTTTTCATTTCATCAGAGTCTATTCCATCTAGACGTAGACTTTCACAATAAGGATTTAGGGCCAGAGCCACTCCAGATGACTCACTCCTAAATCCTGGTGGTCTAACCTTTAAGGTCTCGATCTACACTCTGGAAATCCTTCACATAAATTATTGGTTACTACAAGGAGATCCATTTTGTTTCCCTAGTGTGGTCCTCGGGGGAAACTCACGATGTTCAGGGCACTTAACTAGATGTTTCATCATTTCACTTGTTATTAATATCTTTTACTCATCTTAAAAGAATTCAAAAGATCAAATATCATATGTCTGTATTCTTGCATAACTGTAATAATATGAAATATATTAAGTTTATCAAGAAAGACAATGATTAAAGCAAGAAGCACAAAAAAATTGTATTTTGCAACACATATGATTCTTTCCATATTCTACATAATCTCATATTAGTCATCATCAATAAGCTTTCAGTCCTAATTTCATTGTGTATCATTTACCCCATTAGGGCTTTATCGTCATCAGTATGCTTTCAACTTGAGACATAATCTCATTATGCAACATTTACCCTCATCCAGATTTCTCAAATGTAAGGAGTGCATATTAAATTCAATTTCAACATATGTCTTATCAATTCATTGTATATCATTATTCTTAACAAATATTCACAGAGGCATTAGAATTATCAACTGGTAAAAGCATATATATATATATATATATATATATATATATATATCTTGTATCGTTCATCATACTCTAGAATAGATTATTATACAACATATACTTATTCCATCCAAATTCAATAGATGTAAAAAAGTTTCATGCATATACATGCATAACACACTTAGTTCTCTTCTTCTTTTATTTCACATTCTTCAGTTAGGGTTACTAATCAACACATGTTGAATATAATTGAAGTCCATCAAATAATCCATCTTCATAATATAAGTATTTTATCAGACAATCACAATCCAAGAACACTTTCTTGTAAATCAATTCAAATGCTTAAACCTCATGTTTTACTTGAATTCAACCATAGTATGTGCATACCTTAATCCCTCATTTAAATTTTTCATTCACTAGCATCATTAAACTCGTAATTTTAGGGTAAGAGTTAGATTCTTAGAATCATCTACTAATTCCCACCTTTTTCCTTCATTTCATATTCAATAGTCTCAACTTCTTTCATTTCATGTTCATTACATTATTTGGATCAATCTTCTTGATTCACTTTACATACAATGCTTCTCTTCTCACTAAAATTTATCAAAGTATAGTTCTTAGTATATTTCATTCAGTTTGGGTTAAGCCAAATGTAATTAAATAAAAGAGTAAAGACTTCATCATAATAACTTCATTAGTTTCATCTTTAACTTGCAATCACCATTCAATACATTTTTTTATATTGTCTCTTATATTTAGATAAGTGTACTGTGTCATTCACTTCAATGTCATTTCCATAATCAACAATGATCATTCTTTATTATACTAATCACTTAGGCTTAAAATAATGGTTTATGTTATATCTTCTTACATCATAATCTCAATCATTATTCCCAATTCATCGTTATGTAGCTTGTATAAAATGACCCACATTCATGTGAGGGTTTACTCATAGTTTCATAACTCATACTAAAATAGATGCATTGGGATTATATATAGTAAGACTCATCATCTTCAATTGAAGTTTTAATACTTACACTTCAACATTTCATCACATTTACAACATCATATACAAGTTCTATATTTATCACTCATACTCATCTTAATACTAAACATCTAAGGTTTTTAAGAAGTCATCCTTAGTTCAACACATCATAAGAATTGTATCACTAAGTAATTTCATCATGATGCACAGGGGTTCATTAGGGCTATTCACACACTTGGAAACCCTAGTTTCCATATTCACATATTTCACTCATCACTGATAAACATACATTGATTTATTGACTCATTTTGATTCACTTCCTCAACACAAACCCTAATCAGGAAATGTGGTCACCTTATAATGATCCTTATCTGTATATTATATTCAATTCCATTAACATTCAACAATACACTTATATAATACATTCTAGTACAATTTTGATATGATTTTACACCTATCAATTCAATTCCAAGCATATCGGCCATTGGGCTAATTTTTAGGAAATATTCACATGAAATAGCATAGTCATCTATCTGTAGGATTATCCATGGACCCTCAATCAATATATTTGGAACTAATCAAGTTCCAATCAATGAGAAATAAAAAAATCAATATAAGTTGATCCCTAATATCTTTCCCAAATCAATATCCAATCACATACATATACAAGTAAGGTTTCTGATTATTTTAGCCGGATAGAATTAGGCTTTCAACATGAATACATGGCTTAGGAGGGATAAAAACATTCAACTCAGGTGCCAAGCACCTTAAATTCGTAGTTCAAACTCTAAATTTTTAGAAATCAAAATCAAACTCTAGCAATTGAACCTAGTTCTTCCTCCTCTCAACATGGAAAACCCCAGAAATGGGTATTAGAATAGAGAGAGTGAGAAAAGAGGGAGATTTTGTGTGATTTAGAATCAAATTAGAGGAGGGACAAAATCTTGACATGTGATAGAAGATTCACCATGGAAGGCTATGCAAAGAAGCTAAACTTACTTGATTTCATCATATCTCGGATAGAGAAACCCTAGGTCAACATCTCCACCAGTTTCTCTTCTCAAAACCCTAGCTCTCCCCTCTATCTATAATTTCATTTATTGGACATGAATGATGAGTTGTGAGAGCTACTTGTGTGTTAGGTTAGTCATGTAGATGAATTGAGGTTCTTAGAATGATTGCAAACAAGCCCTTCATTGTATTTTTATTTTGTTTAGATTGGTTGGTCGGTTGAGTTATAAACTCGACTGACACCACACTCTTCAGAACTCGAACATCATCCAAAAATTATGTAAATTTAAAAAAAGAAGTTTTTCAGACATAGTTAAATCTCAGATTATTTGGAGTTACCAATAAATAAAAATCAAATACTAGACTGTTATATTATAGTCTGCTACATGGTCGATCGAGTTTGTCCTGGGCAGAATTCGACCGACACCACTTTTTGTAGAGATCAAACATCATCCAAAAATTACTAAAATTTAAAAATATATAGAGTTTCCCAATCACTGTTAAAATTTGAGATCAATTGTATGTACTAATAAAAAGATAAAATTATATTACCACACTGCTATATTTCAATCTAAATGAATGGTCGGTTGAGTTTGTAACTCGACCAACAAACATGTCTGAAGAAAGTAAAATATTTTGATATTTTACAAGAGAACTTATAATTGAGTTTTCCAAATAATATTCAAATTTCAACTAAATTTGAGTTGTAGATAAAATACTAAAAATCATTTATTACACTGCTATACTTATCAAATTATGTATTCATATGCCATCAAAACCTAATTTTGGCCGATTAGGGTTTCCAATTCTTGAACCCTAATTATGTGAATCAGAGTATCATTAAAGATTCTCATTATATCTACAACATAAAACTTCAACTACCATCATTAATCGAGCTTTAAATAATGATCAACCTGGTTAAGCATGCAATTCATCAAGTAAACCCTAATTAGATGACTAATCTGAAAACTAGTCATTACAAGTCATACCATCAGAAAGGGAATATTGATCGACCACCAGGAGATGTGAACATTGTATAACTATCGAAAGTCACAATGTTGCTACCAAAGGTCATGTGGGTTCTGCATCCACGCAGAGCGAATACTATAAGAGCTCGTCGTAGGTAATCCTTTTGAAAGGGTGAGGACGCAGGATGCATTCAATAAAGAACAAGTCGACGACACCTTCATCTCTCAACTTGAGCCAAAAGATGTCAAAGAAGCTCTCACTGATGAAAAATGGATCCTAGCCATGCAAGAAGAATTGGAACAGTTTGAGAAGAACAAAGTGTGGACTCTTGTGCCAAGACCAAGTGATAGAAAGATCATTAGCACCAAGTTGGTCTACTGCAACAGGCTTGATGAAAGAAG
The DNA here is from genome assembly GCA_963693085.1 of Alisma plantago-aquatica. Taxonomy (NCBI): domain Eukaryota; kingdom Viridiplantae; phylum Streptophyta; class Magnoliopsida; order Alismatales; family Alismataceae; genus Alisma; species Alisma plantago-aquatica. The sequence continues at coordinate 1,097,122,856 of OY856412.1, read as the reverse complement.
AAAAGTGGTAAGGAACAAAGCAAGGTTATTTTCTCAAGTCTACAGCCAATAAGAAGGTATTGATTTTGATAAAACATATGCACTTGTAGCTAGAGTTGAGCCAATTAAAATGTTTCTTGCTTTTTCTAGTCATAAGAATTTCTTGCTTTATCAAATGAATGTTAAAAGTGTATTTTTGAATGGTGCAATTGAGGAGGAATTATTTGTTGCTCAACCTACAGGCTTTGAACATGATGAATTTCTTAACCATGTGCCTTTGTTACAAAAAGCTCTCTATGGTCTCAAATAAGCCCCCAGATCTTGGTATGAGAAACTAAAGAACTTTTTGCTAGACAATGGCTATATCATGGACAAAGTTGATTCTACCTTATTTCTAAAACACTCTTCTATAAATTTCTTGATTATTCAAATTTATATTAATGATATTATCTTTGGTGGAACTAACATTGAGCTTTGTAAGGAGTTTATTTCCCTTATGAAGAGTGAGTTTGAGATGAGAATTATGGGGTAGATTACTTTCTTCCTTGGCTTTAAAATCAAACAAATGAAATATGGGAACTTCATCAACTAAGGCGAGTACAACATTGAACTACTTAAGTGCTTTGGGATGGAGAATACCAAACCAATAGACATGCCCATGTCAAACACCACCAAGCTTAACAGATATGAGCAAGGAGAAAAGGTAAATGAGAAGTTCTACAGAGGTATGATTCGAAGTTTACTTTAGTTAATTTCCTCTACGCCTGATATAATTCTTAGTGTTAGCTTGTGTTCTCACTTTCAACCAAGTCCTAGTAAATCACATCTCATAGTGGTTAAGAGGATTTTGAGGTATCTATCCAAAACTGAAAACTTTAGACTATGGTATCCCAAGTCAAGGGACTTTACTCTTACTGCTTGTAGTGATGTTGATTATGTAAGTTGTTTGATTAATAGAAAGTGCACAAGTGGTACTTGCTTCTTCCTAGGAGCATGCCTAGTTTCTTGGTTCTCTAAGAAACAAAGCATTGTGGCTCTTTCAATTACCGAGGCTGAATACATTACAGTTGGGAGTTGTTGTGCCCAAGTCCCATGGATTAAGAAAATTCTCCAAGATTTTAACATTCATTTTGATGCTTCTCCTATCTATTGTGATAATACTAGTGCACTTAATCTGTCTTACAATACTATATTGCATAGTAGTGCTAAACATATAGAGGTATGTCATCACTTACTTTGTGATCACATTGCTAAGAAGGATGTTTATATCGTGCATGTGGACACAGAGAATCAACTTGTGGACATTTTCACTAAATCTCTAGCTAGAGAGGAATTTACTTTGTTTAGATAAAAATTGATTATAAATGCAATCTAGCTAGATGTTATCATACTTATATGTTTCTTGATTAAACTTGATCATCTCTTGACTGTAAGTGCTATAGTCAACATATTTTCATGCATTGTTTCGCTTGTTTTTTGGTATTTTTTGCAAACAAAATTTTTATCACAAAATAGTACCCTATGAAGAGTGAAATGTACCTTAATATGTATAAAATACATGATAGGATAGAAAACTAAATGTATATAGCAACCTATAGGCTTGGAATTAAATTCTCTAAGGTTTGGATTGGTTGACCATTTGGTCGAGTTTTTCCTGATAACAACTCGATTGATCGCCATTCGAGGACTTACATGATCTATCTGTTTGGATGAGTATCTGAACTATAGAACTTGATTGATTCGGCTACTAGACTAAATTAAAATGGGGAATAGGCCGACTTTTATCCCTCTCAACTAGAGAAAAATAGACCGATCTCGACCTCCAGTGCTTTAGTTCTTGAACCCTAGGCTTGACCTTCCCTTACCAACCTTTGTTTTATCTTCCTTGCCTCTTCCTACCTCAACCTAGGTGGCTAGGCGACCTGCCTGTGGTGTTTTCTTTCTCCTTCGGTGATCCTTTCATCTCCATACACCCTAAGATGTCTTCAAACTATAGGAAAAGAGCCTCCCCAGCTTAAGCTCCATCCTCTTCCTCTGCTCCTCAACTTATATCCTGTGATGGCACATCCTTCATATCCTCTCAAGCTTTGAATTGATATAAGGAACTCCTTCCTTAGGATCCTTTTCTATTTTGATCTCTACATGAACCTCATTTCACAACAAGTGAGGTTATCAAGGAGGTCGTTGGGGTTTTTTCAACCCATCACCTTAGTGCATTGTGTGTAGAATGCATGTGCTTCTCAAATGTCGTCACTAGCACTAAGGTGTTCCATGAGTTTTATGTTATTCTCTAATGTACTACACTACAATTTTTTTGCCACCCGATACCCAGGTAGTTTTGATGACGCCAATAACCGGTATGAAAATTACCATCTATGAAGATTCTCAAAATACCTTTTTCAATGGTACTAAGGTCACCAACTCATGGAGGTCTGACTACCCTAAGTTTCATGACTCGCTTGACACTGAGGCATTCTAAAAAAGCTATGATCTTACACTTGCTAACATTCATAAGTTTTTGAAGAAGCCCAATGTTCCCTATAGGAAGAAGTCAACCCTACCATCCTCTTTCCTTGATATCAAAAATTGTCTTATTACATTGGTGGTAAACTACAACATCCATCCAAAGAAAAATCAAATGGAGATTGCAGAAAGCATTGTTGTAATAATGTATTCTCTTTTGAAAGTTATAGGAGTCAAGTGGTCTCACTACATTCTTCTATTGTAATAATGTATTGTCTTTTAAAAGTTATAGGAGTCAAGTGGTCTCACTACATTCTTCATCACATGACATGCTTTGATTCCAGGAAGAACGCCTCTGGCACCCATCCCCCTAATCTAGCCTTGATCTATGGTCTCTTTGCTTTTGTGACTCAGAAGTCCCTTTTCTAAGATCTCCACTACAAATATAGTCAGAAAGGTGTAAGAATCAGTGTGACTAAAATCAAGAAGACTTTTCTTCCTACCTCCCCTGTCACTCCTGGAAGCCCCACCTCCACCCAGGCACCACCACCATCCTGCCCTGACCGTGCCTCTTTTTTATATCCAATGAAATCCTCATGGGATTCATGATTCATCACTAGGAGTACAACCTTTAGGTTCAAGATCATCTTCACCAGGAACTCTTCTAGATCATGTCTCACATGAACATGTCCTACATCCATACCTACCTTACCTATCAGGCATACCTAGGTGTTGAACATGCCTCTTCTGCATACACTCAAGTCTACCTTGACCCCCACCTCATGTAGCTTCCGCTGCCACCCCTATTGTTGATGGTGGACTTATCCCTACCCCTTGTGCTTTTCCTCTACTCACTCTACCAACTGGTCCCGCTACCACTCTTCTCATTGGTTATCATGGAGTTGATCCTCCTACCTTTCTACAAGAAAATGCATTACAAGCATGTGGCATGTCATGGGATGAGCAGAATGCCCGTTGGCATGGTCATGCTTTTAGACCTCCTACTGATGAGGAGATTCTGGACATGGATGTTGAGGCTGAGGATGCTAAGGATGGTGAGAATACTGAGGATGATGGTTTTCTTGGTTCTTCTGGTGATGATGGTGAGGCTACTACTGCTACCTCTACTGCACCATCTGATGATGACGCAGACTACCAAACTGAGGATGATGAATATGATGACATAGTTGATGTAGTAGATAGTGTAGATGTTTAGTTCTATAGTCTTTTAGAGTTCTCATATATACATATATATATATATATATATATATATATATCTGTGTGTGTGTCTTTTTGTAGACTATTATGTATTAGACATTTGGGTGTTGTGTATCTGAGGCATACTATTTTATCATCTCATAGTTTCTCATTGGTTTGTAATTTTATTCCAAGAGGACATGCTTAGTGTAATCTTAATCTCATGCACCTTAACTCTTTGATTATCTCTATCTTATGAGCTCCTGGTATGTTATCCCATATTTTGATTATGACACTAGATTGTTTTTTTCTCTCTTTTTCGTATTTGTTTGGTGTGTGCAATGTGTGGTTGCTTGTTTGGTTTGTGCATGTGGAGAAGATCTTAGCCATATGACAAGGGCGGAGAAATGACAAGGGGGAAGAAATGACCTTAGCCATATTGTTTTTATTGTTTATGTGATCCTTTTGTTGTCAATTATCTAAAATATCATGTGACTTTCTAGAGGACCATATAATGTTTATATGTGTTATGGTTATTTGTGGAAAGTCTAACCATGCAAGCATAGGTAAGCATGAATTGAGGGGGGGGGGGGCAACTAAAATTGTTCATTCATGTATCCCCTTGCAATTTACAAGGTAAAGGTTTAACTTTCACATCCTTTCTTAAAAGTAAAAGTTTAATTTTCATATCTTTTTGAATATGTTGAGGAATGGTTGTCATTGTCAAAAAGGGGGAGAATGTTGACCTAAGTGTTACACATTGTCCATATTTCTATAATGACTCAACCATTCCATTCATGTGTATCTAATATGTTTGTTTGAGATTGATTTTAGGCATTAGGTACATTAAAAGGATCAAATCTATCAAGCCCTAGCTTGTTCTAATTCAAGTCAAAAGCAAAGCAAATGCACTTTTGTGGAAAATGCTTCAAATCACCTTAGATGGTTTTGTTATCATTTATATTGATGATATGACTTGTAACTAATATGAGAAAAAACTAGAAACCCTTAATTCAAACGTTTGATCACTCAAAAGGCATTTTCTAAAATTCATTAGAGGTTGTTTATCAATCGAGATACAAACTCAACCGATCCCTTGATGGATTTTGAGAATACCTTGGTTTGATCGAGTTTCCTAATCACAGAACTCAAATGATCCATGCACTCTACAAAATTGATTTCAAGCAACCAATCGAGTTTTACCTAGGACAAACTCGATTGATGTTTCAAATTGTCTTTGTGACATAATGCAATTGGTTGAGTTACCTTTATGAAAACTCACCTGATGCACTATACAGAAAATGTAGAAAAAGTGATTCTAACTTTTAGAGTGTTGCAAAACTTGAAATTATATCTGTTGCAACATCCTAAATAGCTAGAAAACATTCTTAAGTGTTCCTACCTTCTAGTGGACACCCCCAACTATAAATAGGATCTCCTGGAGTTCATTCCAAGGTTGCACTTCATGCTATTCATGGTTCTTGCTATAGTTTCGTGTATCCAATCCAATCAAGCCCCTTTCTCTCTCTTGACTACACTTTATTTCGTCCATATGAGTGAGATAAGATCTGTGTAATAGAGCTACTTCATTGTATATTGTAAAGCTCTCAAAGCTTCTCCTTCCCCAACCCCTTTCTTCAAGATCAAGTTGGCGAAAGCTTCTCCAAGTGAAGGAGAATGTGCAAGCTTCTTCAAGCTGTAGAAGAAGGTGTAAAAATATTCTTCAATTCAAGGAGGAGGACAAGGATGAAGATCTAGGAGTAGAGTGGGTAAATCCTTTAAGGCTAAAGACTTGTTGCAAAGAGGCGATCTCCTTAGTGAAGGTGTCCAACTGCTTGTAAGAGTGGGTAAGACCTTGGTGAGGTAGAAGACTCGTGCTCCGGATAGGTAAGACCTTGGTTGTAAGGTTGTTGGCTCCCTTGACCTCAAAGGGAAGTTGGGTATCCCTCACTAGTACAAAAATGGTCTATAGCGTCGGTGTTTTTAAGCCTATAGCGTCACTTTTCAGCTGACGCCTAAGTGGCCGTCGCTATAGAAATTTCTCTATAGCGTCAGTTTTTTTAACCCAAAAAAACCGACCTTGTATAGTAAAAACCGACCCTGTAGGCTCTCAAAAACTAAACCCAAATGAGAAATGAAATTGTACCTGAACCATATAATGTCAGTTTTTTAATAAATAATTGACTCTAAAGATTATTTCTAAGGACGGTTTTTTACTAAATAACTGACCCAATAGAGTCTTGAAATATAATAGAACGTTCGTACCACCTAGCACGGCCGTGTTGGTCTATATTAGCACGGCCATGCTACGTGGCACGGCCATTCTACCATATCTCAACATGGCCGTTCTACACGACACGGCCATTCTACCTCATCCCAACACGGCCATTTTATGCAGCACGACTGTTTTACATGGAACGGACAAGACACCTATAAGGTCAGTTTTTTTAAGAAAACCGGCGCTATAAGGTCAATTTTTTTTTAAAATTGATATAGAAACTGAACAGAACAAAATAGAAGAACAAGAATAAGATATGGGAGAGGGGAGCATTGATGCTCAACTGTCACCATTCCAAACCACACATTCATAACAAAAATGATTCATATATTGAGTTGAGTACACATTGTCACATCATAATTTACAAAATGATATATTGCAAGTCTGAGATGATATTAAATGTCAGATACAAAAGTAAATATGAAAGAGTACTGAAACCACATACATAAATGGAACGTAACTGACATATTTATTCCAATGATATATTGACTTCATTTAGAAAAGCATCTGACCACTCTTCTCAAAATTCATTTAAGTCCTCACGTGTGTAAGGCTAAGTTGTAAAGATCTGTAACAGAAAATGCACATGCTAATATTTTATAAAATGACTACAACTCACTTGTAAATTTATGATGTTATTCTTTATTACCTGATCTATAATCTGAATGTCATTTTATGCTTGTTTGACAATAGCTTGCATATATTTCATTGCATAGTAACCACAAGCCCAGTCATTATTTTGTATAGGACACTACAAATAATGAATTATACTTAATGTTAGAACTACTATAAATAGAAGACTATAAGAGTTGACATATAAGAGTTGAAAATTAATACATATAAGACTAAGCAGTTGTCAAAGTAGCTACCTTGACATTTTTCAAAGTCAATGTCTTTAATTTTGTGGGTATTTGTCCTCCTCCTTCACGAAAATCTTTTATACCCCTATCAATTAAACGATAGTTGGTAAAATAGAAATTATAAACAGAAATATCATGTTGAAGCATTGACTATATTTATGCTTACGCCATAGTTGGAAATTTTAGTTTGTGACCCCTTGTTGTTTCCCCATTGGGTCAAGATAATAAAGAGTCATCAATTTTGGGACAATCACCACTAATTCCCAATGTCTAGATCTGAGTAAGAATAAAACAAACATTAAAATAAATACATTTGTTCATTATTAAAATTATATTGAATAATAATACTTATTGGACGTTAAAAGGAATTAGGATAATTTCCTTTCCCACAGTAGCAAAATATTTGAATGCATCAGAGAAGTACTCACTCACTTCCTCAATATGTGTCTCCACCTGACTAGTGACCGAAGGAACTAAGAATCCAACATTTTTATATCAAAGTTTGTGTCCTCGGTATATAAATGGCTGTTAAACATTTGTAATTATTTTCATATGTAGAAATAAGCTAAAAATGTGTATTAGAATTTTCTATATTGATAGATCCTTACCTTATCCATACTTCTAATATTGAAGTATTCAACCAATCATAACAGAACAACTCTATAATATCATCAAGAAAAATATAATTGTCAAAGTCCCTCCCAGTTACATCTTCTATTAAATTGATCAACATTTGTAGTCCAGAGATTTGGTTGGATAAGTATCAACACAAACATTTACATTACTTCCCAACTCGTCGAATGTAGATTCTAGAATAATAGATGGCTTGGGCATAGGAGGATGACTAGTAGAATTTTTACTTTTTAGTTTTCAAACCTATTAATTAAATTACATACTTCTATTACATGAGTTCATATATGCAGTCAAATATGAAAAACATGGTAGAATTCAAGTATACCTTGTCATTGATAACCAAGTGTCTAGGCCAACCCACCATAGCACCCTCTGCTTATTCAATTGTACTATATTCAGGATTAGGTATGGGTAGTGGTTTGTCCCCCATTCTGCCATACACAAGATGCATGGACACACGACAAATGTCATCAGTAATTTGTTGGCAATGCAATGTACCACCAAGGTTGTACACCTTGCCCGCTGCCACAACATTATATTCTGGAACCTTCACTACAAGTTTATAGTTCATACCAACCTAGATTGAAACAATATAGGTTATATAGTAAGAAGTAGAATAGATACCTGTTACAACTATATATATTATCATATATATATCATACTAATAACACAACATATAGAACAAAAACTTACTGTTGATTGTTGTGGTGGGTCATTGGGAGTGCTCCCATGACCTTCTACAACTGGAGCATGGGCTTGTACCTCATCACTTGAGAGACGCACAGTATGAATAGGTTGAGAAGGTTGAGTAGGATGAAATGAAGACATTATTTCTTGTACTTTCTGTGCTATTAATGCTTCAACCTCCTCTTGTGTAAGACCTCCTGCACAACCTCTTTTAGATTGTGAAGGGCCAAAATAAGACTTGAATCCTATGCCATATCCTAATCAACTAACACAGCCAGGATGCTCCTTCGTACCAAGAGCAACTGATAGTTCATCCATGTGGCCAGTTGGGATGAACTTTCCTTTCTTCCTTTGCTCGTGGAGATCAATCTATTCATAGTTAATAAAAATATTAAATCACAATATCAATTAGATATAAATAAATCTAAGTTTGTGGGAGTTACTCTTTACTTAGTTGGGATAAACCTACCATCTTTTGTGCCACCTCCTTAGTTGCAGGGTTGATAATTTCACCTGCTCGATTCTTTCTAGCATCAATCCATGTCAAGTGTCGGGGTGGACGCTCAACTTGATTTGTACTAGATTCTTCTCCAGAAGAGGATTGCTTCTCTTGTAGTTGGCAGCGGAAGGCATAACCACTGGGCCCCAAGCGATGGTCGTGCACATTTTTGGCCCGTCTTTCCTTTTGAGCCTGGTGGATAGTCTGATCATTTAAAATGAGATATTGCAATTCAGACTTGGCAAACATGTATAAAAAGATTCACCTCCTTAATTGTATAAAATTAAAGATTCATACAATACATCATAATCTTTATTACCTGAAACTCTTACGATCTCCTAGCTGCAACAAATCTTTCCCACATCTCAGGATCTATAAACATATATACATATGTTTCTTTCTTCTTTTGTTTAGGATTATCTATAAATTTCCTTGCGAGATATGTCTTAAAACCCCTCCATCGTACACCACAATGTTGTAGCACTCTTTTCTTGTGATCTTTTTCATTTAGATGAAAAACACCCTATACATACAAAAGAAGCAATTAATAATGTTGTTTTGAAAAGCAATTAATTCCAAGAAAACTAAATTAGAATCAATCGATAAAAAAATATCTATAAAATAATATCACTTCCACTCACAGATATATCTTTTCATATGAGGTCTTTTTTGGCATTAGAAACATCATGCCAATTTTCTATATCTATTGGCACCCTAGTGTGTGTGGTCGCCCCTACGTAATGCCTGAAAGCACTAGCATGTTCCCCAACAGGTGCTCCTGTGATATCAAACTGGACTGGCAATTTGTCCCCTTTAGCCCTGAGCTCCTGCAGCCTACACATTAGTGTGGGACCTCTACTTTTCTTAGCATCACCACTACCATCCTCATGGTGCTCATGCTCATGCTCAGAATGTTCATCTTCACTCGCCATTTTATAACCTGCAAGTATACATGATAAAAAAAATAAGTGATAATAAAAGCACAAGTGGTAAGGTATACTTGCTTGAATGATAATAAAATAAATAATTCAAAGAATACATGCCTCTAGTATTGGTTGAGTTGTTAGTCAAGGAAAATTCCTTCAGCATGGTCTTGACATTTATAATATTCATCGGTGTTATCTTCAACATTTACACTTGGCAAACCAACTGAGAATGGATTGGAATCATCATACTTTTCGTAGTATTCTTCTTCATTTATAGGATCTACAGTAAACTGTCTTTTTCCATGAAGAACGACAGACTAATTTTTATTTGCCGGGTCATCAATATAGAATACTTGGTTTGCTTGGTCTGGCATGATGAATGGCTCATCTTTCTCACCATATTTTCAAAATTCACCAATTTGAAACCCAACTCATCCACTAAAACTCCTTTGTTGTTGTCAACCCAATTACATCTAAAGATAGGAACTCGAAAATTTGTATAGTCCATTTCCCATATGTCCTCAATGATGTCGTAATATGACATCTCAGCTTCGTGTGGTCTTTTATCTTTGGCACTAGCAAAATACAACGAACAAGCTTGAACAGTGACCCCACTATTTTGAACTACACTACTTTCATCTTGACACTTTGTGTAGTATGAAAATTTGTTTATGTCATAACCTTCATATGACATGACATCCATTTTTGGCTTAAAGGCGAGCCATTTTATGTTCTCAGCAACATTATTTGGTGATTCAGATAGTTGATTAAATACTTTCTCTTCAAACCACCTAATAAATGTTTGATTATGCTCTCTTGCAAGCCACATTGAACTGGATCGCGGCTGATTTCTCTTGATAAGATCATTGTGTTCTGTGATGTAGCTACTGACTTCATCGATGTTGTGTAAAATATACAAATGTGCTTGTTCCCACAACACATGACTGATTCCTTTCACTCGTCCTCCCAGAGTTCCTTTGCCACAATAAGATTCAGTGTGATGGGAATTTTTTAGATCGCTATAAGTTTCATTGCAATTCAAAAAATCATTGCGAAAGTCCATCACCTCCCTAGCCACGTAACCCTCAACAATACTCCCTTCAGGATGATAATGATTCCGAACATCACCTTTAAAAACACTCATGTAGCGTTCAAATGGATACATCCAGTGTAAGAAAATTGGACCCAACATCTTCACCTCCCTTGTAATATGTACTACAAGATGAACCATGATATCAAAAAATGAAGGAGGAAAGTACATTTCAAGCTGACACATGGTAACAATTACATCTTTCTGTAATTTATTGAGAGTATCAGGATGTATCACTTTGTTGCATATTTCATTGAAGAAGAAACAGAGTCTTGTGATTGCAAACCTTACATGCTTCGGCAATATAGATCGAATAGCCACAGGTAAAATTTGTTGCATTAAGGTGTGACAATCGTGAGATTTGACACCTATCAACTTCAAATCCTTCATTGATACTAATCTACGAATATTAGAAGAGTATCTTTGTGGAACCTTAATATTATACAAGCACTCACAGAAAGTCTTTTTCTCCTTCTTTGACAAAGTGTAACAAGCTGGTGGTAAATATGTGCGGTGACCCCTGATCTCCACTGATAATTCTTTTCTTATACCCATTAATTCTAAATCTTTTCTAGATTTGATGCCATCTTTCATCTTTCCTGGTATGTTCAATAGCGTACAGATGATGCTATCACAAATATTTTTTCAATATGCATGACGTCAATGCAGTGTCTAATTGCCAAAGATCTCCAATAAAGAAGATCCCAGAATATTAACCTCTTCTTGTATAGAGATTTGTCACATGCAAGTGTATGACTACTTGAACTCTTTCCAAATTCATTAACAATATGTTTCACCCTATCATATACAGCATTTCCTGGTATAGGTTTAGGAGCACTTCGTTCCTCAGTTGACCCATTAAAAGTTTTGTGTTGCCTTCGATAAGGATGCACTGGTGGGAAAATCTCCGATGACCAAGATACATGATTTTACCACCATGTTTCAGTCTGATTGAATCAGTATTTTCCTCACAAACAGGACATGCTGTGTATCCTTTTATGCTATATCCAGACAAATTTCCATAAGCTGGAAAGTCATTAATTGTGCAAAACAACATAGCACGCAAACTGAAGATCTCTTTACGTGAAGCATCATATGCCATAATACCTTCTTCCCATAGTTTCATTAGGTCATCTATTAGAGGTTGAAGGTAAACATCAATATCATTTCCAGGTTGCTTGGGCCCTGATATCAATATTGACAACATGACATACTTATTTTTCATACACAACCAAGGAGGAAGATTGTATATAACAATCATAACAGGCCACATGCTATGTTGGCTGCTTAATGTACCATAGGGATTCATTCCATCTGTACAGAGTCCAAGTCTTAAGTTTCTTGGTTCGTTACCAAATTGAGGGTATAATAAATCAATTTTCTTCCATTGTGGTGAATCATATGCATGTCATAGGATGCCATCATCATTGGCCTTTAACTCCCCATGCCAAGACAAATTTTGTGCATCTTCTGTATTATCAAATAAGCATTGAAATCGTTGTATTATTGGTAGATACCACATCACCTTGACAGAAGAGCCATTTTTAGCCTTAGCTGAATTTGTGGTCTTATACCTTGACGCACCACATTTTGGACAATTTATTAAATTACTATAGTCCTTATGAAACAACACACAATCATTTGGACATGCATGAATCTTCTTAGCCTCCATTCCCATTGGGCACATTATTTTCTTTACTCTATATGTTGAAATTGGAAGCTCATTGCCTTCAGGAAGAATTTCCTTTAACCAAGACAACAGTGAAGTGAAAGTCTTATTGCACCACCGGTTTTGAGCTTTAAGATTATATAATATTATCACATCACTCAACCTCGTGAACTTAGTATAACCCTTATATAAAGGTTTTTCAGCATCATGGACTATGTTTGCAAATAAAGAAGGTGAATCAATGACATTGTCCCGACAACTACGTAGCATCTCATCAACCATATCATCCTGAATCGAGTCATCCTGAATTGGTTCATCATTGAAATTATCATCATTATCTATATATTCTATGCCACAACTATTAGTATCGACATTTTTTGATTTATTATTAATTTTCTCTCCATTCCAATACCATTCATTATAACCTTGTATGATCCCATTGCATATGACATGATCCTTAATTTCCTCAGCAGTATCAACTTTCAAATTGTTACCACAATTTCTACATGGACAATAGAACCTATCTGTAGGTAGTTTCCTATGTTCCTTAGCAAATCTGATAAATTCATCAAGACCTTTGGCAAACTCTGGACTACAACGGTTCTTGATAGACATCCAACTTCAATCCATTTTCTATATCACATTAAAAATTAATTATAAAACTAAGCATTTAATATCGATACTATAAGATGTAAGTTTTTATTGATAGGAAGTTAATTACTTTTATACTAAAGTGTACCACCTATCCCATTTTTTAATATTTAATCTCATTAGTAACTGTATAATGTATGTTTAGTTTTGAAGAAAATTTCAGCAGCATTTCCCCTAAGTTCTTCAAGTACACCGATGTAAATGGTAAATAACCACTCACATATGTACGCAGAGAACAAATGAGGAAATACTACTAAAATTTTCTTTAAAACTAAACATACATTATACAGTTACATCCTAAGTGAGATTAAATATCCAAAAACAGTCCCAAACCGGGGACTATCCAAAATTTACTCCTATGAGTAAATTTTGAACGGGTTTCTAAGTTGATACATGCATAAATGTATTATTGTCATATTTATATATTAAGTTAAACATCATGCATTCGATGATCTCATATATAAACCCTAAAGTGTCAATCTGAGACTACACAATGTCTACCCTCATATTTCTGGAATGTCTACCAAGCACTACCGTATGTATTAAATATTTGAATCAAAGTGAAGCCTAATGGCTCATTGGGAGAGTGAGAATATTATACCTCACTTGAAGGCTGAAGAAGAAATATATGCAAGTCAATAACACCTGCAACAAACACAAATGCACGATTCAATTCTCTTATAATGTAAGGCATTAGGGTCAATATACATCAATATTAGAGGAGCAGGAAGAATTTAACAAATGCAGTTTAGCAACTCAGCCAGCACGACCGTGCTACCCAACACAGCCGTGCTACCTAACAAATACATTCACTCGGCCACATCCACCATGGCCATTCTACCCAGCACGTCCATTCTACCTAACAAATACATTCACTCATAGCTACCACGGCCGTGCTACCTAACAAATGCATTCACTCAGCCACAACCACCATGTCCATGCTACCCAACACGGCTGTGCTACCTAAATAATTTATTCACTTCAAACCTCTCCTCAATCGTGACATGACAATAAGAAGAAAAATGGTCATGGTGATGCCACGATCGTGCTACTACTACCAGCACCCATCGCTACCCACTGCCGACCCCAGCCCCGATCGTAGCACCCATCACCACCCACCGCCGGACCCCAGCCCCAACCACAACAGCCCCCACCTGCCCCACCTCTCCTTTCCAACCGAGAAGGGCTCTTCGACGGCGGCACAACACGTACAACCGAGAAGCTTGCGACCGATTTTCAGTTAATAAAATGTACCTTGCGACCTTTAATTGGCAGCGGAGGCACAACACGTACGTCTCGGCGGTGGTACAACACGGCTCGGCTCCTTGGACACGGCGGCCACAACACGACTCGGCTCGTTGGACATGACATCGGCATCAGAAGGACACTGAGATGGGCTCCTTGGATACAACAACAGAGAAGGAGGGGGTTTCTAGCACTATGCTTTCAAGCAAAATGAAATGAAACACAAGTCGATCGGGTCTATCGCGTGTTTTGGTCAAATATCAGCCCAACCTTTAGCATCAGTTAACTGACAAAACTGACGCTACAAGTCGGGTCTATAGGGTCGGTTATTTCAAAAATCCGACGCTAAAGCCTAAGTGGTGCCCAAATTTTCATAGACCGTCTATAAGGTGGGGTATTTTGAAAAACCCGACCCTAGAGGTCAGTATCTATAAGGTCGGTTATCCATAAAAAACCGACCCTAGAGTTCCAAAGTGGTGCTCGCATTTTTGTTTGACCTTATAGCATCGGTTATTTGGAAAAAACGACGCTATAGCTCGACGCGCGAAGCCAAAATCGTGTGAATTTTTTCCGTGGGAAACCTGTAAGGTCATTTTTTATGATAAAACTGATGCAATAGTCTATTAGGTCAGTTATTCTAATAAAAATGACGCTATGGGCAGCGACGTTACTGGCCAAAAATGTAGCAGTGCCTATATCAGAAAACGAAGGTCAAATTGTATGTCTTATAATGGAGTATGAGTATACATAGGTTGAAAAATCCTAGGGTTAGACCTCTCTAGGTAATGTACTAACTATCTCCTAGTTTGGAGAGTGGAACCACTCTAAACATCTTGTTCAAGTTCTTGCTTTAATCTCTCTCATCCTTGCTATGCATGTTTAGATTTCCATCAAATTTACTATTTGCATTCGTGCCTAGTTCAAGTAACTTGAACTCTAACACATTTTGTGCAAGTGTATTTATCTCTATTCACCCCCTCTAAATCTCGTTGATCCTAAAAAAAATGATTACTTCTTCATCTTGGTATGGTATGTGATACTAGATAGAGATATGACATGCGTGATGTGCAAGATCTGACCAGAAGTAAAGCCTTTGTGAAAGGATAAAGATGGACTATGCAGGGTAAGAGTTGCTGCAACTTTAGTCTACATTGAAATTTATCTTATACCATTGGACATGTAATAGAGTTTTTTTTGGGAATTTGGGAGGCTATCTTATTCATCTTTCCCTCCTCGTGTAAGATAAATCAGTAAAAGGGGTTCTTACATTATCTAAATTGCACAAATTAAATATGGTAGTACTACTACCATTACAAGACTCAATGTTAATGATTCCTTCAAAAGTTTTGGGTGGTATTCTGTAATAACAAAATCCATTCTCAGATTTTTGGTGATACTTTGTCAGCGTGTCTGTTGCGTTGTTTTCTTCTCTGTGGACGTAGCTAATAGACCAATTGGTCTTCTTCTTCTTCCCAATCTGCAAGGTCCATTTGTCCAGCCTCAGGTTCCAATTCCACTACGTTGCAGGCTAGCAAGGAGTTAGTCTCCACAACAGCGTGAATAATTGACAAATCATTAGCTAAGTCCACAGTTTAGCTTCTAAAGAGCTTTCCGCCCTACATGTGCGGGCGATCCCTCCCTTCCAACATCCATTGTGATCCCTGCAGATCACTACAATGCTCACACTCTTGTTCTTGTAGGATGCATCAGCATTTAGTTTATTGATAGGGTGTTCAGGTCTCAGACATCGTTCTTCACTATTCAAGTTGCAAGGCTCCTAATTTCTTTGCCAAGCAAGATCAGTGGACTTGACCTCCTCAATGATTCAGATGTGTAGGTGACCTGGTGGTATAGTTTTCTTCTCAAATATATCTCCGTTTCTATCTCTCCAAATCATCTAGCAGGTGATCGAGAAGGTGGCAGCATGCTTCCTATCCCCTGGTAGATTTGCAATCAACCATTGCCAAACATCAGTCGCAGAGTTGAAGTTCGTCAGCCTTTGTCGTTCAATCACCCTTTTCCATATTTCATATGCTTTGGTACATTCACGCAATGCATGGAGCACTGATTCTTCATGTCCTCTACATCTGGGACAATTCTCATCATTGGTCATCTGACTTTTGAACCTCCGGCTGTTCGTAAGGATGGCGCTATGGCTAGTGATCCACATGAAGTATTTCACTTTGGCCGAAACCTTAAGCTTCCATATCAAGTTCCATTTTCCCAGACACTAGATTTCACTTTGTGTTCTAAGTATGTTGTACACACTTTTCGTGGAGAACTACCCATTGTCAGTGTGTAGCCATACCCACATGTCATTCAACTATAGCTCTAAAGGAATGGGGATCTTCAAGATCTTATTAATGTCGTCATTTAATGTCCACTCCTTGAGGAAGTTGAGATCCCAATCATTGTTAAAGTTAACGATATTGGTGACCCGCAGGTCCTCTACATCAGGAGGGATAGGCCTTCTGGTATGATTAAGCAAATGTGTGTTTGGGCTCCACCATTTATCTTTCCAAACATCAATGTCATTGCCACTGATGGGGTTCCACATAGAGTTATCATCTAGGAACTCTTTGGATTTCAAAACTGCTCTTCCGGGCCTGGTGGTGTTGTTGTTTGCGTTGCTTGCATGTTTGATGTATTTTCTCTTTAAGCCTTGGCACCAATAGGAACTTCTGCCTTCTTCTATATCCCAAGTGTGTCTGTTGATAAGTGCCTGGTTCCATTCTCTCATCGACTTGATGCCCAATCCACCATTATCTTTACTATTTGTGACTTTGTTCCAAGAAACCAAAAAAAGTGGGTTAGATTTGTGCCCCCCTCCCCAAATGAATGATCACACATTAGTATCAATCCTATCACAGACCTTGAGAGAGATAACCATTGACTGCATTGTGTAGGTAGGGAAGGCGCTCAACGTGGATTTCACCATGCAAACTCTACCAACAAGAGATAAGCTTTGTGCTGACCAGGAGTTAATATTATTAGTCACCTTCTGGATGATTTCATCGTATGTACTAACAGATACCTTGTTGTGAATAAGAGGCACCCCCAGGTATTTTCCAAGATCAGTGGTTTCAGTGAAACCACTCTTCCTGCAGAGTAACCTTCTAGTAGCTTGAGGTACACTCCTAGCGAAATGGATATTCGACTTCTTCACTGAGATGGCCTATCCCGAGACATCACCAAATTCCTTAAAACAATGTTGGATTGCTCTCAACTATTTTATGTTTGCCTCAGAAAAAAGAATCATGTCATCAGCAAAGCACAGATGTGATATCATAGGGCCATTAGCCGAGAGTTTGATAGGGGACCATTCCTTTGCTTTCACCTTGTTGTCAATATGTTGGCTCAACCTTTCTAAACACAGCATGAAGACATAAGGCGATAGTGGGTCTCCTTGTCTGAGACCCCTGCTAGCTTTGAAGCTACCTGCCAATTTGCCATTCCAGACAATAGAAGCTTTGCCTCTAGAAATCTACCCCAGGATGTATTTGATAATAGTCTCAGGAAAGCCAATTTTCTCCAAAGTGTCTTTTACAAACATTAGTTCATTCTATTGTAGGCCTTGGAGAGGTCAACTTTGATTGCCATCATCTTCCTTGCCGACTTCCTGTGCATATTGTGGATGAGTTTTTGTACCACCAAGATGTTGACAGTGATTTTACGGCCTGATACAAAGGCACTCTGTGCTGGGAAAATCCATCCTTCCAGATAATTTTTTATCCTTTCAACAATGACTTTAGAAACCAGCTTGAGGTTGATATTGTTTAATGAGATAGGTCTAAATTGTTCACAGAATTCAGGTTTGGAAATCTTCAGGATAAGCACAATGTTAGATGTGCATAATTCATCATGTAGGGTTTCTCCTGCCAACGCCTTGGATATTGTAGATTCAACTGACAACTTGATAGTATGCCAGTTAGCGAGTAAGAAAGAACCATCTATGCCATCAGGACCATAAGCTTTATAAGGATTCTTAGCTCTCATAATGATGTAAATTTGAGCCAGAGTTGGAAGCAAAGTGATAATCCTGCATTGCACATATGTAAGTTTGGTAAAGCAGACAAAGTACTTACGTACCTTGTGAGAGTCCATCGGTCGGTCCTCAGTAAGGAGGCTCTCAAAGTGATTGATCAACATGCTTTGGATTTCTATTTCATCGCTTGTCCATTCCTCGTTGGGCTTTCTCAGTATGGTCACATTGTTACTTCGTCGTCGTTGTTTGACATAGTCATTGTAAAACTTTGTGTTGATATCACCATCAACAAGCCACTTAATGTGGCTTTTTTGTTTCCAGTCATCTTCCTTGGCTATCAGGATGTCCATGTATCTCACCTGCAGTTCCGCTGTCATATTGTCAGTGATATTGTCATGCCTATCTGCCAAGTTTTATTAAAGGTTGTTGAGGTTTCTAAGGATCTTCATCTTTTCTTTCCCTATCTTGTTGTTGTGAATAGTTGTCCACTTCATGATGTCAGCCTTTGACATCTCTAGGGCATCTTTGAACTCCAGATGTGGTTGCCAAATAGCTCAGAGCATGTTCTGAAAGTCTTTATTCTTGGATCAAGAGCATTTAATCAAGAACCTTGGATTAGAGGTTCTTTTTATTATGGATATTACCAAGATCGGATTATGGTCTGACTAGATCTTGGGAAGGTGTTCTACTATGAAATGGGGGTTCTTCAAAAGAAACTCCGAGTTGGCGACTGCACGGTCTAATCTCTCTTGGAGTTTCCAGTGCTTGTAGGTAAATTTTGTGCCCATGAATCCCAAATCAAAAAGGCCGGCTTCCAGCAAAGTATTATTGAAGGTTGTGGCTTCTTGGAAGTCATACTTCTTACCATGTTGCTTCTCATTGGGACTGACAGTGGTGTTGAAATCGCCAACTACAATCCATGGTTTATCAAAGATCTTGCTCATCTGAACAATATGTTTCCAAAGAAACCTCCTAACTAAGATGCGCGGATTGGCGTAGATGAAGGTAACGAAGGTAGCATTGTTTATGAGGCATGTACAGAATTGTCTATGACTATTGATGATTTTGATTTCACAGTCCTCAGAGTTCCAACAAATCTAGATGCCCCCCGTAAAGCCTCTGGCTTCCACTCTGTGGGAGTTAGAAAAACAGAGCTTCTGTATGGTTTGAGTAGCTTCAGTGCCACTGATCCTAGGCTCAAGGATTGCCACAACTTTGGGTCTTTTGTGAGATTAGATCTTAGAGGACACGGCATGTATCTTTTTGTCGATTCCTTGAATATTCCAGCAAAGTATATCTAACATTAAACAACCGAGGTGAGAAAAAGGAGTTGCCTGAACTCTTTACTGAGAGCTAGTAGGATCGTGATTCTCCTTTCCTTCTCCAGCATCTTCCACTTTGACTTCCTACCCTGGGTTAAGCCTAGGACTCTTCCTTCTAGTCTCATAGGGAGGCTTAGATCGAGCATTCTTAAGTTTTGGGTTGTTGCCCTTAATTTTCCTTCCTGGTGGCATACGACCATTGCTAACAATGGTGGGTGTAGTATCTGCATTATCTACATCTTCAAACATTCCATTTGGTTCCTCGTGTATAGTTACAGCCTTGTCACTTGTCTTGTTCACTGGTACGCTATCCAGTGGATCTGTATTGACTTTTGCCTCACTAGGGATTTCAATGTGGGTCGATTTTTTGTTTCTTGACTCTTCAATATCTTCATTATCCTCCATGTTGATAACCTCCTCAATGACTTCATCTACTCACAGGGTTTACCACAGTGTGTTCTTCTTTTTCCTCAGTGTTCTTCGTGGTTGTTTTTGTGATGTCCTTCAACACCTCTCTCTTATCATCTGCTGTGATAGGCTTCTTCTTTTTCTAGATCTTATCAGATTTTCCCCCACTATCTTTCATGCTCTCAGTGTATTTAGTGGATGTCTAGTTCTCTTGGATCGCATCAACGTGAGGTTTGTTTGTGTCCTCCTGACCTTCCATATCCGCTAGGTTAGCAAACTTGTTTGAGTTTGAGCTAGATGGGCTCCCTTTGGTCGTCTCCTTGGTTTTGTTTGAGTTTGACCTATATCTATGCATTGTGGCTTTCCTTCCATTTGTTTACCAGCCATCATTGTCATCATTGTCTTTCAAACCCTGAGTATTTCCCTCTTTACTACCATTAGAGGAAGGAATAGCCCCCTAGACATGCACTGTTTTTTATTATGTCCAAGTTTGCCGCATGCAACACATGTTTCAGGGAAAGCTTCATACTCTATCTGGTAAATGTCATTGTTGATCATGATGTTATGAATGAGAAGCTTTGTGGTGTCCACGTCGATTGCTATCCTGGCAAATTTACTCCTTATTCTTGCATCTGTGTGGGCATCGACTTTAACTAGGTTGTCGAGGGCTAGACCAATATATTCGAATATTGTGGGTACGTAGAGATGAAATGGAAGGTCCAAAATTCTTACCCAAGTCACCAGATATTGTGGTAGATCCACTGTCGAATGGAATGAAGGGAACCATTGCCATATTGCCAGGCAACATCCAAAAAGCTTCCACAGACCTCCGGTTAGAGCCATGTCAAAGTCTCGTTTGCATGAGAACTGCACGACATAGTGTTCGATGTCCACTTCGAACATGTTGAATCTTCCTACAGGGTTCCAAAGAGTTCAAAGTCTCTCCCTCATGGTCATGTACCCCACGTTTGTGCCTATCATACTGGTGACCACGATGTATTTCCACGACCGTGCGAGGTCTTCTTCTGCATCCGGATCTATCTCAAGAGCAGGGATACCATCTACTTGTGTTATTTTGATGTCAGATAAGGCCAACTTGCTCTTGAAGAGGGATTCTAAGAAAAAGGTCTCTTGGTTTCCTGAGTTGCTCCTAGATGATCCTCCTTGAGCATCATTATTTCATGGGTGCTCATCATTAGCATCCGCCATATTAACCTCCCTTCTTAGATCCACCACCTGATGGCCCCCCAGTGGCGGGAACTGATCGTTCGTCACCACCCTGGGTGTGATCCTGTCCCCACTATCTTCCGATCTGTTCTCCGGAGGTGACCCCTGCATACCCGCGAATTGGAAGTTCATCCCTACCCCCGATATTGAAACCCTAACGCCGCCTTTGGATGAACCTCCCAGGTCATCTGGTTGGATAGGATTTTTCAATGATTCTCCTCTTGAGAATGGATAGTATTTCTGATCGCCTGATCAGTCCTTCATACCCCTTCCTCCCCCGGAACCCCTTCCCCCACAAACATGGCCACAGCCACTGCCACCCCCTCGTCCCCCTCTTCCCCCTATGTCCCCCCTTATTTATAATAGAGTTAGTTGAACTTCTATTTCATTATGCTAATAAATAGAAACATTTTTCTTTATACATCTTGTATGACAAGGATGATAATGAATAAAGAGTTATTAATGCTTCTATTTAAAATATGTAATCTTTTATGGAAATGCACCAAACATCTAGTGATGTTTATGATCTAAAAAGTTGAATGTTTATAACATAGTACCGAAGGATTATAATTGATAACTCAAACAATCTTTAGCATCATCATCTTGGGCACATATATAAGAAATGCATATCTAGAATCCATATTGATGTTTGTCTAGACTCTTTTGGTTATTGAACCAATAAGAGACATGAAAGTCTTAATTATTAGCAATATGACAAAATATCCTTCACTATATGTAGAGGGAGGATAAGAACTCTATTAAGTCTTATACATGTTGATGTATGAAGATCTTATAGAATAAATGCTAGAGGAAGTTGTTTGTACTTCATAATATTCATTGATGATCTCATTTGATATAGAGTTTGTATTTGGTGAAATGCAAACATAAATATCTTGAAGTATTCAAGGAGATTATATATGAAGTATAACTTTGATAAAAGTATTGAGAAACTTTGATATGATCGAATGTTAAAATACTTTACAAGCCAAATCCATCTGAACATGATGATGTGTCATAAAGAAGAAATTACTTCCTCATGGATGGTGATATGATTATCATATTGATCTAATATTCTAAATCTCCTCATGAATACATACTTTACACTAAAACTAAGTGCCATCTTAAATGGTTCAAAAGACATCATATGTAATATGATATGGGAATGTCCCAATATGTCTTAAAGATTGAAACCTACATAAGGAAAGTAGTTTTTGAAAAGGTTTATCCACAAACCATGATTGTTGAATACTAACTTTAATCCCAATGTTTTCTTACTAGGATAACTGAGTTCTAAAAGAACCAGTGGGAGTAAAAGTAGAACTCAAAATGTTTGAGATCAACAAAGAGGTGCAATAAGAACAATTGAGAATCACAAGTTGTTGTGGAATCTCAAGTTCCTTATGTAACATAAAACCTCATAATTCTAGTAGAATGCATTTGAGATTGAAATATTGTGAATCCAAAAACTCAGATGGGTTGGTCATAAGATGATGAGTCAACAAATCAACTAGAAGCCATTGAGAATGAGAATTTGGGAAATGGATTAAGGCCATTAGGAAGTTCATGTACACTAACAAGGTATGACCTTGATAGTACCACATGAAGGGGGTAAAACCCATAAGGTGAAGTTGGGTTTTCATCGGAGAGACCTACATGGATAGCCTAAAAGGACATATTGGTTATAAAGTTTTTCATATCAGTTCAAAGTGTTGAACATGATGAAATGCCTTTATCGTTTGTCATGCTTGTTGTTGCAAGTACAATATACTGTAAGATTTGACATATGAAGAATAAAACTGGATTCCTTAAAAAGAATATTTGATGTGTATGTGACATGGCCTAAAGGTTTTATAACTTCATTAATTCAAATAAATTCTATAAGCTACAAAGATCATTTGAGAGATTGAAACAAGCCTCTTAGAGATGGGATCTTTCAACTTGGCAAGATAATCAAAGAGTTTGACTTGTATCAAGATAAAAGATGAAATTTGTGATTACAAAAGATTTAGTGGGAGCATATATATATATATGTAACATACTAAATCTCAGGGTCCTCCCTGCAATTTACCCACATTTGAGCTTTTATTTTCTTTCTAGTCCTTTTGGACATCCTTCACTAATTTCGCATCCTTTTGTATCTTCTTTGGCCTCAATATTGAAATTGAGCCAAGTTTGATGATGAAATCTATATTTTACTACATTCATGGGTTTTTGCACAAATGTTCCAATTAATGTGATAATTGGGGACTAATTATGCAATTGACCATTAATGAGATAATATGAGTGGACTATGTTAATTTGGAGCTTTTTGGATAAATATACTAGTAACAATGTATTTGAGTTAATGTATAGGAGTAATTAACCCCTTTACTTTCTCTCTCCTCCAAATAGGAAAATAATGCACTAATAAGATTATTATATGTTGAGATACGACTCATAATATTTATATGTGACTAATATCTCGAGATATATCCTATTATGTCATTAAAATATATTCCTTATATTAATTGCTCTTTTTATGCTTTATTATATGCTTTAATAGTCTATAAATTAATTAGGGACCTAACCATGTGATTTTCGAGAACATAATTGTATAGGATCGTTCTAGGTGTTTTCATAAACCTATGGTTAAAATTTGAGGTCATTTGGACTTCATTTGACCCTCCAAATGGATTTTACAAGTTCCCATATAGTTTAACTATAGTAGATGAATCGACATTGTATTCATTGCATTTATTTCATGTGTCATGCGCCCAGCCACTGTTGGATTTCAATCCAACGGATCTCCAGCCGTCTTCTACCTTGGGCTGTCGGCCCAAGGAGGCACATGGGTTCCTTTCCTTTGTTCTCCCTCGTTTCTCGATCATTTTGTGAGATTTAAGTTGCGTTGAATTCGTCTCCTCGATCCGCACCGTTTAAGCCTTGGCTCGTCAGCTCCCGTGCACTGTAAATGAAACGCCCATGTGTGTCAGCTGAAGCTTATCCTCACCCACCACGTCTGAGTGCTTCACTCTTCCGTGTCTATTTATAGCACTCTCCTTAGCTCCTTCGGTCTCTGTGCGAGCTTACTCAAGTGCCAATTTGGCCCGAACCTCCCTTGTTAGCCACCACCGCCTCCACCTTCTCCCTGACTTGCAGCCCCCTTCCTACCTGCTAGGTGGTAGCAACGCCCCAATAAAGTGCACCAGTGAATTCCTTTCATCTTAAGCTTCATTTCGAGTACCTATACGTCCGATTTGGTCAAGAAATGAGCAAACGCCCAAATGAGCAAGCTCCTTCTCCGTAGCCATGGCTGGCGTGTGAGGAAGGAGATGACCCGTGGCTTTTTATAGTTTTACCTCCGAACGCTCATCCCTTTGTTCTTTAACGTGAGGGGAATTTCGTTCATCTTATCCCTTGGCTTTTTCTATTTTTCTGATTAATAAATGCTAATTTATGTGAAATATTTGTAACTAGGGTTAATGGATGTTGATACAATCTAATCAGTGATAATGATGGATGTGAATCTTCTATAAGGTATGCCACTCCTATGTATGTGAGCCCTATTTAAGTATGTGACTCCTATGTATGTGACACCTATTTATTTGGAATATAAGATTGTGGAATATATGTGCAAATAACCTATCCTTCAGTTGGGCTTTTATCCAACCCTACATCCATATTGTGCTAGCCTTGGAATATCTCTATTTCCATTTATTTGGCTCTTTATTTACTTGAATCTTCTATAGCCATTGTGACTCATTTATTTGGTTATTTGAATAATGCTATGGCCAACTATGGCCCATTCATTTACTTGATTTATTTCATGGGTTTTATCCCCATTGGCTATGATGCAATGTTATTTCCACTACTACCAAGTGGTTTACTCAGCATGAGGAATTGTTGACCAAATAACTAATGTAGTGTACATGAGTACAAACCACCCATAGAGGGCATGTGTAACTTCGCCCTGGGGAATGTGCATTTTCTCCCCGTATTATATATATTTTTGAGGTTTGGGATGTGCATTTTCCCCTCTCCTCTTGGTGTTGGTCCGGTAGGTGCCTCACCCTGCATTAGAATATTTGTTTTCAAAATATCATTCATGCTTTTGTTTATTATTGTGGTAGATGCATCTTGGCAGAAGTTCTTTATTCTTAATTATTATACTTGTCTCATAATTTTGACACTCTTAGTGTTGTGAATCATTTTATTATACAATGTTGCACTTTATTAATTGTCCTTATTCCTTTTGATTAACACATACTTTTACCTCTCTCGTGTTGGGTGATTCCAACCACCCAGGTATAGGATCAGAGTGCGCAGTTGAAGCATGGTGAACCAGCCTAAGGCTAGGGATAAGGAGTTCAACCTTCTAGCTTGGACTTGGACTTAGATACCTATATATTAAGTTGTTTTCTTTGGAGACAATATTGAATTGGTTTGAGTCTTCCTCTACCTAGATCCGATTGTTATTGTGTATAAAGTTGTACACCCTTTTGGGAAATTTTGTAATGTACTCTTTATACATTTGAATATAGTCAAAGTTTTATCTTCCGCTGCCTACACATTGGTGTTTTTGTTTGCCATGATGAATTTTTGGTAGAGACTTTGCGGTCTTTATAGCATGGTATCAGAGCATCAAGGTAGTCAGAGTCTTGACTAATTCAATTTGTCTCCTAGATAGAAACCCTAACCTTATATAGTTCCCTTTAGTTAGTTTTTTCACCTTAGAGTGGACCTATGATGAAAGATTGATTTAGGACATAATAATTTCATACTAGAAATATAATTTGTCAACTTTTTGGTGATTAGTCTTTTAGGTTGCTACTAGGGCATAAGTTGAAGCAAAGGTGTCTAGAAAGGGCCAGGGTCTGGGGGCTGGTAATATTTTCCTCCGCACCACTAGCTTGGCTTACGAGGACTCCCAGATCCATATGACGTCGGCCTGGCCTGAGCTGATACTGACCGTCCAAAATAGCATACCTTTGGACAAATTATCTTATTGTTGAATAACCTTTGAACCTAGTATATATGTTTTGGGTTGATCAGGTAGAATCACCTTATGTTCCCATAAGTTTCTTGAAAGAGCCCTAGATTTCCAAGTTGGGAGTACCCTACCTTATGTTGGGCTTGAAGTTCATAATGGTGTTTAGTAAAACAACTAAGTGTTGGATCTCATACATAGTTTTACCTCAACCCTTTTTGATAAGTGGCCTTAGTAGTAGTGCTTTTATACCTTGATAGATTTTAGAGTTTTGATTTCGAGGACGAAATCCTCTTTAAAGGGGTGGAATCCCTTAATACATTCAAAATCAAGTTACTATGTTTTGGAAACCCTAACTCCATAGACATGTGATTAGTGAGCTTATATATGTTTAGCATTGAGCAAACAACTTATGATTATAATTCATCTTGTTTGTTTATATACAAATGAATATATAATTAGCCATCTAAGGGAAAGTTCATATTCTTGAACCTTAACTTATTCTTGATGCACATAATAGTGAGTTACTAATCACTAATTGTGTTTACACTTAATGTTGACCATGTCACCCTAATAGTATAGTTAGTAAGATTATGGTTCTTATGCATTCTTATCATGCATAACATGTAATGTTCATGATGACCAAAACCCTAATGTGTAATCATCTAGCCTTGACAATAAATACATACATATCTTTGATGCCTTCATGATACATTAGTGACTTAGGTGTCATCATCAGTTAGCACACTTGGAGCATATATATATGGATTATAATCACCTAGTTATATTGGAGACCATGTTATCAACATATGTAAGGCATATCACCTTGTTCCCTAATATACATCTCATTAATCACCTTATCATGATTTAGTATGAAAATCAATTCATTAATGTTTAATGTGTTTCATATTGTTCACTAAAACACATGTAACGACACAAATATGTTTATGAGTATTGGATTCACATAAGTTTGCATTAATGCCTAATGTGATGTAAAATATGTATAATTCATATTATGGAGTGTAATAGGAGAAAATGATGTCATAAACTTGAGTATCTAATGTAAGTTGTCAATATGTGATAATTCCATATGATGATTTTTATGGAAATTAGATTCTAGTTTTTAAGGTTTGTGACCTAATACATTAACAGATGATGAGATATCTTAGAAAACCCTAATTGTGCTTAAAACCCATACAAGGGAAGATACATATGTTTCGATGCTTAGTGATGAGTTATAATCCTTGCTACCACCATGTGAGTATAAGTTGGCACAAGTGATAGTATAAGATGATGCTTTACCATGATAGAGACTATGCTAGTGAGCCCATTATGTTATGTTTTGGATGAAAAATTATATATATGGTAGAAACCTTAGTCAGACTTGGCTTATGTGTACAACCTTTGAAGTACCCACCTTAGTTACCCAATGTAGGGATGTTGCACACTCACTCTCTCTCTTCCCTCTCATTGTGATTTCGGGGACAAAATCCTCTTTAAGGGGTGGAGTGTTGTAACATACTAAATCTCATGGTCCTCCTTGCAATTTACCCACTTTTGAGCTTTTATTTGCTTTCTAGTCCTTTTGGGCATCCTTCACTAATTTCATATCCTTTTGTATCTTCTTTGGCCTCAATATTGAAATTGAGCCAAGTTTGATGGTGAAATCTATATTTTACTACATTCATGGGTTTTTGCACAAATGTTCCAATTAATGTGATAATTGGGGACTAATTATGCAATTGACCATTAATGAGATAATATGAGTGGAGTATGTTAATTTGGAGCTTTTTGGATAAATATACTAGTAACAATGTATTTGAGTTAATGTATAGGAGTAATTAACCCCTTTACTTTCTCTCTCCTCCAAATAGGAAAATAATGCACTAATAAGATTGTTATATGTTGAGATATGACTCATAATATTTATATGTGACTAATATCTCGAGATATACTTGTTATGTCATTAAAAGATATTCATTATATTAATTGCTCTTTTTATGCTTTATTATATGCTTTAATAGTCTATAAATTAATTAGGGACATAACCATGTGCTTTTTGAGAAAGTAATTGCATAGCATCGTTCTAGGTGTTGTAATAAACTTATGATTAAAATTTGAGGTCATTTGGACTTCATTTGACCCTCCAAATGGATTTTACAAGTTCCCATATAGTTTAACTATAGTAGATGAATCGACATTGTATTCATTGCATTTATTTCATGTGTCACGCGCCTGGCCACCGTTGGATTTCAATCCAATGGATCTCCAGCCGTCTTCTACCTCGGGCCGCCGGCCCAAGGAGGCGCATGGGTTCCTTCCCTTCGTTCTCCCTCGTTTCTCAATCATTTTGTGAGATTTAAGTTGTGTTGGATTCGTCTCCTCGAGCCGCACCGTTTAAGCCTTGGCTCGTCAGCTCCCGTGCACTGTGGATAAAATGCCCATGTGTGCCGGCCGAAGCTTCTCATCTCCCACCATGTCTCGATGCTTCACTCTTCCGTGTCTATTTATAGCACTCTCCTTAGCTCTGTCGGTCTCCGTGCGAGCTTACTCAAGTGCCAATTTGGCCCGGACCTCCGTCGTTAGCCACCGCCGCCTCCACCTTCTCCCTGACTTGTGGCCCCCTTCCTGTCTGCTAGGTGGTAGCAACACCCCAATAAAGCGCACCAGTGAGTTCCTCTCATCTTAAGCTTCTTTAGAGTACCTATACGTCCGATTTGGTCAAGAAATGAGAAAATGCCCAAATGAGCAAGCTTCTTCTCCGTAGCCATGGCTGGCACGTGAGGAAGGAGATGACCCATGGCTTTTTATAGTTTTACCCCCACACACTCATCCCTTTGTTCTTTAACTCGATGGGCATTTCGGTCATCTGCTCCCTTGTCTTTTTCTACTTTTCTGATTGGTCCAGATCGTTTAATTCGTAGAAAATCAATGCTTTGTCGGAAAAATGCAAATAAATCGTCGTTGGAAAGGATTTTTCCTGTAGAATCTAATTTTGTAATTTTTGACACCTGATTCCCAATGCTTTTTCAAAGTTTGCTTTGAAAGGCATTTTAAGTATGTTAAATGTTATAAAAAACATAATTAATTCATTTCAAATCCAAATTGAGAAATAAAATATGTTTTCTTAATCAGTGAAACCTAAGTGAGCTTTTAGTCCTAGAGTTGAGTACTAAATCAGGGGTTTTCAAATAGAGTCTAAAATTGGTATTTTCCTTTATACTTTATGTTTAATAAATGCTAATTTATGTGAAATATTTGTAACTAGGGTTAATGGATGTTGATATAATCTAATCAGTGATAATGATGGATGTGAATCTTCTATAAGGTATGTGACTCCTATGTATGTAAGCCCTATTTAAGTATGTGACTCCTATTTATGTGGAATATAAGATTCTGGAATATATGTGCAAATAACATATCCTTCAGTTGGGCTTTTATCCAACCCTACATTCATATTGTGCTAGCCTTGGAATATCTCTATTTCCTTTTATTTGGCTCTTTATTTACTTGAATCTTCTATAGCCATTGTGGCTCATTTATTTGGTTATTTGAATAATGCTATGGCCAATTATGGCCCATTCATTTACTTGATTTATTTCATGGGTTTTATCCCCATTGGCTATGATGCAATTTTATTTCCACTATTGCCAAGTGGTTTACTCAGCATGAGGAATTGTTGACCAAATAACTAATGTAGTGTATATGAGTACAAACCACCCATAGAGGGCATGTGTAATTTTGCCCTGGGGAATGTGCATTTTCTCCCCGTATTATATATATTTTTGAGGTTTGGGATGTGCATTTTCCCCTCTCATCTTGGTGTAGGTCCGGTAGGTGCCTCGCCCTGCATTAGAATATTAGTTGTCAAAATATCATTCATGCTTTTGTTTATTATTGTGGTAGATGCATCTTGGCAGAAGTTCTTTATTCTTAATTATTATACTTGTCTCATACTTTTGAAACTCTTAGTGTTGTGAATCATTTTATTATGCAATGTTTCACTTTATTAATTGTCCTTATTCCTTTTGATTAACACATACTTTTACCTCTCTCTTATTGGGTGATCCCAACAACCCAGGTATAGGATCAGAGTGCGCAGTTGAAGCATGGTGAACCAGCCTAAGGCTAGGGATAAGGAGTTCAACCTTCTAGCTTGGACTTGGACTTAGCTACCTATATATTAAGTTGTTTTCTTTGGAGACAATATTTAATTGGTTTGAGTCTTCCTCTACCTAGATCCTATTGTTGTTGTGTATAAAGTTGTATAGCGTTTTGGGAAATTTTGTAATATACTCTTTATACATTTGAATATAGTCAAAGTTTTATCTTCCGCTGCCTACACGTTGGTATTTTTGTTTGCCATGATGAATTTTTGGTAGAGACTTTGCGGTCTTTATAGCATGGTATCAGAGCATCAAGGTAGTCTGAGTCTTGACTAATTCAATTTGTCTCCTAGATAGAAACCCTAACCTTATATAGTTCCCTTTAGTTAGTTTTTCCACCTTAGAGTGGACCTATGATGAAAGATTGATTTAGGACATAATAATTTCATACTATAAATATAATTTGTCAACTTTTTGGTGATTAGTCTTTTAGGTTGTTACTAGGGCATAAGTTGAAGCAAAGGTGTCTAGAAAGGGTCAGGGTCTGGGGGCTGGCAATATTTTCCTCTACACCACTGGCTTGGATTACGAGGACTCCCAGATCCATATGACACCGGCCTGGCCTGAGCTGATACTGATCGTCCCAAAATAGCATACCTTTGGACAAATTATCTTATTGTTGAATAACCTTTGAACCTAGTATATATTTTTTGGGTTGATCATGTAGAATAACCTTATGTTCCCATAAGTTCCTTGAAAGAGCCCTAGATTTCCAAGTTGGGAGTATCCTGCCTTATGTTGGGCTTGAAGTTTGTAATGGTGTTTAGTAAAACAACTAAGTATTGGATCTCATACATAGTTTTACCTCAACCCTTTTTGATAAGTGGCCTTAGTAGTAGTGCTTTTATACCTTGATAGATTTTGGAGTTTTTGATTTCGAGGATGAAATCATCTTTAAGAGGGTGGAGTCCCTTAATACATTCGAAATCAAGTTACTATGTTTTGGAAACCTTAACTCCATAGACATGGGATTAGTGAGCTTATATATGTTTAGCCTTGAGCAAACAACTTATGATTATAATTCATATTGTTTTTATATACAAATGAATATATAATTAGTCATCTAAGGGATAGTTCATATGCTTGAACCTTAACTTATTCTTGATGCACATAATAGTGAGTTACTAATCACTAATTGTGTTTACACTTAATGTTGACCATGTCACCCTAATAGTATAGTTAGTAATATTATGGTTCTTATGCATTCTTATCATGCATAACATGTAATGTTCATGATGACCAAAACCCTAATGTGTAATCATCTAGCCTTGACAATAAATACATACATATCTTTGATGCCTTCATGATACATTAGTGACTTAGGTGTCATCATCAGTTAACACACTTGGTGCATATATATGGATAATAATCACCTAGTTATATTGGAGACCATGTTATCAACATATGTAAGTCATATCACCTTGTTCCCTAATATACATCTCATTAATCACCTTATCATGATTTAGTATGAAAATCAATTCATTAATGTTTAATGTGTTTCATATTGTTCACTAAAACACATGTAATGACACAAATATGTTTATGAATATTGGATTCACATAAGTTTGCATTAATGCCTAATGTGATGTAAAATATGTATAATTCATATTATGGAGTGTAATAGGAGAAAATGATGTCATAACTTGAGTATCTAATGTAAGTTCTCAATATGTGATAATTCCATATGATGGTTTTTATAGAGATTAGATTCTAGTTTTTAAGGTTTGTGACCTAATACATTAACAGATGATGATATATCTTAGAAAACCCTAATTGTGCTTCAAACCCTTACAAGGGAAGATACTTATGTTTCAATGCTTAGTGATGAGTTATAATCCTTGCTACCACCATGTGAGTATAAGTTGGCACAAGTGATAGTATAAGATGATGCTTTACCATGATAGAGACTATGCTAGTGATCCCATTATGTTATGTTTTGGATGAAAAATTATATATATGGTTGAAACCTTAGTCAGACTTGGCCTATGTGTAGAGCCTTAGAAGTACCCACCTTAGTTACCCAATGTTGGGATGTTGCACACTCACCCTCTCTCTTCCCTCTTATTGTGATTTTGGGGACAAAATACACTTTAAGGGGTGGAGTGTTGTAACATACTAAATCTCAGGGTCCTACCTACAATTTACCCACTTTTGAGCTTTTATTTGCTTTCTAGTCCTTTTGGGCATCCTTCACTAATTTCCCGTCCTTTTGTATCTTCTTTGGCCTCAATATTGAAATTGAGCCAAATTTGATGATGAAATCTATATTTTACTACATTCATGGGTTTTTGCACAAATGTTTCAATTAATGTGATAATTGGGGACTAATTAAGCAATTGACCATTAATGAGATAATATTAGTGGAGTATGTTAATTTGGAGCTTTTTGGATAAATATACTAGTAACAATGTATTTGAGTTAATGTATAGGAGTAATTAACCCCTTTACTTTCTCTCTCCTCCAAATAGGAAAATAATGCACTAATTAGATTATTATATGTTGAGATATGACTCATAATATTTATATGTGACTAGTATCTCGAGATATACCCTATTATCTCATTAAAATATATTTCTTATATTAATTGCTCTTTTTATGCTTTATTATATGCTTTAATAGTCTATAAATTAATTAGGGACATAACCATGTGATGTTCGAGAAAGTAGTTGCATAGCATCGTTCTAGGTGTTGTCATAAACCTATGGTTAAAATTTTAGGTCATTTGGACTTCATTTGACCCTCCAAATGGATTTTACAAGTTCCCATATAGTTTAACTATAGTAGAAGAATCGACATTGTATTCATTGCATTTATTTCATGTGTCACGCGCCCGGCCACCGTTGGATTTCGATCCAACGGATCTCCAGCCGTCTTCTACCTCAGGCCTCCGGCCCAAGGAGGCGCATGGGTTCCTTCCCTTCGTTCTCCCTCGTTTCTCGATCATTTTGTGATATTTAAGTTGCGTTGGATTCGTCTCCTCGAGCCCCACTATTTAAGCCTTGGATCGTCAGCTCCCGTGCACTGTGGATAAAATGCTCATGTGCACCGGCTGAAGGTTCTCCTCTCCCACCATGTCTCGGTACTTCACTCTTCCATGTCTATTTATAGCGCTCCCCTTAGCTCCATCGGTCTCTGTGTGAGCTTACTCAAGTGCCAATTTGACCCGAACCTCCCTCGTTAGCCACCGCCACCTCCACCATCTCCCTGACTTGCGGCCCCCTTCTTTCCTGCTAGGTGGTAGTAACACCCCAATAAAGTGCACCAGTGAGTTACTCTCATCTTAAGCTTCATTTCGAGTACCTATACGTCCGATTTGGTCAAGAAATGAGCAAACGCCCAAATGAGCAAGCTCCTTCTCCGTAGCCATGGCTGGCACGTGAGGAAGGAGATGACCCGTGGCTTTTTATAGTTTTACCCCCGCGCACTCATCCCTTTGTTCTTTAATGTGAGGGGCATTTTGGTCATCTTCTCCCTTGGCTTTTTCTATTTTTCTGATTGTTCCAGATCGTTTAATTTGTAGAAAATCAATGCTTTGTCGGACAAATGCAAATAAATAGTCGTTGGAAAGGATTTTTCCTGTAGAATCTAGTTTCATAATTTTTGAGACCTGATTCCCAATGCTTTTTCGAAGTTTTCTTTGAAAGGCATTTTAAGCAATTCATTTCAACTCCAAATTGAGAAATAAAATATGTTTTCTTAATCAGTGAAACCTAAGTGAGCTTTTAGTCCTAGTTTTGAGTCCTAAATAAGTGGTTTTCGAATAAAGTCTAAAATGGGTATTTTCCTTTATACTTTATGTTTAATAAATGCTAATTTATGTGAAATATTTGTAACTAGGGTTAATAGATGTTGATACAATCTAATCAGTGATAATGATGGATGTGAATCTTCTATAAGATATGTGACTCCTATGTATGTGATCCCTATTTAAGTATGTGACACCTATTTATGTGGAATATAAGATTGTGGAATATATGTGCAAATAACCTATCCTTCAGTTGGGCTTTTATCCAACCCTACATTCATATTGTGCTAGCCTTGGAATATCTCTATTTCCTTTTATTTGGCTCTTTATTTACTTGAATCTTCTATAGCCATTGTGGCTCATTTATTTGGTTATTTGAATAATGATATGGCCAATTATGGCCCATTCATTTAATTGATTTATTTCATGGGTTTTATTCCCATTGGCTATGATGCAATGTTGTTTCCACTACTGCCAAGTGGTTTACTCAGCATGAGGAATTGTTGACCAAATAACTAATGTAGTGTACATGAGTACAAACCACCCATAGAGGGCATGTGTAATTTTGCCCTGGGGAATGTGCATTTTCGCCATGTATTATATATATTTTTGAGGTTTGGGATGTGCATTTTACCCTCTCCTCTTGGTGTAGGTCTGGTAGGTGCCTCACCCTGCATTAGAATATTTGTTTTCAACATATCATTCATGATTTTGTTTATTATTGTGGTAGATGCATCTAGGCAAAAGTTCTTTATTCTTAATTATTATACTTGTCTCATACTTTTGACACTCTTAGTGTTGTGAATCATTTTATTATGCAATGATACACTTCATTAATTGTCCTTATTCCTTTTGATTAACACATACTTTTACCTCTCTCTTGCTGGGTGATCCCAACCACCCAGGTATAGGATCAGAGTGCGCAGTTGAAGCATGGTGAACCAGCCTAAGGCTAGGGATAAGGAGTTCAACCTTCTAGCTTGGGCTTGGACTTAGCTACCTATATATTAAGTTGTTTTCTTTGGAGACTATATATATATATATATATATATATATATTCCACATATTGGTGAGGAATAACATCTCAATATTGTGAATATTGAGATTTGGAAGGGAAAACACCTTCAGTAATGAAGGATTAGGTGAAACATCCTATGTGATAGGAATTGAGATCTATAGAGATAGTTCTAAAAAGTTTGATAACCCAAATTGAGCACATACAATAGCAAGATGTTGAAAGAGTTCACCATGAGGGATTTAATGAGAGAGAATCCAGACTAGTCTCTCAAGAACCCTAAAGTTCCAATTCTTGTGAAGAATGGAAAGACATGAGTGAGATGCCATATGCACTAGCAATTGGATCTATCATGTATGCTACATAAATGTACTCATCCCACAATCTTGTATGCAGTCGAAATGATAAGTATTAGTTTCCAATGAAGGTCGTTAAAAAAATCCATTAGTACTGGAGAAGTATAAAAGTATTGATTGCTAGATTAAAGCAACAAGGAAGAGTTGGGTTTAAAGAGTTGCATCGATACAAATTTACAGAATGACAAAAGTGATTGCAATATAAAATATGTTTAATTTTAAAGAAAAAAGTTATAAGTTGGAAGGGTTCGGAACTACAGACCATTAATTCTATTCTACAATAGAACTCAAGTATCCTGGTGTTATGAACACATGATTGGATACTATATGGATCTAGAAGTTCATGTGGATGAAATTAAAGAAGTTCCAACCATTGATGACTCATTAATGATCATGTGACAAAAATGGAGCTATTGGTTAGGCAAGGAATGTCAGATACCATATTACAGAAATTTCATCTCATAGTGAAGAGATGAAAAACATGCAATATAAAACGATTGGCAAAGTATTGCTAACCCGTTGGATTAGCACTTGCGCATCAAAAACATGATGGACATGTTGAAATCACTAAGAATGAGATTTGTGGGTGATTGTCTCTAAGTGCAAGTCGGAGCCTATTGGTATGGTATGCCTAGACAGATAATCATATGGTGATTGTTATGGCATATAACATAAAGTATTTGATTAACAATAATAATAAAGGCAAGCTTCCAATTCATTATGTTTCACTTACTTATGATATAATGAGGTATGTCTTCAAGTACGTGACTTGAACAATGAGATGATACAGATGTTAAGAGTATGTACATTCTTATTATGTCCCTAATCGATTGTTACTGTGGAAGGTAGATAGACACTAGTGACACTCTAGACTAGAGTGTGGGTTGGTTGATGACAAAATCTCAGTAGTCATGATATGTGATTATCAAACCAAACACACAGATACTTCTTAGGAAACAATGTATCAGACAGACTCACCTTGAGAGTGACACATGGAAACCATACTTGTTGGTCATAGTCATATCTCATAGTGAAGGTGGTGATTGTGATTCTTAGACCTAAATTCACTACACTCATCACATGTCGTTTGATATACTTTGACATCATAAAACATAAACATGAATAAGGATTGCCATAAAGGTGATGATTGGGTAGTCGTGACACATGGGGACTGACTATGAGTGATGTAGATGGGATTTTTCCCTCCTACTGGAGTTTAATATCATGGTCACTTGATAAGAAAGACTAAGAAACGCATGTGCATGCACATGTGAATCAATATATGATATTGAGGTCACATATATCTCAAATAGTCTACTCTAGGTTCAAGGAACATGGATGAAACATTGAGAGGATTATGTTTCCATGCATCGAGTTCATTCTGGATATCATAGACAAAGGAATTATACATTCATTGCAACACCTTACACATATTGTAGGTTGAAGTTGTTCTCCAACTTTCCATTCACTTGGGTAGCACTAATGTGCGACTAGGCATTGATCTTTACTTGTGATGTCATAAGCTAGTTATGGACATTCACTGCCAACGTGATATGGGACCTCTAGGGTCACACACATAAGAATTCATCTAGAATAGGAGTTTAATCATGAATGATGATTGAATTGATTGCTAAAGTGTTTCAATATTCAAATAAAGCAATAAATAAATTGACTGATCTCCCAGCCGATTGGCTCATGTGAATGAGATGACTATTTGGAGTGTCAAGTTGATTAGAAATTGAATTGGCTAAATTATGCATGAGTCAGGGCACCAACTAATCGGCTCATTGGGTGAACTGGTCGGCCCAAGTTTTGTGAGACGACCGGTTCACCTAGTGAACTGATCGGCTCGGTCATGCCATCTTCTGGTGATTTTCTTGATCTGTGAGAATAGTTTATTGTTTCAATTTTTCAATTAGATTGGTATAGGGAATTAATGTTGAACATTAATTGGAAATGAATTGTCAATTCCTATGTGATTGGGAAACATGATGAAAGGACTGGTTTGAGGAGCGAACCAATTGAATCGCATGTGAATGAGTGGCTCGGTTGCCAACCGACCGGTCCAGTGCTCACATGTTGCAAAATTTTGTGATCTTTCGATCCCTTCCACTCTCACACAGACTAGGAATCCAGACCATAACCCCTCTTATAAATAGAGGGGGTATTGGGAGATTCTCAAAATACAACTCAATTGTCTCTAACAATTGTTGTCTTTTTTGGTTGTGGTAACCAATAGAGAGCCTGAGCAAGTCCTACCTACAAAAGGAAGGGATAGCAAGGGAGAAAAAATTGTCAGAGAGCAAGTTGGTGACTAGTACATCAATGGGAGGGATAACTCCTTCCTGTCTATTCTACTAGAAAGACAAGATTATAGGTGGTCTGTGTGGACTTATTTAGAGGCAAGGAGGTTGTTCTCTACCGCTAGGAGGACAACGTCAGCCTGCATTGGTGAGACCAAGAGTTGTTATAGACATTGTTTGAGTCTGTAGTCTATGGTGAAGACCAGGAGCTGCATAGACATCGTCCAAGAAGCAACTAGAAGATATTTGCATGACTATTGCAACAAGTTATAGTCATTGCACTTGCTCCAAGATCATGTATGAACTCATTAAACCATCCTTCCCATTATATAGTTTTTGATGCAATCTTTCTATTCTAGGGAATACATATAGATAAATTTTTGTTTCCTTTGCTTACTCTATGCTCGTATTTCCCAACATATGGCTCTTGAGAACTTGAGATGTGCACTGCAGGAGTGGTGAATAGGGAAAGTGGTCTCTCTTCTATGTTCGGTGATCTTTCTTATGACATGCAGTAGATGGGTACACTCTAAATCTTATTTGCATTTTGATCACCCTCTAGGGATACCATGGACTCAACCATTAAGGAGGGAAGTTGTTGTTGCATCTGAGTAAATTGATCAATGCAGTCAGGGAGGTATATTTAATCTTCTTTGGTGTACTTTGTTGAGCCTCCAAGGCTTGAAAATCAAGAGATTAGTTCCCTACTCGTAGAGTCAGAAGTCCTACTTTGACATCAATTAAGGCCCTGGCAATGGAGATGAATGTCTTGCCAAAAATAAGAGGGTAGAGACAATCCTCCTCAATGTCCAACACTACAAAATCACATGGAATGTAAAACTCTCCAAATTTTATCAGTATATCCTTGATGATACAAAAAGGTTTAGTTGTGGAGGAACTAGTGATATGGATGATCATTCTAGTGGGTAGTTCATTGGTTAGGCCAAGTCTCATGCATTACTGAGAGGTATAATAGAGATGCCAGCTCGAAGATCAACTAGACATGTTTGGTAGGTAGAATCACTTATAGAACATGAAATCCCAAAAAACCTTGGGTCCTTACACTTCTGAGGCATCTTATTCTGAATGAAATATATCTATGTTCTTTCCAACTTTGCTATCTCATATTCTTCAACATATGTATTTTTTTTTGGAGAAGCCAGGAGGCTGTTTTATTCATCTTGCCCTCCCCTTGCAAGCCAATACGGAAAACAAATATAATCTTTTAAAATATTGTGTGTATAAAATTTGTAGATACTATCTCCATTACATTTCTCTAGAATTAAGAGATTTACAATACATTCAGGTGGTCTGGGCAAATCAAAGCACCCTCCAGGTTGTTTTTGAAAAACTTTTGCAATCTTGTCCGCCATCAAGTTACACTCTCTCAGACTGAACTGAAGGCACCAGCCTTGATTGTCATCTAAAGTTTGCTTGATCCTGGTTAAGAGTCTCGCATACCTTGAATAATGCTCCATTTTCGAATGAATCATATCCACTAACACTTTGCAATTGGTTTCAAGGATAAGGTCTGAAATATTGTTCCTTCTTGCTAGCTCAAGGGAAATATCAGCTCCTATGATTTCCGCATGGGTGGCTGAACTTGCCTTGAAACTCCTGACATGTCCATCTATCCAGAAGCCCTTGGAGTCCCGCGCTATGATAGCCACTGTGGCCTTGTCTGGTTTCCAAGCCGCGTCAGTATTCATCTTGATATATCCCAGAGGTGGCCTTCTCCAGTGATTGTCGTTCTCACGTACTTGGCATTCTGGGTTACTACTCCATGCCTTATCTATCAATTGAAGTTCATTCGTTATTTTTTGTATCTATCTTTCCACAGTCATGGGTTGGTTCTCAAACACCTACTGGTTATGGGTCCCCCAAATAAACCAACACGTAATTAGTATGTGTTTTCTCTTGCTGGGTTCCTTCTGTATCTGCTTACTGATCCATTGTTTTCCTTCCAGCTGAAAGAAGTCAATGAGATCATCACTGTTCAGACTGTTAATCCAAACTTCTCTTCATAGGAACAATCTCTGAGTTTGTGACTGAGTGTTTCCTCATGTTGATGACATCTATTACAGGTATCGTCATTTTCCATCTTCCTTTTGACCCTCCTACTATTGGTTAAGATAGCATCGTGCATAAGAAGCCAACCAAACATATTGTATTTTACTAGCATCTTGATTTCCCATAACTTATCCCATTCCCCTTCTACAACAAGCTTCCGATCTGTCATCAAGATGTTATATGCAGAATTTGTAGTAAACTTTCCGTTATGTGTCCCAGTCCAAGCTCTCGTGTCTGGGTTCATGTCGGCTGTCGGTGGCTCTAAATGTAGATTTTATTAACTACCTGAGGTGGCATCCATTCTCTGAGGTACTCCTTATCCCAATGCCCATTATCTAATACAACACTTCCAACAATCATGTCCCTAATGGCTTCAGGAACTTCTTGCCTAGCTACCTCGATCAGTTTAAGGGTAGGCTCTACCCATTCATCTTCCCAAAATGAAGTGTTGTTGCCATTCAAAAGCACCAAGAAAGAATTGTCCTTGATCAGTTGCTTGCATCTAATCATAGTAGTTTCTAATCTGGACAGGTTAGGCATTTTCCCTATCGTAGTCTGCCTGTATTTCTCTCTTATAAAATTGCACCAGATAGTATTCCGATTAGAAGCTAAATCCCATGCGTTCTTGGTAATCAAAGCAGTGTTCCATTCTTGCATAGATTTAAGCTCAAGCCCTCCTTCTCTTTTTGGACAAATAATTTTATTCCATGCTACCAGGGACATCGGATGAGCCTTGTGTCCTCCTCCCCAAAGGAAATTGTGTATACATCTATCTATCCGATCACATAACCCCACTGGAAGTGATACTGTCTGCATCATATAGGTTGGAATGGTCTCTAATATAAATTTTGTGAGGCAAGTTCTTCCGGCTAGGGATAGGCATTTCGCTACCCACCCATTAACTCTAGAGTCAACTCTTTTCAAGATATCTGCATAGGTGGCCTTAGTGACCCTCTTATGAATAATGGGCACCCCCAGGTACCTTCCCAGGTCGTCAGTCTCCTTGAATTTCCCTAGTTTATTGATGATCCTTCTAGTTCTTTGGAGAACACTCGCAGCAAAGAAAACTTGGGTTTTGGTTACCGATATCATCTGGCCCGAGGCTTGTTCAAAAATCTTAAAACATCGTTTGATACTTCTCATTTGGTTGCTTGATGCTTCTATAAACATGATCAGGTCATCAGCAAAACATAGGTGGGAAATATTGCATCCATTCCTTTCCAACCTAAAAGGCTTCCATTCACCTTCTCTTACATTCTTTTGAATTAATTGGCTCAATCTTTTGATGCACAGAACAAAAAGATATGGTGATAGGGGATCACCCTGTCTGAGACCGCGGCTGGTTTTGAAAGGCCTGGTTAACTTTCCATTCCATAGGATTGAACACTCTCTCGTACTGATGGAGTTCATAATGTAACTGGTTATGTTTGTGGGAAGATTGATCTTGACGAGGGTATCAGCGATGAAATCCCAAGATAGCCTGTCAAATGCCTTGGCTAGATCTATTTTAATTGCCATCATTTTTGTAGTTGCCTTCTTCCTCATCATAAAGATCACCTCCTGAACTATTGTGATATTGTCAGTTATGCGGCGTCCAGGGACAAAAGCACTCTTCAACATATGTATTTGAAATTACATGAGAGCTTGAATATTTTAGACCAATGAGAAAATTTGACCACGACATCAAGTAATGGGACATTGTCGTACAACTTCTTCATGATTTCTTTAAATTTATTGAACCTAGCATCCAATCGATTTTTATTCAACCAACCTTCGTATGGCACACACGACTTATAAATAGGAATGTCTATTAGTGATGCAGGTGTGGAAATTCTTGTCTAAGTTGTTGTTGTGCTTTGGATGAATACCACATTGTCCTTCTCATTCTAACTTACTATCATAGTAGAATGGTTTACCTTCTCTGGAAGGGTAAATCTAGAGTGAGCTTTCACAACCTTAAGTTGTTCCATGTGCTTCAAATTAGGTTCTAGCTTCCCTACTGAAACTCATATTGGACGGTGTAGGGATGTATATAGTTGAGCTAGTTGGGAATCAATTGATTTCTTATGACCCACTAACTAGAAATCATGGATTCAAGGGCCTTGTCTATATCAAAAAACCTATCTTCATTGGAGGGAAGGGAATTAGGTTGTTTCCATTGTGGTACTTGATATGGCTATTGAAATGGTTGGCCTTCATGGTAACCTCAGTGTTTCCTTGGTTCATGAAATTATGTTGGTTGTTGTACTGGAACCCAAGGGGAGCACGTCTTTGGTTGTTAAATTGAGAAGGTAGTTTTTGTGACACATTCTCTACATAGACCGATTGCTATATTGAAAACTAGGATGGTTGCTAGTCTGGTTCAAGTTGTAATAGGCTTGGTCGAGTATGTTGTGGATGGAGTTTAGATCCAGCATTTGTTGTCCAACTTTAGGTTGCACAAAACCATTATTCACCATGACATTGTAGAGGAGTTGGCATTGTAGCATAGAATGGTCATGTCCTTTGCATGCTTCACAAAAGAAATTTGCAAATTTTACTTATTATTGTAGATGTTGTGGTTGTTATAAATTTTCTCTTCTTTGATAGGCATTTAAAGAGGACTCTGTGTGGTCTTGCTTCAACGTGAGTCTTTTGAGGGATTCAACAATGGATCTGAGCCAAAAATTGTCTTTCGCCTTGACTACCTTGAGGACCCCACCTTGCCCTTAGTTGGACCGGGATTGTATTTTAGAACTTCATTTAATAACTTATGAAGCATTAACAAAGTTTTAGAACATGAAGTTACCTCCAAATGAGGTGTCAAGGAAGGTATTGGTGTTGTCATCAACATCCCTATAAACGATATCAATCTACTAGACTTGAGAAATATTGTGATGTGAGCAATTATAGAGGAGATCTTTAAATCACTCCTAAGCTTTAGCCAAAGTCTTCCCAGGAACCACGATGAAATGTGTTATTTGTCCCCTGATTTGATACTCAGGGATGGTGGATAGTACTTCTCAAGAAACTTGGATCGGATACCTTCTCGTGTGGTGATATGGCCTCCTTCCATAGCATTATACCATGTGTTAACTTTATTCATCAATGAATATTTAAATAGTTGTAGTTTTATGGTGCCTTCAGAAACAACTGGTATCTTATGTAGGGCACATAGATCGGACTACCACTGGAAGTGATCTTGAAAATTATCAGCTATTTTGTTGGCAAATGTGTTTCTCTGAACCATGAAAATCCACTATGTGTGGATCTCAAATTATAAAGCAGTGGCAGGAGGCACGGTGGGATGCAGTGCATAAGCGACTCTAGGGACAGACAAGTCCTTAAACTATCTTTTCCACTCTAATTCATGTGTTGTAACATCTTGGGCTTCTTGTTCAGCATCCATGGCCACCCTTGTCTCTTTGGAAAAGGTTTCTCTTTGTGCAAAGAGGGCAACATCCACTGGATAGTTGATTTTTACCTCGTCCATCCCGTTATGATGGGCCCAGTTCAGGCAATAGAAAGTTTTGTCAATCTCCAAATCATTTATAGATAATGTAGAATCGATGGTTTGTCACCACCACATACACCATTAGTAACAAAGAAGAGTCCATACAATGTTAAGACTTGAGGAAATATTGGTTCAAGAAGATATGAATGATTATCAATTGAAAAGAGAAAAAAATCCTTATTATCCAAAGCAACGGGGTTCAAAAGCAACTCCATTGTCCCTGGCAATGATGCCAAACTTTGATGTGAGGTGTTTGCATGCAGAAATTCACTAAGGAAAAAAATCCCTAGAGTTTAACCTTAGCAACAATAATCAACTCGCCTGCAAGCAAATGGGTCAA
Organism: Alisma plantago-aquatica; assembly: GCA_963693085.1. Classification (NCBI taxonomy): domain Eukaryota; kingdom Viridiplantae; phylum Streptophyta; class Magnoliopsida; order Alismatales; family Alismataceae; genus Alisma; species Alisma plantago-aquatica. The sequence continues at coordinate 1,097,079,283 of OY856412.1, read as the reverse complement.
TCATAGTATAGAAATGGGTCAAACCCGTGAACAAACTTATTTAAGAACTATTTCAAGTCTATTAATAAGAATAATATTCAAATCTGGTTTTTGAGACTAATTATACTAAAAAAGGAAGGAAAGATTGTAGAAGAAAATACGATTAAATCAAAGATTTGATTTAATTAATAAAGAATATTGAGAGTTTGGGGTTCTCCACCATAGCCTACATAGTCATTATAATCAATTCAATTCTTTGAATTAAGTATGTAAGATTAGGACCAAGCAGATTTGTGTCCTTATAGAACACAAATATTAGAAGGATTAAACTCTTTACCAAGTCGGGATCTCAATGTCTATGGTTCATTGTCCAATTGTCCAGTAGAAATCCATCCAGGATCTCTTCCAGAGTTCTAATCATTTATCTGGTGACTTAATCCTAGGATTCATGGTCTCATCACCAAGGATTATATCAAACAAGAAATATGATGGATTGAATCATAGAACTCCATCTGGGATCTCATCCTAAGTTCTATGTGTTCATTCAGCGTTCTAACCTTAGAAATTATGATATCTTCACCCAAGATTATAAAAACATGAATATGATTGATCAAATCATATAAATAGTACATAGATCGAAAGCAACACATCTAACAAGAGTCAATATTAATTAGAATAAGGTATAAGGTATGGGGACACCCCATGCCCATGTAATAAGATTTGTTTGCTCATATTCTATATAGACACAAAGTTACACATAGGAAGAGAGGGAGTCATGCTTGTAGAGTCTAGCAACAATTTGGTAGTATTAATGAGGAAGGTGACATGTCCTTCTCTCCTTTCCTTGATTTGTGCATCCAAATGAGGCTCTAAGATGATAGGGTGCACTCCCCTTGATGTTTGGCCTACCCCCTCCTTTTATAGAGAAAGGAAGTGACCACTTTTGGATCTAAGGGCTCTAGAGGAGGGTGAATAGAGCTAAAATCACTTACACAAAACTTATTAGGCCTTCAAGTTACTTCAAATAAACCCAATTGTAAATAGTAAATTTCATGGCAACTCAAACATACATAGCAAGTATAAGAGAGAGTGAAGCAACCAAGTAAACAAGCTATTTTAGAGTGGTTCCACTCTCCAAACTAGGAGAGAGTCATCCACTACCTATAGAGGTCAACCTCTAAGATTTCTAAGATGTCTACTCCTTATATTCACTTATAAGAGTTACAACATATGACCTTCCTTTTCCCAGACAAGGATACCCAGCTTCCCTTTAAGGCCAAGGGAGCCAAAAACCTTACAAACAAGGTCTTGCCTGTCTAAGAGCTAGTCTTTTACCTCACAAAGGTCTTACCCACTCTTGTAAGCAGTTGGATGCCTTCACTCAGGAGATCCCCTTCTTGCACCGAGTCTTTTGCCTTGAGGATTTACCCACCAAGCTTCTTGGATTTTTTGCCTTGTCCTCCTTCACTCAAAGAAGCTTTATGCTCCTTATTCTACAACTTGAAGAAGCTTGCACCTTCTCCTTCACTTGGAGAAGCTTTCACCAACTTGATCTTGAATAAAGGGGGTTGGGGAAAGAGAGATCTTGAGAGCTTCACAAGTATACAAGACAAAAGCTCTCTCACAGGAATCTTGTCTCACTCATAATGAATGAAATGAGTTGTAATCAAGAGAGAGAAAGGGGCTCAAGTGGACTAAAAGCACTCAAATATGGCAAGGACCTTGAATAGTATGGATGAGCAACCTTGGAATGAACTCCAAGAGGTCCTATTTATAGTTGGGGGTGTCCACTAGAGTGTGGGAACACTTATGAACATTTTTTAGCCATTTGGAGGGTTGCAATAGATATAATTTCAAGTTTTGCAACACTCCAATGATTAGAATCACTTTTTCCACATTTTCCGTACAGTGCATTTGGTTTGAGTTTTAATAAAGATAACTTGATCAGTCACACTATGTGACAAAGCCAATTTAAACCATCGATCAAGCTTGTCGTGGTGGAAACTCAACTGATCCACTTAAATTAGTTTTGGTCTCTAGAGGAATCGGTCGAGTTCTATGATTTGGAAACTCAACCAATCAAGATCGTTCTTAAAATCCATTAAGGATCAGTCAAGTTTGAAACTCGACTGATGAAGTGCCTGTAATGAATTTTACAAAATGATTAAGTGATCAAACATTTGAATTAAGTGTCCCTATTTTTTCTCATCTTAGTTACAAGTCATATCATCAATACAAATGATTACAAAAATGTTCTAAGGTAATTTGGAGTTATTTCCCAAATTTCTCATTTGCATTGCTTTTGACTTGAACGAAAACAAGCTGGGGCTTGATCGATTTGATCCTTTTCATGTACCTAATGCCTGAAATCAATATTGAACAAACATATTAGATACATATGAATGGAATGGTTAAGTCATTATCAAAATATGGACAATGTATAACACTTAGGTCAACATTCTCCCCCTTTTGACAATGACAAACTATTCCTCAACATATTAAAAAGGATATGAAAGTTTAAACCTTTACCTTGTGAATTGCAAGGGGACACACGAATGAATCAATGTGAATTTCTCCCCCTCAATTCATTCGTAAGTAATCCTGCATGGTTAGTCTTTTCTACACACAATCATAGCACATATACATACTATATGGTCCTCTAACAAGTCACATGATATGTAGATAATTGACAAGAAAATGATCATATCAGCAAATAAAATAATATGGCTGAGGTTAATTCTCCCCCTTTTGACATTTTCAAAGAGGTAGGGGGTAGAAGAGTTAAAAACACATGCCTTCTCGATAGGCACAAGCTAAAGCAATCAATCCACATAGCACACATCAAATAGAGAGGAATCATAGAAGAAAAGCATCCAATATCATAATCAAAATATGGAGTAACATACCACCAACTTATAAGATGGGGTCAACCAAAGAGTTAAGGTACATAGGATTAAGATTACAATACTAAGCATGTTCACACAAAAAAGCTACAAACCAACAACAAAACATCAAGATGATAAATTAGTAAGCCTCAGATATAGTGCCCAAATGTCTTAGTACAAAATAGTCTAATAAATAGATATGATCAGCACCTATAGACTAAAAAACTAAAACATCTAAGCTACATCTATGCTATCTAGGTCAATGAAATCACCATCCTCATCATCATCGTCAACTCCAAACTCATAGTCCTCATCACCATCTGAAGGTGCAGTAGAGACAAAAACATCACCTTCATCACCAGAGGAACCAACAAAGTTGTCACTAGAACCAGCATCGGATCCATCATCCTCAGTTCCCTCATAATCAGCAGTAATGTCCTCATCAGCCTCATCATGCATCTCCTCATCAGCATGAGGATGAAAACTATAACCAGGCCATCTGGAATTTTTCTCCTCCCAAGACATGCCAAGAGCAAGTAACTCTTGTGCCTGAGGGAAGGTGGGAGCAGAGGTCCCGAGACTGGAAAGTAGAGAAATAAGAGGACCAATAGTTAATAGAGGAAGCACACCAAGGATACGGGTAGGTCCACCATGAGCAGCAAAGGTGGCATCAGAAGCAAAAGGTGGAGAGGTCGAGTAGAAGTGATTGTATGCATAGGAAGCATAGTCACCGTTGGGTATGGATAGTAGGAGGGGTAGGGATGGCTATAGGATAGGTGAGTTGTAGACATGATCTAGCATAAGTCATGGTGGAGGTGGTCCTGAACCTGAAGGTTGTATGCATGTTGATGCATCATGTAACCCATGAGGGCTTCATTTGATATTGAGAAAGAGGCACGATCAGGTCGGGGTGGTGGTGGAGGTGCCTAGGTAGAGGTGGAGGTGGAGGCTCCAGGTGTGATAGAGTAGGTAGGTAGAAAGGTCTTCTTGATCATGGTTTCACTAATGCAAACTCCTTTCTGGTTAGGTTTGTAATTGAAATCATGGAAAAGAGATTTCTTTGCAGCAAAAGAAAAAAGACCACATATCAAGGTAGGGTAGGGTGGGTGGGTAACACAAGTATTCTTCTCGGAGTCAAAATAGATCATTTGGTTTAGAATATATCAGTACCACTTGACTCCTACATTCTTCAAGAGACCGTACATGATCATAGTAGTGTTTTCTATAATTTCTATTTGATTCTTCTTTGGGTGGACATTGCAGTTAACAACTAGTGCGGTCAGACGATTCTTGAGATCTAGGGAAGAGGATGGCAGGGTTGACTTCTTCCTATAGGATACTTGAGGCTTCTTCAAAAACTTGTGAATATAAGGGAGAGTAAGATCAAAGTATTTGTAGAAATCCTTGGGGTCCAACAAGTCAAAATAGTCACGATAGTCCTTACTCCATGTGTCGGTGACCTCAGTTCCATTGAAAATGATATTCAAGGAATCTTCAGAGATTGTGAATTTCATCCCGGCAATCATGAAAGTGAGGATTAGCTATTGGGTGGTGGCAGTATAGTGTCATAGTTCCATTAAAGATTAGCATGGAATTCATGGACCGCCTTGGTGCTTGTGATGGAATTTTGAAAGCATTGACATTCTACACACAAAGCGCCTAGGTGATTGGTATGGAACAACTCTGCAACCTCTGAGATGACCTTCATCGTAGTAATACATGGCTCAAACAAGGCTCTAAATGGAAAAGGGTTCCTAGGAAGGAGCTCTTTATAGCAATTAGGGCCTCGAAGGAGACAAAGGAGGTGCCATCAAAGGATATGAGATGAGGATTAGAGGAGGATGGGTTAGCTCCACTAGGGGAGGCTCTCTTTCTTCGGTTGGATGCCACAAGGTTGGAATGAGAAGAAACAACAACCAAAATAGGAAGAGATCCTCAGCAACATGTCGTCTAACCACCTAAAAGGGTGTGGGAAGAGGCAAAGGAGGCTAGGCCGGGCAAAGGGAGGGATGTGTGAACCTAGGGTTGAAGGTTAAAGGAGCTGGAGATGGGAAATATGTTGACTTTTCTCTAACTGAGAGGGAGAAATGTCGGGTGAACCCTATTTAATTTTGGTCTAGCTCAGCCATCAGTCAATTTTTGAGATTGGGAAACTCGACCAATTGGCATTTTCATATAACCTTCAACCAAGGGATTGGTCGAGTTGGCAACTCAACCGATAGCCAGTCTATCCAAAAACTTAAAGCATTAATTCTCAGCTTCTATGGTGCTAATTAAAATTATTTCTTTAGTCTATTATGTATTTTAGACATATTGACGCACATTTCACTCATCATGGGGTACTATTTTGTGATAAAATGAGTGTTTGTGAAAAATACCCAAAACAAGTGAAATAAGACATAGTAACAAAATAACTATAGAACATATCAAGTAAGATATGATCAATTTTAAGCAAGAAACATATAGGTAAGATGACAAGTAGATAGAAGGTATGTCAATATCATCAAGAGTAGTTATAAGCAGTTTTGATCTAACTAAGGTAAATTGCTCTCTAGATAGAGGTTTAGTGAAAACATCCGCTAACTGATTTTCTATATCCACATGCGTGATATAAGTATCCTTCTTGGCAATGTGGTCATGAAGAAAGTGATGACGGACCTCTATATGTTTAACTCTACTATGCAATTTAGGATTGTAAGAAAAGTTAATTGCACTAGTATTATCACAAAAGATAGGAGAAGCATCAAAATAAATGTTAAAGTCTTGGAGCATTTGCTTCATCCATAGGACTTGGGCACAACAACTCCCAATTGCAATGTATTCAGCCTTGGTAGTTGAAAGAGACATGATGCTTTGTTTATTAGAGAACCAATAAGCTAGGCATGGTCCTAGGAAGAAGCAAGTGTAAAGAAGCGAGATCACCACCTTACTAAAATTTATTGAAATTACAAAACATCCACCTTTTTTCCAAGAAAAATAGACATTTCTGAATGCATGTATAATAATCCAAGTAAATAAGCATGTTTCATATACATATAAAATGTCAATAGCAGTGGAAAGAAACTAAGTTATTGCATTTCTTTTTGAACTCTTATTCACTACATGAGTTTTTTTAAAGGAAAAATTGAAAAGAAACTATAGGATCTAGAAATAAGCAACCTAGTCATCCTTGATTGCAAAACTTGAATATATTAATCTTGGACTTGGTCACCTTGGCCTTGTTCAACACCTTGATCTAACCCTGGGTGGTTGGAAAAGCACCCAACAAAAGGGAAAGAAAATAATATGTGTTACAGAAAATGAACAATTAAGGACAAAAGATAAGAAAACTATATGGAAAATAAAGGCTAAGATTTCATCATAAGATGAAGATGATCAAAAGTATGAGGCACAAATAAGTAGATGATTGCCATAATAAAAATAGTAGAAAGGTTGCATGCATGATTAATATTGACTACCTAAACTATGTAGGGTTGAGGCACATACCTAACCTCAAAAAATAGGTGAGGGAGAGTAACACATTCCAATCACCTACAAATATTCTATATTAGGGAGAGTAACACATTCCCCAGGGCGAATTTACACATGCCCTATCTATGGGTGGTTGTAAAAAAGTACCACTACACTAGTTCAATAGTCTAATATAATCAACATACTAAGAACTATGGCAAGTATAAGCATCAAGTAAATATAAACATGGCAGTGGGGTACAAGACCCAAGAAATAAATATTAAAACTGAGTTGGAGGCAAATATAGTAAAGGAATTGTCAAAAGAGAAAGTAGGGTTTCATAAGAGCCTCATTTGGGAAACTAGGTTAGGGTTTACAATTATTCCCAACTTAGTTGTAAGGAAAGCACATACCTTTCTTAAGAGATTCAATCACTTCTTCTTGACTATTTTAATCGATTCCAAAGCCCACTTTCCTATTTCCAATGTATAACCACGAATTAGGGTTTAGACATGTATAAAGGCAAGGAAACACTAGCTTTCGGAGTTTTCAAAGCAAACCTCGACTTTGAATCTAAAATTATCACCATTTGTCTTATTAGGTTCCCCTAGTTAAGAAAACATATATTTTGTCTATTTTGGAATTATGAGGTTAAAAGTGCATTTTTGGTGATTTTTATCTATTAAGTTCATTTTTAGAAAACAAATTTTGATAAAACTCAAAACCAAGTTTCAAAATATTTTTATTAGAAATATTACATTTTTTTTCATTCCAAAACATATTTTACTTTAATTTTTGGACAATGGAGTAAAAAGTTATGAATTTTCAAATATTGACCAATCAAAGAGTGCCACATCATCAAAGCAATCGTAAAGAAGCAAAAGGGAGAGCAAAGAACGGGTTCGCCTCACTGGCTTGGCCCAATATATGTCGGTCAAGTCAGGGGTCAATGGCACGGCTTTGACTCGCTCAAAGAAAAGCAAATAGAGGTGAAAGACAATATTGCCCTTAGGTGGAAAATGAAGAGAAGAAGAAAATGAGAAGGGCAGAATGGGTATTACACTCGGGAGATTGTCTCCCACAGCAGCTCATTCCATGGCTGGCACTCAAGCTTGCTGCAAGACCCAATATTTGGGCAAATCAATGGTGTGCGATCAAATCCAAAAACTTGAGCAAGTAAAGAAAAAATAAAGGAAGATGAACTCACCAAAGGCTCTAATTTACCCAGAGACAAGGAGGAGAAGGAGAACGCTCTGCCATAAGAACTGGAACAAAAATCAAGCATAGTCAAGGCAAAGCACTACCTATGAGAAATTAGAGAAAGGGGTCAGCTATGAGAGGGTTAGGGAAGCTCTGGGTACATATATTTATAGGCTAGGTTATGGTTCAAAGCGAGGAAGGTTGAGACCGAACCTGCATGGAGAACATGTTTTGGGTTTTCCCAAAATAGTCCATGAAACCCCCCACAAAGCATGGATCAAATTATTTGGAATCGAATTTGGAAACTGTAGGAGAAGAAATCGCATGATTTCATTGAGAAACGATCGAGAAATCCCAAATTGAAATTCCAATCTGATTGTCCCACTTTCCATGTTAGTCGTGAGCTAGGAGACGAGTTCCCAACCATCTGATCAATCAGGCGAGAGATATGGTCCAATCATTGGCATGAGGAATCTAAAAATAAAAAGAAAGTGTGTGACACATAAATCAAATTCCCAATCATATTAGTATATAGTGTATTTGTGCATTAATTTCCTTATTCTCTCTCCTTGTTTGAAGGGGCAAACATGTTCCAAATTAAATGAAAATTGACACTAAGCCTGTTTTTGATATGAGGAATCTGAATATGCAATTAGTTTTGCCTTTTGGGAACTTTTAATTTGTTAAATGAATCAAAACTTATTTTCTCCTTCCTCCTTCATTAATTATTATAAGATTCTCCAAATTTGATGAAACTTCATCCACAAGTCACATTATATGCCTTGGATACGAATTTATCATCAATTTTTCATATTGTGGTTATTTATTCATTTAATTAATATTTTTAAGGTTCTACACACTTTCTCTCTCCCGGTTTCCTCTTCTATTCACATATTTTTCAAATTGAGTGAAAATTCACCCAAAGGCATATTTTAATGTGTAGAACACGAATTTGGCATCCACTATTACTTTTGGAGTCATTTTAGAATTTATTTTGTATTTTTAAGTTATCTCCTATTTTTCCTTTCAGTTAATACAATTATAATTATCAATTCTCCAAAAGTTGTAAAACTTATCACCCAAGCAAACTTGTACACAAAGGAAACAAATTTGGGTTTATAATTATCTTTTAAGTTTCACTTTTATGATTTTTAGGCAATTTACACTTATATTTACTTAGTGGGAAAACTAATTCATTTATTGTCACATTATCTTCACTTTAGGATTTTCTTTCTTTTTCCCACACAAAAGCCATAGAAACTTCTAGATCAATTTTTATTTTATCCTTATCCCTCATAAGTGGACATTTTGCAAATTAAACCCACTAATAAACTTTCATTGAGGTATTTGTTCTTAACTCCTTATAAAGTAAAATATTGGGAAAAATATGTACCAAACCTTTATAATTTCCACTAATTCAACATCAAGGACATTAAGTAAAGAAAAGCTTAGAAAAAGGCTTAAACTAAGATTACATATGGATTTTAGTTCGTTATAGTACTCCACCCATTTAAAAGGATTTTGTCCCCAAAATCTCATACAAAAAGGGAAGGGTGAGTACGTAACATCTCATCTCTAAGCTCCCAAGTGGTTTCTTCCAAATCATGATACTGCCATAAAACTTTCACCAACTCGATCTCCTTGTTTTTCAACTGCTTAACTCAATAGTCAAGAATATTCACAGGCTCTTCATAAGTCAGATTCTCTTAAATCTCCAAAGGCTCAATTGAGAGTACATGATATGGGTCTTTCACATACTTTCTCAGCACAAAGACATGGAAGACATTATGGATCTTGTCATAGTCAGGAGGGAGAGTGATAACACCCATTTTGTGACTGCTAGACCTTATATTTTACTATCAAAACTACCTCCAACCCTTACTTCCTCTCTATTTTATCCAATTTATTGAATAGAAATAATGCCCACTATGCTCATGACAACATTTCCTATCTTTTGCAGAGTTTCTCTTATTTTCCCACCAAAAGAATGCTAATGGGCCCATCCCGGTCCATCCATGACAAGTTACCCATCCAAGCCCGTCAATCGGCAAAGTGACACACCCTTTACCTGTCACGGCCATTGCCCGATATGGCAACAACCCGGCACAGGGCATCACGTGGGAGACCTAATGATCTGAACACTATTTACCCAACAAGGAGCCTTTCCTTCCATGATCCGTCAGTCGATAGAGTCTATCGCACGACAGGGCCACCCCTTGGTGCAGTAGCCCACCAGAGTCTTTACCCAACATGATCTGGTGCGATTTACTCACAACCCAGCACACGACGGCCTCCGCCAGCCGTGCTGGGTGACAGACGTGTCGACCCTCTCCCAAAGCCACATTAATGGAGCAGATAAACGACATGTGGCCCAACGAGGGCCACAACTCCCACCAACCACTGCCTATAAATAGCAGCTACTGGACTCTGATGAGATAGATCGCAACCCTAGGGAGCTAACTCTGAGAGCAGAGGAGCTAGTGTGTCGAATCCCAAGGCCTTCCGGGTGATACTAGGTGAGCACACCCCAACCCGAGAGGAACGGGAGGAGTTCACTTAGAAATCGACCTGGTAGCAGCAGCAGAGCGATACGACCTTCAAGGACACTACAAATGTGTTGGGCCGCTAGCTGGGTTTCAACCCGAGATGGTCTTCCCAACCATGCCCGACATGAGGAACCAAGAACCTATGTCAAAGCTAACCCGACACATGTCCTAACATGACACGATACCCGTGCCTACCTGTTATGGTTGTAGCCTTATAGGGCTTGTTGCCTGGCATGACTATATCGGGTAGGGAGTCCTATCCTAATACGCCCTTTACCCATCACGGTTCATGACCTGACACGATCAAGAACCCGACACGGTCATATCCCGATAGGGTTCCTGCCCGGTACCAGGTTAGCTTTACCTTAGGGTCCGCTATTATGTATATCGACCTCCTACATCAAGGAGGTTGATTCCTATCTTCCCTATTTTAGCAATTTACTTTTATTTACCATTACATTGTAACTAAACCTTTTTATCTCTTTATGCTTATGAAATCTGTGGAGTTTATCTCATATTGTTCTGTGTATGGTTCCTTTTTGTTGGATGATCTCTTTATAGCATCTGAGCTCTAGTCTCTTCTGTTTGGATCATGTTATTGACTAGCTATCGAATTGTGTTTCTCATTTTGACTCCCTTGAGAGAGGGACGTCGTAAACTCTAGAGTTTGGTCTGGTTTGGGTGTATGATAGTACCCAGGATCAGGGTTGCATCGGCATATCTTTCCGCTCTAGTCTATGTCCAATACTCTTGAGACAGAGAATTGGTGCATAGTCAGAGGCATCCTCTTTGAGAGAAGTGGGTGCATGATGTATCCCTCTGTCACTTGTTATGTTTAAGTTTTCCTCCTTCGTTCTTTACCCCGACAATAGTTTAATCTCCTCGGTTTCCAATATACAAAACCCCTATAAAAATTGCTAAACCTTAAAACACTAATTCTTCTAGTAACTCCTCTAAGAGATAGGATTTTTGTTTTATTCTTTATAATTCTTTCTCGTCATATCAAAGCATTATCCTTCGACCTCTTTTGACGTGCTTAGACAGGTAAAACTTGAGTTCTGAAGTGTTGTTCTTCCTATCCCTGTGTTTGACCCCGAACTATTTTGACCATGTGCTAGTTGTAGGATGTCTTAAACATTCAGGTATTATAAATTTCTAAAGTCTGATAACCTAGACATGACTCCATTCTTGGACCCACGTTTAAGGCTTGTCAGCTTTTTGGTTCCGTTGCCGGGGATAGGCAACGAAAACTGTTCTACGGACTTGAGTTTTACTTGCATTTTGCCAAAAACCTTGTACATATGCATATAATACTGCACATATTTACTGCATGTAGTTTATACATCATACTAATACCTTTACACTTTTCTTTCTTTCCAGGTACTTTCTCACCTTTTCAAGCCATCTTCGCTTCTAACACTTCATGGTTGAGCAACCTCCGGAAGCCCGCTCCATGTGCTCGTTTGCCCAAGTCTGGGCAAATGAAGAAAGGAATCCAGTGGTTGTGCAACCCCTCAATGTTACCAACTTCAAGTTGAAGCCTTCTTTCCTCCAACTGCTACAGCATAATCGGTTTGGCGGGAATACTACTGAAAAAAACCCGTACAACCATCTCACACCTTTCAAAAGGACTTGCAACACCTTCAAGATCAATAGATTTCCAATAGCACACATCTACATCCAATGCCTCCCTTTCTCTCTGATAAACAAAGCGTTGGAGTGGTACACAAGTCTGCAAGATGGGAGTCTTCCAGATTGGGAGCATCTCGCTAATGCGTTTATTGCCAAGTTCTTCCCCATTTAAAGAACAATCAAGTGTCATAACAAGATAATGAGGTACTCACAGAAACCCTCGGAAAACTTGCACGAGACCTGGGAGAGGTTTCAAAGTTACCATCGGGAGTGCCCACGTCATGGCTTTTCCGAACCTAAGATGATCACCACATTCTATAATGGGGTGTGTGCTGCCGAGAGGAAATCCCTAAACGCTACAGTTGGTAGTGATTTTCTAGGACTCAATGCTTAGAGGGCTAGGGAAATTATTGATAACATGGCCACTAATCAGCAGGATAGTGAGTATGACCGAGAGTCTATGAGCCATACCACTCTGGGAGAATCCAAAGCGATGGAAGCCCTCACAGCTAAGTTAGACAAAATAGTAACTGATGTCCAAACCCTTAAGGAACAGGGTTATAAAGGAAAAGTAAGGCAGGAAGTGGTGAGGAGTTGTGTCACCTATGGAGAGACAGACCACCAGTCTGACTTCTTCCCACACACAGTCGTTCAAGGAGATCTTGATGAGGACAGTACGGAGAACATCAGTTATGTCCAGTACCGACTCCCTGATCACCCTGGTTTTTCCTACGGAAACACTAGCGCAGCTGAGAACTCTCATCAACTGGTGGGTGGAAATCCCTTGGGAGGACTGTCAAACCAGCAGCGTCAAATAGGTTTCCAACAGCAACGGACTTCCCAGAAGAACTAGCCACAGAGACCGTCTATGATGATGGAGCTAAGAGGCAGAATGACCTTAATGAGAAAATGCATAAAAGCTCCGTGGATAGCACGGCTTTTCTGAAATTGATGTAGCAGCAGATGGGAGGCTTTTCAGCCCAGATAGGGGAGCTCCAATAGCATAATAAATAGATCGACCAATAGCTGGCGAGCCTCTCCCAGACCATCAATCATCAGGTTGGACCTTTTCCCTCCAATACTGAAGCAAATCTGCGTGGACATGAGACTACAAAGATGGTCATTTTATCCAAGAGGTACCAGAGGAAGTCTGTAACACCTAGGCCCACTGCCCAAGGCTCTAGTAGAGTTTCAGGAATGACGATTGACCCCACAGACCACCACTAGCCTTAATTGTGCACTTTATCCACGTTCACGTGCAAGCCGGGAGGGGTTATGGCTCTAATACCATATGTAACGACCGAGCCCACTGCCCAAGGCTCTAGTAGAGTTTCAAGAATGACGACTATCCCCTTAGACCACCACTAGCCTTAACTGCGCACTTTGTCCTCACTCACGTGCATGCTAGGATCAACTTCCCGACAGGTCACCCATCCCAGTACTACTCCAAGATTAGCACACTTAACTATGGAGTTCTTAGTGATGGGCTCCCGGAAAAAGAGGTGCACCTTGGTGATATGGGTAGTCCAATCATTCCTTTTAAGATCATGTTATCCAAGGCCTCAAATCTTGGGATGTTACAATCTCCCCCACTTAGACTCTTGATGTCCTCGTCAAGGCTCAACTATAAGGCCTCATAATCTCTTCCCCATTTCAGTGCAGACCCACAATGACCCATGGACACCCAGCTCTCGATCACGGAAAACTAGTGCAACGGTGGCTACGTCAACCATGGACAGTCCTTTCCTACATGTCTGGACCGCACAGCTCAAGACTGGCATGCCATGCCCATGTGGGCCCACCTACTAGAGGGGAATTGGCTTTGATATCCTAAAGTGACCAAAGAAAGAGCCAACAACATTTCTTCTTAAGAACATTCAGACAAGTACGCACCCCGCATACCTTTCCCACATAAGTTGGTGAAAGCCCAGCTTAAAAAGAGATACGAGAAGTTTATGGTCGCGATAAAGAAATTGCACCTTGAAATCTCATTTTTGGATGCCATTGAGGAGATGCCTACTTACGCCAAGTTTTTGAAAGATCTGAATTCAAGGAAGAAGAGAGGTGAAGATGTTGAGACAGTAAAGATGGCACAGATGTCCAGTTCCTTCATCAAAGCAAGTATGTCATCAAAGAAGAAAGATCTTGGGGCCTTTTTCATACCCTTCCAAGTTGGGGATAACATAACCCATAAAGGTCTGGTCGACCTAGGGGCAAGCATCAGCCTAATGCCCTTGTCCCTTGCCAAGAGGATTGGACTCACTAATATGGTAAGCGCCAACATGAGGATTCAGTTGGTTGATAACACCTTTACTAGGACAGTCAGAGTAATTGAGGATGTGCCCATTCGAGTTGGGCGATTCTTTATACCATGTGATATAGTTTTGATTGATACAGTAGAAGATCCTAGGTGCCCTATTATCTTTGGGAGACCTTTCCTAGAAACTGGTTGGGCCCTCATCGACGTAGAGGCGGGTATGATTACGATCAGGGTTGGAGGAGATCACATCGACTTCAACATCAGAGATTGTATGAAAGCCCCTTCGTTCTTTGAATCCTCTTGTTTCGTTGAAAGCTATCAACAGCTATGCAATGAAGTAAGGGAAGAAAATTCCATGGTAGACATGTTGATGTGTGCCTTATCTGGCGAGGCACAAGAGGTCGAGGATCCGGAGGTCAAGGAATTACTGGCTTTTCTAGAAGTTGAAGGTTCGTCTGAAGAAGAAGACCTTGTGGAGATAGTTATGTATGTTGCCCTCTGTAAAGATCCCGTCGATGAACAAGAGAAGGATACCCCTCCTGAGTTGAAAGTTTTTCTGAGAGGCTTGGAGTACCGTTTTCTAGATGAGGAGAAGATGAATCTGGTGATTATCAACTCAGAGTTGACTGATAGCCAAAAAGATCAGTTGCTTGAGGAGTTGAGGCTATGAACAAAGGCCCTAGGTTACTCAATCAGAGACCTGAGGGGGATCTGCCCTTCTGTGTGTATGCACAGAATCCATCTAGAAGAGGACTCCAAGTGGTATGCCCAGCCATAGAGAAAGTTGAATGAGAAGCTCAGAGAAGTGGTCAGCAAGGAGGTTGTTAAACTCCGAGATGCAGGAATAATCTACGCCATCAGTGATAGCACATGGGTAAGTCCAATCCAAGTGGTTTCAAAGAAAGGAGGCATAGCGTTGGTTAAAGGAGATAATAGAGTCGAGGTGGCTACCAAGACGGTCACCGGCTGGCGGATGTGCATCGATTACCAAAAGCTCAACACTGCCACCCGCAAGGACCATTTCCCCCACCCATTCATCGATCAAATGTTGGACCACATGGCCCATCATTCCTACTTTTGCTGGTTGGATGGGTATTCAGGGTTCTATCATATCCCTATTCACCCTGACGATCAGGAAAAGACCACCTTTACATGCATCTATAGAACTTTTGCTTTCAAGAGAATGCCATTTGGTCTTTGTAATGCACCTGCCACCTTTTAGCAGTGCATGAATTCCATCTTTACCGATTTTCTAGAGGATAAAATGGAAGTCTTTATAGATGACTTCAGTGTTTATTGTAGCTCCTTTGATGATTGCCTTAATAACCTATATCTGGTGATGAAGAAATGTGAAGAGCAAAGTCTTACCCTTAATTGGGAAAAGTGCCACTTCATGGTGCAAGAAGGAATAGTCCTAGGACACAAGGTCTCCAGCAAAGGTATCGAAGTCGATCAATCTAAGGTGGAGGCGATAGCCAAGCTTCCTCCTCCCACATCTGTTATAGGTACCCGAAGTTTCTTAATTCATGCCAGTTACTATCGGTGGTTCATCAAAGACTTTTCAAAGATCGCAAAGCCCCTTTCTAATCAATTAATGAAAGATGTGAAATTTGATTTCACGGATGAGTGCATGAAGGTGTTCTCCACTCTGAAGGACACTTTTGTATCCACACACATTATCCAGTCCCCCGACTGGAATCTTCCTTTCGATCTCATGTGCAGCGCTAGTGAATTTTCCATAGGCGCAGTCCTTGACCAGAAAAAAGACAAAAAGCACCATGTGATCTTTTATGCAAGTAAGACCCTGGATGAGGCACAACTGAATTATACTACTACTGAGAAAGAGATGTTGGCGATTGTATATGCTTTTGATAAGTTTTAATCCTACCTCGTGGGATATAAGGTGATAGTTCACACCGACCATAGGGCCATCAAGTACTTAATGCAGAAGAAAGACATGAAGCCCAAGTTGTTGCATTGGGCATTGTTGTTACAAGAGTTATGTCATGAAATTATAGATAAGAAAGGTTCTGAGAATGTGGTCTCCGACCACCTTTCAAGGATCTGAGTGCAGGACGGCCACCCACTACCAATCAATGAAAGTTATGCTGATGAACCTGTCTATGTTGCCCACTTGGCTGACCCTGAAGGGCCATGGTATGCATACTTCGGCAATTACCTGGCCTGTAAACAACTACCCCCAGAAATGTCCTACAATCAGAAGAAGAAATTCTTCTCTGGTCTGAAGAACTATTACTGGGATGACCCTTTGTTTTTTAGGTGTTGTGTCGATGGGTTATATAGAAGGTGTATACCGGAGGATGAAGGTCCAAAGATTTTGTTTGAGTGTCATTCCTCCCCCTATAGAGGGCACCTAGGAGGTGAAAGGACCGCAATCAAAGTACTCCAGTCAGGCTTTTATTGGTCGAATCTCTTCAAAGACACTCATGCTTATGTCAAGTCTTGCATTGAATGTCAAAGGACTGAGAACATTTCCTAATAGATTGAGATGCCACTATCAGAATAGATTGAGGTAAAAATCTTTGATGTGTGGGGGATAGATCATATGGGACCCTTCCCCTCCTCCTATGGTTTCAAATACATCCTTATTACAGTTTATTATGTTTCTAAATGGGTGGAGGCTATACCCACCACCACATGTGATGCCAAAGTAGTGATAAAGCTCTTTACCAAGATAATCTTTCCAAGGTTTGGAGTGTCAAGAACCGTCATCAGTGATGGCAGATCTCACTTTGCAGAAACACAGTTTGAATCGTTGTTGCGTAGATACGATGTTCGGCACAAAGTCTCCATGCCATATCACCCACAGAAGTTGGGACAGGTTGAAGTTTCCAATCGACAGATTAAGCAGATCTTAGATAAAATAGTTGGCAAGTCTCACAAGGACTGGTCAACTAAGTTAGATGATGCTCTTTGGGCATACATAACTACTTACAAGACGCCTTTGGGCACCACACCGTACTGCTTTATATATGGAAAGCTTGCCACCTGCCCTTTGAGTTGGAGCATAAGGCATATTGGGCCATCAAACGTCTCAACATGGACCCAATGCTAGCTGGAAAGAAAAGGTTTCTTCAGCTCCAAGAACTTGAAGAGATGAGGCTTCATGCCTATGAAAATGTGAGGATATACAAGCTGAGAACCAAAGTCTGGCATGATTCCCACCTAAGGAAGAAGGATGTCAACGAAGGTGATAAGGTTTTGTTATTTAAATCTTCGATTCGCATTTTTTCAGGAAAATTGCTGACCAGGTGGTCCAGACCGTTCATAGTAGCAAAGATATATCTATCTGGGATGATGGAGCTTTATGATAAATATGATCTAATAAAAGTTTTTCCAGTCAACGGACACAGAGTGAAGAGGTTCTATGAAGAGGAAGCCTTCGTGAGATGATCAAACTTGACCCTGAATGAAGTTGAAGATGCCCCAACCGGACGAGTATAGCAAGATCTAAAGATGTCGAGCTGACGATGGAAACCATAGTGCTCCTCGAGAGGCAATTTGAGCTTTTACTTTCCTAGAATAGGATGTTATTTCCTTTTCTTGCAAAGAACACTATGAACAATCTCATTGTAATAAGGCTCGAGTATGTGCCCACGCCACGAGCACAGACTCTATTGCATGGGCCACTGACTTAATTTAATTGACTTGGTGAGTAATACTGTCTGAGGCCGAAGATTACTCTTAGGCCCATGATGTTTTACCCATCAGGTGCCTTATGATCTTTAGTTTTTCTATCCTTGTTTTTGTTTTTCCTTTAAGCCCTTTTGCTAGCATATCGGGCATGAATGATACCTTTTTCCTTGCTTTTGCTCACTGCGACAAGTTCTACATAGTGGTGTCACCCACACCACCCTGATGAGTATCAGGCGACCCCTTAGTTTCAGTTTTACACAGTTCTGCACAGGTGTGCTGGGAAAAAGATGGGTCACGCGACATGCGGCCCGGGCTGCCGTATCGTCCGGGCTGCCGTATCGGCTTGCATGCCCCGCACTTGTAAGGTTTAGCCTAGTTTCTTGACACACGTGTCGAGCAAGCCTGTCGCCCAGCACATCGCCCCACTGCGCGACGTAACTGTCACACATACCCTTGTTGCGAAAGGAGTGCACCAGGCGGCACATATCATCCGACACGCCTTCACCGCCCGATATGTGTGTCACGCGATGTAAATCCTTCTCAAAATCTTCACAACACGACATATTAGATAGGTTTTACTGTGCTCTAGAAGACAATTTTCGTGCATGCACGACACATGTCGTGGTTTTTACCCGTTTTACCCCGCTCGCGGTCGGCTATATACAGTAACTCGAGTTTAACTGTGTCAGGTTACCGAATTACCTACTTTTTGCTCTCGTATTGTGCATTCTCTTCACCATTCTAGCTCCTGTATCGGCCTTCGTCTACCGACCTTCGTGACGTGTTAAAGATCTTCTTGCCCGATATAGGTAAAATCTGAGGCTCCTTGCATATCGCTCAACTTTATGTCGCGCAGACCGTATCGGCCAAACCGTGTCGCATGCTACCTTATCATGTCCTGGACCATGTCAGGCATAATCGTTTGATGTGTATCGAGTTTCTTTTTGTCGCGTGATAAGCGTGCTGGTTCTCTTTACCGCCTTGATTTACATTCATCTTTTGCTCGTGACGTGCAACACCTGTGTCGCGCGACACGACTACAGCCGCAAAGACCTTGAGCTCGTGACAATGACTCTATCACTCAGTTTGTTTTGACTGATGTAGGGCGACACGAGTATCGCCTGACATAACACATCACATGTCATTTCTCTTATCACGTACATATGCATCATGTTTCCAACCTTGCCATGTGATGCCCATATCGTGTGACACCCTATCGGGCACCTATATCGCGCAGATTCAGTTTTGAGGAAGTCACCCAATATCGGTCTATCACTTAAATCATATCACCCAGACCTTGTCATTTCCTTGATGTCGAGCTAACATGTGCAATGTTTTTACCTCCTGCCCGATATCAGCTTGTGTCGAGTACCGTGTGAAACATATCGGTCTTTTGGTATCAGTCAACTGCATATCGTGCGATAGTTTTTCTTGAGCACCCAACCCGATACCAGTTTTAAGTGTATCTCCCAACTCATATTGGGTGACACACTCGCTTTAACCTTCTGCCCGATATCGGGCAAAAGCAATTTGATTGAACAGCTTCTTTTTAACATATTCCCTTTGTCTAATAATTGCAGAAAATGGCCCGCACCAGGCAGACTGTCGTCTAGGTTGACAAACAAAGCCGGAGGATCAACCCTGAGGCCACAAATGAAGCCACCACCGGGCAAAAATGCCCAAACCTTGAGATAGTTCGTCCATCTGAGATCGAGAAGTGGCCCAGAACAGAGGTAGCATCGGCCCCTACCACAACGGAAGAACTGGAAGCCCTGGCCCACTCGTTGGGCCAGTTTGTGCCCAGAGACAAGGAGCACTAGCAGGGCTACACAGAGTTGGTGGCAAAGGTCTACCACCCAACCTAGTTTTTCCACCAAGCATCCTTCCGCCAGATTGGTGTCTTCGGAAGACATGAGAACGTATTAGTAGCCGTCGGACTGTGGAAGATATGCTTCAGCTACACCGCCTCCTACATCAAGCTCACTAAGGAGTTCATCTCCTCCCTCTGTCGAGTTCCAAACACCCCTGAAGAGACCAAAAGGTTTGTCGGGGCAGACAAACTACAAGGGTGCCTCTACAACACTGACCATGACATCTCGGAGAGGCTTCTCAATGAGATATTCTCTTCAAGTGAAGCTGAGAGAGAATTGTTGAATAAAGGTGCTCGGATCACCGAAGGCGACAGCTTTTACCCAGTCGCACTCTAGAGGAAGCTGACTGGGAAAATCCTCATACAAGCCAGGGAGCAAGGTGGCGGATGTTCACTCATGCTTCTGGAGGATTATACACAAGATTGTGGCAAGCCTCCTCTTTAGTAAGTATGAAACGAGCAACTTGTATACTAAAGAGCTCCATCTCATATGGTATATGATGGAGGGCAAGCCAATCAACTTGGGGTGGTTCCTGCTAAATCGTCTACACCCAATAAAGGATTCCACCAAAGAGTACAACTCATCAACCTGATCGCAGCAAGGATGGGTTACCTGAAGGAGCCACTTAGCATGTCACGCACTCAGGGTGATGACAAGATCGATATCAAGTTACTCACGAGGGTGAACATCATCAAGAAGGAGGGTCACCGGTTCTTCTACAAGTTCTTGAGGACAGACATCCTCCTACCCCTCCCACTCTACGTCAACTACGACATGGAGAAGTTGGTCTTCACAAAAGAAGAGATCAAAGTTGTGATCGTCGAAGCTAGCTATGCCATCACGAGGGCCATCCAGGAAAATATGGCTGCAAGAAGAAGGCCCACACCCCTCGAATCTTGTCAGGACAAATCATCGGCAGTCATCATTGAAGACTTGCTTGTCACCACCACCGCCGAGCTGACCGTCATCGCCATACAACTAGTAGTCGTCACTCCGGTGGTCGCTGCTGCTGCCACCAAACTAGCTGCGGAAACCACAACAACGCCCTCCTCAACTACAGAAGAAGTGTCGACCATCGAGGAGGTCGTCGACACCACCGGGGCTGCTATAACGGTCATAGCTTCAGAGGCCACTACGGTAGATGAAATAGCCACAGCGCCTGAAGCTGCAACCCTGCCAGAAATGGTAGAGGCATTGGTGCAGCTGGACGCCAGCGATGAGGCATTCGTTGAGCTCTTAGAGGCAGAGCTCAGGGTTGTACATCCAACACTGATGCTGCCACCATCTACATTGGTGATTGCTATGGAGGAGGAAACTGAGAGACGGATGGTAGATCAACATCTGCCTACTCCACAACCTTCTTCGCGACCCCAAGCTGAAGAGGCGGAGTTGACCACGAGGGTGCCAACACCCTGTGCAGAAGTTATGCCCTCACGGATAGTCCAGATGGACTCGACACTGATAGATGATGATCATTCATCGGGCCACACCGCCAATGCGAGAAGAACGTCGTGAAGCCAAAGCCGATCAGTGCTGATCCCCTCCTCATTGGGACAGGCTTTCGGCTTCAAGTTCAACAACTTGTGGGAGGTAACAAGAAACTACAATGCTACATTTACTTCCTTGACCCGCAAGTTTCAGGTCTTTCAGAGGAGGCTGGACGAGCAAGAGTTCCAGCTACTAACTCTAATTGGTCTCCCTGGACAACTAGAGGCGTTGAATAACACAATGTAGGTGGCTCTACAATGTCTCGTCACCATCGAGCAAAGGTTGGACGAAAGAGACGGCCACCACCGCTCAAGGCATCCCAGAAGATCACCATCACCGCCAGCCCCTGGCTCTCCACCATCATTGTCATCATCCTCCTCTGGTTCTTCATCATCATCCACCTCCAGCAGTCCCTCCATAATGCCCGAGGAAGAGATGATGAACAAAACTGCCGACGGGGCTCCAACAGGACAAGAAAGTGCTTGCGATGTAGATACATCTGCTCCCTCACCCCTACTAGACCCAGCTGAAGATGAAGAAGAAATTTCTATCAGCCAAGTGGAGGGTTCATCTCAAGAATCAGAGGGAGAAAGGGGGGATCTGTATTGCTCAATCACTGAGCAGCCCTTAGAGAGAGGACCTCGACGGTAGATGCGTTTTCTACACTGTCGGAGATCCCTATCTTTGAGATGGCCAATTTTGATAGACGTGCCATCGACTACCTGTCAATTTGGGACCAACAACTACTGAATATGATCCTGAGGTTGTAGGAAGATGAAGAAGTCGTCGTCTGGAGCGACGAATACTTCTCAGTACGATGCATAGCACTCCAAGGCATGTTCTGTTCAGAAGATGTCATAGGAAGATTATTTTCAAGGTCCTAGAAGGTGTGATGCTAGAGAATGTCGCCATCAGGACAGGACAACAACCATTCTACAATGCCACCCCAGCCTTGGCAAGAAGACTACTAGTAGGGACATACGACTCAAAGCAGGTGGCCGACATGCTGCAGCATATCGAAAAGCACAATCCATGCCTAGTGCTTGCCCCTTACAAGATTAGGAAGCATTGGTTCCTCTACATGGCAGACCTCCTCAACCATGACGTCACACTCCTCAACTACTGCACTATGGAGGTCCCACATAGAGGACACATCTTTGTACGCCCCAAAGATAAGCACGTTAGACTTCTTCCTCTTTGTCTTCACCGCGTAATAAAGCAAGGAATCCAATGCCATTGTGGCATCTAGAACTTCTACGCCATCTAAGACTTCCCAGTCCAAGTAGAGTCGGGAAGCAGAAATAGCGCCTTCATCTTCCTGCGCACCATGGAGCTACTAAACATCTTCAGATGCGTAAGGCAGCTCTAGGACCAAGACTTATATCAACTAAGAAGCATATACGCACTATTGCTGATCAAGGACAAGAGCTATTTTTGAGACACAAAGCTTCCAAAGGAGGTGCTGGAGACAGATGTTGAATCTGAATCTTTCAACCCAACATCCCTCCAAGGGAAGAAGTCGAGAGCGTAGACATCTACAGGATAGGCAAGCATATAAAAGTTATGCGGACCGCACTCGCCACTGAAGGTGACACTACTAAAGGCGAGTCTGCTTCGTTTGCTGTCTCTAAATCCCTAATCAGCAATTTTGACTATTTCACATGCACATCTCTATCTCAGAAACAAATCAATGAAATTCTTCTCAGACTCACTGATTCAAATAACATAGACGTCATATATGAAAAGGATAACATGGAGGTCCCCCTCGACAACCTGCGGGGCTTAGTTAAGGTAGGAGGATGTCTAGCAATGATGGTGGCATCAGCTTACATCCCCATCTTACAGAAGAAGTTTGAACACACCTACATTGCCCACCCAATGTTGTTCAACAACATGTGTCTGGCCGATGAAACAGGAGCACACCACTTGTTTCAGCTCTAAATAAAGAAGTGTATGTCGCGCATCATCTTCCTACTAATGTTGCACGACAACCACTGGATGCTCCTGATGGTTTACACTCGTCCACACACTGGTTTCTTCTACAACAGCTCTGATGCCAACAATGAATATCTGAGAGAGTGTACATCCACATCGATAACATCCCTCGAGCAGTTAGCAAGGAAATATTATGTCGAGGTGGTGTCTTTGATCCAGCCGTATCTTGTAAACACGGCGGCCAAGTGGCACAAACTCCAATTCTACCACCGTAGTCTACAACAAGTTCTGTTATCAAATGATTGTGGTGTTTACGTGCTACACTGGATCTACTGTAAGGTAGCCCTCAGACAGATGCTAGATAAGCTCCAAAATTTAGGCTACCACAGCCAATGCGGAGAGTATGTGATGGAGCTCTTATCTGTCAAGGAAGCCCGCATTTGCTGAACCCTCACTGATCTATGCATATCCTTTCCTATATATCTCACAACTCTGGGAGATAGTGTGGAGTAAGTTTGGGGGGGGTACTCCATAGCGTCAGTGAGGGAGGTACTCAAAATCTTTCCCTTTTTGCTCTTTTTCTTTTCTTACCATACTCTATGTATACATGTATATATGACTGATAGAAAATAATACATAGACAACTGCTTGTCTCTCGAAAACTGTACAAAACACTTTATAGTAAAAATTTGGTACAACTTCTTCCAGTTTGTTCTCTCTGTATCTAAGGCGGTGCATATTTCTATTTTGTGCTTTTGAAAACGCAGTCTCAAACGACAAAGGCTACAACTTTCCTATGCCAACTTTGAAAAATAATCTCGCAACAGCTAAGAGATGTGCATGTGAAGGAAAAAGCTGCCCAAACAATAAACTCCTTTTCTTTTCCCTACCCATAAAAATACCAAAAAGAGAGGAAAGCCTTATGAGAGCAAATAAAAGCATGAGAGTTGTGCCCCAAAAAATGAAAAAATACTTATCTTTCCAAAAGTACCCATCTTTAGGCATGGTAGATCCAGGGCAGTGGTACGTAGGATGTGAAATCACTGTTCTAAATCCAACTGGATTGGACTGTAGGGACCACTTGCCCATTAATGGACCCTTACCTGGATGGACCAATAGGAAGCAAGAAAAACCCAAAAAACCTTGAGCCTTCCCAAAAAACCCACCTTCTACTCCCAAGTTGTTTGGTGTGAAAGCTAACTTCGAAATCATGTACCAAAAGTCTCATCGAAGCTGAAGAGAATTTTTTTGCTTAAATAAGGTAGGAAAAATAAAGTCCATTGCTCGTATCAGACATAATTTTCCTCAAGACATCTCAAAAATTCTTTTAACCCCTTGTCTGAAGACTACGTCTGGTTTTAAAGAAGTATTGCAAACAAAGCTTTAAAATAAGTACCAATTGATTGAGGGCAATCAAAATGCTAAGTTTGGGGGAGCTGATAACACCCATTTTGTGGATGCTAGAGCTTATATTTTACTATCAAAATTGCCTCCAAACCTTACTTCCTCTCCGTTTTATCCCATTTATTGAATAGAAATAATGACCACTATGCTCCTGACAACATTTCCTATTTTTTACAGAGTTTATCTTATTTTCCCACCAAAAGAATGCTAATGGGCCCATCCCGGCCCATCCATGACAAGTTACCCATCCTGGCCCATCCACCGGTGAAGCGACACACCCTTTACCCATCATGGTCACTGCCCGATATGGCAGCAACCCAACACAGGGCGTCGCATGGGAGCCCTGACGGTCTGAACGCTATTTACCCAACAAGGAGCCTTGCCCACCATGATCTGTCAGTCGACGAATCTATCACGTGACACAGCCACCCCTCGGTGCAGTAGCCCACCAGAGTCTTTACCTGACACGATCCAGTGCGATTTA
This sequence comes from Alisma plantago-aquatica, assembly GCA_963693085.1. Lineage (NCBI taxonomy): Eukaryota > Viridiplantae > Streptophyta > Magnoliopsida > Alismatales > Alismataceae > Alisma > Alisma plantago-aquatica. The sequence continues at coordinate 1,097,054,492 of OY856412.1, read as the reverse complement.
CTCGCAACCCAGCACGCGACGGCCTCTGCCAGCTATGACGGGCGACAGATGTGTTGACCCTCTCCCAAAGCCACATTAACAGAGCAGACAAAGGACATGTGGCCCAACGAGGGCTGCAACTCCCACCAACTGCTACCTATAAATAGCAACTACATGACTCTGATGGGATGGATCGCAACCCTAGGGAGCTAACTTCGAGAGCAGAGGAGCTAGTATATCAAATCCCAAGGCCTATCGGGTGACACTAGGTGAGCACACCCCCAACCCGAGAGGTGCAAGAGGAGTTCACTTAGAACTCGACCCGGTAGCAGCAGTAGAGCGATACGACCTTCAAGGCCACTACAAATGTGTCGGGCTGCTAGCTGGGTTTCAACCTAAGATGGTATGCCCAACCATGCCCGACATGAGGAACCGAGAACCTAAGTCAAAGCTAACCCAACACATGTCCTAACACAAAATGATACCCATTCTGATATGGCCTACCCATTACGGCTGCAGCCCGACATGGCCATATCAGGTAGGGAGTCCTATCCCGATATGCCCTTTACCCATCATGGTTCCCAACTCGACACGGTCATATCCCGATAGGGCTCCTATCTGATACCATGTTAGCTTTACCTTAGGGGTCTGCTGCTATGTATATCGACCTCCTACATCAAGGACGTCGATACCTATCTTCCATATTCTAGAAATTTACTTTCATTTAACATTGCATTGTAACTAAACCTTTTTATCTCTTTATGCTTATGGAATATGTGGAGTTTATCTCATATTGTTCTGTGTATGTTTCCTTTTTGTTGGACGATCTCTTTATAGCATCTGAGCTTTAGTCTCTTCTATTTGGATCATGCTTTTGACTAGCTATCAAATCGTTTTTCTCGTTTTGACTCCCTTGAGAGAGGGACATTGTAAACTCTAGATTTTGGTCTGGTTCGGGTGTATGAGAGTACCCAGGATCAGGGTTGCCCCGGCATATCTTATGCTCTAGTCTATGTCCAATACTCTTGAGAGAGAGAATTGGTGCATAGTTAGAGGCATCCTCTTTGAGAGAAGAGGGTGCAGGATGTATCCCGCTACCGCTTGTTATGTTTAAGTTTTCCTCCTCTGTGCTTTACCCCGATGATAGTTTTATCTCCTCTGTTTCCAATATACAAAACCTCTATAAAACTTGCTAAATCTTAAAACACTAATTCTTCTGGTAAATCCCCTTCGAGATAGGCTTTTTGTTTGATACTTTATAATTCTTTCTTGTCATATGAAAGCCTTATCCTTCGACCTTTTTTGACGTGCTTAGACAAGTAAAACTTGAGTTCTGAAGTGTCATTCTTCCATCCCTGTGTTCAACCCCAAACTATTTCGACCCTGTGCTAGTTGTAGGATGTCTTAAACATTCGGGTATTATAAATTTCTAAAGTCCGATAACCTAGACATGACTCCATTCTTATACCCATGTTTAAGGCTTGTTAGAGAGCTAAATGGTATGCACAATCTCCAATCTTATCCAAGATCTCAAATGGTCCAACATAGTGGGGACTAAGCTTGCCTTTAACTTTAGATCTTGTAATAGAACATATAGGCTTGATCTTCAAGAAAGCATAGTCACCTACTAAGAAAGTCATGCCAGACCTTTTCTTATCAACATACATCTTATGTCGATCTTGAGTAGGTTTCGTCTGCTTCTTGATCAACTGAACCTGCTCTATCATCATCTACATATCATCAGACTTCACTAGAGCACGTTCCCCCACATTGTCCCAGTGTAAAGGAGAACGACAAGGTCTTCCATACAAAGCTTCATAAGGTGGCATACCAATACTAGCTTGGTAGCTATTATTATAAGAAAATTCTACCAATGGAAGAAACTTATCCTATGCACCTCCCCAATAAATAACACAGGCACGAAGCAGATCTTCCAGAATTTACACCGTTCTTTCATATTGGCCATCGGTTTAAGGATGATAGGTCGTACTGAAACGCAAGTCAGTACCCATCTCTTCTTGAATCTGACTCCACAACTGAGAGGTGAACTTTGGGTCACGATCATACACTATCACTTTAGGAACTCCATGTAAATGAACGATCCAATCTACGTACAACGGATCCATCTCGTCAACCTTGTAAGTGGACTTGAAAGGCAAAAAGTGGGAAAACTTGATAAGCCAATCAATCACAACCCATACAGCATCAAAGCCTTTCCTAGTCTTAGGAAAACCATTGATGAAGTCCATAGTAATGTTCTCCCATTTCCATTCCAGAATCTCAAGAGGGTGCAGAAGACCCCGAGATCGTTGATGCTCGATCTTGACTTGTTGACATGTCAAACATTTCACAATGAACCAAGTGATATTGTAATGACCCCGTCTCCCGGTAACCCCCACTTAAGGGATACCAAGAGAGAAGAGTTGTTATCTAATAACCCGGATCAAAGGTTCGACAAATAATTAATAATAATTAATAAACTTTACCAACTAAACTGAAAACTTGTATAAAATAAAAGTTTGCTTACCTTTTAAAAACTGGGATTTCTAAACTTCTAACCATGAAGGTACGGATCTAACTAATCCTCCCATGCACGTTAATTCTCATTTAAGTCCACATATGCCACTTTACTGTTTGTTCTTTTCATTGTACCTAAAACGCCGACAAACAAAACGTCGGTCAGCAAGAAGCTGGTATGTGGGGGAAACAATAATCATGCAAATATGTTAACAATGTAATCATTCAATTAATCATTTAACAACCAAGATTACATTTTAAGCCACACTACTCAATCCTTACCTATCCCCTAACTCTGTGCTATCCATGCAGTGGACTTGTATGCTACCTCTCTTTAGGTAGATTCTTACCCCCATGGACCTACCTTACAGGTAGCCAATACCTAGGGTAATAGAGTCGCATGGCACTACCTGAAGGTAGCCCAATAACTAACTCATGATGACTTGATGGTCCTACCCCATTGATATCCATTTACTAAGTCATTTAATGACCTGATGGACCTACCCCATTGGTAGCCATTTACTAGGTCAATCTATAAAGCTATAGAGGGGACTAGGATCTGAGCTAGTAGGCACATCTCTTATGTGATAGTCATATTCACATTATAATTTGCATGAATTAAAATCATCCAACAATTAATTCATGACATCAATGAAAACTTCAGTAAACCTCAGAAAACTAACTCGAGATATTCATAAGCGTAACCACATACCTGATCTGATGATTTGAACAGAAATATCCATGCAAATAAGAATCCAAGCAAGCAAGCATTTTCAATAAGATCCTGAAATAATCATGTAATTCCCTTTTTATTATTCATGTCATCAAGATCTATTAAACCTAGCTCATTTCCTAGGGTTTCTAATTTACTTTTAGGGTTTCATTTTACAATTAGGGTTTCCCTTCATCTTTTACCACATTACGCCCTAATTTTATGCCATTACTCATAAACCCTAATTATCTTATCTATTCTTCAATATTAAGGTTATCTTAACAACATATAACTCTATATCCATATTAAAGGCACATTAATCATCAATTAATTTCATTAAGTTTCTTTTTCATTAAAGCTACTATTTTATCCTTTTAATCGTTGACAAGATCATTATACGCACCTATCATGATTTCAAAGTTCATTAGGGTCTAATTAACATATGAACTCGGTTTACCATCAATCTACCTTTTATTCATGAGAAAACCCTAATCACTACACATAGGGTATTTATCCAGAATTAAGGACTTTTATGTACAAATAACTTAGGACCATCATTTTACAACATATTTTCACATTTTCAAATCATATATGATCTTATCCTCCTTTACCCTAAATTTAGGGTTTCTAAAAACTTAATCATTCTCATATGGGGTAAAAACCCTAAATTATGCAATTTTACATCTAGATCAGGTTTGAATCTAAAATTATCATTCAACAGGTTATTAACACTTCAATTAACCCATTAAGCATACTAGATTCAACCTTTAATCACAAATAGGGTTTTTAACTTAACTTTAATGCACTTTTCATTAACTTATAGTACTTTTGCAATTAGGAATGGAATCTATCTTTAATACCATTTTTATTGGATTCCTATCGTTCTCCTGATCAAAATTCATATATTACTTGTCCTAATTGGAGTTACCAATATTTAATTACGAATTTTGCAATAAAACTTTACCTGGGCCAATCAGGAGATGACACGTCGCTCCTTGCCATGCAACTCGCAAGTCAGGAAAACATAACGAAATGACCATTATGCCCTTGATTAAGTGTTGAGTGTTGCACCCCGCAGAGGGGCATTCTCGTCCAATGGACCCTTGCCTTCTTCTTCCCTATGAAGCTCCGCTTGCCCGCCGACTGCAGCCCTAGCTGCGACCTGCGCAGCTCTTCCAACCTCCCTCGAACCCCGACGGCTGCCGCCCCACTTTGCCCTAGCCCCGCCACCTCCAGCCGCACCTGGGGCACTGCCCAGAGCGTGGCCCATGTGGCTAGGTTAGGATAATATGCCTTGCGACCTGCTGCTGATGTTGCAGCCATGCGGCTGCAGCTGCACCTTCTTTAGGGCATGGTCCCGATGGAAACACAGATCTATGGAACCGTGGAGCACCACGCCATCATTGCAACCCATACTTGTTGCCTCGTGACTTCACGTTCTTGATGTTTCTCCCAGTCAGGGTTATGATGAAGAAGATGAAGTAGAAGAAGAAGAAGAAGAAGAAGAAGAAGAAGAGAGGGTTGGCTACGTGGAACTCCCTCTGAACACAACCCTGGACTCTACCCACTTATATAGGGGAGAGAAACGAAGCCATAGGTTGTCTATTCGTGAAACAAAGAATCCCTTTCCAAGAAGGAAATCAATTCCTTTAATGAGAAGTATATTCTCTCTCTTTCTTTTTACCCTTTGGAAATTATCTATTATTTGGATATTCGAAATTCCTCTTTTATTTCTTTGTGCTTGCCCTTTTTATTCATTGTCCATGAATTTCTATTCTCTCTTAATAGTAATTACTTCCTTTTTATCAATATTACACCATTCATTAATAATGTATCACATTATCCTTTTATTTTGCAATTTTGGTATTATCTCTATCTTTCTTCTTTATTGGGGCTCCTTGGATCCCAGGGCACTCTATTATTTCGAAATCCTTTTTATTGGACACTCATTATCCTTCTAGATGCATCTAAATGTATTATTCTTCATTAGTTCCTATTATCTTATTTATTTCTTATTAAAATAGTTCTTTTTGAGAATCTTTCTTTATTTCTCTTTTATTTTCCTCATTGGTATTCCCTTTAACATTAGAAATCCTTGGGATACGAAATTCCACAAAGGATAACTCAATTATACCTCTTTTCACTTGTTTTCCACATTTGATCATTATTTTCAATTTCTTTCTTAATAAAGAAATACTTAATTAATCTTTTCTTTTCTTATTGCTTTCTTTTTGCAACTTTGGACTCCTTGGATCCCAAGGAACCCAAGTGGCACGAAATCCATCCTTGGATTACATCTCTTTTCCTTCTAGAGGTTTCTACCTCTTTCTTTTTCTCAAATATTCAATTATTCATTCACTAATTGAATTTTCTTGTTATTTGGGCCCAATAGCCAATAAAGCCCACATCACAATCATCAAGGCTATTATAAATGAATTCCATTTATATCATTTGTTGTTCAAATATCTTTAATAGGAGAAATTATATTTCTCACCAAATGAACCCAAAATTGGGGTTGTAACATCCTTCCCCTCTTATAGGAATTTTGCCCTCAAAATTCCACCAAGCAAACAAACAAACAATTCAGGATAAGCCTTTCATATGTCCATCATGACTCCCATGTGGCCTTACCCCTTTCCATGGTGCTTCCCAAGAACCTTCATCATCTCATATTCTCCCATCTGAGTTCTTTCTTACCTTGGTATATCGTACCCTCATAGGTGACTCAGGACATTTTAGCCTCTCAAAAAGTTGAATAGGTTCAGGGCTCAACACATGGCTTGGGTACCTCACATAGTGCTCTAGATCGGACTCATGTAACACATTATACATCATGTTATCCTGAGGGGCAAGGCTAAACACAACCATCTCCACCAATCCATTACCAATGGACCCATATATCGGGGACTCAACTTTCTCAGTTGTAGCTTAGAGGGGTTAGATTTTCACATCGCATATTCTCCCACAGTGAACTGCATGTCAGTCTGCTTTACATCAGCTTGTGACTCGTGTCACCCTTGGGCTCTCTCTCAGCCATTGTACGTTCAAGCGACTTCATCTGCACACACTGTGGTTCTTTTCTGACCTTCGTGAGGCCTCTTTCGCCAACATCATCATAATGAAGTGGTGACCGACACAACCTCCTTATAGAACTTCTTGCATCCCGATAAAGTCTATGGTGGTTAACATCACATCTAAATAATTGTCTCTTTGTATCACCATGTACAAGAACACTTGCTCTCATCAGACCCTCTAGTCTAGATCATTAGTTAGGGGTGATAGGCGGTACTGACACCGAGTTTTTCATGTACCTACTTCCACTTTATGGAAGTGAAACTTTAGGTCATTCTCAAAAACTTTGCACTCGCATCATGGTGTAATTGAACCATCTCTCTCTTATAAGTAGTTCAATCAGATCTGTCCCATGACAGTACTCTTTCTTTCTCATGTCATCTCGGTAAAGTGATCTACCATAACCCATATTACATCTTGACCTTCTTAATCAAGGGGAGTCTTACCACCATCCATAGTGGATGGACTCCCATTCCTTCTCAGGAAATCTTTATACTTTATATCCATGTACTGGGTTATGGGTGTTCACCCTTCACCTCTTGGCTTGCATGGCCATACGCTACATGCAACTCACATCAAGCAGTCAAAGTGCTACTATCACTTGCTATCTTTTGTAGTATTATGGTGTTTAGTGATCTTAAAACCATGATCTCCGATATGTCATGATTCCTCAAGATCGATACCTCAGAAACCCTAACCACTCTCATCAGGGCTTCATCACTTTCCTTTCCAAAGAAGTACATCTGAGGTTCTACAACCATCCTTTCATCATATCATGTACTCGACTGGCTAACCAATCAATCATTTACTTGATTAACCGTTATTGATATATCTGGGTATTGGCCAAACTTATCCCTTTTTATCAACTTAAGGTTAGCCTAGCAATCTCAACTTTTTCTAGCTTCCAGCTAAACTAGGCAGCTATATCTCAACCAAAGCCTTCATTACCCCTTCTTATCCTTAGGTGTTAGGTAATGTCGAAGACATACACCTCCATGTATTATACTTATCATCTTATCTCAAAATCTAAGTTGGTCTTCATCAAGAAGCTCTGAGCTCATCCTCGTGGTGATCAAACTCAACCTTGGTTAACTTGCAAATTCCACATAGCTCCTTATAAAACATCCTCTTAAGCTGACTACACTACTTCTTTTAGTGTTTATAAACCATCCATGTATCATTCACTCCACCAAGGTATGTTATCATCTCTGTTCTCATACCTCGTAGCAACGTTCCAACCCGCATCATCTTTTATCCTTGGTGTATGGCATGCGTACTGTCCCATATCTACCTCCCATAACAAGAGGAAATAAGCATTTGGTGGCCGTCCAAACACAAAGTTCTTCCTATTCCAAGAGTAGAGATGATACATCCCACATCGCCAGTACACCTTCAATTCTAAGTTGAAACATGCAACTTATGTCTCCACATCAAAAACATCATGATATCAAAGTTACTTCCATGGAAAACTGGTCTCGAACCTACTTGGGTCACCACACAATCCTTAGTCATCTCCTCTAGGTCCATAGGGTGTCGGCACTTTTGGGGTCATCCCTTTTCCCTTATGCATCCAGAGAGTGCCCTACTCATCTGCCCTTTGGGTCCCATGAGTTCATGAAGGTGATCAATCTCCTAACCCATGGCCCTCAGACAAAGATAGATGTTACCTCCCGACCCTATGGTCATGTGCAATTAGGGAATTAGGCAACTCCTTCTTCCATCGGTCTTATCCCTACCTGACCCTAGGATAGACTTAGGATTCCATTATAGTGCATGTCCAACATAGAACCTTACCCAATCCTTCATCATCTCTCTCTGCATTCTTGGGCTATCTTTCATCCTTTCACAGGGATCATGGCAACCTACCTACCTTGGTCAAGCCCCATACTGGTTACCTCCATGGTAACACATCCACATGCACATAGAGATGGTTATCTATGGGTCTATAGGTTCATTCTCATACCATGTACTCTTCACTTAGCTTCTCAAGATCCTATGAAACCCCCTTAGGTTACCTCAAAACCAACCAAACTGGTAAACCCCCTACCAAAGGGTCCCTCTCCCAAGATGGGAGGAAACTACACATTGATAACAAAGGTCACAAGCGTCCTTAGGGTTTACATACACATGAGCATGCTTAATCCAACAACTACTAAGGCACAAGTGTATCTACTAAATCATGCTAGGTCACCTCAACATTAGATCAACTTAGTCGTAAGGGGTTCATCAAACATACCCTTAACTTAAGGGATTTCCTTTACCTCTACACATGAGGAGTACCATGCTCGAAACTATAGAGACTCAAATCTCATCATGAGCATCGGGGACACTACTTCCCCCTCTTAGGCCTAGGAACCCTAGGTGCACTTTTGGGTGTTTAACTGTATGCTCAATCTCTTAACCACAATTCAAGCATGTTCAAGGTATGTCATGTACTTCCATGATCCTTCTACTCGCAACACTTCGGAGTTGAGTCCTCTTCCAGGACAACCAACTAGGTATAAAGCCTCACAACTGGTTACTTAAACCTCCTCAGGGTCTAAAGCACTCTTTATCTCATCCAGTAGGTAATCACTTATACCATAGGTACCAGAAGCATCGTCCTCCCTCTAAGGTTTGGTTCCTATAAAGGAAACCAAGATAACATCTGTCTTCAGGGATCAAACATAAGGCAACCACTATCATCCACTTAGGTCGCATCATCCTCAACTACCCATTGTTTCTTATGTCTCGGAATCTAAGCTTCCAACCTTCTTACTTGAGTCCCACTTTTTCTCTCTAGAGCTAACTCCACTTCCAACCTTACTACTAGAGGTCCTCTCTCCATGAAGGATCAAGCTCACAGGCATACCTCTATGTGGGAAAAACCTATACTCAAACTTATGTTTGCTCAAGAGCATCCATAGCCCTTTTTAAGCCATCCATCATGATCTTTTAACCAGGATTTCACCAAGCTATACCCTACTTGCCTAAGCCCATCGGGTAACTATAGGTTCTCCTCTAACCTCATCCACCAAGGAGCTATCCTTCACTATGGCATGCACGACCCTCTCCAGGGTTGGGTCGCCAAAGGTACTAGGCCATCTACCCTCTTATGGCATCCCAAAGGCATGACCAACCAAACACTCAGTCAACCATGACATCTACCTCATCATGTCATCTCTCTCTAACCTTCACTTAGGGTTAGGGTTAACATCATCCTCAAAGGATGTGCTAGGTCTCTACTTTAATGGAGATCTCTACCTCCAAGACTCACTTTCTCGACTCATCCTCCTAACAAGAAGGTCTAGCCTCAGGTTTCTCCTGAGGGCAATGACAACTCGTGTCATACGACCTAAGCATGTATCTATTCCTTTACGCTTACTCTATTAAGCTTATGTCCATGACATCTTATTTACATGCTTTTTATTAATTTTGTGGAGGATTCCTTAATCCTTATCAACCTTACCCATACCTCAAGAGGGTGAGGAGAAGAGAGAAAACCCTAATCCTCAAGGTCCTTATTAGAATTTTAGTTGTGAAGGGATGAACAAGATGAGAGAGTCCTAAAGGTATCTTATTTAGATTCATACCCTAAGACTTTGTCCAGGCAGTCACATAGATCCAGGAGTCCTCATATTCCGACTAGCGGTGCGGAGGAAAATATTGCCAGCCCCCGGACGTGATCCTTTTCTAGACACCTCAATCTTTCGGATAATCCTCTAATAACTCCCTTGGGTTCTACAGAATTTGTAAATTTTAATAATTATTAAAGATTAATTGAGGAACCTATGCTCTGATACCAATTGTAATGACCCCATCTCCTGGTAACCCCCACTTAAGAGAGACCAAGAGAGCAGAGCCGTTATCTAATAACCCAAATCAAAGGTTCGACAAATAATCAATAATAATTAATAAAATTTACCAACTAAACTGAAAACTTGTATAAAATAAAAGTTTGCTTAACTTTCAAAAACTGGGATTTCTAAACTTCTAACCATGAAGGTACTGATCTAACTAATCCTCCCGTGCACGTTAATTCTCATTTAATTCCACATATTCCACTTTACTGTTTGTTCTTTTCATTGTACCTAAAACGCCGACAAACAAAACGTCGGTCAGCAAGAAGCTAGTATGTGGGGGAAACAATAATCATGCAAATATGTTAACAATGTAATCATTCAATTAATCATTTAACAACCAAGATTACGTTTTAAGCCACACTACTCAATCCTTACCTATCCCCTAACTCTGTGTTATCCCTGCAATGGACTTGTATGCTACCTCTCTTTAGGTAGATTCTTACCCCCATGGACCTACCTTATAGGTAGCCAATACCTAGGGTAATAGAGTCGCATGGCACTACCCGAAGGTAGCCTGATATCTAACTCATGATGACTTGATGGTCCTACCCCATTGGTAGCCATTTACTAAGTCATTTAATGACCTGATGAACCTACCCCATTGGTAGCCATTTACTAGGTCAATCTATAAAGCTACATAGGGGACTAGGATCTGAGCTAGTAGGCACATCTCTTATGTGATAGTCATATTCACATTATAATTTGCATGAATTAAAATCATCCAACAATTAATTCATGGCATCGATGAAAACTTCAGTAAACCTCAGAAAACTAACTCGAGATATTCATAAGTGTAACCACATACCTGATCTGATGATTTGAACAGAAATATCCATGCAAATAAGAATCCAAGCAAGCAAGCGTTTTCAATAAGATCCTGAAATAATCATGTAATTCCCTTTTTATTATTCATGTCATCAAGATCTATTAAACCTAGCTCGTTTCCTAGGGTTTCTAATTTACTTTTAGGGTTTCATTTTACAATTAGGGTTTCCCTTCATCTTTTACCACATTACACCCTAATTTTATGCCATGACTCATAAACCTTAATTATCTTATCTATTCTTCAATATTAAGGTTATCTTAACAACGTATAACTCTATATCCATATTAAAGGCACATTAATCATCAATTAATTTCATTAAGTTTCTTTTTCATTAAAGCTACTATTTTATCCTTTTAATCCTTGACAAGATCATTATACACACCTATCATCAATTCAAAGTTCATTAGGGTCTAATTAACATATGAACTCGTTTTACCATCAATCTGTTGGATCCTAGATGGGTGATTAGATGCTCTAGAGGGGGAGTGAATAGAGCTGAAAGCACTTAAACAAAACTCATTAAACCTTCAAGATATATGACAAGATAAGGTTTCTAAATAGGTAATTTTAGTGCAACTAAAACATACATAGCAAGGGAGAGAGAGATTTAACATGCACCAATTAGACAAGCTATTTAGAGTGGTTCCACACTTCAAACTAGAAGTGTGTCAGTCCACTTTCCTAGAGAGGTTAACCTCTAGGACTTCCAAACTATTGCACTCTTATATTCATTCATAAGACATACAACGCATGACCAAACGAAGGACTTACCTATCCTATACAAAGAGTCTTCAACCTTACCAAGGACTTACCCACTTTGCAAGAGTCTTCCGCCTTTCTTCCAAAGACTTTCCTACTCTTGCCCAAGTCTTCAGCCTTGCAGGAATTACCCACTCTTCTTGGATCTTTCGCCTTTGACTTCACCTTCACTCGAAGAAGCTTCCACCAAGGACTTACCCACTTGAGCAAGGAGTCTTCTGCCTTCACCAAGGGCTTACCCACTCTAGCTCCAAGTCTTCAGCCTTGATCTTCACCAAGGCACGCCTTCCCTTATTCTTCTTCACCTCTCTTGGACAAGAGAGAGAAACTTCATCTTCATGATTGAAAGAAGAGATAAGAGGTGGTGGAAGTGAGAGCCTCACAAGATATACATGTAGGACTATCTCTCTTACAAATTTCCTACTCACTCTAATGGATGTAGCAAGTGATTAAGCTTAGAGAGAGAGAGACAGAGGAGGTTGTAGGAAGCAGTCAACTATAGAATAGGAGCCTCACATAGAGTTTGCAATGAATGCTCAACCTTGGAATGAATCCCAAGGGGTCCTATTTATAGTTGGGGATGCCTCTTAGCCTTTGGGAACACTTGAGAACGAAAACTAGCGGTTTTGTGGCTTGCAACGAATCTATTTTCACTTGTTGCAACTCCACAACGGCTAGAAGCACTTTTCTGCACTTTTTCGTACAGTGCAATCGGTCGAGTTTCTATAAGGGTAAATCGACCGATCAATTAAACGACAAGGCCGATACTCAAATGATCGGTCGAGTTTGTCCAGACAAAACTCGACTGACCATTAGGAATCGAAATGGTCAGCTACTTGATCGGTCGAGTTCTGTGTAAACACAACTCGACCGATGCAATCTCCAAAAAATTGATCAAGGATGATCGGTCGAGTTTTCAGGCTGGGAAACTCGACCGACAAAGTGCATGTAATCAATTTTCAAAGTTGCATCTAAAGTGCTCTAATATTCGATCTAAGTGCTAGTGATATTTTTCTAAGCTTAAATACAAATCATACAATCATTAAAAGTGATTTACAACATGATTCTAATGGATACACATCATATTACAAAAACGTGCACTTGTATGACTTTGACTTGTCTTTTCTCCAATTTGATATGCGCAAGTTAGGGCAATTTGAGTGTGTCTATACCTAATCTGAAATCACTCAAGTAGAGACATTAGACACCAATATGTGGAATGGTTAGTCATCATCAAAATACGAGTTTAGTCAATTTAGACGTGAGTCAACATTGACCTAATTGACCTTGAGTCAACACAATCTACCTTTTATTCATGAGAAAACCCTAATCACTACACATAGGGTATTTATCCATAATTAAGGACTTTTATTACAAATAACTTAGGACCATCATTTTACAACATATTTTCACATTTTCAAATCATATACGATCTTATCCTCCTTTACCCTAAATTTAGGGTTTCTAAAAACTTAATCATTTTCAAATGGGGTAAAAACCCTAAATTATGCAATTTTACATCTAGATCACGTTCGAATCTAAAATTATCATTCAATATGTTATTAACACTTCAATTAACCCATTAAGCATACTAGATTCAACCTTTAATCACAAATAGGGTTTTTAACTCAACTTTAATGCACTTTTCATTAACTTATAGTACTTTTGCAATTAGGAACGGAATCTATTTTTAATACCATTTTTATTGGATTCCTCTCATTCTCCTGATTAAAATTCATATATTACTTGTCCTAATCGGAGTTACTAATATTTAATTACGAATTTTGCAATAAAACTTTACCTGGGCCAATCAGGGGACGCCACGTCGCTCCTTGCCATGCAACTCACAAGTCAGAAAAACATAACGAAATGACCTTTATGCCCTTGGTTAAGTGTTGAGTGTTGCAGCCCATGGAGGGGCATTCTCGTCCAATGGACCCTAGCCTTCTTCTTCCCTGCGAAGCTCCGCTTGCCCGCCGACTGCAGCCCTAGCTGCGACCTGCGCGGCTCTTCCAACCTCCCTCGGACCCCGACGGCTGCCGCCCCACTTTGCCCTAGCCCCGCCACCTCCAGCTACACCTGGGGCTCCGCCCAGAGCGTGGCCCATGTGGCTAGGTTAGGAGAAGATGCCCTGCGACCTGCTGTTGATGTTGCAGCCATGCGGCTGCAGCTGCACCTTCTTTAGGGCATGGTCCCGATGGAAACATAGATCTATGGCACCGTGGAGCACCACGCCATCATTGCAACCCATACTTGTTGCCTCGTGACTTCACGTTCTTGATGTTCCTCCCAGTTAGGGTTTTGAAGAAGAAGATGAAGTAGAAGAAGAAGAAGAAGAGAGGGTTGGCTGCGTGGAACTCCCTCTGAACACAACCATGGACTCTACCCACTTATATAGGGGAGAGAAACGAAGCCATAGGTTGGCTATTCATGAAACAAAGAATCCCTTTCCAAGAAGGAAATCAATTCCTTAAATGAGAAGTATATTCTCTCTCTTTCTTTTTATCCTTTGGAAATTATCTATTATTTGGATATTCAAAATTCCTCTTTTATTTCTTTGTGCTTGCCCTTTTTATTCATTGGCCACGAATTTCTATTCTCTCTTAATAGTAATTACTTCCTTGTTATCAATATTACACCATTCATTAATAATGTATCACATTATCCTTTTATTTTGCTATTTTGGTATTATCTCTATCTTTCTTATTTATTGGGGCTCCTTGGATCCCAAGGCACTCTATTATTTCGAAATCCTTTTTATTGGACACTCATTATCCTTCTAGATGCATCTAATTGCATTATTCTTCATTATTTCCCATTATCTTGTTTATTTCTTATTAAAATAGTTCTTTTTGAGAATCTTTCTTTATTTCTCTTTTATTTTCCTCATTGGTATTCCCTTTAACATTAGAAATCCTTGGGATACGAAATTCCACAAAGTATAACTCAATTATACCTCTTTTCACTTATTTTCCACATTTTATCATTATTTTCAATTTCTTTCTTAATAAAGAAATACTTACTTAATCTTTTCTTTTCTTATTGCTTTCTTTTTGCAACTTTGGACTCCTTGGATCCCAAGGAACCCAAGTGGCACGAAATCCATCCTTGTATTACATCTCTTTGCCTTCTAGAGGTTTCTACCTCTTTCTTTTTCTCAAATATTCAATTATTCATTCACTAATTGAATTTTTTTGCTATTTGGGTCCAATAGACAATAAATCCCACAACACAATCATCACGAATATTGTAAATGAATTCCATTTATATCATTTGTTTCTCAAATATCTTTAATAGGAGAAATTATACTTCTCACCAACTGAATCCAAAATTGGGGTTGTAACAGATATCCTTCTTCATGTTCCCCCACCAAAAACTTCATTGCAAGTCTTTGTACATCTTAGTAGTACCAAGGTGTATGGTGTACTTAGACCCATGGGCTTAGCTCAAAACCTTATGTCGTAGGTTTCCATCTTCGGGTATCCACAACCTTTGTCAGAAATGAACATCACTATCAACTCCAACAGAAAAGTAAGATTGTGGCTTCTTATCTAAGGCCTTCATCTCTTCAAGCTCAAAACATTCAATCTGTGCAACAACAACTTCCGAGATCCAAGAAGGTGTAATGGAAAAACTAGCCATGTGAACAAACAACTTCTCAACATCTTCTTTATCATCAGGTTACCAACAGGATACATACTCTAGGTTCATAGCAGCACATATTGTATTCTTCTTCTGACTCAAAGCATCAGTGACTACGTTTACTTTATAGGGATGATAGGTGATGGTAAAATTGTAGTCCTTGAGATACTCCATCCATCATCACTGCCTCACATTCAGATCCTTCTGTGTCAACAGATACCTCAAACTTTTGTGATCTGAGAAAACTTCAAACTTCACTCCATATAGATAGTGTTGCTAGATCTTTAAAGCATGCACGATAGTTGCTATCTCTAAATCATGGGTAGTCTAGTTCTCTTCATTAGGTTTCAACTAGAACAAAGCATAGGCAATCACTCGATCTTCTTGCATCAAGTCTCACCCTAATCCTTACAAGCATCTGTGAAGATGATGTAGGGTTTGCCTTCAACAGGTAAAGCAAGAACAAGAGCAGATGTTAAACAACTCTTCAGCTTATGAAAATTGTTCTCACATTCAGGTGTCCATACAAACTTGACTTTTTTTCTTGTCAACTTTGTCAGAGGAAGAGCCAACTTAGAAAAACTATTGATAAACCTCTCATAGTAACCTGCTAAACTGAGGAAACTACGATCGCAGACAGGGTCTTCAGAGCTTTCCACTTGGTCACAGCTTCTACCTTTGCAGGATCAACAGCAATATGTCTGTAAGAAATCATATGACCTAATAACCTCACTTCCTTGATCCAGAACTCACACTTTGAGAATTAAGCATACAGTTGATTTTCTCTCAAAGTGTTAAGAACGATCTGCAAATTTTCACGATGTTGTTCTTTAGATTCAGAGTATACCAACACATTGTCAATGAACACTACCACAAACTTATCAAGGTATGGACGAAACACTCGATTCATCAAGTCCATGAAAGTAGCAGGGCATAAATAAAGCCAAAAGACATGACTAGAAACTCATAATGCCCATAACGTGTTATGAAAGTTGTCTTCGGGACATCCTTATTGTAACATCCCTGATCTGGGTTATACTCTAACCCTAGGTGTTTTGATTAAGAAAGATGATTATGTGATTAATCTTATCTTATGGAAAGTAATTAGGGCTCAAGAGAAACTTATGTTGCAATTCTAGTCCTTTTTGAACATTGTTGAAATCAATGTTTTGCTTGTTTTGGACTAAAGTGCAATTTACCCAAGTTGAGGGGTTTAAGTGAAAATTGTGCATGATAATATGTTCCTCATGTGTTTAAGCATCATGAGAGTGAAAATGATTCTGAGGTATGGCTTATGGAAGCCTGAGTACCAAGAAAGAGCTGATAAGGCAATGTATGTGCATTAAAACCTAGTTTTGGTGTAATGTGCAATTTACCCAAAACCCAGGGTTCAATATGCAAATTACCACTTCAATAAGGTCCCTAATGTTTCTTGGCATCATGTAGAGCAAATAAAATGAGAGGGGCGCCTCATTTGAATTAGGTTGGAGGAAAGAGAATCTTGATATTAAAATAATCAAGATTTAATCCTAATTGAAACCCTAATTCAATTTAGTGCAAAAAATAAATGTATTAATTAAAGGACCTTCAACCAAAATTAAAATGGTTGGATTCAGATGTGTGTGGACGTCCTTGAACTTTTTAAGGACCACGAAAATATCCAAGGGAGTGGATAACTCACTCACAATTTTATAAGGAAAAGAAGTATCCACTCACATATGGATATTAGTATAATATGATTTGAGGTCTTATTTCATCTAATGCTTCCATCGTATATGGAGCATGTATATTTTTTAAGCGTTTACCTATAGTGTGGTCAGTTTTAAACACCTTCAAAGAGAATGATGTATATATATAAGTAATAATATAAAAATAAGATTGATATATTTCATACTAACTAATGAGACTATATATAATACCTCATGTATGTTGTCGATGTCCAATGCGGCATGTCGGATAATCATCTGCATAAATCGCATCACATAGTATGCGCATGCCCAGCCGTTGTCTTGTGTAGCGCACTATAAATTGAAACATACAAAATAATACAACTAAGTACAATTCACATCAATAATATATACATTGGAGTCGGGAACTTACTTGTACGTTCTGCCAATTTATTGGCTGGTTCTTTTTCCTTGGGACCATTCCTCCAGCCTTTTTGAATGCATCTAAACCCCTACATGTTAATATAACACAGTAAATTACATAAGTAAATAGTAATGTAATAACATATGTTAACGGATACAAAAATGAAATATTTCTCACCAGAATAATGGCATTCTCATTACGTGTCCAATTTTAGTATTTAATGTACTTCCCGCGGGATCTAGATAATAAATAGTGAACGTCCCGGGGACAATAACTAGTAACTCCCAATGTTTACCGCTAGAGGTAAAAAGTTAACAATTAATAACTCAAAATGCACAATAAAAATGGAATTTTCTTAAGTCCAAATTATAAATAAAGTAAACTTACTTGACATTGAATGGAGCTATTATTATCGTCTTTTTTTGCTGACCAAAAATTGTAAAAGCATCTATACAGTATTGTTGAACACTATTGGGGTCTTTAGCTACCATACTAATAAATGATGGAATCAAAAATCCCACATGATCAAATGCAAATTGTTTGCATTGATCTTCGACTAAGTAGCTGCAAAATATGTATTACGTATGCATTAATATATAAGAAACCAGATCACCGGATCTTACACAAGGTATATAGATGTATAAACAAGATCTCACCTTATCCATGTCTCTATCATTGATGTATTCAGCCAAGCATACATAAACAGCTCAATAATATCTTGTATAAATAAAGAGCTATCGTATGATTGACCTACATAATCTGCATCTAAAGAAACAATTATAGGGCAATGTATATTATGTGCCCGTAGCCAACATGCCATTCCCCTACAAGCAGGACCTAACGGGTATGTTAGGTCAGTTGGAACCCAACTTGGTAATGCGGGAAGTGGAGGTGGAGGCCTAGGTGCTCCTGGTGTCTTCTTTTTAACCTGTATATATAATTTCAGATCAGTTGACCTCATATATACACATTAACAGTCTAAATCAATGTAAATTTATCTTACAATTTCAGTAGTGTAGACGACATCTTCTTTGGGCCACAATATGACCCCGCCTTCTGCCTCAGCAAGTGTATCAATATCTGGGTGGGGATATGGCAATGTAGCTTCCCTCCAATCGGGTAACACACGTAATGGGCCCACACGAACGTAGCCATGTGGCATTGGAGTCCCGTGAAACCTTTCCCCAGGAAGGGACGGGTAATCCTGTGCCTCTGCAACAACATAGTCTTGTATTCTTAAACGGCATGGCTTCAATGCCTACAAATTTACATAAAGAATGTTATACATATATACATATCATCTTGAAAACATATCATCTTGAAAAGACTAGCTACAATGTCATAAACAATACTTACAGCAGACGTGTTAGGCGATGGGTCTCCAAGATTACTCGTAGTCTGTGCATCAGGAGAAGAGTGGGTCGCCATAGGCTGATTGGAAGCCTGAGATGCCTGCCACCGTAGCAATTCTTCCTTGACCTTCTCAGCAACTACATCGTTGACCTTCTTAGCAACTATATCCTCGACTCTCTTATTCTCCTATACATGGATAAAAGAAACATTAGCTTCTTATTATTGAATTTCCTTTTGCAGTAACATTCTAAAAAAAGAATAGGTTACCTCTTCTTGAGAAAGTCCCGCTCTGGGTTTGCACTGGGATGGCCCAAAGAATGTTTTGATGCCCACACCAGCGCCTACACCCCTAACACGTCCAGGATGCTCTGGGTTACCCAGAGCAACTGTCAATTCATCCCTTGTGCCCTGAGGGATGAACGTGCCTTGTTTCCTCTGCTCGTGCAGCTCCCGCTAATCACCATCAACAGAAATTGGTAAGTTAACACCACAAATAATCAATATTCAAACGATTGCTCTAAGAGTTGTATTTTACCATTTTCGCAGCCGTCTCAGCAGTTACGGGCTTCTTTATTTCACCCTTCTTGTTTTGCCTCCCAGCTATCCAGATATCATGGCGAGGCATGGGTGTGGCAGACTCCTGAGTAGGAGCAGACTCCTGAGTAGCCGCAGACTCCGCATGTAGTCTTTGGCGAACGCTTGTATAGCCTTTTGGACCCATAGTGTGGTCATGCACATTCAGTGCACGCCTTGATTTTTGTGCGTCACTGAGGGCCTAGTTAGTATGCACATTAATGATTTGGTTAGTATCACTAAATGTTAATCTTGAATAGGTGAATACAATGTATATTAATTAAATTGGGAGTGACACCTAATACCTTGAATTCTTCAGATTTTCTTGAAGCAACAAAATTGTCCCAATCTTCTTTGTCCAAGAAGTTCCATTGTTCAAGGGCTGACTTCTTTTTCTTATCACCCTCTTTTATGTATTCTCTGTTCAGATTTGTCCTATAATTCCTAAGCATCTTTCCAGCGCGTTGCATCACACTTTTACGATGCAACTTCTCATCCAATGCAAACAGATTCTGTAAAATAGAAATGTTATTAACTAGTATCGAAAATAGAATTGCAAATAATAGAATTTGTAATCTACAAAATAGAATTGCAAATAATAATAACTCACGCATAAATCCTTCCATATCAAGTCTTTTTTCACCTGAGGAACTTTATGCCAGTTATCATACTTAACACCACAATGGCTCCGAGTGGTACACCCAAGATAGTTTACAAAATTATTGCGGTTCACTCCAATTGCATTTCCTCCATTATCAAACTCCACAACCAATTTGGATCCACTGCCACTAAGCGCTATTAACTTCTTCAACAGAGTGATGCCCCTTTTCTTGTTAAGTGTTTGGTGATGCGCATCAAGTTGCTCCAGTGCTTCAGTGGGTACATGTGCATCATCAACCTAAAATTTGACAAAAATAAACACACTGAATTAGCCCAATATAGAAATATAAGATATATGACATAACTAGAAGATAATGAATTTTATAGAAATACAAGATATGTTTTTAGAACTTACATTGGTATCCTCGCCATGCCCGTCATGGACAGCATGCTCATCATGGACTTCATGCTCATCATGGACATCATGCTCATCATGGTCAGCCATCTGAAAATGTCATTAAAAAGGCAAACATTTAGCATTTGTATTAACTAGAAAAAGGCAAACATTTAGCATTTGTATTAACTAGAAAAAGGCAAACATTTAGCATTTGTATAAACATACATGTCTCTAAAATTGTGATCTTTTATCAATTAACAATCCTTCATTGTGATCTCCGCGCACATATAAGTCATCATTAGCTTCAATATTTTGTGGAGTTGGCAACCCAACTGAGAATGGACTGGAGTCATCATACTTATCATAGTACTCTTCTTCATCTATAGGATCTTCAATGAACTGTCTTTTACCATGAAGAACAACCGACCATTTATCATTTGCAGGATCATCGATATAGAATATTTGTTTCGCCTGTGATGCCAATATGAATGGTTCACCCTTCTCGCCAATCTTTTCAAAGTTCACCAAAGTGAAACCCAATTCATCCACTATAACTCCTTTGGTGTTATCAACCCAATTACATTTAAAGAGCGGAATTTTGAAATCTATGTAGTCAAACTCCCAAATGTCTTCAATGACATCGTAATATGACATTTTAGCTTCACGTGGACTCTTATCCTTTGCACTTGCAAAGTACATAGTCGACGCTTGAAGAGTGACCCCACTATTTTGGACGACACTCTTATCATCTTGGCGCTTTGTGTAATATGTGAATCCATTAATGTCAAACCCTTCATAAGACATAACATTCGGTTTTGGTTTAAAGGCGAGGCATTTGATAGTTTCTGTAATATCATTTGGTGTTTGAGATAGTTGATGTAAGACTTTATCTTCAAACCACTTAGTAAAAGTCTTATTATGCTCTCTAGCAAGCCACATTGAACTTGCTCGAGGATGTTGTCTCTTTATGAAATTGGTATGTTCCTCGATATAAACACTCACTTCGTCCATATTGTGTAAAATATACAAGTGAGCTTGTTCCAACTGCTCACGGCTGATTACTTTCACCCGTGATCCCAAAATTCCTTTGCCCTCCTCAATATTCTTGTCATTATCAAGAGTGTCATTACCACTGAGAAAGTCATTGCAAAAATCCATAACCTCTCTCGCCACATAACCTTCAATAATACTCCCTTCAGGCCGATAACGGTTTCGAACATCACCTTTAAAAATGCTCATGTATCGTTCAAAGGGATACATCCAATGCAAGAAAACTGGTCCCAACATTTTCACTTCCCTAGTCAAGTGGACAACAATATGTACCATGATATCAAAGAATGAAGGAGGGAAATACATCTCAAGCTGACATAGGGTAACAACCACTTCTCTTTGCAAATTATCGAGAGTATCAGGGTCAATAACTTTGCTGCATAGACTGTTGAAAAAGAAACAAAGTCTGGTAATTGCAAACCTTACATGCTTCGGCAATATAGATCGAATTGCCACGGGCAATATTTGTTGCATTAGAGTGTGACAATCATGAGATTTAAGACTTATCAACTTCAGATCTTTCATTGATACCAATCTACGGATGTTGGATGAGTAACCATGTGGCACCTTAACATTTACCAAGCATTCACAAAAAGTTTTCTTCTCCTTTCTAGACAACGTGTAACAAGCGGGAGGTAAGTATGTTCTTTTATTACCCATTTCACGTAATTCTGTTAATTTTGACCTTATTCCCATTTCACGTAGGTCCAGTCTAGATTTTATCCCATCTTTAGTCTTACCTGGTATATTTAACAGAGTACCAATGATGCTATCACATACATTTTTCTCAACGTGCATTACATCGATACAATGCCTGACTGTCAAAGAACTCCAATAAGGAAGATCCCAAAATATTGACTTCTTCTTGAATGAAGAATTGTCACTTCGTGTGGCCATACTACATTGTGATTTCTTACCAAATTCATTGACAATGTCTTTTACTCTTGCATAAACAACATCCCCTGGTATAGGTTTAGGTGCACTCCGTTCATCATTCCATCCATTGAATGCTTTGCGCTTCCTACGATACGGATGGAATTTTGAAAGAAACCTTCGATGAACAAGATATACAGTCTTGCCGCCATGTTTTAGTCTTATTGAATTAGTGTTTTCTTCACATATAGGACACGCTTTATCTCCTTTGACACTATATCCAGACAAATTCCCATATGCTGGAAAGTCATTAACAGTGCAAAACAACATAGCGTGCAAACGAAATGTCTCTCTTGCTGAAGCATCATAGGTCATCACACCTTCAGCCCAAAGTTCCTTTAAGTCATCAATCAAAGGTTCAAGATAAACATCGATATCATTTCCGGGTTGTTTAGGGCCCGATATCAACAACGACAACATAACGTACTTATTTTTCATACACATCCAGGGAGGAAGATTGTATATAACAAGCATGACTGGCCAAGTGCTATGTTGGCTGCTCAATGTCCCGTATGGATTCATCCCATCTGTACAAAGCCCAAGTCTTAGATTCCTATCTTCTTCACCAATTTTGGGGTACAATAGA
Source organism: Alisma plantago-aquatica (assembly GCA_963693085.1). Taxonomy (NCBI): domain Eukaryota; kingdom Viridiplantae; phylum Streptophyta; class Magnoliopsida; order Alismatales; family Alismataceae; genus Alisma; species Alisma plantago-aquatica. The sequence continues at coordinate 1,097,031,560 of OY856412.1, read as the reverse complement.
TCAATCTTCTTCCACTGTGGGGAATCAGACGCATGTCGTAGGATCCCATCATTATTTTTCTTAACATCTGCATGCCACCTCAAATTCTTCGCATCTTTCGGATTTGCAAACAAGCGTTGAAACTGTGATATTATAGGTAGATACCACAACACCTTGGCAGAAGAACCAGTTTTGGACTCCCCCGAAGTCGTCAATTTATTCCTTGACGCACCACATTTTGGACAATCTTTCAAATCTACATAGTCCTTTTGAAATAATACACAATCATTCGGGCATGCGTGTATCTTCTTGGCCTCCATTCCCATTGGGCACAACATTTTCTTTACCTGGTATGTTGAGATTGGCAGCTCGTTTCCTTCAGGAAGCATTTCTTTCAACAAAGTCAACAATGAAGTGAAGCTTTTGTCGCTCCATCTATTTTTAGCTTTCAACTTATACAATCTCAACACAGCGCTAAGCTTCGTAAACTTAGCACAGCCTGTGTATAATGGTATCTCAGCATCATGCACAATGTTTCTAAAGATAGGAGGTGGATCGGTGTGCTCTACCCTACAACTATCCAGCATCGCATCAATGATGTCTACTGGAACTGGTTCGTTCACATTTACGTCATCGGAGGCAATTTCTTCTTCCACCCAAGCACTGCTATCGACATCTACTGGTTTCAATTTTGAAATCTCTCCATGCCAGTGCCATTCTGTATAGCCTTGTACAATCCCGTTGCACATGACATGAGTTTTGATTTCCTCACCAGTGTTGACTTTCAAGTTGTTACCGCAATGCCTACATGGACAGTAGAACCTATCTGTAGGTTTTTTCCTATGTTCCTCGGAAAATCTAATAAACTGATCAAGACCAGATATAAACTCTGGGGTGCAACGATTACGAATGGACATCCATAATCTATCCATTCTATGATCAGAGAAAACAAGTATATATTAGGAAACAAGTATATATTAGGAAAAGATTAGGGTATACACTTACATCCTAAGTGTATAATGTGATGTCATTCTTATATATAATAAATGTGTACCACCTATCCCATCCTTGAACACCTAATCTCACTAGTAAGTGTATAATGTGTATTGGGTTTTCGAGAAAATTTCGGCAGCATTTCCCCGCTGTTCTCTAAGTACATATGTACTTAGAGAACAAACGGGGAAATGCTACCGAAATTTTCTCGAAAACCCAATACACATTATACACTTACATCCTAAGTGAGATTAGGTGTTCAAGAACAGTCCCAAACCGGGGACTATCCAAGATTTACTCCTAATGAGTCAATCTTGGACGGGTTTCTAGGCCAACAAACACAATAATAGATATGTACAATGAAGCCGGACTTCATACAAACAGTATATAATTTAGTGATTGTTCATTCTAATTTATACCAATGTACAAGTAATATAAAGAACAATGATTGTTCACTTTCTAGGCCAACAAACACATGTGATGTCATTCTTATATATAATAAATGTGTACCACCTATCCCATCCTTGAACACCTAATCTCACTAGTAAGTGTATAATGTGTATTGGGTTTTCGAGAAAATTTCGGCAGCATTTCCCCGTTGTTCTCTAAGTACATATGTATTTAGAGAACAAATGGGGAAATGCTGCCGAAATTTTCTCGAAAACCCAATACACATTATACACTTACATCCTAAGTGAGATTAGGTGTTCAAGAACAGTCCCAAACCGGGGACTATCCAAGATTTACTCCTAATGAGTCAATCTTGGACGGGTTTCTAGGCCAACAAACACAATAATAGATATGTACAATGAAGCTGGACTTCATACAAATAGTATATAATTTAGTGGTTGTTCATTCTAATTTATACCAATGTACAAGTAATATAAAGAACAATGATTGTTCACTTTCTAGGCCAACAAACACATGTGATGTCATTCTTATATATAATAAATGTGTACCACCTATCCCATCCTTGAACACCTAATCTCACTAGTAAGTGTATAATGTGTATTGGGTTTTCGAGAAAATTTCGGCAGCATTTCCCCGCTGTTCTCTAAGTACATATGTACTTAGAGAACAAACGGGGAAATGCTACCGAAATTTTCTCGAAAACCCAATACACATTATATACTTACATCCTAAGTGAGATTAGGTGTTCAAGAACAGTCCCAAACTGGGTACTATCCAAGATTTACTCCTAATGAGTCAATCTTGGACGGATTTCTAGGCCAACAAACACAATAATAGATATGTACAATGAAGCCAGACTTCATACAAATAGTATATAATTTAGTGATTGTTCATTCTAATTTATACCAATGTACAAGTAATATAAAGAACAATGATTGTTCACAATTGATGTTAGGGTTTCATCAATGTTAGGGTTTAATCAAATCAAATTAGGATGCTAGAATGGATTTAAATCAAATTAGGGTTTAAATCAAATCAAACACGGCCGTGGTTGTGTTGGCCTACCACGGCCGTGCTGGGCAGCACGGCCGTGCTGTCCAGAACGGTCGTGATGCCCAGCACGGCAGTGGTAGGCCATTCTTCTCAGTTCTCAGTGAAAGAAGTGGTGAAACTTAGATTTAGATGCAATATTAGGCGAGCAACAACAACTAACCTCCCAGCAGTGGTGGCGGTGACCGGCGAGCTCCAGGCGGCAGGGCAGGCAGGTGCAGTGGTGGCCGGCGAGCTCCAGGCGGCAGGGCAGCGGTGGCCGGCGAGCTCCAGGCGGAGAAGGGGGTGCGGAGAAGGGGAAGAAGGCAGCAGCAGTGGCAGCGGAGAAGGGGGCATGGCGGCAGCGCGGCGACGCTGTCGTGGAGGAAGAAGGAGCTTTTGTGGAGGAGAAATCGGCGGCGTGGTCGGGCAACAGCAGAGAAGAAAAGGGAAATCGGCTCGCAATGAAACAAGAGAAAGGGGAAGAGTCGGGCGATCGCGGGATATTAAGTTCCCAAATAGAGTCGGTTGTTTCAAACAACCGACGCCTAAACCTCTTTAGTATCGGTTGTTTGAACCAACCGACGTCCAATTGGACGATATTTTCACAAAAATGTTTGGCGGGAACCACTTTCAGCGTCGGTTATAGAAGGTTAACCGACGCTGAAAGTGACACTTTTCGTGCAAATTTTCATCGCGCATAGGCGTCAGTTTCTATCTACATAACCGACGCTGAAAGTGACACTATTTTTTTTGCTCGAAATCTGGATTTCACGGGAGACTTTAGGCGTCGGTTTGTTATTAACAACCGACGTTGTATTCAAAGAGGTACCCGTGTCTGGCTGGTCTTCGAATATAGACGTCGGTTTGCCTAAATAACCGACGTCTAATATTTTAGGCGTCGGTTTTCCTAAAGAACCGACGCCCAGAAAAGCGACACTGAATGATGTTTCTGTAGTAGTGACATGTGATTCTAATGCATTTGAATGTGATAAAAGTACAAAATGACACAAGATACAGCCCTAGAATAGGGTTGGATCACTTCTTACTTTGATCATTTTCCTTATTGATAAACTTGATATGTTTCATGTTATTCTAGTTACGCGAGAATACACAAATATGATGTATGATGTTTTGAATTCTTGTCAGATGAGTAAAAGACATTAATAACAAGTAAAATGATGGACCATCTAGTTAGGTGCCCTGAACACCGTGAGTTTCCCCCGAGGACCACACTGGGGAAACAAAACATATCTCCTTGTAGTAATCGATGAATTATGAGAAGGATTTCCGGAGTGTGGATCGAGACCTTAAAGGTTAGACCACTAGGATTTAGGAGTGAGTCATCTGGAGTGGCTATGGCCCTAAATCCTTGATGTGAAAGTCTATGTCCATATGGAATAGACTCTGTTGAAATGAAATATGTGAAATGTGAAATGAAAAATATGTGAAATAATGTGATATATGATATATTGTTTTGTTGGTTCCTATCTCGTGTACCCGAGATGAGGAAGTGAGCCTCTTTAGGCAATCCTGAGGTGGCCAGGGTATGATGTTGATATCTTAGGGTGGTCGGATAAACCCTAAGATAGTGATGGTGAGTCGTTGACACGAGAATCAGGTGTGGTGACTTCTACTTGGTGAGGTACAAGCCAAGTAGTTTCAGGGCAAATGAATAAAAGATGATAAGCAGTGTAGAACATGATTTGAATGATTATTACATTCCTTGTACTGCTAGTTGATGATTGGTCATTATTGATTATGCTTCATGTTGTGGAAAGTAATCATGTTTCTATGGACAGTTTCTATTTCATATTATGATCTATCATGCTGACAAGTTATAAATGATTGGATTTGTATCCATTTTGAATATGAGTTGGATTGCTTGCTATTTGATTGTATTGTTTAGTAGATATGCATTATGTGTACCTCAACTTCAGGACTACAGGATGTGTTCCTAGTCCGGCTGGTGGAGTGTCACAAAGATAATGTTATTGTTATGTATTGATTCAAAATGCTTATAACTTGACTTATTACTCATGCATTAGGATTCTTAATCTAAACTAAGAAGTATATGTTGATTTGTTCATAGACATGCTTTAAAAGTTGTTTCAAAGTTATAATTGGTTTAAGTGATTACCTTATCTATTGGATTAGATTATCATTGCAAGTTAGAAATGACTTATGATAGATCTATATGCTAGACTTTTCAATATCTGCATGTTTCTATTAAGTTTATTATACTTAATCTGATGTTGATGCATGTACCTAGCTTGAGTGGGAGTTATCCACTCTCTGGGGCTCTATATGAGTCTCATGAGGTTGTTTCAAATTTTTTTAGGTATAATTCTATCCAGCGAAGAGGTTGTGACAAAGAAGATATAAATAGCATAATCTAGATAGAATAGAATGTCCATGTACTCTCTCTTTCTCGGGATGGGTTGTAGACTATGTTTGTTCATCAATGTACATGTATCTGATGTAAACTGAACAACATATGAGAACAAGATGTATTTTGGTTTTAATGGAGTTCAATAAGATTTGTGATATCTAAATGTGATGTCCTTGTTGTGACATTGATTTATGAATTTGTGAAGAAAGAAAAAGGATAAAATTATCTATATTTTTCATATATTGTTTAATCGCATGTGTCGAGAATTCATTGTTCATTCCATAATATGGGTTTAGGTTTTGGGGTTACCTCTAATGTTTGGTATTTGTGTTGATCAAAAGAGTGGGTCTTGACAATATCTGCAAAATTTTGGTTGTCCCCACATACCGACATATTCCTATATGATGATCGACGTTTTATTTGTTGGCATTTTAGGTACAAATTGAAAAGGACATACAGTAAAGTGGCATATCATGAAATTAAGAAATAAAGTGCAAGGAGGATTAGATAGAATAGAGTCCAGATGTGGATAGAAGTTAGATATCCAAGTTTTTTAAAAAGGTATGCAAATTTTTATGTTATTCCAGCATTCAGTATAGTTTGGTAGAATTTTATAATTATTACTGATTATTTGTCGAACCTTTGATCATGTTAATTAGGATAACGACTCTGACCTTTGGGTCTCCCTTAATTGGGGGTTACTGGGAGGCGGGGTCATTACATTTGGTATCAGAGCCTAGGTTCCTCATTTAATCTTTAATAATTATTGAATTTTACAAATTCCATAGAATTGAGGGAGTTATTAGAGGATTTTCTAAAAGAAAGAGGTGTCTAGAAAAGGATCACATCTGGGGGCTGACAATATTTTCCTCCGCACAGCTAGTCGGAATACGAGGACTCTCGGATTTGTGTGCCTTCCTGGCCAATATCTCAGGATTTGACTCGAAATAAGATACCTCTAGGACTCTCTCATCTTGTTCATCCCTTCTCAAACTCAAATGATGTTAAGGATTTTAAGGATTATGGTTTTTCTCTCTCTTCCTCACCCTCTCGAGGTATGGGTCAAGTTGATAAGGTTTAAGGAATCCTCCACCAAATTAATGAAAAGCATGTAAATAAGATGTCATGGACATAAGCTTAATAGTTCAAGCGTAAACTAAAGAATAGATACATGCTTAGGCCGTATGACATATGTTGTCATGCCCTCAGGAGAGACCTGAGGCTAGACCTCCTTGTCAGGAGGATGAGTAGAGAAAGTTAGTCTTGGAGGTAGAGACCTCCATTATAAGTAGAGACCTGGTACATCCTCTGAGGATGATGCTAACCCTAACCCTAAGTAGTGGCTAGAGAGAGGGATGACATGATGAGTCAGATGCCATGTTCGACCATGTGTGTGAGTGGACATGCTTCCAAATGCCCATGACGATATGAGCCATGTGAGGTTGGATGACCTGGTGCCTTTGGCGACCCAACCCTGGGAAGGGTCGTGCATGTTAGAGTGAAGGACAACTCCTTCATTGTTGAGGTTAGTGAAGAACCTATAGAAACCCTATGGGCTTATGCGAGTAGGGCATAGCATGCACCCAGAGTACGTTAGTAGTGCGGGCAGTAGGTTGAAACCCTGGCCAGGAGAGTATGATGGATGGCTTATGAGTTAAATCATAAAGAGCTATGGATAATCTTAGGAAAACATAGGCTTCACCCAGGTAGGGGGATTCTTGTAAGCTTGATCCACCTTCATGGAGGGAGGACCTCTAGTAGTAAGGTTGTTTGTAGGGTTAGGTCTAGAGAGAGAGCATGACCCAAGAAAGAAGGTTTGAAGCTTAGACTCCGAGATATGAGGAACAATGGGGAGTTGAGGATGATGTGACCTAAGAGGATGGTTGTGGTTGCCTAATGCATGATCTCTGGAGGTGGATGGTATCTTGGTTGCCTTTAGAGGAACCAAACCTTGGAGAGAGGATGAGATTGTCGGTACCTATGTGCCTATGGTATATGTGTTTACCTTCTAAGTTAGGAAGAAGAGTTCCTTAGACCCTGAAGAGGTTTAGTAACAGGTTGTGAGGCCTTACAATTATTTGGTTGTCCTTGAGGAGGACTCCACTCTGAAGTGTTGTTCGAGAAGAAGGATCATGGGAAGTACATGTCATACCTTGTACATGTTTGGTTCATAGTTGAGCATGCAGAGGGACATCTAAAAAGTGAACCTAGGGTTCCTAGGCCTAAGAGGGGAAGTAGTATACGTGATGCTCATGATGATATTTGAGTTTCCATAGTTCGAGCATGGCACTCCTCATGTTTCAAGGAAAGGGAAACCCCTTGAGTCGAAGGTATGTTTGATGAACCCCTCCCAGCTAAGTTGCTGACATGGGAAGGTTTGTTCTTGGTCCAATGTTGAGGAATGAGAACAAGTATGACCTATCATGGTTTAGTAGGTGGTTTGCTTGTACCTTAGTAGCTTGCTAGGGCTAAGCATGCTCATGTGGATGTAAACCCTAGACATAAGGACGTTTGTGACCTTTGTTGTTGTCAAGAGATAGTTTCTTCCCATTCTGGGAGAGGGACCCTTTTGTAGGTTGTATACCCGTTTTCGTTGGTTTTGAGGAAACCTAAAGAGGTCTCATAGGATCTTGAGAAGCTAAGTGAAGAGTACATGGTAAGAGATTGAACCTGTAGACCCATAAATAACCATATCTAAGTGCATGTGGATGTGTTACCATGTAGGTAACCGGTATGGGGCCTGACCAAGGTAGGTCGGTCGCCATGACCCCTATGAAAGGATGAAGGTCATCCCATGAATGCAGAGAGATATGATTGAGACTTGGGTAAGGTTCTAAGTTGGACATGTACTATAATAGGATCCTAAGTCTATCCTAGGGTCAGGTAGGGATAAGACTGATGGAAGTGGGAGTTTCCTAATTCCCTAGTTGCACATGACCATAGTGTCAGGAGGTAACAACTATCATTGTCTGAGGGCCATGGGTTAGGAGATTGATCACCTTCATGAACTCATGGGACCCAAAGGGCCGATTACAAGGGCACTCTCTGGATGCATAAGGGGAGAGGGATGACCCCAAAAGTGTCGGCACCCTACAGACCTAGAGAAGATGACCAAGGATTGTATGGTAACCCAAGTGGGTTCGAGACCAGTTTTCCATAGAAGTAACTTTGATATTGAGATGATCATGATGTAGAGACATATGTTGCACATTTCAACTTAGATTTGAAGGTGTACTGGCAAGGTGGGATGTACCATCTCTACTCTTGGAACGGGAAGAACTCTGTATTTGGACTGCAACCAAATGTTGATTTCCTCTTGTTATGGGAGTGAGAGGTAGAACAGTACACATGCCATACACCAGGGATAAAGATGATGTGAGTTGGAACTTTGCCATGAGGTATGAGGACAGAGATAATAATATACCCTTGTGGAGTGTAAGATGTGCGGATGTTGTACGAACACCAAGAGTACTAAGGTAGTCATCTTGTGATGATGTTTTTGTCACGAGCTATGTGGAATTTGTGAGCTATACAAGGTTGAGTTCGAAAACTAAGAGGATGAGCTCAAAGTTTTCTTGATGAAGATAGACTTAGAGTTTGAGATGAGATAATAAATGGAATACATGGAGGCGTATGTCTTCAACATTAAAGGATGTGAAGTGGTAATGGATGCTCTGGTTGAGATGCAGCTGCCTAGTTTAGCTAGAGGCTAGAAGAGGCTGTTAGGTTAACCCTAAGTTTGAAAAAGAAGATATGTTTGCTTAACACTCAGATGTAATGAGATATGTTGAACAAGTTAGTAGTTGTTTGGTTAGCCAGCCTAGGCCTTGATGCAATAAACAGATGGTGGTAGAACCTCAGATGCACTTCTCTGGAAAAGAAGGTGATGAAACCCCAATTAGAGTGGTTTAGGGTTTCCGAGGAATCAATCTTGGGGAATCATGACATACATGAGATCATGATTTTAAGATCACCATACACCGTGGTACTACGAAGATAGTAAGTTACAATAGTACTTGGGATGCTTAAGATAATGTTGCACGCGGCTTGTCGCCATGCAAGCCAGGAGGTGAAGGACGAACACCAGTAACCCAATATATTGATAGAGAGGATAAAGAGTCCCCGAGAGGGAATGGGAGTTCATCACTTTGGATATTGTGGTAAGTCTCCCCTAGACCAAGGAAGGTCAAGATGTAATATGGGTTATCATAGATCGCCTTACCTAGATGACATGAGAAAGAAAGAATGTTGTCAAGGGACAGAACCGGTAGAATTACATGTAAGGGAGATGGTTCAACTACACCATGATGCAAGTTCAAAGGTTCCTTGAGTATGACCTAAAGATTCACTTCCATGCGGTGGGAGTAGGTACATGAAGAATTCGATGTTAGTATAGTTTATCACCCCTAACTAATGGTTAGTATGATCCAGACTAGAGGTCTAATGAGAGCAGGTGTGCTTGTTCAGGGTGATACATGGAGACAGTTCTTGTCCTCTATAAGATGTGATGATAACCACCATAGCCAGTGTCGAGATGTAAAGAAGCTCTGTAAGGGAGGTTGTGTCGGTCACCACTTCATTAAGATGATGTTGGTGAAGGGACCTCGCAAAGGTCAAGAAAGAACCACAGTGTGTGCAGATGAAGTCACTTTGATCGTGCAATGGCTGAGAGAGAGCCCAGGGGTGACATGAGTCGTGAGCTGATGCAAAGAAGACTAACACACAATTCACTATGGGAGAGTATGTGATGTGAAAATCCAACCCCTCTAAGCTACAGCTGAGAAAGCTGAGTCCCCGATATATGGGTCCATTTGAGATGGATTGGTGGAGATGGTTGTGTTTAGCCTTACCCCTCAGGATAACATGATGTCTAATTTATTCCATGAGTCTTATCTAGATCACTATGTGAGGTACCCAAGCCACGTGTTGAGCCATGAACCTATTTAGCTTTATGATAGGCTGAAATGTCTTGAGTCACCTATGAGGGTACGATATACCAAGGTGAGAGAGAACTCATATGGAATAATATGAGATGATGAAGGTTCTTTGGAAGAACCATGGAAAGGGTGAGGCCACATGGGAGCCATGATGGACATAAGAAAGGCTTATCCTATTTATTTGTGTGCCTTGTGGAATTTTGAGGGCAAAATTCCTATAAGAGGGGAAGGATGTTACAACCCCAATTTTTGGGTTCTTTTGGTGAGAAATGTAATTTCTCCTATTAAAGATATTTGAAAAAATAATGATATAATTTGTTTTGAATAAAAGGATTGTGTTTATAATAGCCTTGTTGGTTGCTTTGTGGGCTTTATTGGCTATTGGGCCCAATAATAAGGAAAAGAAAAAGGAAATTCAATTAGTAAATGAATAATTAAGAAATGGAGAAAAGAAAGATGTATAAACCTCTAGAAGGCAAAGGAACATCCTCTAAGGGTGGATTTCGTGCCTTTTGGGTTCCTTGGGTTTCAAGGAGCCCAAATTGCAAAGATAATGCAACAAGAAAGAGAAAAGATTAATTAAATATTGCTTAATTTAGAAGAAATGTGAGATAATGATAATATTACAAGAAATATGTGGATATATGGATAATAGACCCATATTGGAAAATATTTCGTATTCACATGTTTTCTAATGGAAAAAGAAATCAAAATCAAGAAAATAAAAGGAAATAAGAAAGAGAAAATATGAGAAATATGCATAATAGAGTAATAACTTGCACTTAAGAAAAAGGGCACGTTTTCTTTGAATAATGAGCCCAAGTTTGGAAAGATAAAAGATTAAGTTATTATTAAGTTTCCCTTAAAATTTGGTATTAATTGGACATGTAGTTTGGGAGATATGATTTTTGTAAACTTTCCTAAAGTGAGAAGGATTGTATTAAATGTCACAATCCGATTTGTTTTCTGTTCTTACTGAGGGCCCGATAGCCATCAGATCTGGATCTAACGGTGGATGCACCTCAGTTAGAAACGAGAAAGGGAAATAGTAAAGCAAGGAATCAATCCACATATCCACCCTCCCTGATCAGTAAGGAGTCCTAGAAATTTAATATTTGATCTTGGGAGAGGAAGTCGAACCAGGAGGACCCCTATTTTCTCACTTTCGTAAACGATTGTGACTTTTCCCCAATGCTCTGAAGAACCAGACCCCATGCCTATATAAGGGGGAGTACAGGCCTCAGCAAGACCAGAAAGATCATCGTGAGGGTCTAATAGACCTTGCGTTCTTCTCCCTCTGCTTCCGATCTCCAACAGAAGGCTGCTTCCGCTCCATGAAGGTACTGCTACCGCCGGCTTTCTAGCTCTAATCAACCACCTGCTCGGGATCGATCTGAAGCATACGGAGGGCGTCGCAAGATGCGACGGGACCGTGCGGAGGTGGGGCGATCATCACTGGTGGTTGAGGAGGCGAGATGCCTGGAGTCAATGGGAGAGTTGACCACGGCGGGAAGCTGCTCTGCGGAGCATTGTTCGGGAGGTTGAAGAAGATAAGATGGCAATTTACTTCTTTACCCCGGACCCTAACGAAGAGAAGGAAAGGGAAAAGATGGGTTTTTGTGAGGGGAGGCAGGCCTAGTCTCATGGGACCGAACCGTTGGTGTGGCGCGCAGCCACTGGTCCAGCCGGGTTTGGCATGGACCCAATGAATTCGAGGTAAGCATACATGTAGCGTCACCTAATTGGTCCATACTTATTTTATCTTGCAATTTTCATAACTAAAGATTGGTAACTCGGATTAAAACAAGTTATATATGAAAATTGATCAAGAGAATGGAAGAAATGCAATAAACATATAATGGAAGTCTGATTCTGCTTGAAATTCAAAAAGTATGTAAAGACGCTATCTCTAATGGTTTAATTAATGAAAAACCCTAATCTTTGATGATAAATGAATTGGGAAGGGTTATATGAATGTTTAAAGTGGAAATTAACTTGTTGTTAATAAAAGGAAGGTTTAGATCTAAAAAGATGATCTTTTCAAATAATTGGCTAATTTAGGGTTCCATGTACATGAATATGCTTTAATGGGCCTTGAAACCCTATCTTTGGTAATTATGACCCTTAGTGGCTTTAGTTGTTCAAATCCATGAATAAAACTGAGATATGATGAATCTACACTATTTTGGGTATAAAAGTTACTAATTGTGGATAAATACTCATAATATGGTAATTAGGGTTTTCTAATGGATAAATGTGGAATTAGTTATAAATAAAGTTCATTTGAAAGGAACCAAAGATGATAATTGGGCCTAATGATCTTGTCATGAATTAAAAGGATGAAAATGGTAGCTTTAATGAAAAGGGGCATAATAGACTTAGTGGACTTTTAATTAGGCCTTTATCTGAAATTAAGGTTATATGTTGTTAAAAGGTAACCTTAATATATTTCTTGAGGAGTAGATGAGATGATTAGGGTTTGTGAGTAATTGTATAAAATTAGGGTTTAAAATAGTAAAAATGAAGTGAAACCCTAATTGCAATGGAAACCCTAAAAGTGGACTAGAAACCCTAGGAAGCAAGCTAGGTTTAATATATCTTGATGGCATGATCAATGATAGGAAATTGTATGCATATTTCAGGATCTCTCGGTGGCTTGCTTGCCTATTGGATTTCTTGCATTGATTGGATTAATTCTGTCTCAAATCAGCCTGACATGTATGTGGTTAATTATGGTTAATCACATTAGTTTTCCGAAGATTTTTCTGGATGATTCATCACATTGAATGCAACCTATCAGTTTGAATGTTCATACTTGCAAATCATAAAGTCACTATGACTATCACAATAATAATAGGAGTGTGTATTCTCGCACCTACATGCCACCCTGATGGATGATGCCAAAAGGTCAAGCCCAGGAGGGAAGACCAATGGGCACCATGAGTGGTGACCCCAGACACCAAGCTCATGATTGAGAAGGTGGTCTTTATAGAATGACTAATGGGCACTATGAGAGGTGACCCCAGGCACCAAGCTCGGGATTGAGAAGGTGGCCTTCAGTCATTGGCAAAAGAGAAACCCTAAGGTGGGTATGCCAGGGTTAGGGCAAAAGTGGTGGAGAATGTCACACTGAAAGCATAATTTGGCTTGTTAATTAACTTGATTGTGATATTTAGATTGTTAGCCATATCTGTGAAATTTTGGTTTTCCCCACATACCGACATATTCCTATATGCTGACCGACGTTTTATTTGTCAGTGTTTTAGGTACAAATTGAAAAGGACAAACGGTAAAGTGGCATATTGTGAAATTAAGAAATAAAGTGCAAGGAGGATTAGTTAGAATAGAGTCCAGATGTGGATAGAAGTTAATATCCAAGTTTTTGAAAAGGGTATGCAAAGTTTTATTTTATTCCAATTTTCAGTATAGTTTGGTAGAATTTTATAATTATTACTGATTATTTGTCGAACGTTTGATCCTGTTAATTGGGATAACGACTCTGACCTTCGGGTCTCCCTTAATTGGGGGTTACTGGGAGGCGGGGTCGTTATAATCTTCAACTTCATCAAGTTGAACATAGAGAATTGGGATGAGGATAAGATAGAACTCGTCAACAAGGAAGATGCCTGGCTCTTGGCGGTGGAGAATGGTTTCTATCATGGAGGTGCAACCCAAGAAGAAGGTTCTTTTCACCGCTCACCTTCTTGAAGGAGTAGAAAAGTTGTGGTGGAAAAACTACATTATAGATCGAGATTTAACTAAGGAGTCAATGGCCTGGGTAGATTTCTATACCATCTTCTCTACCAAATTCATTCCCAGCTCTATCAAGAAGGAGAAGGAAAAGCAGTTCATGCTCCTCTACCAGGGCAACATGATAGTGGTGGACTATGCTCAAAAGTTTTGTCTCTTGGGAGTGTTTTGCCTACATGTTGATAGAGTAAAGGTGAGTGGAACACTTTGTTGAGCGCCTACACCTCCAGCTAAAACATCATGTGATGGTTATCAAGCCCTCTAACTTCACTGAGGCCCTCAACTTCGCCTTAGACATGGAAAGGACCATCATGCATGCTCAGAACCCACCTAAGGGATGTCTAGGGATCACTGAAGGCACTTCTCTCCCAAGGAATGATAATACAAAGGCACATGGTCATAACATTGGAAAGGGTAGAAATGGAGGAAAGGAAAAACCCCATCGTGAGAACCGCAACCACATCTATCGCACCTATGGGGGAAGCACCCCGATAAATGCCACTTTGAGAAGCGGATGTGTTTTCACTATCATCAAGAGGGACATCTCATAGCTAATTGTCCCCTCCCTAACCCTTGAGATCCCAACCCAGTGGTATCCCAACCAGTGGATGTAGCATTCCAGGGGGTATCCCCAGTTGCATGAGAGCATCGACAAGCCCGCGTCTTTGCCATTCATAATGAGGAGGCTCAGGCTAATACCAACTGACTCATAGAGGGTAATCATCCCTAGAGCTCCATTTTTTATCCTTTACCATTAAATGCATAATATTTTTTACTACCATGAATAAAATGTATGACTGCTTGATATGATGGGACATAATGTTAAAGCTTTATTTGACTCTGGTTTCATTTTGAGAAATCTCACAACTATGCTTTGTTTTGACTTCAAGGACTTAGGATATGTCTTGCAAGTGACGGTCGTATCTTCTCATCCCGCCTAAATACACATGTCATCCATGTTAAATATATGAGCAACAAACTCCCTATTGACTTTATCATGCTTGATATGAGTGATTTTGATGTTATTATAGGAATGGATTGACTTTATAACTATAATGCAATGATAGACTATAGGGAAAAGAAAATAAGGATAGAGAAGCCAGGTCATGCACCCTTTACCATTAGAAGTAGGAAAGATTCCACTACCAGTCTGTATGTATCAGCCATAAAAGCAGAATAGATGGTAGCTAAAGGTTGTCTAGCATTCTTAGCAGTAGTGGCTAAGCCAGAGCAGAAGGTGCAACCCTTAGAGGAAATAGAGGTAGTCCAAGACTATGATGATGTGTTCCTAGACGATTTTCTAGGTATACCTCCGGAAAGAGAAGTGGATTCTCAAAATATCTAGCTCTTGAGACAAACTCTGTTTCTAGGGTACCTTACTGAATGACTCCTGCCAAATTTCTTGAGTTAAAGAAGCAATTGTAGGAACTATCGGATAAGGGCTTCATCTGACCTAGCACATCCCTATGGGGAGCATTTGTCCTCTTTATAAAGAAGAAGGACGGATCTATGACACCTGTCACACTAAACAAGATTACTCAAAACACAAAACACGATCAACTACTAACTAATCATATAGCCAAGAAAGCGGAGGAATGAAAAACAAACTTTAACATTATAAACAAGCTATGAAACAAAAACATAACGGTCCATATGTTCCATTTTCATATGCCATAACATAGTATTTACATTTGTGTCCATTGGCCTTATCCACATCTTGTATACAAAAGATACTCCACATGTACATGCCATATATTACAAACACGAGCATATTACCAAAATCTCATGTTGAAACAAATATATCATATAGAAAACACATCTCATACCCAGACCTGAGAGTATAGGGACGGCACTAGGACTGTACTACTAGCATCTACAACTGACCAACCTTTTGACTCTATTGATCACCATGATGCTCTTTTTCAACAACATGACCTCAACCACGTTGCCTACAAGCACCTAAAAAGATGTGGTGACCCACGGGTGAGACCCATGTCCCATCGAGAGATATAACTCTCTCCAACAAATATGATTACAACATATTAACTAACATATAGAATGAGAAGATTGAGTATTGAATAATCAATTAAAAAGATTGAACAATTTAAGTATACTAAGCAGGTTAAGAAAATAAACCTAACAATAAGTATATTTACTCAGATACCATAAGATTACATCATATAGGAAATGTGTAGCATAAAATTAAATCAAGGGATAATCAACCAATGTGAAATGTTTATAACCCCAACAAATATACTACATGGTTTGTATTATATCTTTTATTATGCCCTGGGGAGTTTGAGTCCTATCACTCAAAGTCCAACTGACCAATGCAAATTCAAAATCAGTTTCATACAAGATCTATGAAGAGTCAGACTCCAAGATCTTCTCCATACTCAGTCAGTACGAGTCTACACTGTAGTGACATGTCAGTCAACTGCTAACAATGACATATAGTCAAGTTGATGACAACTAGTCTATCCTTGATACATGTCACGACACTAGACACCAAGGTATGCAAAGCAAAACCTTTTTCACATTATACATATAATCACTGAGACACAGCCACAACTGTTCTCAAAGAGGGCTAGGTATGACCACAACCATCCTCCCTAAACACTTGAGGTTAGGATAATAAGCAACCTACATATTCAACAATATGTGCTCTGAATTTCCCTTAGGAATACTCATTTTACCATCCATCAAGTTCTGACATTGGAGATGGTTCTATGGAATAGGGCACTACATGATTATTATATGATGATTTCTTAAATTTCTATATATGGAAAGAGATAGACTATAAAAGTTTTTCTATTTTGTTTAATTACTGCCAATTGGGTGAATTAAGGCTTCATCATTCAGATGGACATACAAACCCTAGTTTATGTCTAATAAGAGTATAAGTGTTGGAACTTTAGAAAATATAAAATGTTTGAGGTATAAATCTTAATCACATTATCACATGCTACCATTCCTTGCAAATTTATGGACCACACTTGTCATCATACCATTACAAGGTACCAATTTCTTATCACAAGTTCTGGGGTTCCAACCCTTATTGGATCATGAAGAGGATTTTGCCTCAATCAGGGTTCACACATACCCAAAGGTCATTAAGACCATCACATAAATCCTTGTAAGATCACCATTACAATTCTATGCCTTAAACAAATCTCAAAAGATCATCATCACATACGTGTCCCATAGATTTTAACATGGCAAGGCACCATGGTATTCAATTCATACTACATTGAGGTTTCAACATAAGAACAATGTAATACATTGTCACATTAATCATTCAAGAGGGCTGATTAGAACGAATCACTATTATTTAGTTACATTAGGGTTATATGTAACAAGCTATATCACATTAGAGTTACACATCCACTTATTATGGTGCTTTATCAAATATAATCATATGAGGGCAAAGGTAAGACTATAAGTTCAAGGGTGTTGTACCATCCAATTTCTCATTATTAGAACCGATGTAAATTAGATGTTGAAGCATACAATCGAAACCATTGAATCAGATTCATCACTCAAAACATCATTTGGAGTATAGGTCCAATCCTTGAATTAATAAAGTTAAAGAACCATTGGTTTAGGGTTTTAAATGAACAAAAAATGTAACCTTGACCCACTATCAACTGTATCACCTATACCATCATCGGTTGTGACATATCATGTCACCAAGGTTTGACAAGGTTAGCACTACTATCATTTTTCACCATCGTGTGTTGAACTAGTGTCACAATTGGTTGTGACCATCATTAGAGCACCAGACCATTGATCATTATGCTTCCAACAAAGCCAAAACCTGACCTAAGGTGTGACCATCGGTTGACACCACCAGTTGTCACCCCTGATCACCACCATTGGTTGTCATGAAGACAACATCACCGATTGTTGCAATGACAACACCATCTGGTCATGAGTTTGAGAAGAAAACAACCTAGAAACCCTAATATGGACCATTGTTTGATAGGTGCTTAGCACCATCAGTTGTCATACCAACCTGAAATAAGTCATATTATACCTTAGGAAGAATGTAAACATGGTTAAAGGTTCATCTAGAACTGGAACAAAATAGGGAACACCATAAAAATTGAAATCCTAAGCAAGCATAGCTTCTTAATGCTTAGATCATAATTTTTAAGCAAGAACATGAGCTAACAAGCTTGTAGTAAGCAATATAAATGAAGCAGTTATAAAAATCACCTCTAAAGAGAAGGTCAGATTGCAAACAATAGGAAAATAGAGCAAGGAAGGTAGGAAAAACCCTACGCAAGCTCTAAAATTGGCCAAGTAGCACCTTTCTCCACAAGAGAAGCAAATCCTAGGTAGAAGAAGCAAGAAAGATAGGTTCTTGAGCTTTTAAACAAACTTTACCATGGAAGACCATGGTTCTAACATGGAAGAAGGTAGGAAGAAGAAGAAAAATAAAACAAATGGAGGAAAGAATGAGAAATCTACTCGTTTAGATCAAGATCACCAAAAGGGAGCTTTAGAAACCCTAAAGGAAGCAAAAACCTTGGGTGCTTCCACTAAGAAGGTCGGCACCTTCTTCTTCCTTGGTCAGATCCTCCACATCAAAACAGAGATAGGATGAAGTTCTAATATGGAGGGTAGTGATAAGGACCAAAGGTTTCAGTTGGGAGAATAATGATATGTATATAAAGCCTGAGGATAAGAAAAAGACCACGCTTGAGGTGTCCAAGTAGCTCTCCATGTATCCATGGCTAGGACCTGATACGACCATGTAGTAGCAGCTCCACCGGTTGTGGAGCCTACTAAACCACCGTATCTTGGCCTCCTAGGCCAACCATCCACTGTTGAGGGGTGGTGACCATTGTTTGTTCATGTCTAGATCAATAGGTGGTTGAACCATCGTTTGATCACCCTATAAGTGAACCATCGGTTCATAAGAACCCAAACTAGAAAAATCATTGACCTAGGACACTTCTAGGAGGACCACCTGTTGTCCCACCGGTTGGTGACCACCATATTTTTACCAAACCGAACCACTGGGTGTTAGCCTTCAAAGAGGCACATTCATGGAGGGGTAAACCCTAATTCACCCTTGAAGGGAATCACCACCAAACCAAGGTACAGTTGAGAGCCCCATGGCTAAAAAAGCTCAAGAATGATAAGAAAAACATCTAAGGAACATAGTGCATGTGACAAATTGCAAGAACAATTCCCGTTTGGGTAAATTGTAGAAAAGTCCAAAATCTACATTAAATTACATAACTTGCACAAATAGTGTTCAAATTGGACCAAACTTGAAACTTAAGCTTGACACATGATATGAAAACCAATTATAAAGGTTGTATTAAGTTTATAAGAATTCAATTATGGTAATTAAGCTTGTTCAACACTTTAAGCATATTCAAGGGTCTTACATGATCACTCTGTATGTGTATATACTACAAAATGATAAACCAGGCCACCGTTCAAAATAAGTATCCCCTACTGCACATAGATGAATGTTTGATCAGGTCAAAACTTCCTAAGTTTTATCAAATATTGACCTAAGATCCATATTCCACCAGTTGTGAGTTACGAGTGAAGATATCCCAAAAACTACCTTTCGAACCCGTTATGGTAACTATGAGTTTTGGTTATGCCTTTTGGGTTGTCTAATGCTCCAAATGTGTCCATGAACCTCATGAGTAGTTTGTTCCATCTCTTCCTCAACACCTTTATCATAGTGTTCATGTGGGCTCTGATCTCCAAAACCCAAGATAAACACATAAACCTCGAGGTAAACTCAGCAGAAGCGATTCGATTAGCAGCGGAATACAAAAAAAATCACGGGAAATTTAAACTTTTTGTAATAAGGTATTGAAACCATAAAACTCCTTTCATAGATTCAAGATAAACTGTCTACATCTCGGTTAATTACTTCTTGAGTAATTATACACAGCATGATACAAAATCTCAAGAGACGAATCATAACTCAGACCATGACTCCAAGGACATGAGAGTACAGAGGATGCATAGGACTGACTATCTATCTATATAACTCAGCAGTCTGAATCTCCACCTGAGATTTACTGTTACTCTGGGTGTTGCTGCTGCTGATACTGGTCACCTGGAGATTGGTCCCTTCGTCCTTGGCGACCACCTAAAAAGTTGAAATCTACGGGGTGAGACAATTTTAAATAATTGTCCCAGCGGGAGTTATAACTCTTCTCCAGAAACATGATTATTACAGAATAAGAGAATAACAGTACACAAAGAAGTCATATATATTTTAGGAATAGTTAGAACAATGTTACACAGATTGTAATTTATTCCTCCTACTAGAAGAAAAGCATCTCTAAGATAAACCCACATATCACTTTTCGTTTAGAAATAAAAGGACATGTATTACATCTATTTATTATAAATCCATCATCACCACACTGGCTCTCTTCAGGCTTAGATCATATATCCATCACCTGGCATTATAATAAGGGATATCATGGCCTGTAGCCATACCCTTTTCTACAAGGTGTTAGGATTCCAAATCCACAACATAACTGTATGATTAGTACACATGAAATCATACTTAACCATACTCAAGTGACACAAGGGTTATTTACATTCATCACCCATAAGTTTGCAGTTAAGCCTTTCATAGGATTATCTTGTAATAGAATTTCACATAGTAACACTTTATATTAGGATCACATTTCATAATTTAAGATAGGGATATCAATCCCTAAACATCTTATCACTAAGAATCCGGAAAGTGAGAGTCCAAACCCCTGGACTAATTATAACATTTATTACCAAGAACATCTTATTTTATCTGGTCATCTAAATAATATGACCTTTGATGATCATCAGCGCATATTACTCATGACTCATTCAACCTATCAAACTCATAAGTTATCACTTATCAGATAACATACATGTTCTTGAACATTAAACATTAGCATAGTAGCTAAGAAAGAAGGATACTAAATGTAACAAGTCTAACTTACATCAATTACCATTTCTCAATTCTCTCATCACAAGTCATCTATTAAGCATGACCTTGATGGTACTCATGGCTCTCACAGACCATCAATCTCATAAGATGTCACTAACAGGGCACCAGGATATATCACTATTCATAAAGCTAAAAACATGCTTTTAATGAATATGGCATCATCATCCATACCTGGATATGATCATCCTCATATAGGAACCTGCATGGTCAATTCAACTGATAACAATAAATAACTCATTTAAAGAAGTTGTATCTCCCTACTCTTACAAGATCTAGGTTTCCCTGGTTTTCATCAAATAGTGTTTACTATTCACAATACATGTCATCACCCTAGAATTAGGGTTTACTATTCATCATACATGTCATCACCCTAGAATTAGGGTTTACTATTCATCATACATGGTGAATTGATCTCATAACATCACCATGTATGAGAATCATCATCATTAAAGACCTCAGATAAGATTAAGATTCATCAATTATCATAATTAGGGTTTCCATGATTTCACATAGTGGATCATACCCTATTCATGCACATTCATGTATATTGAAGGTATTTTACTTGAGTTTCCACCATAATTAGTACTTCCTCTCTCCTCTAACTAGTAGATGGTGATTACACCACTCTAGATTAGGTTGGGTTAAGTCCTCATTGACTAACACAAGTCAACACATCACCATAATGTGATTAAGGTTTGATTAAAACAAGGTATTACTCAATTGAACCCATTTAAGTTGAAACGAGTGTGAACCCATTTGAATTGAAACGAGTGTGAACCCATTTGAGTTGAAACGGGTGTGGACTCATTTGAGTTGAAACGGGTGTGAACCCATTTGAGTTGAAACGGGTGTGGACTCATTTGAGTTGAAACGGGTGTGGACCCATTTAAATTGAAACGGGTGTAGACTCGTTTGAGTTGAAACGGGTGTGAACCCATTTGAGTTGAAACGGGTGAGTACTCGTTTGAGTTGAAACGGGTGTGAACCCATTTGAGTCTAAACGAGTGTGGACCTGTTTGAGCCTAGACGAGTGTCAACCCATTTGAGCCTAAACGAGTGTGGACCCACATGGGTTCAAACCACATGGTCATAAAAGGTGAAACAAAAGTTATGTTTGAATAGGATTTCCTATGTTGAAGCCTTCAATTGGCCATGTCCTCATTAACCATTTACAAATTGAGTCAATTAGGATGAGCCTCAATCAATTGGACAACAATTTGACCTTCAATTGAAAGCCAATTAGAGTTAAGTCTAACTCAATTAAGGTTTCCAATCGGCTAATCATCAATTTTCAACAATGTGAATCAAACCAAGGTTGAACCTATCAATTGAACTCCAATTGGGCCCAAACGGTCTTGAGATCGTTTGGATGACCTCCAAACGATCTTGAGACCGTTTTCCCAAAGTTTGACCAAAAACCAAGTCGGTTGGATTAGGGTTGAACTTGAATTAGGTCTAAAATCAGCATTTTTATCAATTCATCAACTTATTACAATTGGACCCTCAACCCATCAAATTACCTCAACTTTAGACCTTCAAACGGTCTTGGGTTGTGACCAAACGGTCTTGAGATCGTTTGGAGGAACCCCCAAACGGTTTTGAGACCGTTTGGGTCCTTCAACCCAAAACTCAACAAAATCTATATATGAAAACAGGAATTTCAGCCCGATTAGGGTTAGGATGTTGAAGTGCCTTCAACTCTCAATTGGTTAAGAATTTAACTTTGATTCTTTGCAGGGATGAAGTTCAACATATTATTAACAGGAATCTCAAACGTTCAATGCTTGGTCAACTCATTCAAATGGGTTGAACCCGTTTGCCCAAAAGTTCAAGTTAATCAGTTTGGAAAAATCAGCACTTAATTCAATTCGATTGCCTAATTGATTGGCCTTCAACCTACGATTCCTTTGGAGTTAACCCATCAAATTTGGTGGGTCATTAGCCTAAATGATTATGAACAGTAATCCCAAACGGTCAACGCTTGGTCAACGCCCTCAAATGGGTTGAACCTGTTTGCTCCAACCGACCTTGTGAACCCGTTTGCCCTTCAAACGGTTGGGTCAGAGGGGGGGGGAACAGGACCGTTTGATAAAGTAACTTTGGTAATCACACCCACCATCTTCAACCTCTGTCAAGGTCGGTTATTCCACCATTTTTCTTGCAAAATTTCAAGGATGAAGGGAGGTAGAAGAAGAACTAAATGCTAAAATTTTGCAAGAACAAGAAATGCATATAAAGCAAAGAGTTTAGAATTATAAAACCCGCCTTAAGGTCGTTCCTTGAGCTCCAAGCTTCCAAGCTTCAAGTCTTTAATGGTGTCTTGAGCTCCACAGGTCGGCAAAGGGTGTTTCTCCAAGGAAAGGTTGGGAAAAGATGGCTAGAACGAGAAAGCTAAGTGAGTTATCCACAAAACCAAGCTTGCATGATGAATTCACCCAAGAATCCAAGCTTGAAGATGGTTCTTCTCACCTTAGAACTACTTGGTCGCCTCCCTGAGCTCCAGAGCTTGTCTTAGACGTTTTGAGAAAGAAGAGAAGTGAAGAGAAATGAAGGATCGTTCACTTGGTTTACAAGGAAAAGGGCTTATATACTTTAGGCCATTTTACACCATAAGGACCTCTAAAGCATGGGATTTTCATCTAAGTCCCTGCTTTCTTTCTTAGGCACGTCCAAGCCATCTAAACTCAAACCAAGTTCATCAAAGCTCAAGATTTAAGGGTAGAAAAGGTCAACTTTCAACTAGGGTACACATATGAAGGTCTTCATACCCATACATGGTGAATTTTATGCACAAAGATTACTTTTCTTATCTGATTATTTATTGATGCATCTCTTTCATCATTTCTACTCTAAATGATGCCAAGAGTCATATAAGATGCTCTAGAAGGTGTACTTCCCAAGTTTCACCCATAATTTGGGTAAATTGTACTTTACTCCAAATTAGGGGTTTTAAGCACCAGGATCATTCCACAAGCTGCATCTGAACGCCCAAGCTTGGAAAATCCATCATGCCTCATCAGATTCACTCTTATGATGTTTCATCATCAAAGGTACATCTTAACCTATGAAATCTGCAAGTTAAACCTCTTAACTGGATAATTGCACATAGGTCCCTGCATTGCAAAACAATACTACAACATTATTCCTAGGGGACAGGAATGGAAACATATGTTCCTTAGGAGCTTTTATTACCTGCTAAAAGATGATTACATGTGTTTAATTACCTATTTAGGCAAAACTTCTAGGGTTAGGTTATAACCCAGGTCAGGGATGTTACAAATTATAAACCCCTAACAAGGATTTTGTCCTCGAAATCCCAGGGAAAGGAAGAACAGATTGATCATTATGATGATATTATGGGTTTGTAATTCGTACAAAGTCCCTTTTGTTAATTACTTCTCATCACTGTTTATGCTTGTGTAAAGCATAAACCCCTAACATAAGGTGTCCATACTTTTTGAAAGGAAAAAGCATAAAAGAACATTCTTCCAATATTACTCAAGAATGCTTACCATCAGAGGAACATACATACCTTAACACAGATATTTTACTCAGTATATTGTCTCAAAGGCTTCACTAAAGGAGTTCATTGAGTATGCTTACTAAGTAGTTACTGAGGAAATTCACCGATTATATTCACTAAGTTTGTTCACTAAGTATATTCACTAAGTTTTCACTGAATATATTCACTAAGTATTCACTGAGTATGTTCACTGAGTATATTCACTAAGTATTCACTGAGTATGTTCACTGAGTATATTCACTAAGTATTCACTGAGTATGTTCACTGAGTATATTCACTAAGTATTCACTGAGTATGTTCACTGAGTATATTCACTAAGCATTCACTGAGTATGTTCACTGAGTATATTCACTAAGTATTCATTGAGTATGTTCACTGAGTATATTCACTAAGTATTCACTGAGTATGTTCACTGAGTATATTCACTAAGTATTCACTGAGTATATTCACTAAGTATTCACTGAGTATGTTCACTGAGTATATTCACTGAGTATGTTCACTGAGTATATTCACTAAGTATTCACTGAGTATGTTCACTGAGTATATTCACTAACTATTCACTGAGTATGTTCACTGAGTATATTCACTAAGTATTCACTGAGTACGTTCACTGAGTATATTCACTAAGTATTCATTGAGTATGTTCACTGAGTATATTCACTAAGTATTCACCGAGTATGTTCACTGAGTATATTCACTAAGTATTCACTGAGTATGTTCACTGAGTATATTACTAAGTATTCACTGAGTATGTTCACTAAGTATATTCACTAAGTATTCACTGAGTATGTTCACTGAGTACATTCACTAAGTATTCACTGAGTATGTTCACTGAGTATATTCACTAAGCATTCACTGAGTATGTTCACTGAGTATATTCACTAAGTATTCACTGAGTATGTTCACTGAGTATATTCACTAAGTATTCACTGAGTATGTTCACTGAGTATATTCACTGAGTATGTTCACTGAGTATATTCACTAAGTATTCACTGAGTATGTTCACTGAGTATGTTCACTGAATATATTCACTAAGTATTCACTGAGTATGTTCACTGAGTATATTCACTAAGTATTCACTGAGTATGTTCACTGAGTATATTCACTAAGTATTCACTGAGTATGTTTACTGAGTATATTCACTAAGTATTCACTGAGTATGTTCACTGAGTATATTCACTAAGTATTCACTAAGTATGTTCACTGAGTATATTCACTAAGTATTCACTGAGTATGTTCACTGAGTATATTCACTAAGTATGTTCACCAAGTATATTCACTTAAAAGATTCACTCATCTTTTCTCATTTAATTTTCCCTATACTCTCTAGATTGTTTTAGAATAATTACCTGATCAGAGTAATCAAAAGATAACAATCTAGGAGTTTCATACTTGCCTTATCTACAATAACCATATACATGGCCAGGGTATATGAGCATTGAGATTAGGTAGTATGTATTTTGATTATCATCATATTTCTCGTTCTTCATATCAATATGCACACAGAATTTACCATACTAGATTATTCTTCAGGTATCACATCTATATTTCATCCTTTTCATACACAGTTAAGGGAGATTATAAATTGTTTTAAAGAATACTGAGTAAGATACAAGTTCTTATCTCCCTTGTATTCTTCAGGGACTTAGACAAGGAATTCAAAAGCAGCAAATTTACATATCTTTTACACATAGAATCCTGATATGTAATATTAAAACAAAACTTATTTCATCTGACCTGTATGGGAAGTTTGTCCACGACCTCTATTATTATAGAGCCTCCCTTGTGAGCCTTGCAGACTCTGTCCTTGGGGATGAGTCATTATTGTATTCCTGTATGGACAATCCCTTGCCAGGTGTCCCGGCTGTCTACATAGGTAACAGATCCTGGGTGCAAAGTGTCTATACGATCCAGTTACCGATGCTGATGCTATGTCGGAGGGTCCTCTTGGAATACTACTATGATCCCTACTTCCACTTGACACCCATTGTGTCTGGGTAGGAAATCCTGACAAAGTTGATGGTGTAGAAAATCTTGGTTTCTTAAAACTTTCAGGCCCTTGTTCTTGAGGCTGGGTGTACATCTTCTTACTACTTGTCTGTTGTTTCATGGTTTCTGACCTCTCTATCCTTCTTACTGACTCCACAAAGGTGGCAAACCTTTCTCTATTCTCTAGAGCAGACACAGGAGTGGCTAGTTCAGAGTTCAAACCCTTTTCAAAACGTAGAATTCTTTCTTCATCGGTAACTGCCATTTTTGGACAAAACCGTAGTGACTCCATGAACTTAGCTTCATACTCGCTAACGTTCATGTGTCCTTGTGTGATCTTCTCAAATTGAAAGATATTCTCATCTAGATACGTCTTAGGGAAGTATCTATTGATGAATTCTTGTAAGAAAACCTCCCATCCTATTTCTTCGCCTGGTCTCTTATCCTCCTCTATCATCCACCAATTACCAGCACTCCCTTTTAGGAGGTATACCGCATGTTTTACCTTTTCAGCTTCAGGAATATCAAGGATCCTGAAAGCCTTTTCCAGCTCTGTCAACCATAGATCAGCATCTGATGGGTCAGATGTACCAGCATAGTCTATGGCTCCCACCCGGCGAAGTCTCTCGAAAGTCTTGCCAGCTCCATAACCTTCCTGATGGGCTGGTACCCTAGGTGCAGACGGTGGCACCCTATCTGCTATGTGTGTTATGGCTGTCAGAAACTTATCAAATAAGGCATGGACAGCTGGGTTTTCTATCTCAGCTGGGTCAAACTGGGGTGGCTCCCTGGGTTGCTCAGGTAAGGGTTGCTCCATTTCCGGGTGCCTTGCACCTCCCTGTGGTGCAGCACCGCTACTTTCCACCACGCACTCTTCATGTGGCTCAGACATCCTTATATATCTTATTCTCCTGAGGAGCAGAAGGTTCTATTAGATAAGGAAGGAATACTAAGGATAGACTCGACATCCTAAGTCCTATGTCTCTGTAGACTCAGCGAACCTAGAGCTCTGATACCACTAATTGTGGGCTCTGATCTCCAAAACCCAAGATAAACACATAAACCTCAAGGTAAACTCAGCAGAAGCGATTCGATTAGTAGCAGAATACAAAAAAAAATCACGGGAAATTTAAACTTTTTGTAATAAGGTATTGAAACCATAAAACTCCTTTCATAGATTCAAGATAAACTGTCTACATCTCGGTTAATTACTTCTTGAGTAATTATACACAGCATGATACAAAATCTCAAGAGACGAATCATAACTCAGACCATGACTCCAAGGACCTGAGAGTACAGAGGACGCATAGGACTGACTATCTATCTATATAACTCAACAGTTTGAATCTCCACCTGAGATTTACTGTTACTCTGGGTGTTGCTGCTGCTGAAACTGGTCACCTGGAGATTGGTCCCTTCATCCTTGGCGACCACCTAAAAAGTTGAAATCTACGGGGTGAGACAATTTTAAATAATTGTCCCAGCGGGAGTTATAACTCTTCGCTAGAAACATGATTATTACAGAATAAGAGAATAACAGTACACAAAGAAGTCATATATATTTTAGGAATAGTTAGAACAATGTTTCACAGATTGTAATCTATTCCTCCTACTAGAAGCAAAGCATCTCTAAGATAAACCCACATATCACTTTTCTTTTAGAAATAAAAGGACATGTATTACATCTATTTATTATAAATCCATCATCACCACACTGGCTCTCTTTAGGCTTAGGTCATATATCCATCACCTGGCATTATAATAAGGGATATCATGGCCTGTAGCCATACCCTTTTCTACAAGGTGTTAGGATTCCAAATCCACAACATAACTATATGATTAGTACACATGAAATCATACTTAACCATACTCAAGTGACACAAGGGTTATTTACATTCATCACCCATAAGTCTGCAGTTAAGCCTTTCATAGGATTATCTTGTAATAGAATTTCACATAGTAACACTCTATATTAGGATCACATTTCATAATTTAACATAGGGATATCAATCCCTAAACATCTTATCACTAAGAATCCGGAAAGTGAGAGTCCAAACCCTTGGACTAATTATAACATTTATTACCAAGAACATCTTATTTTATCTGGTCATCTAAATAATATGACCTTTGATGATCATCATCGCATTTTACTCATGACTCATTCAACCTATCAAACTCATAAGTTATCACTTCTCAGATAACATACATGTTCTTGAACATTAAACATTAGCATAGCAGCTAAGAAAGAAGGATACTAAATGTAACAAGTCTAACTTACATCAATTACTATTTCTCAATTCTCTCATCACAAGTCATCTATTAAGTATGACCTTGATGGTACTCATGGCTCTCACAGACCATCAATCTCATAAGATGTCACTAACAGTGTTACGACCCGCATTGAGCTTACCCTGTAAGTATGTTGTTAAGCATGTGTTTAGCTGCTTTGCTAAGTTATAAGCTTGCTTTTGTTAATAACGTTTAAAACAGATAAGATATGTGCGTAGTGTGAATCCTAGACCTTAAAACGTGTAAGATCTTGCGCTTGAGGCGTTGCCAGAGAAATCGTCTGAAACCGACTTTCGAGTCAAAAGTTGTATGTTTTTGGGCTTGCAGGGACCTATTTGTAGTTTTTGAAAGTTCTTGGACTTTACATTTTGGTCCCTAGGTTTTTCCTTCTTATCCTTTCTTTCCTTCTTTACTCGTTTCATTTATCAGAAACGAGAGAAATGCAGAGCGTTTCTTCTCTTCTTCGCGTGAGAGGGAAAGAGAGAGAGACCAGGGAGAGAAGACGATTTGGAGCCCTAGCTTGGTTTCGGCCAGCAGCTGCAGCCCTCCATCTTCGCCTCACCGTTCTTCTTCGCCAACTGAACCAGCAGTAGCCGGAGCTATGCTTGTAGCAGGAGCTGCGCTAGCAGCAACGGCGGCCAGGAGAAGGAAAGGGCGCGAAGAGCAGCCCTAGTTCGTCCTCCTCCTTTCCTACAGCTAGTTCGTGGTTGTGTGCATCTGTTGCAGGTGATTTGCTGTGCAAATCTATAGTTTTGCCTGCTGATTCGAGTGAAATCGACATCAGCAGGTCTGTTTAGGTTTTCAGTCTGTACGCCGTTCAGTCGAGTTATATGTGATTCGGTCGAGTTTTCTTAGCAGGAATTGAACAGCAGGTTGATCGGTCGAGTTTGCAAGCTGATCGGTCGAGTTGTGCAGTGATCGGTCGGTTTTCCGACCAATCGGTCGAGTTTCTGAGCTGTGAGTGGCAGTTCATTCAAAAATCATTATTTAACTCAATTTAAGTGCTTAATTACTTCATTATCAGTTGGTATAACTCCTAAACAATGTAGCACATACAATAGAGTATGATAGATTCATTGGAACTTGAAATTCGTAATATGATTGATGAAAAAGATGGAATTTCTGTATTACAGTTACAATGTATATGCTGATTAAAGATGGTTGTTTAGCATTGGAATTGGATAAGTGATACTGAGTCATGTTTAAAGATGACAAATGATATATATATGTGTTTTCAAGTGATGTTCAGAATGTGAAATAAGTATGAAATGTGATATTCCTGTTTAAATGAATATATGTTAATCAGTTAATAGACTTAGGTGCCCTAACACCGTAGAACCCCTTTGAGAGGTCTGCTTCTTAGGGGTGAAACTCGTGTTCAACAATAATCTGTGCGGAGTCACGGTGGCACGAGGACAGAGAGGCAGTGTTCAACAATAATCCGTGCGGAGTCACGGTGGCACTGGAGTAAATAGGGGTTATTCAACAATAATCCGTGCGGAGTCACGGTGGTAACCCAGTGAGACTCTCCGCCTGTGTGCTCAGGTTAGAGGAGGAGTCTAGAGCACTCGGAGTTAGTGCAATGAGGCCGGAGAGTCTGTGGTCCTGTAGCAGAACAGGGCTGGCAGTCAGACTTAACATTTCCCGGGTGTGTCGCTAAGTCTTGTACGGTGGGATCGTAGTTCGCTACGGATCTTTATATGCAGAGTACACTGCATATGATTAGGGCATAATAATGATATAATTATGTAATCATATAGGATCACAGTAAATTTAATATGTTAAGAGATTTGAACTTCTGTGCCAATTCTCTATATCAATTTATTTGTTTAAAATATCTGATGTTGCTTTGAAATGAGATTGTTATCTGTAAATCTGCTATGTCATTAGAACTTCCATGTTTAGTACGACACTTATCTTTTATATAAATGTTATCTATCTGATGAGTTGTTTAGTGATAGCTAAATGAAATGCTATTCACTGAGCGAGTAGGCTCATACCTCTACTCAAACATTTTTCAGGTCAACATCAGCAACAGGAATCGGAAGGATCTTTTCATCCTAACGCTTAGTCTGTAGAAGGTATATGTAGTTAGTTTAGTTAGAGGTCTCTTAATCCTTTCCCCTCGATCCTTGGAACATGGTGTGGGTGAGAGAGAGAGTGCGTATGTGGAATGTGTATAAAGATGTAAATTACCTGTTATGCTTTACTTTATGTTGAACAAGGTAATTTGTTGTAGACTTTGTATATATCTCTTATCAGTTTAATAGAAATGCTTCTGCAGTTTGTTTGGCTTTAGTTTACAGCATAAATCGGGTTATCTTTTTAATGTCTTTAAGATGTTTTAAAAAATGATGAATGGTTTGGCTTGTGTGTAAATCCCTTCGTCGCGCCCTAATCTTGTGGTCTGTGGTTAGTGTGAGATCGAGGTGCGACATCTTGGTATCAGAGCTTAGGTTGAGTACGTAGTTACTCAGAGTCCAAGTCAGGGGACGATAAGAGACCAATAGGATTAAGGTTTAGGTGTCTTTCTTCTATCTGTAGTTTTCTAACAGGAAATATTCTGTTATATCATTGCAGATGGCAGGAAGAGGCTTTGATCGTGATGATCAGGCCGAGAGCCATGTTGATCCTGATCCACTGTACTTGGGTCCAGGTGGTGGTGACCATGTGGATGAAGCATCTCGTATGTACAGGATGTTTCTGGAGACCAGAGAAAGGTACAAGGCTGATAGGCGAGCTTCTACTTCTACCAGCAGTAAGGATCTGATGAGATCATATGAGCTTGTAAAGAAGCTTGGTGGTACAGAATTCAGTGGTACTACAGATCCAGCAGAGGCTGATGAGTGGTTGAGACAGATAGAGAAGGTCTTTCGCCTGATGGAACTTTCAGAAGAGAAAAAGATTAATCATGCAGTCTATCTTTTGACAGGCGATGCAGAGTTGTGGTGGCGTGGTGTGGAGGATAAGAGGAGAGGTACAGAGCTTTCTTGGCAGGATTTCTCTGAAGAGTTCCATCTTAAATTTTATCCACCCACTTTCATTAATGAGAAAATCAGGCAGTTACAAAACATTAAGCAGGGGAACATGTCAGTTACTGAGTATGAAGCGTTTTTCACCCGGTTAGCGAACTTCTGTCCACAGCTTGTTCCCGACAACATAGAAAAATGCATAAGGTTTCAAGAAAGACTGAGGCCAGAGATTCGACATACAGTTTCTGCCACTAGTAGGAGGAACAGAGAGAACTTTGGTGAGTTTGTTGAGGCTGCTATACAGGTTGAAGAATCTGTGAATGCTGACAAGGTGCCTGAGTCTAAGAAGAGATCTGCAGATTTCAGTAGAGGACGGTCCAGTAGTGGATATAGAGGTGGAGGTAGAGGTTTCTTTTCTAAACTCGGGAGTGGCTTTAGCTATTTCAGTAGACAGAGATCTGAGGATGTTACTTCTTCTAGAGGCAGAGGGAGATACAACCCAGGGAGATGGGGCAGTGCCTCTAGTGGACAGTCTTCTGGGTCGTCAATGTCAGTGACAGGTCCCCAGAGACAAGAGATACCGCCATGTGACAAATGTGGAAGACCACATACTGGTCAGTGTTGGGGTCCAAGTTATTTTGTCTGCAGACAAATAGGACACCTCAAAAGGGAATGTCCTCAGCTTCAACAAGCAGCATCACAAGCTTTCCAGCCTCAGTACCATGATGTTCCGAGTTCTTCTGTGGCTTCTGGTTCCAGAGGTGGTGGAGTGCCCAGTGGCAGAAGTGGTCAGAGAGGACAGCGTGGCAGAGGGAGAGCTTCAGCACGTTTCTTCTCTTTGACACCTCAGGAAGGTATAATCTCTTCACAAGTCGTTACAGGAGAGATGCTTTTGTTTAATAGTATACCAGTTTCAGTGTTGATAGATCCGGGTGCTACTCACTCTTTCATACGACGTTCTTTAGTTGGTGAACTTAATTTGTTAACTCAAGAGTTGGTAGATGAGTTAGTGTTGAGGGTTCCACTAGGTGGACGAACAGTTCTGACTGAGTTCTGTCCCGGATGCTTGTTATCTTTTGGAGGTTACACCTTTGCTGCTAATCTCATACCCCTGGATTTCAATACTTTTCAAGTCATCTTGGGTATGGATTGTCTTGAGTCATATCGAGTGCAACTCGATTGTTGGAAGAAGGAAGCTACCTTTCAACAAGGTGAATTTTCTTGTGTCTTTACTGGAGACAGGAAAGTTCTACCTACGTGCATAGTATCAGCTGTTGTAGCTGATAAGATGCTACAGAAAGGATGTGAAGCGTTCCTTGCTCATGTGGTTGACACTAGAGCAGAGAAGAGCACCACCAGTGTTTATGATGTGCCGGTAGTTAGTGAGTTTTCTGATGTTTTTCCAGAAGAGTTGCCAGGCTTACCTCCTGTCAGGGACATTGATTTTGAGATTCAGATATATCCAGGTAGTCATCCAGTAGCACTGCCAGCTTATAGAATGGCACCTGCAGAGTTAAGGAACTCAAGGTGCAGCTGCAGGAATTGCTGGATAAGGGTTTCATTAGACCCAGTTCTTCTCCGTGGGGTGCTCCAGTGTTGTTTGTTAAGAAGAAGGATGGTACTATGCGTCTCTGCATAGACTATAGGCAATTGAACAAGATCACTATTAAGAACAAGTATCCTTTACCGAGAATAGATGATCTGTTTGATCAGTTGCGTGGAGCGACGATCTTCTCTAAAATAGACTTGAGATCAGGGTATCATCATCTCAGAGTGAAGGCTTCTGATATTCCCAAAACAGCTTTCAGAACCAGGTATGGGCATTATGAGTTTCTGGTCATGTCGTCTGGGCTGACCAATGCCCCAATAACCTTTATGGATATGATGAATCGGATTTTCAAACTGTTCCTAGATCAGTTTATTGTAGTCTTTATAGATGATATTCTGATCTACTCCAGAGATGATGTACAGCATGAGCAACACCTGAGAGTAGTGTTGCAGTTGTTGAAACAACACCATATGTATGCTAAGTTTAGCAAGTGTGAGTTCTGGTTGGCCGAGGTAGCATTTCTTGGACATGTTATCTCGAGAGATGGAGTTAGCGTTGATCCTAAGAAAGTTGATTTTGTGCTTCAGTGGGAACAGCCTAAGACTCCTACTGAGATTAGAAGTTTCTTGGGATTAGCATGCTATTACATAAGGTTTATACAGAACTTCAGTGTGCTAGCATCACCCTTGACACGCTTGACGAGGAAGGATGCACCGTTTGTTTGGTCTGATAACTGTGAGAAAAGTTTTCAGATCTTGAAAAGGAAATTGACTTCAACACCAGTGTTGGTTTTGCCAGAGGCAGATAAAGGTTATACGATGTTCTGTGACGCTTCCAGGAGAGGTTTAGGCTGTGTGTTGATGCAAGAAGGCAAGGTTGTGGCCTATGCATCTAGACAGCTTAAGAAGAACGAAGAGAACTACCCTACTCATGATCTGGAGTTGGATGCCATAGTTCATGCTCTTAAGACATGGCATCACTACCTGTATGGTGAGACATGTCAGGTGTTCACGGACCATAAGAGCTTGAAGTATATCTTCACTCAGAAGGATTTGAATCGGAGACAACGCAGATGGCTTGAGCTGATCAAGGATTATGAGGTGACAATCGATTACCATCCTGGTAAAGCGAATGTTGTGGCAGATGCCTTGAGTAGGAAGTCAAGTTCAACAACTGATGCATTTTCTATGGCATGTTTCAAGAGAGACTTGCTTGTAGATATGCGGAAGTTGAACTTAGACTTGGATGTGTCTGGACAAAGTGGGTTGATTGCTCAGATGCAGGTCAAACCTACTTTCTATGATCAGATTAAGGAGTTGCAACAGAATGATGACGAGTTGTGGCAGGTTATGCAGGATATGTCGGAAGGTAAAAGGTCATAATTCAGGTTTTCTGACGATGGTGTGTTGTATCTTCATGACAGGTTGTGTGTACCTGGGAACAGTGAGCTGAAAGAGCAAATTCTTGAAGAAGCGCATGATTCTATGTATGCTATGCATCCAGGTAACACAAAAATGTACAGGAATCTCAAAGAGTTGTACTGGTGGTCTGGTATGAAGAGAGATGTGGCTGAGTACGTGGCTAGATGTGGAGTGTGTCAGCAGGTTAAAGCCGAGCATCAGAAACCTGCTGGTACCTTACAGTCGCTTCCTATACCTGAATGGAAATGGGAACACATCACGATGGATTTTGTGGTAGGGTTACCCAGGACGCCTAGAGGTTCGGACTTGATATGGGTGATTGTGGATAGACTAACTAAGTCTGCTCACTTTCTTCCTGTCAAGTCAACCTTTGATGTTCCAAAGCTGGCCAAGATTTATGTGGATGAGGTAATCAGATTACATGGGATTCCAGTTTCCATTATTTCTGATAGAGATCCAAAGTTTACATCTAGGTTCTGGAATCAGTTACATCGTGTGTTGGGCACAAAGCTGAGGTTCAGTACAGCGTTTCACCCGCAGACAAATGGTCAATCTGAGAGGACCATTCGGACTCTTGAAGACATGATGAGAGCATGCGTTCTGCAATTCAGAGGTAACTGGGAAGAACACTTAAGCCTGATGGAGTTTGCATATAACAACAGCTACCATTCTAGTCTTGTAATGGCCCCATATGAAGCTCTATATGGCAGGAAGTGTAGATCGCCAGTTTGTTGGTACGAGGTTGGTGAGAAAGAAATTCTTGGACCTAAGATAGTCAATATAACTACAGAGAAGATAACTGTGATCAGGGAATAATTGAAAGCTGCTCAGGATAGGAAGAAAAGTTATGCAGAGAGACGACGTCGACCTCTTGAGTTTGAGGTTGGTGACAAGGTTTATCTGAAGGTTTCACCGTGGAAGGGAGTACTAAGGTTTGGCAAGAGGGGTAAGTTGACCCCTAGGTATATGGGCCCATATCCTATTGTTGAGAGAATTGGACCTGTAGCCTACAGGTTGGATTTGCCGTCTGAGTTGGCAAATCTTCATGATGTGTTTCATGTGTCTATGCTGAAGAAGTGTCATCCCGGTACAGAAAAGATTTTAGATCCAGAACCGGCACAGCTTAAGACAGACGTGTCCTACGTGGAAGGACCAGTGCATATAGTTGATCATCGAATCAAGAAGCTTAAGAACCGTGAGATACCTCTGGTGAAGGTTCTGTGGAGGAATCATAACCTTGAAGAAGCTACGTGGGAACTTGAGTCTGAGATGCGTAGCAAGTTTCCTTTTCTCTTCTAGGAATTTCGGGACGAAATTCTTATAAGGGAAAGGAGAATTGTTACGCCCCGCGTTGAGCTTACCCTGTAAGTATGTTGTTAAGCATGTGTTTAGCTGCTTTGCTAAGTTATAAGCTTGCTTTTGTTAATAACGTTTAAAACAGATAAGATATGTGTGTAGTGTGAATCCTAGCCCTTAAAACGTGTAAGATCTTGCACTTGAGGCGTTGCCAGAGAAATCATCTGAAACTGACTTTCGAGTCAAAAGTTGTATGTTTTTGGGCTTGCAGGGACCTTTTGTAGTTTTTGAAAGTTCTTGGACTTTACGTTTTGGTCCCTAGGTTTTTCCTTCTTATCCTTTCTTTCCTCCTTTACTCGTTTCATTTATCAGAAATGAGAGAAACGCAGAGCGTTTCTTATCTTCTTCGCGTGAGAGGGAAAGAGAGAGAGACTAGGGAGAGAAGACGATTTGGAGCCCTAGCTTGGTTCCGGCCAGCAGCTACGGCCCTCCATCTTCGCCTCACTGTTCTTCTTCGCCAGCTGAACCAGCAGTAGTCGGAGCTACGCTTGCAGCAGGAGTTGCGCTAGCAGTAGCGGCGGCCAGGAGAAGGAAAGGGCGCGAAGAGCAGCCCTAGTTCGTCCTCCTCCTTTCCTACAACTAGTTCGTGGTTGTGTGCATCGGCTGCAGGTGATTTGCTGCGCAAATATATACTTTTGCCCGCTGATTCGAGTGAAATCGACATCAGCAGGTCTGTTTAGGTTTTCAGTTTGTATGCCGTTCGGTCGAGTTATATGTGATTCGGTCAAGTTTTCTTAGCAGGAATTGAACAGCAGGTTGATCGGTCGAGTTTGCAAGCTGATCGGTCGAGTTGTGCAGTGATCGGTCGGGTTTCCGACCAATCGGTCGAGTTTCTGAGCTGTGAGTGGCAGTTCATTCAGAAATCATTATTTAACTCAATTTAAGTGCTTAATTGCTTCATTATCAGTTGGTATAACTCCTAAACAGTGTAGCACATACAATAGAGTATGATAGATTCATTGGAACTTGAAATTCGTAATATGATTGATGAAAAAGATGGAATTTCTGTATTACAGTTACAATGTATATGCTGATTAAAGATGGTTGTTTAGAATTGGAATTGGATAAGTGATATTGAGTCATGTTTAAAGATGACAAATGATATATATATATATATGTGTTTTCAAGTGATGTTCAGAATGTGAAATAAGTATGAAATGTGATATTCCTGTTTAAATGTTTATATGTTAATCAGTTAATAGACTTAGGTGCCCTAACACCGTAGTACCCCTTTGAGAGGTCTGCTTCTTAGGGGTGAAACTCGTGTTCAACAATAATCTGTGCGGAGTCACGGTGGCACGAGGACAGAGAGGCAGTGTTCAACAATAATCCGTGCAGAGTCACAGTGGCACTGGAGTAAATAGGGGTTATTCAACAATAATCCGTGCAGAGTCACGGTGGTAACCCAGTGAGACTCTCCGCATGTGTGCTCAGGTTAGAGGAGGAGTCTAGAGCACTCGGAGTTAGTGCAATGAGGCCGGAGAGCCTGTAGGCCGGAGAGCCTGTGGTCCTGTAGCAGAACAGGGCTAGCAGTCAGACTTAGCATTTCCCGGGTGTGTCGCTAAGTCTTGTACGGTGGGATCGTAGTTCGCTACGGATCTTTATATGCAGAGTACACTGCATATGATTAGGGCATAATAATGATATAATTATGTAATCATATAGGATCACAGTAAATTTAATATGTTAAGAGATTTGAACTTCTGTGCCAATTCTCTATATCAGTTTATTTGTTTAAAATATCTGATGTTGCTTTGAAATGAGATTGTTATCTGTAAATCTGCTATGTCATTAGAACTGCCCTGTTTAGTACGACACTTATCTTTTATATAAATGTTATCTATCTGATGAGTTGTTTAGTGATAGCTAAATGAAATGCTATTCACTGAGTGAGTAGGCTCATACCTCTACTCAAACATTTTTCAGGTCAACATCAGCAATAGGAATCGGAAGGATCTTTTCATCCTAATGCTTAGTCTGTAGAAGGTATATGTAGTTAGTTTAGTTAGAGGTCTCTTAGTCCTTTCCCCTCGATCCTTGGAACATGGTGTGGGTGAGAGAGAGAGTGCGTATGTGGAATGTGTATAAAGATGTAAATTACTTGTTATGATTTACTTTATGTTGAACAAGGTAATTTGTTGTAGACTTTGTATATATCTCTTGTCAGTTTAATAGAAATGCTTCTGCAGTTTGTTTGGCTTTAGTTTACAGCATAAATCATGTTATCTTTTTAATGTCTTTAAGATGTTTTAAAAAATGATGAATGGTTTGGCTTGTGTGTAAATCCCTCCGTCGCGCCCTAATCTCGTGGTCTGTGGTTAGTGTGAGATCGGGGTGCGACAAACAGGGCACCAGGATATATCACTATTCATAAAGCTAAAAACATGCTTTCAATGAATATGGCATCATCATCAATACCTGGATATGATCATCCTCATATAGGAACCTGCATGGTCAATTCAACTGATAACAATAAATAACTCATTTAAAGAAGTTGTATCTCCCTACTCTTACAAGAGCTAGGTTTCCCTGGTTTTCATCAAATAGTGTTTACTATTCACAATACATGTCATCACCCTAGAATTAGGGTTTACTATTCATCATACATGTCATCACCCAAGAATTAGGGTTTACTATTCATCATACATGGTGAATTGATCTCATAACATCACCATGTATGAGAATCATCATCATTAAAGACCTCAGATAAGATTAAGATTCATCAATTATCATAATTAGGGTTTCCATGATTTCACATAGTGGATCATACCCTATTCATGCACATTCATGTATATTGAAGGTATTTTACTTGAGTTTCCACCATAATTAGTACTTCCTCTCTCCTCTAACTAGTAGATGGTGATTACACCACTCTAGATTAGGTTGGGTTAAGTCCTCATTGACTAACACAAGTCAACACATCACCATCATGTGATTAAGGTTTGATTAAAACAAGGTATTACTCAATTGAACCCATTTAAGTTGAAACGAGTGTGAACCCATTTGAATTGAAACGAGTGTGAACCCATTTGAGTTGAAACGGGTGTGGACTCATTTGAGTTGAAACGGGTGTGAACCCATTTGAGTTGAAATAGGTGTGGACTCGTTTGAGTTGAAACGGGTGTGGACCCATTTAAATTGAAACGGGTGTAGACTCGTTTGAGTTGAAACGGGTGTTAACCCATTTGAGTTGAAACGGGTGAGGACTCGTTTGAGTTGAAACGGGTGTGAACCCATTTGAGTCTAAACGAGTGTGGACCCGTTTGAGCCTAAACGAGTGTCAACCCATTTGAGCCTAAACGAGTGTGGACCCACATGGGTTCAAACCACATGGTCATAAAAGGTGAAACAAAAGTTATGTTTGAATAGGATTTCCTATGTTGAAGCCTTCAATTGGCCATGTCCTCGTTAACCATTTACAAATTGAGTCAATTAGGATGAGCCTCAATCAATTGGACACCAATTTGACCTTCAATTGAAAGCCAATTAGAGTTAAGTCTAACTCAATTAAGGTTTCCAATCGGCTAATCATCAATTTTCAACAATGTGAATCAAACCAAGGTTGAACCTATCAATTGAACTCCAATTGGGCCCAAACTTGGCCCAAACGGTCTTGAGATCGTTTGGATGACCTCCAAACGATCTTGAGACCGTTTTCCCAAAGTTTGACAAAAAACCAAGTCGATTGGATTAGGGTTGAACTTGAATTAGGTCTAAAATCAGCATTTTTATCAATTCATCAACTTATTACAATTGGACCCTCAACCCACCAAATTACCTCAACTTTAGACCTTCAAATGGTCTTGGGTTGTGACCAAACGGTCTTGAGATCGTTTGGAGGAACCCCCAAATGGTTTTGAGACCGTTTGGGTCCTTCAACCCAAAACTCAACAAAATCTATATATGAAAACAACAATTTCAGCCCGATTAGGGTTAGGATGTTGAAGTGCCTTCAACTCTCAATTGGTTAAGAATTTAACTTTGATTCTTTTCAGGAATGAAATTCAACATATTATGAACAGGAATCTCAAACGGTCAACGATTGGTCAACTCATTCAAATGGGTTGAGCCCATTTGCCCAAAAGTTCAAGTTAATCAGTTTGGAAAAATCATCACTTAATTCAATTCGATTGCCTAATTGATTGGCCTTCAACCTACGATTCCTTTGGAGTTAACCCCTCAAATTTGGTGGGTCATTAGCCTACATGATTATGAACAGGAATCCCAAACGGTCAATGCTTGGTCAACGCCCTCAAACGGGTTGAACCCGTTTGCTCCAACCGACCTTGTGAACCCGTTTTCCCTTCAAACGGTTGGGTCAGAGGGGGGGGGAAATAGGACCGTTTGATAAAGTAACTTTGGTAATCACGCCCACCTTCTTCAACCTCTCTCAAGGTCGGTTATTCCACCGTTTTGCTTGCAAAAGTGCAAGGAAGAAGGGAGGTAGAAGAAGAACTAAATGCTAAAATTTTGCAAGAACAAGAAATGCATATAAAGCAAAGAGTTTAGAATTATAAAACCCGCCTTAAGGTCGTTCCTTGAGCTCCAAGCTTCCAAGCTTCAAGTCTTTAATGGTGTCTTGAGCTCCACAGGTCAGCCAAGGGTGTTTCTCCAAGGAAAGGTTGGGAAAAGATGGCTAGAACGAGAAAGCTAAGTGAGTTATCCACAAAACCAAGCTTGCATGATGAAATCACCCAAGAATCCAAGCTTGAAGATGGTTCTTCTCACCTTAGAACTACTTGGTCGCCTCCCTGAGCTCCAGAGCTTGTCTTAGACGTTTTGAGAAAGAAGAGAAGTGAAGAGAAATGAAGGATCGTTCACTTGGTTTACAAGGAAAAGGGCTTATATACTTTAGGCCATTTTACACCATAAGGACCTCTAAAGCATGGGATTTTCATATAAGTCCCTGCTTGCTTCGTAGGCACGTCCAAGCCATCTAAACTCAAACCAAGTTCATCAAAGCTCAAGATTTAAGGTTAGAAAAGTTCAACTTTCAACTAGGGTACACATATGAAGGTCTTCATACCCATACATGGTGAATTTTATGCACAAAGATTACTTTTCTTATCTGATTATTTATTGATGCATCTCTTTCATCATTTCTACTCTAAATGATGCCAAGAGTCATATAAGATGCTCTAGAAGGTGTACTTCCCAAGTTTCACCCATAATTTGGGTAAAATGCACTTTACTCCAAATTAGGGTTTTTAAGCACCAGGATCATTCCACAAGCTGCATCTGAACGCCCAAGCTTGGAAAATCCATCATGCCTCATCAGATTCACTCTTATGATGTTTAATCATCAAAGGTACATCTTAACCTGTGAACTCTGCAAGTTAAACCTCTTAACTGGATAATTGCACATAGGTCCCTGCATTGCAAAACAATACCACAACATTATTCCTAGGGGACAGGAATGGAAACATATGTTCCTTAGGAGCTTTTATTACCTGCTAAAAGATGATTACATGTGTTTAATTACCTATTTAGGCAAAACTTCTAGGGTTAGGTTATAACCCAGGTCAGGGATGTTACAGTTCATAGATGATATCCTAGTCTACTCTGATGACCTAGAACCACACCATGAGCACCTATCTAAGGTCTTGGATATCCTAATAAAGCAGAAGTTATATGGGAAATTCTTGAAGTGTGAGTTTTGGATAGACTAAGGTATGTTTGTCAACCATATTATAATTA
Source organism: Alisma plantago-aquatica (assembly GCA_963693085.1). Taxonomy (NCBI): domain Eukaryota; kingdom Viridiplantae; phylum Streptophyta; class Magnoliopsida; order Alismatales; family Alismataceae; genus Alisma; species Alisma plantago-aquatica. The sequence goes on along the minus strand of OY856412.1, from coordinate 1,096,990,294 downwards.
TAGGAACCATATCGGTGGACTCTACTAGAGTGGCAACCATTCAAGAATGTCTGGTACCAAAAATGTGTCTGATATTCACAACTTCTTGGGATTGGTCGGGTATTACCGATGATTCATTAAAGATTTCTTAAAGACAACTTTTACCTTGACAAGCTCACTCGGAAAGATTATAAGTTTGTTTGGTCTGACCTGTGTGAAGCACGATTCCAAGAGTTAAAAGAAAAACTTACCTCAGCCCATGTTCTGACCATATCCATGGGTAATGATGGTTTCTTCATCTTCACTAACGCATCAAAGATGGGCTTAGGATGCATGTTAGACCAAAATAATCATGTGGTTGCCTTTACTTCCAGACAGATCAAGACCAATGAGTTGATTATCTGACCCACGATCTAAAACTCACGGCGATTGTCTATACCTTGAAAATTTGGCGACATTATTTGTATGGGGCTAGCTTTGACATCTTCACCGATCATAAGAGTTTGAAATACTTATTGACTCTAAAAGATATAAACTTGCCACAATGATGTTGGATGGAATATTTAAAGAATTTTGACTTCACCATAGCCTACCATCTTGGTAAGGCCAATGTGGTAGTCGATGCCATATGTCAGAAACGTCTTAGTTGTGCAGCCGGTTTGGTTAACCAATGGAAGAGACTAGAGGATTTTGCTCGATGGATCCACATCCTTTGGTGAATAGGATTTGTCTGGCCAATATCCAAATCATGACTGACTTGTTGGTTGAGCTTGTATCATCCCAATTAGCCAACCATAATTAGAAAAGATGAAGGGTTTGATGGCAACACCTCAAACAGACCTCTCGGTGGGTGTGGATGGTGGAATTTGATATAAAAGTCATATATGAGTTCCTAATGATTCACCTTTGAAGACTCATATCTTGCAAGAGGCTCATGGGTCAAAGTATATTGTACACTTCAACACCACTAAAATGTTCAAAGACCTGCAATAATACTTTTGGTGGTCAGGAATGAACAGAGACATAATATTGTATGTGGCTAATTATCTTATGTGCTAGATGGTGAAGGCTGAGCACCAATGACCCAGTGGGTTACTACAATCAATTGAGATTCCTGACTAGAAATGGGACCAAATCACCATGGATTTTGTGGTGGGTCTTCCCAATACAAGAAAAGGTCATGATGCAATATGGGTTGTGGTGGACCACCTAACCAAGTCAGCACACTTCCTTGCCCTAAATACCACTTCAAAGGTGTCAGATATAATCGAGCTTTACATTAGAGAGATAGTTCATTTTCATGGTGTTTTGAGTTCAATTATCTCTGATCGTGAACCTAAATTCACCTCAAAGTTGTGGAAATAAGTTCAAGAGGAACTTAATACAAGGTTGAAATTTGACACATCCTATCACCCCCAAAATTATGGACAATCAGAAAGAACGATCGATACCTTAGAAGATATGTTGAGACCATGTGTACTAGATTGGGGTGGATAATGGGAGAAGTACCTACCCTTAGCTGAGTTTGCCTATAATAGTAGCTACCAAGCCAGTTTTGAGATGCCTCTATATGAATCTCTTTATGGGAGGCCATGTTGGTCAACGCTTCATTGGGATGATGTCGGTGAGAGGACCTTGCTTAGGTCAGAAGAACTACAATTATATGTTGACAAGATCACTTTGATCAAGCAAAGGCTAAATAGAGCCCAGGATTGACATAAGTTGTACGTTGATGCAAAGCAGACATATTTGCACTTTACATTAGGGGATCACATGTTTTTGGAAATTCGACCCCTCCAAGCTATAACTAAAAGTATAGGAAAATTGAGTCTCGATATGTAGGTATGTTTGAGGTTCTAGAATGGATTGGTGAGACCGCTTATCATATAGATTTACTACCACAATATAGTATGATGCATGATGTGTTCTGTGTGTTCAATCTAAAGCGCTATGTGAAGGATCCTACCCATGTCTTGAACATCGAACCTATAGAGCTCCAAGGAAGGTTGTCATAATGCATGATGTGTTCCATGTGTCCAATCTAAAGCACTATGTGAAGAATCATACCCATGTCTTGAACATCGAACCTATAGAGCTCCAAGGAAGGTTGTCATACCCAAAGTCGCCTCTAATGATCTTGGATTCTAAGGTTAAAGAGCTCCGAAATAAAAATATTGAGATGGTAGAGGCTCTTTGGAAGCACCATGGTGAGGATGAAGCCACATGGGAGCTAAAGATGGACATGGAAAAGTCTCATTCTGAACTTTTTTGATAACTATTCAAATTTTGAGGACAAAATTCTTGTAAGAGGGAAAGGATTTTAACATGGTTTTTAACATGTATTTATACTTATATTTGAATGAAAATATTGGGTTTTTAAGGACATATTAGAAAAATTGATAATTTCTATGTCTTGTTTTTAAATATGGATCTAAGATGCAATTTCTCCTTTGCAAAGAGATTTCATGGTTTTACTATTTTCAACAAGCCATTAATAGATATTGGATTAAGAAAGATAGAAAAATCCAATAATAAAAGAATTACCAAAGTAATGAACATTGGATACTTAAAACATGGAATTGCATGAAATTTTCTAGGAAGGAGAGTTTGAAGGGAACTAACTAGTTTTTTTGCCCAATAGTGAACTCAATGAGAAAATACACAAATATGGGATAGTATGCCAAGTTGGGATGGAAAAAGAAATTAATGGATGCCTAAAATGAATCAAATAAAGCCTTTTCTTAAGGGCAATAAAAGGGTGTTTAACTTATGTAGTTTGTTATCAAACTTTACTCACAATGATATCTAATAATTAAAGACTTCCCTTTAAAATTTGAGATTAATTGGAATATATGAATTAATCTAGTTTTCCTAAAGTGGAAGCATTAATTATTTGATATGTTTAAATGTAACAATTAATTAGAGAAGGAAATCAAGACCTGACTCCTTTGATATTCGTATGATCTTTGGACCATGGCATTAGGATCCGACAACTCACATGTCGTCATCCACCTTTGTTCATATTAGGGAATCAGAATCAATGTGTCGATTGCTTGTTTCACACATATCTCACTTCTTGATCAATGTGAACTCCTACAAACCCTCTCGCTGAATTTGAAAAGGATTTTGAATTGGTTGATCTATGGTTTGGACACCTTAAGGAAGAAATTAAATATTTATTCAATACTATGTCCACTAATCGACCAACCCTCCATAGCCCATGGATATATAAGGGGGTAGCCATCCATGTGAGATCACCAATACATTTGCAAGACTCTATTTGACTCTAGACTGCCTTCTCTACCTCCAATTTTCTTGCTAGACCCACCTTTCCCCTCTTGACTCCCCTTCACACAACACAAGAAGCCTACCTTCATCGTCATCACTGCTCCAACCACCTTCTGACAAATTGAGGCCTCAATAAGTCTAGCAAGACAAGGCAGATACACTGGTGCTCTCGCCTACTACTTAGAGGATCCAAAACCTAGAGTCAACTCCTAGGTTGACTCGTGTAAGGTAATTGCTCACGGGGCTGAAGGAAGGAGACAACGTGAATAGAAAAGTCATCCTTGCCCCTGTGTTTTCTTTAACGAGGCAAGGGCTTTCTCTATCTTTTCCTTCTTTTTTGCACTAGTTAACAAACATGCCACATGGGCACGGGTGCCATGTCATGATCCTATTTGCTTGGCCCCGATTTGGTGTCATGGTTGAAAGTCCGGCTGGCCACCTATGTGGCGAGCCCGGATAGGTCCATAGGGATTTAATTTACAAAAAATCTTAGAAAAAAATTGGTAAGTAAAAACCTAGCATATAAATATATATTCTTGATCAGAAAAATCAAAGGAATCTAATGAAATTGGTTACATGACCCATGACCTAATTATGTCTCAAATTTCAAAAGTAGAAAAGGTGCTAACTTTGATATTGTTTCATATGTGAAACCCTAATTTCATAAGATTAATGAAATAGGTCACCATAACTTTTTTCGTTGGACTTAATGAGTAAAGTATAACTTTTATGGATAAAAGAGCATGTTGGATCTAATTTGGAATTAAGACTTCATATAATATCAACATTAGGGTTTCTTGAATTAAAAAGCATTAAAATATGGTAATTAGGGTTTGGGGAGCCTAACCCTAATGAAGAACCCTAACTTCACCCCAAAACCCTAGCTTTGAACCCAAGTCAGTCTTAATGATAGTTTGTGGAGAAAATAGTAATACTTGGGTGTTATGCATTAATTTTAGGGTTATTGCTTGGTTGATTACAATTTCTCTTGTTTACTTGGACATTAAGTCATCTATGAGAAAGGTATGAGGTTACACCTATAACTACTTGCTTTATCAACTTTTGTATTTTCCAAAGTATCCCGATTGAATTGCAATTGAACTATTGGTTGTTTATTTAGTTCTTGCAATTTATAAGGCCCCTATGAGTATCACAATATGTAATCATAACTTGCTCAACTATACTATCTCTAGTGGATTGATGATATATGTGGGATATATGAAATGTCATTGTGATTATAAGTGATCAAGTTGGGACAATATGATCACCACTAGACCAAGCCATTATAGGATGGTCATTATTAGGCCAATTTGGGAGAGGAATGTCATAACAAACCAAGCCCAGGAGCGGGAAGGCTATGAGAAGTCCACAGAGAGGAATGCCATAACAAACCAAGCCCAGGAGCGGGAAGGCTATGAGAAGTCCACTACAAGGACAAAGTCCTAGTGAGAGGATCCCCCACAAAGAACACCCCAGTGATATGGTATACCAGTGATATTGAGTAATTAAGGGTTGAGAAGTTAGAAAGAAAATGCATGTTCAATTATGTAATGATAATTGCTTCTATGGTTATTTATGTTGTTACACCTACATGCAAATATCCCCCTCACATACTCAGTATACCTTGATGTATTGACCACAATTTTGTTTCATGTCGTTTTAGGTTAAATTGCAATTAATCATGAAAGATGAACAATCAGAGGAGAAGACACCAAAAGAAAAGATATAAAGTTATTCTTGAGGATTTAGGTATTTAGATTTACTTCCTGTTGTAGACAATAGTTTCCTATTCCATGTAACTCCCTTGTGGAAATGTTCTCTTTGTATTGTTATCAAAATCCTTTCGATTCAATGAAAAATATAATTATTATTGGTTATTTGCTAAACCTTGGTCCTTTATATATATGATAATGGCCCTTACCCTATCAGTCCTCCTTAATTGGGGATAATAGGGGGAGGGGTCGTTACACCCTCTCTCATTCTCCAACTCCTTTTGGTGGTTTGCACTCCACAACGGAGATGACACAGGGTTAGGGAGACAAAACTCTCTCTAGTCTCCATCATTTTCCTCAAATGAGAAGTCAATTGATAGCCAGAGATGGTGTGGACGGTCTACTTGGCCAATTCATGTGATGACCCATGACTGGCGTTGTGGTGACATGGGCTATGGCTCGCATAACCTCCCCATGTCTCCAATTCATTTGGAAGTAGGGGATGGATTCCCTCTAATGCCTCAAGAGAACAATATTAGATCAGGTTTGGAGTTAAGGAGTAGTGTGGATGCATGAAAGTGTTGGAAAACTAGAGCTAATGATCTCATGGTTGTATGTTTCAATTGTATGTTTGTCATCTTGGGAGAGAGAGTGACACACTTATAATCTAGATCTAATCAGAACTTGAGAGAGGAGGTAGACACACATGATGATTGATCATAAACTATAGTAATGGTATACAATGGGTATTAGTGTTTGCATGTTAGTGAGCATGCTTGGCTGGAGAATCCTGATCCAACATCTATAAAAATATATTGGAATATACCAATAGGAACTGTATTAGTTGTTTGATTTGGATAACTTCTATTTATTTACATTGTTACTCTTGTTCTGTTTAGATGCTATTATGTTCCTTAAGGAACATAAGTCTTCCCTTTATTTTGACTTAGATAAGCTAAGATTTAAGGTCCTAAACGATTTGTCACCCCTCATCCCCATTTTGACCCACTTACTACTTTAAACCTCATATTATCATTGCAGGCGTACCAAGGCATATATTTATAAATTTAAAGTCTGGCTGATAAGATCTATATCCTTTATTTGGTATTTTTGATTTGTCATTCACACCCCTTCAAATATTTTGCAAGAGAAACCAATGATTCTGGATAAATCCTTGAGTGTACTTATTTGAAAAGCTATATGTGTGATGTAGATTTAGAAAAGAAGAGAAAGAGTAACGAAGATATTGACTTTTTAATAAAAAAGAATTCACGTTATTGGTTATTCTTGAAATTTTGATTTGATTTGTTTATTAAAGAATGTCTGTATTGTTATCTTTGGTTTTAACGAGCATGTCTTGTACTTACACACAATAAATGTCATCACTATATTTCTCCTAATAGTACAACAACCTCAATAATTTGCAACAAATCTAAGTCCAATGTTTTGATGCTTAAATGATATACGTTGCATTCATTGATGACTATAGGAAGCAATCTACTTACGTGTAGCATCACGTTAATTCAATACTAGTGTGTGATATTCTACAAGTTGGGTACAATAATAAAAGCTAAAATGCTTTTTTTGGAAGTTGAAGGCAAGGCCTTCCCCGTTACAAAGCATGTGCTCTAACCAACTAAGCTATGAAAGCAACTTGAATAGTATAACGACTTCAATAATTTCCAACAAATTTTAATCAAATGGTTTGATGCCTAATGCTAAATGATGTATCTTGTTCATGTCCAACCATAGGAAGAAATGCTACTTATGCGTAGCATCAGGTTAATTCAATATTTGTCACACTCTACTAAGTATGTAGATAGAATATGATGCAATAAAAGCTTTCATTGAGATATGGATTTAATAAAGAAGTAAAAAAAAGTCAAGATGGTGTTGAATTTTTAGTGAAAAAACTCATTTTAATGGAAATAAAAGCTTTCATTGAGATATGGATTTAATAAAGAAGTAAAAAAAAGTCAAGATGGTGTTGAATTTTTAGTGAAAAAACTCATTTTAATGGATATTCTTGAAATTTGATAACATGAAGCTTTCAATTTTGATTTCTTTATCAAAGAATGGATATATTGTTCTCTTTGTTCTCAATGAGCATGCCTTGTACTTGCAGACAGTATCTGCCATCACTATATTTCTCCTAATATTAGAATGACCTCACTATATTTCAATCAAATGGTTGTTGTCTAAATGTTGTACCTTGCATTCATTGCATAGAAAGAAATGCTACTTATGTTACCCACACACTAATTTGATATTAGTCACATTCGACAAAGTGTGTAGATAGAACACAATGAAATAGATGTCTTCATTATATTTCTCCTAATATTCGAACAAGCTCACTATATTTCAATAGAATGGCTTGATGCCTAAATGTTGTACCTTGCATTCATGGCATAGGAAGAAATGCTACTTATGTGTAGCATCACATTAATTTGATATTAGTCACATTTGACAAAGTGTGTAGATGGAACACAATGAAATTGATGCTTTCACTATATTCTCCTAATATTAGAACAATCTCACGATATTTCAATCAAATGGTTTGATACCTAAATGTTGTGTACCTTGCATTCACGGTTGACCAAATGAAGAAATGCTACTTATGTGTAGCATAATGTTAATTCAATAATAATCACATTCTACAGAGTGTGTAGCCAGAAACACAATGAAAAAATGCTTGACAGAAACACAATGAAAAAATAATGCTTTCATTGAGAGTTGAACTCAATGAAATAGACGTCTTCATTATATTTCTCCTAATATTAGAACAACCTCACTATATTTCAATAGAATGACTTGATGCCTAACTCTTGTACCTTGCATTCATGGCATAGGAAGAATTGCTACTTATGTGTAGCAACACATTAATTTGATATTAGTCACATTCGACAAAGTGTGTAGATGGAACGCAATGAGATTGATGTTATCACTATATTCTCCTAATATTAGAACAACCTCACTATATTTCAATCAAATGGTTCGGTACCTAAATGCTATGCACCTTGCATTCACGTATGACCAAAGGAAGAAATGCTACTTATGTGTAGCATCATGTTATTTCAATATTAATCACATTCTAAAGTGTGTCGACGGAAACACAATGAAAAAAAATGCTTGAAAGAAACAAAATGAAAAAATGATGCTTTCATTGAGAGTTGAACTCAAGACCTCCCGCTTACTAAACGGGTGCTCTAACCAACTGAGCTATGAAAGCAACTTGTTTGAAAAAACGAAGTTGCTTTAATAATATCTTTACCTCGGCATAAATCGTTCCGATTTTTGGTCTGCTGCTGCCGCTCTCGGAACTTCGGACCCACGACAGAGCTGTTGCTTTACAGAATTACAGCATCTCATGGCCGACCCACACCGCCCCGCTCCTCCCTCGGGCGCCAACCACCGCCGTGCAGTCCCGTGTTCCTCCGCCGCCCCGCCGACTTCTAGATGCAGGAGGAGCGTCGTACTCCTAGCACCGCTACTCTTCTTTCTCCCGTTGCTTTTTACAGGTAAAATCACGTGCTGCAACTCTCACTTTCACTGTATCTGTAAAATCCGTGGTCAGTAATTTTGGGATTTCCTGTCCCTATCAATTTTGTACAGTTCACGAGCTGCATGAGAAGTCTGCTTTTGAAGAGACTACGGGAACAAAGAGCAGCAAGAAGCCCGATCACCTCGTTCTCGGTCCGGCTGCTGGTCAGGGGTTGCCTGATCGTCTCCAGTGCCAAGGCATTCTTCTGTTCTCTACTTTTGTGCTTGCTTCATTTCTTGTGTAATCAATCTATTGCGGACGCCCTGTGCATAGGGAGGCTGCTCGATTGTTCTCATTAAAGATCTCCCTTGGCGAGTAGCCTAGTTAACACATGACGTTCTGTTAGATGCCGTACTGATCTCCAAGTTATAAAGCACTCATAGCTTCTCTGATCTACTACGATTTAAGGTGTGCTTGCTCTTCTCTCTGTTATGCCATGCTTGGCTTGAAAGAACTCACAAAATCTTATAATACACAAGAATCATGGAATGTATAATACCAAACAGAACTTCCACCAGAGAGAAATGTGGCTTTATGATATTGTATGGCGTATCGGTTGAGCAACTTTTTGGAGCATATTCCTATAATTTTCTCCATTTTTCAACTGACTTTTAACCAATGTATACATTTGTCACTGTCATTTTGTGATTTAGGATGTGTTTCGGGGTTCCACCAACAGTAAAAGCCCAAATGGGGGAGAATTCCCCCTAGGAACTCATACCCTTGTGGACAAATCGAAGGTAACCAGAAAATTTCATAATAACCCAATTCGATAAATTTTGAAGTTGACACCTCTTGATCAGTAGGATGGCCTGATCGTCACTGCATCACACCTATGTGGGTGCTCAATTCATGAGTAGTACCACCTGTGCTGTTGTAAATATTTTGTTTGTCAACATGGTGCAATTCAATTATACTTCTTAAAGTAGTTTTCATTTCTCATGGCACATGGGGAAATTGCTGTTTTGCTAATGCATGTATGGAAAGCATAGTCCTAACAACAGTAAGTGGGAATGTTTTACATACACTATGGGGGCTGATACATAATTCTAGCACGCTGCTTTCTTTCTCCTGTTCCTACTATTGATGATTATGCACATACCATGATATTCTCCCTCCCTACTTTTTCACGATTGTTAAAATTCCATGGTTAATCCTTTTTTCTCGCCCTCAGTAAATTTCCAGAATCAGGGGCTACATAAGAGTATAGCATTTGAATAGAGTACTGGTACAAGGAGCAAGAAATAAAGTTACCATTCTTAGTCTGGCTGCTGACCAGGTGTTACCCAATCGCCTCCACTGCCAAACTTTCTGTTCTCTTCTTTTTGACCTTTTCTCTATGCATTCCTGCGCATATGAAATGCTGCTTGATCGATCTCATTTAATTCATCATGTCATAAGGATATATCTTAGTAAAATCAATGGAACCTAAGTTACCCCAAAAATATCATAGGTGCATAGCATAGTAATGACCAGTGCTTTATCGTCAATTTTCATAGATGAAAATAAGACAGTTTAGACATTATAGAGATATGTTGTGTTTTGTGGAGTGTCATGTGCCTAGCATGTGCCTCACTTATGTTTTTACTTCAGTAGTTTAGTCCCATATTGCTTATCTCTGCTTTAGTCTCTACTCCTATTATATAAGAGACTGTATTGTACACCTGTTAAATCATTAAATACACAATTCCTATTCTCTCTATATGGTATCAATAGCAGGACCGGTTCCCCTCTTTGCAAATCCCCACCCTGCCCCTATGCACTAGCTCCCCCCCATCGCCGCCCCCCCTCCCCCACCCGCCAGCGCTGCCCCCCCTCCCCGTCGCCGCTGCCCTCCCCCCCGGCCGCCGCCGCCCACCCCAGCCCGCCCCTGCCCACTCCTCCTCCTGCTGCCCTCATCCTCACTTGCTTCCTCCCACTCATTTCCGTACGTGAAATCTTCCGGACAGCCATAGCTCCTGCACACTGAGAGTCTCTCATCTCTCTGGGTTTCTCTGCCTGCACCTCGTGTTGGAATCTTGATCTTCCTCATGACGACGTAAGTTACTTTATCAGTCTATCTGCCCGATACGGGTCTCTTCTGATCTGATGCGTTAGATCTCTGGTGCTGCTCTACTGCCCCATAGCAGGTTCCTTATCTACTAATTGCTGCTGCTGCGCCGCCTAATTCACTGCTTCTTTGTCTCTGCTCATCACGCCTAATTCACTGCTTCTTTGTCTCTGCTCATCATGACTTTTGTTGAGCTGCCTCGTTCTCTGTGTGTTACCACCGTCAAGCTAGATGGCTCTAACTACCATCTTTGGTCGGCGTCCTTTGTCCTCTATGTCAAGGCACAAGGTCGGTACTCACATCTTACTACTGATCATCCTGCTGCTACTGCGGATGAAAAGAACAAACAAAACATATTGAGGTTGACAATCACTTCGTTCGTGAAACAGTTCTTTCTGGCCGGATTTGCACTCCATATCTTAACACTGAAAAGCAAGTAGCGGACATCTTTACCAAGATTCTTCCAAAAGCTCATTTTCAGACTCTAGTGGACAAGCTGGGCGTGTTCGACATTTACGCTCCAGCTTGAGGGGCAGCTTGAGGGGGAGTACAGAGATATGTTGTATTTTGTTGAGTGTCATGTGCCTAGCATGTGCCTCACTTATATTTTTACTTCAGTAGTTTAGTCCCATATTGCTTATCTTTGCTTTAGTCTCTACTCTCTTCTGTTATATAAGAGACTGTATTGTACGCCTGTTAAATCATCAAATACACTATTCCTATTCTCTCTATATGTATCAAGAGTAGGTCCGGTTCCCCTCTTTGCAAATCCCCATCCTGCTCCTATGCCCTAGCTTTCGTCCTCCCCCTCGCTGCCGCTGCCACCCCCCTCTTCCCTGCCGCCGCTACCCCCCTCTCCCACCGCCTACCCCAGCCCTCTGTTGCCCTCATCCTCGCTTCCTCCCGTTCATTTTCGTACGTGAAATCTTTCGGACAACCATAGCTCCTACACATCGAGAGTCTCTCGTCTCTCTGGGTTTCTCTGCCCGCGCCTCATGATGGAATCTTGATCTTCCTCATGACGGCGTAGGTTACTTTATCAGTCTATCTGCCCGACACAGGTCTCTTCTAATCTGATGCGTTAGATCTCTGGTGTTGCTCTACTGCCCCATAGCGGGTTCCTTATCTACTAACTGCTGTTGTTGCGCCGCCTAATTCACTACTACTCTTGTCTCTGCTCATCATGGCTTCTGTTGAGCCGCCTCGTTCTTTGTGTGTTACCACCGTCAAACTCGATGACTCTAACTACCATCTTTGGTTGGCGTCCTTTGTCTTCTATGTCAAGGCACAAGGCCGATACTCACATCTTACTTCTGATCCTCCTACCGCTCCTGTTGCTACTGCGGATGAAAAGAGCAAACAAACCTATGCACAATGGTCCAAAAATGACTCTGGTGTTATGCCCTGGCTTCTTAATAGCACCGAGCCGCGGATCAGTCAGTCCTTGTTATGCCTTCATGATGCTAAGGCAATGTGGGACCAACTCTCCCATGTCTATTCCCATCAGCAGAATCCTAAACGTGTTTTTGAAATTTTCAAAAACTTGGCCAAGAAAGAGTTTTCTTCTGACACTTCTATTAAGGACTTCTACAACCAGTGCTCTGCTCTCTGGAATGAGTACGAAATCTACCATCCCTTGACGACCAACATCAAAGAAGCCCAGAAGCAGCGCAATGAACTACAACTGGTCCAGTTTCTAGCTGCTCTTCCTACTTCTTTCTCTGGCGTGGTCGATTAGATTCTATCTAGCGACCCCCTGCCTACTCTTCACGATGTTCTTAAACGAGTTCAAAGACTTTCGTCGATGACCTCCAATCCTATTATTGAGCATCCTGCTCTAGCTGTTCACACTATTGACTCTGGACGTGGCCGCGGTCGAGGCCGTGGCGGACGTCTACCTCCTACTGGTAGACGCGACTCCTCTACTGCTCTTGGTCGAGCCAAGCTACTGGGCCTCGCTTCTGTAACTGGTGTGGTCATGATAATCACAACGAAGATAGGTGCTGGATCAAGCACGGTAAACCAACCTACCTCAATTGATACTGCATCCGACCAACAATCTGCTCCGCCGTCTACTGAATGGCTTCGCTCAGAGTTCGAGAAGTTTTTCCAGGAGCGCATGACTCAGCTACCTTCGACATCTACTGTTGATTCCTGTCATGCTTGCCTCTCCTTCTGCTGGTAACAATAAATGGTGTATTGATTCCGGTGTGTCTGTCCATATGGCTGGCGACATCCAATTATTTTCTGCTCTGACTAAAACCACCAATATTCCGTCTCACTGTTGCAAATGGCTCTAAGACTCCTGTTCATGGCATCGACACTATTCCTCAGTCTCGAAAGTTGCATCTCCAATCTATTTTATACATGCCACAATTTCCTGTTAATTTATTATCTGTCAGTAGAATTGTAAAACAACTTCAGTGCGTTATTAAATTTGATCCCTCTGGTTGTGTTTTGAAGGATCTCCGCACGAAGACGAAGATTGGTTCGGGCCATGAAGGACCAGACAGACTCTACTATTTGGATGGACCGCCTGCAACATCTGCTCTTTTGTCTACATCAGTCACAGGACTCCAGTGGCACTACTAGCTTGGTCATCCATCTACAACAAAGTTGAAATATTTATTTCTAGCATTATCTGAAAAAACTTTTTTTCATGCATCATATCTTTTGGGAAAACAAATGCGGTCTGTATTTCCCGCTAAAAAAGACATTGGTTCTAAAACACTTTTTGATATTGTTCATGCGGACATCTGGGGACCATGTTCTGTTCCTAGTCACTCTGGTGTTCAATACTTTCTGACTTTTATTGATGATTATTCCCGTTATACTTGGCTTTTTTTACTCAAAGATCGCAACACTGTTTTGGATAATATCAGTATCTTCTTTTCTGAAATACAAACCCAGTTCGATAAACCCATTAAGATTTTCTGTCCCGATAATGCCCTACAATTTATGCAAAAATCTGTCACATCTTTTTGTTCTATTCGTGGCACCATCCATCAAACCACTTGTCCTTATACTCCACAACAGAATGGTGTTGCTGAACAAAGAAATCGCCACTTGTTGGAGGTTGCTCACACTCTTCTTCTTCATTCTAAAGTCCCTCACAGATTTTGGCCTGAAGCAGTTTCTACGACATGCTATCTTATAAACCGCATGCCATCCTCTGTTTTACACAATCATATCCCTTACACCATTCTGTTTCCTGATGAACCACTGTTCTCTGTTCCTCGTAATTTTAGGTGTACCTGTTTTGTCAAAAATTTACGCCTAGGGATGACAAAGCTGGATCCTCGCTCCACTAAATGCATCTTTTTGGGATAACCCAGAAAGGTTATCGTTGCTTTGATCCGGTTCTAAAGCAATGGTTTGTTAGTGCGGATGTGATCTTTTTTGAGCATATGCCCTATTTTTCTGATGATGGGGCAACGCTCTCCGGTGATATGTTGGCACCCACGCCTCTACCAGATGTTGTTGAGGATTTGCCTTTTCAGACCAGCTGAAGGTCGCCCTTTGCAAGTGTACAAACGACGAACCAAGACAAGTATTCCTTCCATGGCCCCTCCACAACCAATTCCTCCGTCTACGGATGATCATACTAACACTGAGGTAACTTCTGACTTGCACCTTCCTATCAGTCAGCGTAAAGGTGTTCCTTCCTGCACTAAACATCCTATCAGTCATTTCTACTCTTCTGCTGATCTGCATTACAATTTTGCATGCTTCACTTCTACGATTTCTGTCGTCACTATTCCAAAGACTGATGCAGAAGCTCTCGTTATTCCTACATGGAAACAGACGATGAATCAGGAAATGCAGGCACTATGTGATCGCAAGACATGGGAACCTGTGGATCACCCTCCTTCATGCCCTACTGTTGGCTGCCGATGGGTCTTCACCATTAAGTATCAACTTGATGGAACAATTGAGCGCCTGAAAGCTCGGCTTGTGGCAAAAGGGTACACGTAAACATATGGTGTCGACTATTTTGAAACTTTTTCTCCCGTTGCACGGATAAATTTTGTTCGAATTCTGATTTCTGTTGATGTTAACAAAGACTGGTCCCTCTTTCAGTTGGATGTTAAAAATGCATTTCTTTATGGAAATCTACATGAGGAAGTTTACATGGAGCAACCACCAGGCACCAGGTTTCGTCGCTCAGGGGGAGTCTGCCTCAAAAGTCTGTAAACTGAAAAAGGCCATCTACGTTAAATAATCAAATACACAATTCCTATTATCTCTATAGAAATTAACTGATATTTAATCTACACCTGTCTCCAGCTACTCTGAACTAAGAAGTTGATCTGAATTCTTAAGAAAATAACAGAATGCCACATGCTATACAGAACAGAGCTTTCATGAGGAACACATGAAGCTTTGAGGTTAAGATAAGAATTGATCAATTTAGATGATGCATCATATATTAACCAAACTACTAGAGTTGAATGCCACAACTGCAGTTTTCTAACAAGGTTGGTTTGAATCACTGTCGTCGCTTGGTATGTTTTTATTGACCTCAACCACTCAAATATTTGCATGGTGCTCCTCAAACAGGTGCTTATCTTGATCAATACATATTTGGTTGTATATATCAAAAAGAGGAGGGGAAACATGGAAGCCAAAAACTTCCAGAAGTTGTTTGTTCAGCTAAATGATATATCCGAGTTATCAAATTCCTTATTCTGTCATAAGTCCTATTCAGCTATATGGGGTTATTACAATCATGTATCTATATTGTTCGTAAAGATGGTCGATTTTGCTGACACCCAACGACAGGCATCTCAGCCTGAATGCCTCTACAACGTCAAGACTTCAGGTTGGATTTTGCCCAATATTTGTGAACTCAAATCTGGAATGCAGGGTTGTGTCAAATTGGTAGGCAAATTTCGTCGAACTTGACATGTTTCATGATATTTCCTCAATTTCTTCATGCGCTTGGCGATGTTGCTTGCCGTTACTACTCAATGTATGAGAATGAATGCGAGGTTGGAGGTATTTCACTCTGCATATGTAGAAAATGGTTTAGAAATATCCCCAATCTTAGGATCCTACGTTTATGAGAGGATTTTGTTTCTTCAGTTCAAGATATTGTAGTCTAGAAACACTGAAGGCCTTATATAGTGATGGATCAGGACAACAAAACTATCAGTTACATCATCAACCATGCACAAAGAAACATATACATTCATGGAGATATCATGTTACTGGGCCTCCCTCCAAGGCCCATCTAACAACAGAGCCTTCATGACACCCCACCTCAATATGGAGCATAAACCATGCATGCCCATCTCATAACTTTTGAACTCGTTTCCGGTTAGAGACTTGATGAATAGATATGCTGAACCTTTAAATTTGTAGCAAAGCAGCCTATACCTTCTTGGACATCACAATATCACAAACAAATTGACAAATTGACCTCAATGCTATAGAAAATACAAATAGGGAGGTGAGCAAACAAGACCTCATAGCCAATTAAGTGCCTTGCAGGTGCTTTGCTGCATAAAAAAGCATACAATTACATTGGCAGTAAGATATGCATATATATATAGAGAGAGAGAGGGGGGGGCTAGAATACACTCAAGTGTACAAGTTGCACCCCACGCTCACGTGGTGTTTGCATATATAGAC
Source organism: Alisma plantago-aquatica (assembly GCA_963693085.1). Lineage (NCBI taxonomy): Eukaryota > Viridiplantae > Streptophyta > Magnoliopsida > Alismatales > Alismataceae > Alisma > Alisma plantago-aquatica. Next base: position 1,096,974,090 of record OY856412.1, on the reverse strand, counting down.
AATTTTTTTGACAAATCCAAACCGTTGATATTCATTGTTTATAACAAATACAGGCTACATGCAAAATTTGAGCTCAATTGAAATTTTCTAAGTCAGTCTTTGATGACCAACAAAACCTACGCACAAAACTAATTTGAGTTGTATAATTTTTCTCCCCTTTAGATGCATGACCAATAAGTGTCCAAATGAGCTCAAATTTTGTGTAATATGTTCATATGATATTTAAGAAGATCAATGATTTAGATTTTCAAAATAGATGTTGCATAATGGAAAACAACTTGAGTGTATTCTGTCTCCAGTACACTCAAGTGTATTCTAGCCTCTCTCTCTCTCTCTCTATATATATATATATATATATATATATAGTGAGGCTACAACACACTTAAGTGTATTATGTCCCCAATACACTCAAGTTTTTAGCCATTAGATCTAGATCTGATCACATCAAAAAAAGGCCACTGACAGTCGGACTCAACGTCCGTGACCCCACTCACACCCGCTCTCCTATCGTCTCACTCTACGTGATCCCTTCTTTCTCTCTCTTTGCGTGATACCGTTCTCTCTGCTTCTCCTCCTATCTCGCTGCTAGTCCTCTTGCCATTTCTCCTCTTCACGGATTCACCATGTCTCTCTCGCCGTCTCTCCATCAGGTGCAGTGAGCCAATAAGAACAACTTGTGACGACGGAGTAGCCTACGAGAACCATCTGAGGGGCAACTTTGGTGGCGATATATAGTCAGTCGACAACAGCACAAACGAGGAGCAAATCAGTTTTGCCGGAGTCAAGTAGTACCCATTTATCCCTGCAATGCTTCGATTATAGATGCCAGTGTCAAAGAGACACCAATACACGCGTTGCTACTTTTTTGAACATCAAATGAAGAGATGATGCTAAGATGTAACCGTCTCCCTTGCTTCTTGCTGTGTCAAAGCTCCAATTACATTTTGAAAATCGCATGACATGGCTACCCAACCTCTCAGTCTCTCCTCTCTTTCTTCGTTCATGTTCTTCCCCCTTTCACACTTCTCCCTCGCCAATCGCCCACCATCCTTACCTTCTCTTACCCGTCTCCTACACATCATCGGACTAGCGTCGACTCATCCTACCCAACAAATAGACTTATGCGACAGATCTAGCTACAAACAACCCTTTCTAGATATCTCCCTACCCAGATGTCGACCCTGTTTTTCAACAAACTTTCATTCAGGCCCTCACCTGGCAATACTTGCTTGATTCAGACAAGTACTGATAAACTCTCTGAATTGTTGTATGCAAGCAGATGTCAGTTGTATGTTGACAGTTGTTGAATTTCACTTCTACTGGATTCAAATTAAAACACTTTATTGGATGTATGTTCTACTCCAAACATGACGTCTTGATCCCTTTTTTAGCTGTGAAACTCGCATTTATTAGTTGGTATTTGACATGTTTTAACACTAATGTTTGTGGAGAGCAAGGAGAAGATACCTCCAGTGCATTTTTTGACTGTTATCGCAGAGATTTGTTTTCTATATATGTTGTTATTTCCGTCTACACTCTGAAGTTAGAAACTTGGCTTGATATAGTTGAATATCCAGCTGCATAATTTTTCATACGTTGAATGTCATAATTCCTAAAGGTTAATTTATACCTCATGAATCAGATGAATTTTGGCTTACTAAATTTTGGAGAACGTCTTCGTTGTGAATGTGAATGTCATGGTACTTGGTACTTGGTACCAAGTGGTACTTGTGAATGTGGATGACACGCACGAATCGAGAAATGGTACTTGGTACTTTAAATTTCTCTCGTTGGCTGTCTCTGAAATAGACAAACCAGTCTTTACTTTTCTGGTGTTTTCTGTTTCTCGAATATTGACTTTACCCATATAACAGTATCTGCTAGTCTCATAATTGAGCAATGTAATGTCTAATTTAATCATTGGACATCGGTGCTAGATGCTTCAAATCGGTTTGACTTCTAATTCCTGATGGAGACAAACTTTTATTGGAAAGCAATGTAGTCTCAATTGTATATGCCACATAAATATAGTTGACGTGATTGGTCGTTGTTATTTCCAGTCGTTCGTTGAATGAAGTTGGTTAATAATGATTTATATTGTTATAATAGACCAAATTAATCCACCATATTGTTAATTACAACTCCTAATTAGTTCAAACATTTTTAAACGTCACCACCAAACATAAAAAAGATTTCGCAGTTATGTGCATGATTTTCTACAAATAAAACATGAGCACCATACATCAACAATTGTCAACTACACATATGAGCTCAAATCATTTATATGTTTGGTACAATAAAATGGTGAAGACGTCACATGAATCTTGTATCTATCCAAAAAGCTGAATAATCAAGACAATAGTGCTAGCCCAATAACGTAGAGGAATATTAGGCAAGCCTCTTTGTAACACAACTTCACTATAGGCGATCAAAGATGAAAAAATAGCTCAAGTTCTTTGGTTCATTTCTTCAAGTCAGGGTGATGTAGGGGAGAATGAAATGGATTTTTGACTAAAAGCCAATACACATAAAGTGTGTGGTCCTCCATACTACTTAACTAGGCTTTTCCTGTAATCTGAATTTTGAAATGCCCATTCTTACTTCCTTTAAACATAGCTCAAATGAAACATCTAAACCGACATCTTTGCTAGTATATGATTCATGTTAAATTGAAAGCACAAAGATAAATATAACTGTCAGTGAACGTGTGTTAGGAAGTAATATGAGATCACACATCCATTAAAAACACATAAAAAAAGTAAACTATTAACAATGACGCTGCTATTCACACACCTTATGGTGCCCAACATGGCATACTAGCCATAGCACGTATGCTTTCACTTTATGGTGGATTTTCTTTTTTACACCGAATAGCAGATTCAGAACAAAAAGCAAAGTCGAGCTGCATCCAATCTCAAACATGTTCACCTCATACTAACAAGTAGATTATCCATTGACCAAAATAGGACAAACAAGAACTAGGACAAAAGTCTGTAATATCAGCTGATTAGCTGACTAAGCCACCAACTATTACCGGAGTCTTCTAGCTTCTCTCTTAGACTCGAGCAGTGTGAGGACATCACCTTCTCAGACAGATCCCTTAACATTCCTCATGATCAGATGATTCTGGTCATCAAGAAACTTGACCCTGACTTAGGTAACTTGCCCTCTTGAACCAGTCCTGCCCATCACTTTCACAACAACGGTAAGCTTGCTTTGACTATCCATCCTTCAACGGAGACCTAAACTCCCAAGGAGGCCGAATACAACTTCTAGCTTTTGCAATGCGCATCGGTGGGATGAGATGGATTGAATGTGTTAAGGTTTTCATGTGGATACAAAAATGAATCTGGGCTGCGTACTCACCTGGGAGGAAGAAGAGATTATAGGAGAGCGAGCAAAAGTCAAAAGACGAGGAAAGCAACAATTGAACAATGGAGAGAGAGAATAAATGTGTCGGCCTAATGAAAGAGAGAGAGAGATGTAGTACGGAAGGGATGGGAAACACGTAGCGGTCCACCAACGGAAGTTCTTCCGTCAATTGGCTTTTCACAAGAAGATCCAAGATCTACAATCCAACAGACGAAAACTTAGTTGTATTTGAGTTGTAATACACTCGAGTATATTCTAGCTCAACTCTCTCTCTCTCTCTCTCTCTCTATATATATATATATATATATATATATATATATATATATATATATATATATATATATATATATAGGGCGCTCATTCAATACCCGCGCGGGTAGCCTAAAGTTCGCTACCCGTCAGCCAAAAAAGTAACTATACGGTCAGGAAAGTAACTCGCTAGACAAAAAAGTAACTACAATGATAAGAAAGTAACTATATGACTAAAAGTGTAAATTTGGGCAGAATACACAGGATATATATATATATATATATATATATATATATATATATATAATCTTATTTTTGAATATGCTGTTTCAAATGTAACTATCTATGCATGGAAAGTAACAGTTTGCAAGGTAAAGTTATCCTCTGCATGTCAAAAGTAAGAAACTAAAAAAAAATTAACCGAAATAGGGGGCGGGTAGCTACCCGCGCGGGTATTAAAGATGGACCCATATATATGTATAGAGTCAGCCTAGAATACACTCGAGTGTATTCGGAGCAGAATACACTCAAGTAGTTTTTCATGATGCAATATTTTCAAAATCTAATCTGTTGATCTTCTTAAACATCTTGTGAATAGCTCATATACAAAATTTGAGCACATTTGGACATTTATAGGCCATGTTATAAAGACTGCAAAAAGTATGCATTTCAAATTAGTTTCGTGCGTCGATTTTGTTGCCCTCGGATGAGTGACTTACACTCATCCAAATGGGCTTAAAATTTGTATGTAGCCTAATTATAGTATGAAAGTGAAGATCAATGGTTTACATTTTTCAAAAAAATAGTCTTGATATGCAAACACACTTGAGTGTATTCATGCGATCTGTACACTCGAGTGTATTCTAGCCTGACTCTCTCTCTCTCTCTCTCTCTCTCTCTATATATATATATATATATATATATATATATATTTGGCCAATATACACACACACGATATATCTATCTATCTATCTATCTCTCTCTCTATGTATATAAATATTAATTTGGTTGCCATGTATATACATATATATGCATACATAAAATCATATTTTTTAACTTTTATGTATCTAAATGTATTACAAACCATCAATTAAAAAATGATTAAACTAAGTAGTATTAATATAACTAGTAGTATAATATGTCACCACGTTAGTATTAGTGTTACAATCAGTAAATATTAGTCAGTTAGTGCATTTATGTACAATAAACATAATACGTTACACATGCAAACAATATAGTAACCTTTAACTAGTATAGTGGTTGATTGGTAACTGTTATACTATGGTTATATAATTATTGAACAATGCATTATGTGATTACTTTAGAGTAGGCTATTAATTATATAATTACTTAGCTACTAATTCATCTTGGACCAACAAATAATATGATTTGTAGTACAGTTCATATACATAAGTTTGTCATTATAATTATATAGCAGTAGTAGAATCCATGGTCTATATTTCTTGTTAAAAATGTAAGCACGCATACAAATAATACTTACATATGAACTAATGTCCGTTACATATCTGATTTTGATTTTGATAAGTAGCATGTATCTCAAGTAGAAACTACCAACTTTATGTGCTTGATGTTATTTTTCTGCCAAACAAAGAAAAAAACACCTCATCCCCAAAAATGAAAGCGACAAAAAGTGGGCCGTTAAAGTGTGTGCCAAATGGCAAGTGCCCAACACTCAAGGGCCATAGGCATTTAAGTGTCCACCTGAGGTTTTTCAAACACTGGTTGGCCAAGGGCACCTGGGTTTTATCATGAACTGATTGACAACTCCAAGATCATAAGAAATGCAACATCCAACGAGCATCCCAATGGCTCCCTGTGGGTTACCCATAAACTAACGAACAACAACAACGAAAGACAAATGGTACGTAGAGTAGTCTACCAACCGGACATTGCCCCTTCTTTTGTCCTCCAATACCTGCGAGTTGTCATCCACTATGATTTGTACATAAGGGATTTTGTTGATTTACTTCTCATCCTGAATGCTACTTTTAGAAGATCTAGTGTGCTTCCTTTGTCAAAGAGATACCCCACTTGTATTGTAGGCAACCTCAACCTACCCACATCCTTAGTGACAAGATGCTGTAGAATATATCTCTGTGTGATCTCCACTAGTAAGAACAATACCACCTACTACATAGTCGGAATGACTACATCTACAACAATCTCCTTAGCAAAGGCATAACGATGCTAGTGAGACATGAAAAAAGCCAAATCAAACAAGGATATGTGATAATTATCAAATTAGACTCAAGGACTCTACTTAAGTTCGTAGATAGCCCTTGTTTAGACTACACACCTGTCTGGACACACCCTTAAGCAACAAAGCAAGGTGGTTGCTCCACGTATGCTGTCTCCAATTGATCTCCATGTATACCACTTAGATACCATGTAGAATAGAGTTAAATGATTTATTAAATAGAGTTATGCACTATTTATAGAGAACATGGAAGCTTGCTAGCCAATTAGAGAGCCATTGACGTGTAAATGCTCAGACAAAGACATAATAATAAATATTTTTTTCAACAACATTCATGCTTTCTTTAGTATATTTTTTTCCACATGCTAAAAGCTCAAATATCTACCCATTTATTTACTTGTATCCTGATCAAACTAGATCTCACTTAGATAGTTGGACATTGATCAGGAATATCTATAATGTCCATATTAGTATATATGCTTTATTACGTTATGCTATGTTATGTGTTGTGTTATGCTTTATGCTATGTTGTCTGTTTTGTTATGTACTTCAGATTTGTCTTGTCTTTAGCTTTTTTTATCCCATATTGCCTAGTTTTGTTTCTTACTTACTCTCTTATCCTATAAAAGAGAGAGCATTGTATTTGTTTTAGACACATCAAATAAAACCTTTTTTCTATTCTATATGGTATGAGACGACTACAATCCTCCCTAACCCTCCCTCCTTCTCAACTCTAATGCTTCCCTAGCCATCACCCCTCTCCATCCCCTCTCTAATCGCCGCCCTTCCCCTCCCCTCCCCCACCCTTCTTGTCGCCGCCGCCCTCCCAACCCCCTCCTCTTCTCCAGCCGTTGCCCTACCCTCCCCTTCCCTTCTCCCCCCAACCCCCTATCTGCCGCCGCCATGACCATCTCTCCTCCCATCTCCCTCCTCACCCTGCTACCATCTCTCGTCTGTGCCTAACACCACCACCCCTCCATCTATCCTCTTCCTTCCTCTTTCTTGTCTTCCAATACTTTCGGAAATAGCACATTGACGTTCTAAAAGGACTACCTTTCTTGTCTGCCTACGCCTTATGGTGGAGTAACTCTCTCCCCGTGGTGGCGTAGGTCTTTCTCTTCTCTTCTGTCGTTATGCGGGTTTCTCAGATCTAATGATTTGGATCTGCTGCTGATGCCTACTGCCGCGTTGCGGGTCTCTTCAGATGTATTAATCCAGATCTACCACATGTGTTGGGTTGCTTCTTCTGCGACTGCTTGCTGATTACTGTTGTTGCCCCTGAGTTCTTTTTTCCCTGCTACAACTTTTTGACGTATCTATCACTCTACATCTCTTTCTGATGGCATCTGCTGAGCTGCTTTGGATGCTATGCGTTACTACTGTGAAGTTAGATGGCTCCAACTATTACACTTGGTCTGCGACCTTTAAGCTCTATGCCAAAGCTCATGGTCGTTACATCTCACCTCTATTGCTCCAACCGTACCTGCTAATATCGCCGATGATAAAACTAAACAAGCTTACGATCTGTGGATTAAGGAGGACTCCGACGTCATGACTTGGATGGTTAATCGTGCTGAGCCCAAGATCAACCGACCGCTTCTTTGTCTCCGGACTGCCAAAGCCATGTGGGACTAGCTCTCACATGTTTACTCTCATCAGTAAAACTCAAAAAAGTGTTTGAAGATTTCAAACGAGTATTTTGCTACTGAATCTGTGGAGGATTATTATAATTTATGTCGTGCTCTCTGGGACGAGTTTGAAGTATATCACTCCCTCTCTGCTGATATCACTCAAATACAACGTCAATGTGATGAACTTCAACTAGTGCAATTTCTTGCAGGCTTGCCACACTCATTCTCTGGAGTGGTAGACCAGATTTTGTCCAACGACCCATTGCTTACACTACGTGATGTCCTGAAACGGGTTCAACGACTCCCATCTATCTCCCTTTGTCCCACTCCGATACTACCGCTCTAGTTGTCCGCTCAGGAGACTCCTCCCGTGGCCTTGGTTGAGATTGTGCTTGTGACTGTTCTAATACTGGTCCTGGTTGTGGTTCTTCATCATCTGGTTAAGACCTATCCTCTTCTGAACAACGATACTGTCATTTCTATAAACACATAAACCATACTGAAGATCGCTGTTGGATTAAGCATGGTAAGTCTACATGGGCCAATCAGGTCACTACTGAGCAACTTGATTTTGCACCATCATCATCATCCCAACCATCTGCGGATTGGATTTGCTCTAAGTTCGAAAAGCAACTTCCGTCCCGTCTCACTTCCTCCACCTCTAATGCCCCTGCTAATGGAGATTCTGCTCTCCTTGCCTCATCTGCATCTTATGGTAAAAATAAATGGGTGATTGATTCTGGCGCCATCTCCCATATTTTTGGCAATTCTGCACGCTTTTCTGAACTTCATAAAACTTCTACTGTTCCACCTGTCACTCTTGCTGATGGGTCTCAGACTCATGTTTTTGGTATAGGGAATATTTGTACTCTTGGCAATCTCTTATTGAGCTCAACTCTTTATGTTCCAAATTTTTCGTTGAATTTATTATCTATTAGTCGAACTGTGAAGAGCCTTCAGTGCTCTATTACTTTTGACCCGAACGGTTGTGTATATTCAGGATCTCCGCATGAGGATGAGGATTGGTTTGGGCCATGAGGGACCAGACGAATTATACTATTTGGATATGCCGAAGACTACTCCATTGTTGACTGTGTCTATGACAAGCCTACAATGGCGCTATCGACCGGGCCATCCATCTATTGCAAAATTGAAACATTTAATTCCTGCTTTTTAGATTCTATTTTTTTTTTGTGAAACTTGCCAGCTGGGCAAACAAACTCGTCATTTTTTCAAAAAAAAAAATCATGTATTGGTTCAAACAAACCTTTTGATATTGTGCATGCTGATGTTTGGTGTCTGTGTAGTTTCGAGTATATTTGGATTTTGGTACTTTATGAGCTTTATTGACGACTCCAGTACTACATGGCTATTTTTATTGAAAGACTGAGCCCACATGCTAGATACGATAACCAGCTTCTTTGCTGAAATCCATACTCAGTTTGACACGCCAATTAAGGTTTTTCGCATTGATAATGCTTGTGCAATCCCATGTTAGCATGTTTTGTTGCAAGTTGGGTATTATTCATCTAACTTCCTATTCGTACACCCCCAACATACGGAGTTGCTGAACGCAAGAATCACCACCTTCTAAAAGTTGCCCATACCATTCTTTTTCACTATAATGTACCCAAAACTTTCTGGCCTGAAGCTATCTCTACTGTTTGTTATCTCATTAACCACATGCCTTCCTCTGTTCTTAGCAATCAGGTGCCTTATCAAATCTTGTACCCTGATGCCCCCGTTCTTGTTGTGCCTCCTCTGATTTCTGGAAGCACTTGCTTTGTTGAAAACTTATGTCTTGACTTAACTAAGGCTTGATCCACGGTCTAGAAAATATATTTTCTTGGGCTACTCTCAAACTCACAAATGCTATGATCCCTCTACAAAGAAATGGTTTGTCAGTGCCGATGTGATCTTCTTTGAGCATATGCCATTCTACTCTACAACATGATCAACTCTGTCATCTGATCTGCTGGTTGATACACCCCTACATGTGTTCGTGGAAACTGATTTGCCTCCTACTGAAGTTGCACTATCTCCACCTCTGAAAGTGTATCAACGATGATCGAAAGCTACAACTCCCTCCATGGCCCCTCTTCACCTTAGTTATTAAGGCACCCGCCTAGGCACACCTAGGTGCTAGACAAGGCGCCTCAAACTAGGCGCCCAACCTACTAAGTGTATTAAGTGGGTGTTTAAGGCCTTTTTAGCCAAAATTAAGCCATTTAAAGGCTAAATTAGCATGAATTGGTTCTGGATTTTGTCAAATTAGATTACCATGAGTCATTTTATAGTTAAAACAGGTCTTAGGCAAAATTAGGTTAAATATTGGCAAAATAGGTCTGCTTTTGGGGAAATTAGGTCTGATTTGGGGGAAATACTTCTGATCGGGGAAACTTAGTCTGATTTAGCCTAATTTGGTCCAATTTACGTTAGTGTAGGATAGATTAGGGGAACTGAGGTCTGATTAGGTCATGCTATGCAAAATTAGGTTTAATTTAGGCCAAATTTGTGAAGATTAGTTGTCTGATTTGGAGGAAATACATTTGATTAGGGAAATTAGGTAAGATTTGACCAAAGTTGTAGGATAAATTAGGATAAACTTGGGTCTCATGTAGAAGCTCTATTTGCATATATTTTTCCTTCTTTTGACTTTTTCTCGCTCTTACATCTGCAACAATTACTGCTGTTTGCATGTATGCATTAAAATTTCTTAATCTCCTTCCACTCCTACGCTGCAGTTTGTAATTTTATTTTTCTAACTTCTTCCCCCTTCATATCTCCTCTCCCGCTGTTGTGTTTTTCCTTTTTTGAACTTCTTGCATGTCATTTGCAATTTGATATATCTTTTTTCCAGTTTCCTTTCACCTACAATTCCTAATTATCTTCCTACTACTACTTGTTTCTTCTCTTAGTTCTCTCTTTTTATCCTCCAAACATTTATCAATGCAAATCAGGCATATAACACAATTTGATGAACGTATAATTACAAAATAGCATGTTTATCATATGTATTAATATACAAATATGTAACTAAAAAGAAAGTAAAAACGCCCAGAAAAGCCTAGGCGGGCTAGGCGCCCATTGGGTGGGACCCATTGCCTATCCGCCTTGACAAGTATGCTCTTCACCAATTCCTATATCTTTGTCGGCAGATCCCCCACAACCACATGTATTTTCTGATTAGATGTTTCAATTGGTCTACAAAAAGGGACCCGGTCTTGCACTATGCATCCTATTGGAAATTTTTATTCTACTGCTAATCTGGGCACTAGCTTTGCCAATTTTACCTCTGTTTCATCAACTAACTCTATTCCTAAGAATGCTGCTCAGGCTTTACAACATCCTGCATGGCGCCAGGCTATGGAGACTGAAATGCATGCCCTTACTGATCGTCATACGTGGGACTTGGTTGATGCTCCTGCAGATTGCTCTCCTGTAGGATGTCGCTAGATCTTTACCATAAAGTATCAGTCGGATGGCACAATTGAAAGATTTAAGGCTCGTCTTGTCGCCAAAGGCTATACCCAAACGTATGGAGTTGATTATTTTGAGATTTTCTCTCCTATTGCACGTTGAAATTCTGTCCGTGTTATTATCTTTGTGGCTATGAACTGCGATTGGCCCCTGTTTCAATTGGACGTCAAAAATGCCTTCTTATATGGTGACCTGCACGAGGAGGTATATACGGACCAACCACCTAGGTTTGTTGCTCAGGGGGAGTGTTTAAAAGTATGCACTATGCAAGTTACGCAAAGCTATCTATGGACCGAAACAGAGTCAACGTGCCTGGTTTGACAAATTGAGTCATATTCTTCAGAAATTTAGCTTCCACCACTCTCATTCTGATCATTCGATTTTTATTAAGAAAACTTCCTCTGGCCTTGTAATTCTGATTGTCTATGTTGTGATATCATCTTATCTGGGAGTGATCAAGTATACATCCAGGCTACTAAAGAATACCCAGAAAAACACTTTATAACTAAAGACTCGGGAAAATTGAGATATTTTCTCGGTATTGAAGTTCCCCCTCTTCTTTAGGTATTTGTTTATCACAAAGGAAATATGTTTTAGATCTTTTGTTGGAAACATGCATGCTTGGAGCAAAACCTACTACTGCTCCCTTAGATTCTAATACCAACTGGGATGATGATTGTTCTCCTCCATACCCAGATTACCAACAATATCGTAGATTAGTTGGTAAACTTATATATTTAATTGTTACAAGGGATGATATATCTTCTGCTTCTGGATTAGTCAGTAGATATCTAGATAAACCCAGATAATGCCACTGGGATGCTATATGTCATATTTTGAAATATCTGAAAATTCCTTCTGGAAAAGGTTTATTCCACAAAAGACACGAGCATTGTAAAATCACAAGATATATTGATTTTGATTATGTAGGCAACATGATAGATCGTAAATCTACATCTGGTTACTGTGCCTTTGTGGGAAGTAATCTTGTTACCTGGCGCAACAAGAAACAAACTGCAGTTGCCCATTCTAGTGCTGAAGTTGAGTATAGGGCTATGGCTCATACTACTTGTGAACTGTTATGGGTTCGTGGTCTTTTGAAGGAGTTTGACATTTCTGATGCCGATCCTATTCCTATGTATTGTGACAATAAAGCTGCTATATTCATTGCCACAATCCAACGTTTCGTGACCACATCAAGCATATTGAGTTCGATTGCCATTTTGTTCGAGAAGCTATCTTATCTGGCAACATCTCTACTCCATATACTCAATACTTCTGATCAAGTAGCAGGTATCTTCACAAAGCTTCTTCCCAAGGCCAGATTCACTACCATGGTGGACAAGCTGGACGCGATTGATATCTATGCTCCAGCTTGAGGGGGAGTATTAGTATATATGCTTTATTGTGTTATGCTATGTTATGTGTTGTGTTATGCATTATGCTATGTTGTGTGTTTTCTTATGTGCTTTAGACTTGTCCTATCTTTAGCTTTTCTTTTATCCCATACTGTCTAGTTCTATATCTTACTTCTCTCTTATCCTATAAAAGAGAAAGCATTGTATTTGTTTTAGACACTTCAAATAATGACTTTTCCTATTCTATAGTCCATACTCGTCAAACTTAAATATCTTTTAAAACTAACCATGTTGGTTCTACATAACATATGGCCCACCAAATTCAGCTAGCATTATTCTTTGAATGGGTAGATCTACCCCAAATTGAGGTTATTGTGTTGACTTTGCTTGATATGTCTTATAAGCTGTAACTAGCTAAACATGGAAGTTTGGAGTTTGTCTATTTCAAGATGTGTGTTTTATGGTTTGTGGTATATAATGCATGTAGGATAGACCTTACAGGAATATTTAGAATTTTCCATCGATTTTCCTTAAATTCACACCATTTTCATACAAAATTTGCATGTAAGTTTGAAGAAGTTTGCAATAAAACTTCTTTCAAGCTTCCTAAAATTTTCTTAGAGTTTTCCTTTCACACTTAAAAAGCTGACATGAACTCTATATCTTGTGCTACGGTCAGTATGGTTCCAAGGGCAGTTGTCTTGTGTTTAACAAACTTGAAACAAGAATGATGTCAGAAGTCACGTTTTAGCATCAGAGCTAGACTTCAACAAAAATTCCTCTAGCTGACGTGTAATCCAATTATTGTTTTTAATCAACACCGTGCATAGTTGTGACGGCCTACTAGTCTTCAACTAGTCGAATGTCTCCGGATGGTGGCTCGACGAGCCAACCGTCCACAAATGTGTTTCGGCTTGGTGAATTGCAATTCTAAAACTCCCTATCACGAATGTTTGTGTTTGTCTTTTACCATGATTTGATCTGAATATCAATTACATCCACACTACAGTAGTTTAGTATATAACTTTTATTTTAATTGCAGCAATTTAACAAGTACTGAAAGTCTGAATTTAACAATGATATGTCATTCTTCTCTATCTAATATACTTGTTGAATTTGAATACGTTAAATAGTCTTCTTGAAAATCGTTTGAGGTGTTTTATGATATTATTTTACTAAATTTAGATTATTATATGCTTGGATGCATGCTTACATTAGTAAATTTACATAATGTATTGTATGTAACTATATGTACATAATAATATCATGTAAATAATATACCTACAATTGGATGATGCTTACATTAGTAAATTTACATAATGTATTGTATGTAACTATATGTACATAATAATATTATCTAAATAATATACCTACAATTGGGCGACCGACTAGTCGGCTAGTCGCCTAAGCAAGGCAGGTGACCGACTGGCCGCCTTGACAACTATGGCATCATGACACGGTCAAAATCTAGTTACAATTGTTTAAGGATTGTTTATGCAAATTAACTAGTAAGGGACTTGACTTAATCATCATCGTCATCGTAGCCTCAATACCAATATTGTTGATGTTGACAACATGGATTGACTCAAGGAAGAAGATGCCCAATTTTGAAGCCATTTTGGTGGGAACATAAACAAAATTACAGATTTTTTTCCAATTTTTTACATGCGTTCCTGACGTTTCAACGGAAACATGAATGAATTAATTTATGAAATTTTATCAGATTGATCTACTAGTATAGATCTACTTCTTTAGGCAATAATATTTCATAATGGATATGTAGAAGGGGGTCTCCTCATCTGCAGGTGAAGGAAGCTAAACTTTTTTCGGTTTGATGGAAATTTCCATGTCCATTTCATTGCAATTAATGAAGGCAAGATAGTTTGAAAGCACAATGTATAGACCTAAAGACTCAAAACTATGCAATAAACTATGGTCTAGGCGGTACATAATACATTAAGTTGTAAACAACAGTTGATAGTCGGTGCGTTTCAGTACTAGACTAGATGGTCATATGTTTCAAATTTTTTACCAACATTTTGAGCATAGGCTCGACTCAATAGCATTGCTTTGAGTTGATATTTTTATCAATCAACATTACATGTGGCCATACCATCTCAAGCAACCGTCACATATGTCCTCAAAACTGGCTATCCCCACGTTGTTCGTTAAGGTCATTTCTCAAGCGATCTTCCTACACCCATCTCAACATAAACATTTCAACCACATTCATCTTGTCGAACCTTGTTTCTTCATTACCTAAGAGTACCTCCTATATAGCATGGTTGGTCATATTAAATATTAAAATAAATTTATTTTTTAATCAGAATTGGATTTTTTTGGCCACATAATACGCTAGTTGCACTCCTTTTCAACCATCTTTCTATGGTTGTGGTACGGACATCATCTTGAACAACGCCATCCATTTGAATAATCAAGTATGCTTTACAAGATCTCCTTCTTTAATAGCGGTGTCACTACCAAAGACAACAATACCTACATTCTCATTTTCTAAATTCAAAGCTATGCCTTTGTCCCCGTCGGCTTTCCTGACCTATTCCTGCAATTGCGCTTAGTACAAACCCAATTAATGAAATTTATCGCATTTGGGTACATTCATTCCATCTAACTTGGTACCACCATTCAAAATTTATACTAGATGAAATTGTAATACATATACTCTGTTTTGCTTCTACTGATCTTAAATCCATTAGATTCCAACACATTTCTCCAAAGTTGAACTTTATCATTCAATCTTTTTTTAGTTTTATTAATCAACACAATATCATTAGCAAATAACACACCGACGAATATCATCCTAAACATGCTTTGTCAATTTATCCATAAAAAGAACAAATAGATATGCCCCTAAACTTTAGTAGGAATATTGTTGTTCTCCATAGGAGTCCTAACACTTGCAGTAGAGGTATCATACATGTCTTTCATTCATTTAATGTATTGGATTGAAACACATTTTTTTTCTTCTAAAACCCTCCACAACACTTCCTTATGTACTCGATCATAAGTCTTTTCCAAATCAATAAAATCCATATGAAGATCTTGTTTGTTTTCTCTGCAGTCTGCACCTCTCCATAAGCCTCCTTTTAAGAAAAACAACATCTATAGTAATTTACCACACATAAACCAAACCGGTTGTCTGATATTTATATTATAGATCGTTGTCTTTTCTCAAGAATTCCCTCCCAAAACTTCATAGTGTGACTCATCAACATGATACCTCTATAGTTTATGCAGCTCTGAACATCTCCCTTGTTATTGTAGACGGTGATATCATACTATGTCTCCACCCAGTCCGTGTTTTCTTGATCTTTGTAAATTTAGTGAATAAAGTCATTAACCACATAGCTCCTTCACCCCCGTACTCTTCCATACATCAATAAAGAAGACTTCCGTATCCAAACTTAGCTCATACGTAGCTCGCTTCTTGTTGGGTGTGAAGTAGTGTCAAACCAAAATACCGAACAAACATTAGTTCTCGAATAGCATTTGTCCCACATTCCTTTCCTTTTTTCATCTTTTCCAAAGCGTTGTTGACTTCTGATTGTGTAACTCATCGTGTGTACGTGATATCTCCTGTATTAATGTGACACAAGTGTTTTATGTTATTAAACATATCCCCGTTGAAGACCTTACGAAAGTAGTTCTTGTAATGTCTTTTTATATCATCATCCGTTACCATCACTCTACCATCTTTATACTTGATGCATTTCTCTTGACCCATGTCTCTTCCATTCCTTTCTCTTATATAAATTGTTTAGACATATCTTTTTACCCTTCTCTAGTATCCAACTCTTCTTATATTTCTTCATCGTATTTAGCTCTTGGACTGCTTTCTTAGCTTCTTTCTTTGTTAGCTTGTATCTCTAAAGAATCACATCATCTGGAGATTCAAACCTCCCAAGAAATCTTCTTTTTGAGTTTACTAGCTCTTTGTACTTCATCATTCCACCACTTAGTTCTTTCTATGGAGGCCAACAATCTTTGGATTCTCTCAAAACTTTCTTGGCAATGCTTTTTATGTAGAATTCTAATTATGCCACATAGCGTTCACACTAGAATCTATGTTCCAAGTGCCATCCTTGATTAGTTTACAATAATACAACAATTTCTTTTCTCCTCCAAAATTCCACCATTTGATTTTTATACCTTGATTCGTATTATGTCTACTTTTGTTTAGCTTTATTTTATACCCAAAACCACCAGCCTATACTGGGTGGTGAGTTCTTCTCGAGGAATCACTTTACAACCCTTGCATAAATTTTGATCCATCTGCTTTATAAGGAAGTTATCATTCTGGCTATAGCTGCGCCCACCCTTATAAGTAATCATACAGAAAACTTTTGCTTGAAATGGGTGTTTGCCTAAATAATATCATAGACAACTGCAAAATCTATTTTCCTCTCCCATTCTTCATTCTTGCTGTCATATCCAAAACCACCATGAACTCTCTCATAACCAACATTGCTACTCCGAACTGCCATTTAAATCATTCCAATGTTGATCTTCTCCTCAATAGGTATTCTTTGTATCAACTCATCAATGGTATCTCCGATATTCCAAGATCTCACTCTGATCCTTTTGTCTTGAATTTGTTTTTTATCTGCCTTCACTCAAAGTGGCACCCTTGCATATTTTTTCACTACATCCAGGTGATGAAGTAACCTGACTAGCTTCTTTACCCACAACTATCCAAGGTATGGAAACCCTTGTTTGTTCTTCAGCACAACCGAGCGCCGCTGTGTTGAAACCCCTTGCTTATTTATCATTGTACGCATGTGCTAGTGCAAGGTGTCACTAGGGATGCTACAATAAAGTTCTTTTAAGGATCCTGCCCTAAAAAGTGCAACAGTTTGTGGTTAGCTGTCAACCTACCACCATCCCTCCTTTACCGAGTTTGGGACTTACATTTCCACAAGATGTACCAATATAACTGGAAATAGGTACTTGACTTAAACAACAATACAAATAGCAACATGTCATTCCATCTTGTGTATTTTTGTAAATGTTGCAATGAAAACTACTATTTTAGTATCAGATGTGCTGCAGCATCATCTGTGGAAATATTTATATTTTTAGTAGTGATCTGATGATTTTGGTGTTATTTCAGTCACATGACGTTTATATTTTTTATTTGAGTGGTGGAAGGCCAGTATAATGGCAAAAGCTCTTAGCAAAACTTCATAACGAAATCAGTGAAATTGACACATCTTGTTCTTCTTGTTTTTCTCTGTCTCTTTTGCTTAATAAGATTATGTCAACTTTGTTATTTGTTTCTAACTTTGAGAAACTCCATGTGCCAGCCACATGGTTATGTGAATCGATCATACATAATGACAAAACAGCTCAGCTAAACTTTGCACAACTGCTGCAGGCCTTGATGCCCTCAACAACACACTTGCTTATTCGTCAAGGCAAGATTCTAAACACAGACAGAGTGTTTCCTTTGTCACTGTATATACACTATACAACAGTTTACTTCCCAGTCGTATCTCTGCAATGGAGTCATCTTACAAAGTGAAAGTTGGAAATGTTTCTTATGACAGAAAAGAGAAATCAATGGCCATTCTAAATGTTTTCATTAATTTCATTCAGGTATGCCTATGAAGATGCTGAATCTATTTTATAACTTTAGTTTTTCATTCTGTTGTGTAAGAGCATCTGATGTTGTGAACTTACTAGGCTTTGTGGCTTATTATTTTTGTCCTTCTCATATATAGATCGTCGCAGGTCTCTATGCCGCTTAGCAATATTGTTATTCTAAGTGATCCAGTTTCTGAGTTTTCAATAAGGAGAAATAATGTAGAAGTACTTTCTATCAAAGGAGACTATTCTCGGGAGAAGTTGATGCTTCAAAGGATCAAATCATACATTGTAAGGGGGAATATTTAATGTCTTATATAATGCCTTTTATTTTTGTCTCATTCACACAACACCTTTATGTTTATATATTATGATTTTTACATGCTTCATGCCTTCATGGCTATATACTTTTGGAATTTGATTACTCAGTACAATTTGTTTGAGATCAGTATTATCTGCTATTGCATATGTTAAGGCGGCAAGGCATCAAGGCCCCAAGACTGGGTGGCTTGGTGGCGCTTATGACTTTGACGGACCGTTTGTGTAAGCTATTTGATTGCAGTATTGTAAATATTGCCGGTGTTCTGAATGCCGCATTGACGACGATTCTGTTTGCGTATTTATTACGGTAATTTATGATTACTGGTATTCATGGTACGGTATTCCGGCCAAGTCAAAATTGTGTCCTTCAGAATCATGCCAATATTGGCGTAATTGATAGAGGCCACCGAGCGGGCAGCCGTTTCGCCTGATTCTAGCCCTATTCCCATCTCCCGACTCATCCGCCCCCGCATCCTCCTCCCTCTCCTTATCCATCTCCTTTTCCTAATCCTCCTCCAATTGTCTTGTGAGGTCAGTGCCTCGGATTTGTTTCCCTACGTTGAGAGGAGATCTCGCCTCCAGAGCAGCAAGCCTCTTGTCAGTTGCATCTGGTTCTCAGCTGTAGATAACACAATAGCAGGCCGGCGTCACCACAAAATATGCCTAGGAGCGAGTCCGCGAAAGTAATGCATCAAGTGGCTCTTCCGGTTGCCGTTCTTTACTTGGGGCTACCATTGCAGGGCTCAAAAGCCATGGTCTCCACAATGACATGGAGGAATGGCGGAACGTACAGCTGGAGACCACCGCAGGCTCAAGTGCCCCTGCATAGCCTAGTTGCGCGTGATGCCTATTCAAGGACTTCCCTGTTTCCGAATTTCTGCAAAATTTCTGGTCTTAGCAATTGGGGAAAGGGAGCACGTCGGAGTAGCATCTGAACTGCACCGTCGTCCAAAATGATACTTCCAACTATCACAACTTTTAAAAGATGCAATCTAAACCGTCTCTCTTCACAAGTGCACACACGAATGGCCCCGAAGGATTATGTAATTCAATTGATTTTAATTAACTATATACACATATTTTATGATTTTATGCACATTTCCCCCTTGTGTGCCTATATTTTATAGTTATTATGTAGGTACATATATCAATAGTTGACCCCCTTCCATAATTTGTGTGGTATAAAAACATAATTGAATTACATTTCCAATCATTTCTAATTAACATTAATGTTAAGGACATGAATAGAACAATTCTAAACAATGTAGGAGATAAACAATCAAACAATAATTATAGATTCAGTGTCATGGCTGCAAGTCTTCAGTAAAGTAATGACTATTCTCTATAATATGGCTCTGATAAGACAAAATTAAAGACACAAAACAGACAAATAAGTAAATGTGCGTTAAGGGTGGTATTGCCATATAGAGATGATTATGAGCAGTTTCCTTTTTTCCCCTAATTTCATGCTGGCCTAGTTCGCATGGTGGTGAAATAGGGTTCATAGACCAACAGCTTAGGTAGTTCGCTGACTGAAGCATATCACTTTTGATATCAATCAGAAAGCAGCCGCCCCCCCCAACACACACAAAAAGAAACTTCCCAAACACTTGTGGGCCCCGAAGATGCAAGACAGGATTAGTTATATACTATCATCTAAAACCACCATAGAGAAAGGGAGTAGTGCCATATGAAGGGTACTGACCAAACAGTAAGCTTTGCAGTCAGTTTGTTGGGTAAACCACAATCATTAAGGATATTAATCTGAGAGGCTCCCACTAGGCAGCTAAAGATATAAGGGGAGACTTTCTACAACTGTGAACCACCACTCTCTGGACTTTTCTACCGTGAATCAACACTCTTTGGACTTTTCAACTGTGAAACAACACTCTCTAGGCTTTTCAACTGCGAACCAACACTCTTTACTTTTCTACTGTGAACCATCACTCACTGGATTTTTCTACTGTGAAACTACACCATCTGGACTTTTCTACTGTGAACCAACACTCTCTGGACTAAGAGGATAGCGACCGTGATGAAGACTCTGACACCTTGCTGCTGTTTACTACTACTCCAGTTGCCGCATGCTTTTGACCAAGAAGTTTCTACTACCTATTTGCGACCTTTGACATGCTTTGGATTCAACCCACTTGCACACCTTCTTTGGCTATCTACTTGACGGGGAGTATGTGAGTGATGAACATTTTATTGTAATCTTGAGGGGAAGTAATACTCTTGTGTGGGCTTGGCTTATCTTTGTTTCTGCTTCATCTTTTTTTCTCTCTCTCTATTTGCAAGATGACTTGGGATTCTCCCAAGCTTCATTAGGAGGGAGAGTGTTAGAGAGTCTATTTGATTAAGTTATTTGAGTCTATTTGTATAGGGCCTCAGTGTGTCTTGGCCCATTAGGGTTTAGTCTAAAGTCTGTACACTTTCCCCTTCTCTATATATAAGAGGGGGATTTCTCTTATCAAATATATCACATAGTCTTCTTTTACTTTACAACGACCTCTGTCAATTGTTTTTGACTTTCCACCCCGACCACTCGCTTGATTCTTTTTGTGGTTTGCACGTGGAAGAGAGTAGAGGAAGATGAGTAGAGGGAAGAAATGAGATGGAGGAGAGATGAAAAAAGAGAGGAAAAATTGTTTCTATTTCTATCTATGTGGATCTTCTTGCTATTTTTTCTTCTATGTGGATCCTTCTGCTGCTATATGCTTCTTGGAGAGCTTAGTACCTATAGTTTCATTTTTGCTACTATACACATTTTGAAGTTTGTTGCTGCCTATTGATTTGCACGTTTGGTTATTCATTTCCGCTACGTCATCTCTAGTAGTTTTCTATCTGTTTGTGCTTTATTTGCACAAAATTCGTCTGTGCCTTGAGCATGTCGACTTTCTGCTGTGTTCCAACACTCTATGGCTTGTCCATGCTCTGTTTGCACGTTGAATTTTTGACCGTGCTTCATATGCACATCGAGTAATGCTACAATGACCCAACACTCTCTGAGGACTGTGGTTCAACACCCTCTGGACTGCGAGTTCAGTGACTAAGATGAACACCACTACACACATGTACCGATAGCACTTTGCAAATATATACATTCCTTGTGCCATCAATCATCTCATTTCTAACACATGTTACCTAGATCACCTCTCTTCTTCTGCTTATACTTTTTCGTTAGCTTTGGATGTCACCTCCATTTCCAAACATTCGACAAATGCTCTCCAACATCCTAGATAGAAAGCTTCTATCATGGACAAGATGCAAGCTCTACGCGACAATGGCACATGGACCTAGTTGATTCTCCTCATGGCAAGAACATTGTTGGCTGCCAGTGGGTATACTTGGTCAAACACCATTCTGATGGCACTATTGATTACCTGAAGGCATGGATGGTTGCCTAAGGTTTACTGAATCTTTGGCATGAACTATTTTGACACCTCCCTCGTGGTGAGGATTGCTTCCATTCACATCCTCGTCTCTTTGGTTTGTATTTGACCGACCACTATTTAAACCGGATATCAAGCACGTTTATGTGCATGATGATCTCATGAAGTCTATATGTATCAACCTCTAGGCTTTGTTGTTGCAGGTGAGTGATCACATAAGATTTTTCGGCTTCGCCGCTCATTATACGATCTTAGGCGATCCCTGAACGTGTGATTCAATAAATTGAGCATGGTCCTTGAAAATCTTGCTTTTCAGAGATCTGCGACGGATCACTCATTATCCTCTCTCATTCCTCCAAGGAATTATTTATCCTTGTCTTATATGTCGATGTCATTATGATCACTAGCAAAGGTACAAGTGGCATCTCCAACCTGAAGAAGTCCTTACAAACTCTCTTCCTTGCGAAGGATTTGGGAAATCTGCAGTACTTCCTCGGCATAGAACTATAGAAGTCATTCGCTTTACCACATGAATCAGCTTGTCCCAATGCCATTATGTCTTGAACTTTATGAGACTTGGATGAAAAATTCCAAACCCATCTCCACTCTGATGGGTTATTACACAAAGTCTCCAAATGAGAGGGGGGGGGGCTCCTCCCTTGTTCACAAAAGCATTTCGGGTAGTTGGAAGACAATTTTGTTTAACGATCACTTGACCTGACATCATTTATGCTGTTGGCATTGGTAGTCAACATATGAATAACCCACTTTGAAGTTCACTGGTGCAACATTCAATGTATCCTACACTATCTCAAAAACGCTCCAGGAAGAGAATTATTCCACAGTCATCCTAAGCAGGATATTGTCACTGTTTCTAGATATGCAGATCCAGATTTGGCAGGGGATGCTCAAGACCGTCGCTTCACATCTGGTTTTTGCATCATGTTAGGCAACCACCCAATGGCCTGGAGAAGCTAGAAACAATCTATGTTTGCCTGCTCCGACATTGAAGCTGAATATCGAGCTATTGTTCATGCATGCTGTGATTTACAATGCGTGCAGTCTAATTTGACAGAGTTTGGAATTTCTGTTCAGACTTCATCTACTATACAACCAAGCTGCAATACACGTCTCCTACAATCCTGTGATTCATGAGCATACAAAGCATATTGAGGTGGATTGCCATTTTGTACTATACCTGGTCAAAGCCAAAAAAATTGTCACTCCTCACATACGGATCAGTGATCAAATTATTGATATGTCGGCTAACCCACTTCCTCCAGCTCTTTTCCAATAGGTGCCAAGCTGGGATTACATTATGTGTACTCTCCAGCTTAAGGGGGAGTGTTAGTACAGGTGGTTATTTAGTTATTAGGCTTAGGCCCTTTGTCTCTATATCTTGTATTAGTACACTTAAGTGAGGATCCGTCTACCCACTGAAGTGTCTGTACCTCATTAGTGATTATTTGAATATAGTTTTACTTTCTGCACTCCCCTTCCTCTATTTACAATCTTTCTCGACACGCCCATTCTTTTCCACAGATATAGCAGATGCTTGGTAATCTCTCATATTTGATTTCAACTTCTATAATATCCTTTTTATGACCTCTTTTTTGTATCTTAAAATGTTTTGCTATATCAAGGAGAACATCGACTCTTCTAAATGTATTCCACCCAAGTTTGTTTTGTTCCACCATTATACCCTGCCAATCTTCTCTACTACTGCCCTGGTAGCTTCATGGGATCTGTTTCTCAATACCAAATATTGTAATCCGAAGTGGGCTGTGATTTAATATGATGAATAAGGTTTACTTATTCCTTGTAATATCTTTTAGAATCACAATTCCATTATTAAACTACATGAATCTCTTTCTGTTCTTCTCTCGTTGTTTTCCAATGTAAATCCTAGAGTATGATGAAAATTTCCCTGATTGTGTGGAAATGTCGATTTCTGCGCTAGTGCCCACACCTATGCCATGGTTGTCTTAGCTTTTAGAAGTTAAGAATCCCTTTGCACCAGAAGTCTTCTAATGACTTGCAACTTTAGATGTCCTCTGGGCCTAGGATATCTTCACTTCCTAGATCCACAATATTGTCTTCATCCTTATCAAACTGGAATTAGCATGATGGTCTGTGAATTCATACCCCATACCACAAGTTCGAATCCACATGGGGAGAAGCTTCAAACTTACCAAGAGGGATGTCCCATAGTTGCTCAGGCCACCAGCAGGAAGGTATTTTGGTAGATTTTCCTTCCGACGAGGACAGAAGTTTTTTGTATGTCTACTATTTTTCTTGGTTATAACTGGTAGTTGCATCTTGCCGTCAATTCAACCAACCGAAACAGGGCCTCCCGCCTTTTAAAACCAAAATAGGTGGATCTCGCTCCTACCTTTCTTAGAGTGGAATGCTGCCAGATAGCCTTCTAGCATGGACTTCTGTGCTTCAGGTTTTCTATATTCTTTTACTTTATTCATAATTTACATATGATCCTCTATTTATTAATACTATACTGATTGATGTGTGAATGCCTACAATAAATTGGTTGTATCAATGAATGCCTGATTATTAATTGTTTGGTTTCTAATTGTAAATTCCTTTCAGCAAAATTTGTGTGAGGGGGATATACGATATGCTAGGCTGTTGATGTTCAAAATTTGGTTAACTCCATCTATGCAGGCGTTTTTGGAGCAAAGACTTGAGGAGCATTTAAAGAGTTCAAAGAAAGAAAATCATTACATCTTCACCGATTCTGATATTGCAGTAGTTGATGATCTTGGACTTATATTTGAGGAATACCCACATTTTCATCTAGCTTTAACTTTCAGAAATAACAAAGATCAGCCAATCAATTCAGGATTCATTGCTGTAAGAGGAACTGCTGATGGCATTCTCAAGTTAGTGGTTCATTTTCATTGTTGATTTGAGTTAACCGAAAGAATGGATAATTATTGATGTCTTTCTACAGGGCTAAAACTTTTCTAGAAGAGGTACTAGAAGTATATATATCTAAATATATGAAGAAATCACGCATGCTCGGGGATCAGTTAGCTCTTGCTTGGGTTATAAAGTCATATAAAACATTTGATGGTAGAAAATTTGTGAAGCCAAAAGCATTTCTAGAAGACATGAATGGTGCAACAGTTCTCTTTCTACCATGTGCTCTTTATAACTGGACACCACCTGAAGGTGCTGGACAGTTTCATGGTATGCCATTAGATGTCAAGGTAAGCTTCTCCTTGTTTCTGCAGTATTAGCTATGTTCCATTGGGATAACATTGATACTTCTCTTTTTAGGCAGCAGATGCCACTATTTTTTCTAATACTTTCCATTTAAAGACTACCAAATGAGATGTATTTTCTGCGAAAGAGGATTCTAGTATTTGCTTATTGAGACACTTATACCACTGTTTATTATTGTTTCTTGTGTTTCGATTTCCTAGTTACTCGAAAAAATGTACATGAATAACAAAGAAATGCACATCTAGAATAGCACAGGTCTACTTGCAGTTTGGGGAGAATATGTCTCTCCTTTAGTACTATATATAGCTAACTAACTGTCAGCCCCTTTTATTAACTTTTTGGTAGTAACTCTGAAAAATCTGATTATATATAGTTCAGTTGAGACTTGTGCGCCATGAAAGGAGATACCACCTACTTCCGAAAGTTCGACACAGTTCTTGATTAAGAATGCTATGGAAAAGATGAAAATGGGAAATGTGGCCAAGCTAGACGTTATCCCTATTTATGTATGGAAGAGTATTGAGGATATAGGAGTTGTCTTTAGTTGTCATCTCTAATATAGAATGTGAACATGGAAAATGTCAGATGAATGGAGAAATAGAACCATTGTTCTCATTTACAAAAATAAGCGACAAGCTGTCTAGCTCATGAGTCACACTATGAAAACTTTAGGATGGGATTATTGACCGTAGACTGAGATCTGTAATGTATATTTCAGAAACCTAATTTGGTGTCATGTTCAAGAGATACCGATAAGGAGTCTTGTGAAGAAGTGTAGGAATTATTTATTAACGACTAGTAAGGAATTTCTTGACGGGTATTCGTGACCCCCCCTGCCAGTCCAATATATTGACTTGATCAAACATGTGTAATAGCTGAACTGCCAATGTCAACACTCCAGGAGCGAGAGACCAAGGATTCCTGTAATTATTGTGGTACATCAAAATCAAATTTGAGTCCGTATTTATGGATGAACAAATTGTGAGTAACTTGTGCAAAAAATAAAAGGAGTACAATGAGTCCTATATATAGACTTGACTCAAGGTTTACATGCGGAACACAATATGAGAAACTAGACTGACACTAATGGGCTTTAGGCGGAAAGGCCCATGAGTCTTAATTAAGCAAATAAAATAATTTTTCTTATTACACTAACAATCTCCCTCAAGTTGGAGAGTATACATCATGTATTCCCAGCTTGCTATACGTAATTAAAGGAAGAAGGTGGAGGTAGCTTGGTGAAGATGTCGGCATTCTGTTCTTTAGTCTTTACATTTGGCGTGACGATCTTCTTGGCACGACTCAGATCTCAAGCAAAGTGGTAATCAACCTCTTCGTGTTTGGTATGCTCATGAAACACAAGGTTTCTGTATGGATTGCAGCTTGATTATCACATGTAAGGATGTCTAGAGAGGATACATGATTGCTAGGATCATGAAGAGTTGATGTCCCTCACTGATCTCACAACAAGCATGATATTCTACTTCAATGTTGGAACATGAAACAACTGATTGCTTCTTACTTCACCAGTTGATGGGATGATTTCCCAAGAGAACACAATAGCTAGATGTGGATCTCTCGTCATTAACAACCTTGGCCCAATCGACATCAACATAGCATGTTAGGAAATGTCAGGAGAAGGGGGCTTTTTATAGAGAGGACCCTATCTTGGTGCACCTTTTAGATAACGTAGAATCCTTTGTACTTGGCTCCAGTGACCTATGAGAGGCTTATCCATGTGTTGACTAACCCCGCTGATTGCACATGCAATGTCCAGATGGGCGGTGGTGAGATTAATCAACTTCCCAATTGTGAGCAGATATTATTCATGATCATTAAAGGACTACTCCTTAGACGTGACTGTGGCGTGGTAGTTCGTTGGAGAGGAGACATGCTTGGAGTTGAGTATTCCTGAATCATCAAGGAGATCTAGGACATCTTTGTTGTGAGAGGTAGATGCCACTTTTAGAACGTTAAACTTCAATTTCCACCAAGTAGCAAGCTGTCCCAGGTCCCTGCTCCCTGGTGTGGAAATGTGATTTGGAAGATTCTTTCACGAGTGAAATTCCTATACTTCACTACTAGTAATGATGATATCATCAACATAGCTAGAATGATGATTTCAGATGTAGTTTTGAAGAAGAAGAAACTATGGTCACTGGAGGATCTGGAATAACCCAGAGAGGCAAAGTCGCAACTTAGCTTGTTGAACCATGTTTGAGGTGATTGCTTGAAGCCGTGAGAAGACTCTCTGTCAATAGTAAATCCCGATGTTTGCTGCATATAAACTTCCTCCTCCGTCTGACAATGAAGGAAGCAAGCTGGTATAGATGCCAATCTTTTTGAGTTGGTAAGGAGATAAGTTGGACTGAGGCGATATGAGTGACTGGCAAAAAGGTCTCAAACAAGTCCACACCATATGTCTAGGTGACGCCTTTGGCAACCAAGAAGGCTTTGAGATGTTCAATGGATCCATTAAAATTAAATTTATTGAAGAATATCCAAATGCAACCTACAATGTTTGTTTGGAAGCGGCATGACAATATTCCCGGTTCCATCCTCATGCCAACTATTGTGAAAAATAAGATGGGTGACTAATGAGATATTTTTTTCTTATTGATGGCGGAACTCCCCTCCTATATTTAGGAGAGGAGACAAGTACTAGGGAAGTAAACTTACTGATGTGGAACACATCTTGAAGAAGAAGAGCAAAGGAGATAAACCAGAAATAATCTATTTCTCAAATCATATGTAATTTCCTGGACTCTGGACAGAGGTCCCGAGGCTGGCTTTTATAACATTACATGACTTGACCCACAAGAAATGGAAATAACTCCTATTTAATAAAATTCGAAATTCAGTAAAACCTAAAACAATGAAAGGCATAAAACATTTACGACTAAGCACATTGATTAGATAATTTGCTCTAAGGTCCCTAAGTATTAAAATAAAGCAAAAAAAGTAGAATAAAGCCTAGTAAGTCCTACATCACTTACTCTAATGGGCCAAGCCAATTAGGCCCATATGCCATAATAAATTAAATAACAATAACTCTTAACACTCCCCTCAAGCTAGAGTATGGGTGAAACACATATCCAACTTGGATTAACAAGACTCAATTAGACGATAAAAATAAAAGTGTCATTCCTCATACAAAATTTTCACTTCCCCTTAAACATGACTCTCCAAAAATGATTTGATGACGCCACCTTTTGAGTTGTGTTCTACAGTCTGGAAATACTCGAGCTTTGAAGGACTTTTGAAGTGCATCTGAAATGAAGGACATTTGATAAATGGAATCCAAATGCCACAGTACAAACTCGCCACCATAAATCTAGAGCATACATGAAGAACACCATGAATACGCCATCTTCACTGGAGATCTAGGAAGCACAGACACTTCCCCAGAGCAGCCCTGGCCAACCTGGACACGTGCCAGACACGAACACAGCGTGGACACAGCTGGACACGCGGTGGACACGACTCAAAAGTGTCCACTTTTTTTTAAAGCCCGGACGCGACATGGACACGACTTGGATACGAATGGGACACGCTGCGGACACGACATGCTTAAACTAATTTGCTATATAAAAGAAATATAAATTATATATCTTCTCTCTCCCTCTTATTCTAGCACACTACCATATGTCCTCATTCTGTTCCTAATTATTATTACATATTTATCTATTATGCATCATATTTATGTATATAATTCATCATTATATAACGAGTGTTCTAAAACAACATTCTTCATACTTGATTTCATATTGCAAATGTATTCTAGATTAATCTACATTGACCATTTATTATCTCATAATGGAAACATACTAGTGCTTTCGTATAAAGGCTCCACTCATTTTGTAAGTGAATTTTGGGTTTGATTTATATTTCTTTAAAGTTTATTTCTTTAAATCTCATGTAATAAGTTGCTTTACAGATTTGGACAGACGAATACTATTTGTATTAACTCCTTGTTATGTGTATGTATATGTATATTTGTGTACATATATATGAATACATATATATATATATTTGTCTATATATGTATACAACTATATTTATACTTATGCATATATGTATTTATGTATATGTATATATGTAGTTATATTTTTATGTATGTATATGCATATGTATATGTATATGTATGTGTGTATGCCGTGTCCAACGCCGTGTCCATGTATATTTTTGAAAATTGCCGTGTCCTGTGTCCGTGTCCGTGTCCATGTCGTGTCTGTGTCCATGTCGTGTCTGTGTCCATGTCGTGTCCCATGTCTGTGTCCGTGCTTCCTAGCTGGAGAGGAATGTGTCAGTGGTATAAGTGCAGTCAACACATCCGACATACATAACACGGCACGAACACAGGGGCACAATGTCGATGTAGCGATAGAGGTATCTTCAAATCGTCTGAGAAGTGTGGTCAACTAGAATTAGCGTAGAAAATTACATACGTGCATAATGTGGAAAAAACACGATCTGGACGATGTGCTGATGTCTGCCAAACAAGTTCCATAAATATATGGTGCACAAATCTTAGGGGCTTGATAGGAATGAAGGGCGCCATCAAGGATATACCCAAGAAGATCAGCAGAAGAGCCATGTCAGCAGATGCAACTCGAAGAAGACATAATGGAAGTAGCTCAATGAAGATAAAAATCGGATGAAATCCTTGCGGATGCAAAATTGGCAGGCTAGAAATTGACGATCTTGTGAAGAAGCAACTATCCGTCTCATGAGAATGTAGCGACAATGATCAATTAAAACATCATTAACACCAGAGGGAACAGGAAGCAACTATCCGTCTCATAAGCTCAACAAGCTCTGTCCTGACACATGCAGTATGAACACAAAAAGCTTGGCGTCAATACTATAGTTGAGATCATCACCGTTTGAAAGCAGATGCCAATTGGAATAAGCAAAGCACATATAAACAACTTGTGTGCATATTGTGGCACGGACACAGAGAAGCATAGTGTCATTGGGAAAGATACACCAACAATGCACTTGAAGCACATAGAAGCACAATGCCATTGGGAAAGGTACACCAATATTGCACTGGAAGCACGATGCTTAGTGGGAATGAAGTGCCACAAAAAAATCGGGAAAGACGGATATCGTCTCTCTCATACTATCTCTCCATGTTTAAAATGTCGATTTTGATGTCGTTTCGGTTGGTCCAGAAATAGAAATTTACCGAAATTTCGATATTTTACGCTTTTTTGACACAAGATTTCGATGCAAATTTTGACGTTTTCGATGACCAAATAAAGGAATTTAGTCATAATTTTTTACCATGATGATCTATATACATAAATACACCTAATTATACAATAATATCATATGTCGGTATAGGGTAGGGGGCTCCTACATTTTTTAGTGAAAATACACAAAATTGTTTCGATCAGGATTTCGATGATGCAATGTATACATACATATATTCTTATGTAATAACATGTTAGATCTTATATTTTGGATTGAATTAACTCAGGGGGGTCTCCCACATTTATTTAGGATTTTTAAGATTTTTTAAAAATATTATAATGCAATAAAAAAAATCGAAATTTCGGCTATTTGGACCGGTCCATTTCGATGTCTGGTAGTGGTCGAAATCGAAATTTCGACCGAAATTTTAAACCATGCTCTCTCTCCTCATACTTCACATTCTTCCTCTTCCTACTCATACTCTCTCCTCTACCCCCTCCCTTCGCACACCAAATACATATCTAATGAGTAATTGGTGTGAAAAAGATACAATATCCCTTGCACATGCACATATAAGAGGTGGTAGGGGGAATAAAAAATGTCAAGAAAGAGGAAGGAGAAAACCGTTGTGCTCCCGTTTTTTGTGATTTATAAACATATTTTATTTAAGGAGGGAGAGAAAGAAAGAGAAAAAGGAACAATGCCCATTTTTGTGCTTTATAGACTAGCACAAAGTCTTTTGCTTCTTTTTTGTTTTATCTTTTTTTGCTATATTCCTGTTTCCTTCTTTTCTATTCAACATGTTTCCTTTTTTTTCTCCTTATCATTTCATTTCATACCAAGTCGTCAACTTCCATTCCAACTTTCCATTCTATTTCCTTTTTTATCTCACCAACCTCTTTGACGTCAACTAATCTTTAATTAGAGATGAGAAAACAATCAAAATGTTTGTTGCAAAGAAGCGTATTGGAAAGGAGATTGGCCAATGTTAGTTGTGTAAAACAATAATGCAAGATTGTTGGTAGGAAGTTAAAAAAAAAGAAAACAATAATGGATGATGGTTCAGATAGGAAATGAGAAAAAGAAATGTTGGTTGGTAATGATATCATGAGGAAATGTAAAAAAAAGACTTTGACTATGCAAATAATGATGACATGAAGCAAACCATATCAAAAAGGAAATGCAGATTGGCGTTGCTATTGGAGAATGAAATGAGAAAATGAAACCTTGGACCGAAAAGATGATTTCCTCCATGTTGGGTGTTGTGGGAGACGAGTTTCACATATGCCACGGTGAGGAGGATGCCCGGAAGCGACAGATAGATAAATAAAACTTAGGGGAGGTAGATAAATATTGGCTAGGATGGAGAGGGTTGACTTACATATAAAGAAAATTGGATGTTTATGAATGAAGAAGAGAGGAGATGACTATGGAGGCCGGAATGATGCTTGGCGGGTGGCCAAGCCAAGAAGGGACGACGACCTCCTGTAGGCAGAGGTTCTTTTTTTCTGTCCATAGGCTTAGGATCGATGCTCTGATACCATGTGATGTGGAAAATAAGATGAGAGACTAATAGGATATTTTTTTCTTATTGATAGCAGGCAAAATCCCCTCTTATATATAGGAGAGGAGACAAGTACAAGGGAAGTGAACTTACCCTAATGGGCCAAGACAATTTGGCGCATATGACATAATAAATTAAATAACAATGATTCTAACAACTATCATTACTTCAAGCATCGTAAATTTCAAACCAGAGTGTCGAAGAGTATCATGATAGTTTTTTGGGATTTGGTTGAAGTCTAAATGTTGAAAAATTGTTTTAGCATTGTGACAAAGTTTGAAAAGATGATAGATATATAAATTGGGACGCCAGAGATTGCATGAATGTATACCTCTCCGGAGTGGCACATTGCGTGTTGAATCCTCAAAATTGGACAATTGAGTTGGACTAGAGCCAGAGATTCTGCTCTAGGTGTCGATGATAGACATTGGCAACATGATCAAATTTGTTTTAGGAGGAACGTTAGGCTCCACTGGATCAATGGGATGTGGATCTACCGGTATAGATATCACTAGATTAGACAAATCTAACTCAACAAATTTGTCTTGAGGTGAGGCTGACAATGACGAAGGTGTGTCAAAGAAAATACCAAATTTACTAGATGGTAACATTAAACTAGACATATATGCGTTGCCAACTTGGACTATAACACTTATAACCTTTTTGGAAGGTGGAATAGCCAAGGAAAACCGCTTTTACCGAGCGAGGATCCTTTTTGTCTACCTTTGGAACAAAGTTATAACGAACACAGTCCAACCAAAAATATACAAAGGGAGATGAAAAATCTTGTCTTCTGAAAAAACAAGCAAGAAGGGAATCTTGTTTTGGAGAACAGAGGAAGGTTGCAGTTGATAAGGTAGCAAATAATGGGAACAACTTTAGACCAATAGGGTTTGGGTAATTGGGCTTGGAAAATAATAGCCTTGTAATATCCAACATTTTTGATTCTTGTGCTCATCGACCCCATATTGTTGTAGAGTGTGAGCACAAGATCTTTGGTGGAAAACCCCATTCTTGGAGCAAAAACACGTCTTGGAGATGGAGATATATTTTAAAGCGTTATTAGTTCTCAACATTTTAATGGATTTATTAAATTATGTTGAAATCATTACATAAAAGGTTTTGAAAATACCAAAGATCTCATCATGAGATTTCAACAAATATCCAAGTCATTCTTGATTGATCACCTAGAAAAGTAACAAAATATTGAAATCCATTAAAAGTCGTGGTTCGGAACGAACCACAAATGTCACTATAAACCAAATAAAAATCAACTTTTTTGAATATAAAAAAGTTTTGTGAGGAAAAGAAATTCTATGATGCTTCCCTAAGGCTCTGACTGGTTGAACCGTAAGTGAGGTGAAAAAGAAAGGAACTGCAGTTCCTAGGCTAAAATCCGGTGATTGGTTTTTCGGAAACCCAGGAAATCAAATTTAGCGACCGTAACTCCACTTCCGTAAATATATATACGCGGCAGGCTCCCACTTCCAGGCCAAAACCAAGGGAAAACCAGTTCCCGTTATTAGGGCGACGGAAAGCAGATGAAGGCGCCGCAACCGGAGGTTCGCTGGCTTTCGGAACAGTGAAATCTTCTACAAAATTGACTTAATATGATTCAGATTTTCAGATCTGATTATCCACCGTTCTCGTCAGTTATCTATAGAAAAGATGCCATCGATAACAAATAGTAACACACAGCATTACGATGCCGCAATCCCTAGCATCTTCTCCTGGACGAGGTCCTCGTCGACGATCTCGTGGGGTAGAAGGGTAAAGGTGGCAATCACAATAGACCTTTCTCACTCCCTGGAGTCTCTCTCCTCTAGCCCTTCCGGTTGTCAACACTGTCGGCGCCTAGCCAAACTGAGATGGCAACTGCGATAATCATCAACCAGGCCCATAACCGGAGCGAGACGTTCTACCCTTGCTACTCGCTTACGCGGACATTTTTTTTCACCCCTAGCATTTTCCGTATGCTTTAAATCAGGCCAATCACTCGAAAACCAGTTCCTGGAACTGTGTTTCTTTTCCTGAAAAATGACTTCAAAAATTTCCGGCAGTTACAACAAACCAGTCGAACCCTAATTGACAAAAGTTACATGGAAGACTTTTTGAACTAGACAAAGATGGCTCTAGATGTTTGAGCTTTTCTAGGGACATATGATCGTAGCACTGATGAAGTTGAAGTGGCAAGCAAGAAGCATGGGAAGACTGGGGTGCGCCGCCGCCAAAGTAGTACAAATCACCAACTTTAGAGCCCAAACCAATGTTCTTCAAATTATGAGAATCCTGTAACACAAAGCCATAACTACCGAATGCCATGTTGCATTTAAAGGCATCGACAAGTTTGACAACATACACATATTGGAGTTAACTGTTTAATGGTTATAGATTCACACTATCACACTGTTGGATAGTTTTATTTGATCCATTCACAAGTGTGACAGATGAATTAGGAATATTAGAGTCAAGGGTTGGAAGTAGGTGTCTCATACCAGTCATGTGCTGTGTAGCCTTGGAGTCAATTATCTAGGAAAAGTTGGATGCCATGGAGACCCCTACATTACTTTAGTTGGAGGCCAGATGTGCTGAAGAGTTCACAACATTTTGCATGGATAGTCCCTAGATGCAGTATGCCGTTGAGATGCTTGTAGAAGCTATTGTACTTAGCTAAGGAGATGGTGATGGAGGAGTCGTTAGAAGTTTGGGCGACATGGGCAGTGCCTGCTCAAGTTCCGCATTTGTAGGGATGATTGTGCTTCTGGTATCCTTAAGATGGACCAACTTGTTGCAGAAGGTGCACTTGGATCTAGGGGTACGTCCACGCCCTCAGCCTCGAGTTGCAACAACCATGACTAGTCGCTTTTGTTGAGATGGCTTGGCTTTGTTGTGGTTGTGCATCTGATTGATTTAGACGAGAGAAAGTATCCTCCAAGGTGGGAAGCTGGTCGTCTGCCAAAATAACACTACGAATTGGAGCAAAGGCCAGATGCAAGCCATTAAGGAACTTTGCAGTGATGTGGCTGGCACCCTCCCTAGTTCGCTCATCAGAGATGACGACCTAGAAGAAATCAAGTTGTTGTGACAAGGCAACGATGGCGTTGTACTATACGTCCAACGACTTGTCCCCGTGGTGCTCAACAAAGAGCTTGTCCTAGATCTTGTAAATGCACATTGCATCATTTTCTTGTGTGAAGTAACGACGGGCAACTTCCCGCAAGTCCTTGGCGTTCTTATGGAACATGCATTTTGGAGCAAAGGAGGGTTCCATATTGTTCCACAACCAATTCTTGATTTGGCTGTTCCCCCTCTTCCACTCGAAGGTTTCCTCAGAAGGCTTCTCAACGAATTTCAGCTTATCTCTAGATTCAAGAATCAGATAGATTGAATTTATCTCGTGTAAGTAGTCGTCTCCATTTAACTTGATATTAGAGGTTGGAGCACGGTTGTTATAGACAATCGTCTGAGGTGTTTCTTTGCCTTCAAAGGAGAGAGGATTACATCGGTAGAATCATGGTGGATGATGAAGCACCAGAAGCACAATGGGATAGAGGAGTAACCACCAGTATGAAGCATAGTGGATTGAGAAAGCCGAAGATGTGCGGCTATGCACTATTGCAAGAAAGAAGCACCGTGATAGGAAGGAGAGTGTGATTCCCTAATTTATAAGCAGTCACCCATGTACATAGGGAAGGTACATGGGGAGATAAGAGGATGTGAGACAAAACTCTAGTGGTGCTAAAAAGTTTTAAAGGGTTACCACACTTGTGCTGCAAATAATGGACCTTCGTTGTATTTTCGTTGGTGACGGAGGAGAGACGACAATGCCCATCATACTCCCTTAAAGGGCACAACAACGATTTGTACCTGTTAAGGGGTGAGGGTTGCAAGTCCTAGGGGACAAAAACCTCCCGGGTTGTGACTGCCTCTACCGCTGCCTGCTACTTAGTGTGGCTGATGGCGCCTGGCGCGGATTGCTATCGGGTCGACAACCGACTAAAAAGGATGCGTTCCGGGCGGCTGTCTTTAGCCAGGCGCGGGGCCGAACCGAAAAAGAGGGAGGGAGGGGGGTGACAACGACATTCGGTTGTCATACTGCTACTCGACTGTTGTTCCCTCCTTGATGACTTCTCTCTAAACCCTCAAGGTTTTAAGATTGCTCTAATACCATGTGAGTAACTTGTGGAGCAATCTTATTAACAATAAAAGGCGTATAACAAGTCTTATATAAGACTCGACTCAAGGTAAAATGTACATGCGGTACACAATATGAGAAACACAACTAACACTAATGGGCTTAAGGAGGAGAGACCCATTAGTCTTAAATAAGTAAAGGAAATAAACTCCTACTTACTAAAATTCGAAATTAAATAAAACCTAAGATGAAGAAAAGCATAAAAGATTTACAACTAGGTACATTAACTGAAAAGTTTGCACTTAAATCCCTATATAAAAGTAAAGCAAAAATATGTAAAGTAAAGTCTAATACGTTCTACATCAACCCCCTCGGGGTTTAAAAGATGAGCCACCAGTGAGTCAGGTGTACATCCTACGCAGGCTCTCCCAATAGTGGTTGGTGGCAGGATAAATGGATTTGACGACACCGGGCGATCATAGTTTGGGTATTGTCAATCTTAAGCATGCCATAATGTTTACACAGTAGTAGAGACTTTATCTTTGTAGCATCTGCAAGCATCAACGACACCAAGGTGGCAGTGAAGCCATCATCAATGGGGAGGGGATAGATGTTGTTAGGTGCGATAATTGACGCGGTGCACGGTTGACATCATCTGCTAAAGTGTGTGGACTGTTGATGCCATCGCTTGGTGGTGGTTGTGAAGGCACTGTCTCTGACTCGTCCTTGTTAGTTACTAGATCACAAGTGGGGAGTGCATCTTCATCATTTTTCTCACCTACTTCTGAATTGTTGTGGCTGTGGTTAATCGGAGGAGGTGCATCTTCATGCTTGATTTTATCTTGTGATTGTATGAGAATTGCGGTCTTGGCATGGTTGGAGTACGGAGTAGTCTAAATTCTCTGCTTGCTCGAGAGTTGCATCCAATTATTGTCGGCTAGATGTTGTAGATATTTGTCTTACTTTTGTGAAAAGTCATCCAGTCGACACTGAATATCCGTCAGAACTAGGAGTGTGTCCACCTTGTTGTCTACTTGTTGAAGAGTCACCATGATTTTCTGGAGAAGAAAACCTCCTTGAAGTTGATGTAGAAGGAGGTGCCTCTGAAGGAAGTTCGCTTAGTGTGCCTTGACCTGCAAATCCAACTAAGAGCTTACTGGCAATATGGAGGCAGGAAGATGGCTGTAGAATGTCGCAGTCGGTGCAGAAAGTAGGGCATGCAGTTTACGACAACCTCTGAGAACATGCTTGCAGAGTGTCTAGCTTGGTCTAGGCGGCAATCTAGCGGGTCCTAGAGGACTGAGGAGCATGTGGGGATCAACGGAAGGGGGTGGGGGGAGTTGATTGTGGTTAGACGACATGGAAGTGGGAGTCGACGGGATGAATGTCGGGGCACTGTTGTGATGCTGCATGTGTTTGTGCTGAAGCATCACATGGGTGATGGTGTGGCTGGAGTAGCTGGCCAAGGTTTTATCAAGAGAAGTTGACGGTGTGGCAAAGGCGACTGAGATGGGCGGAAGCGCAAGGTAACAAGTGGATTCCAGTTGGAGACACGAGGAGCGACTGGTTCAGTGGTCGGCAGGAGTGGCGGGAGTGCCGGGCTAGGGAGTGAGATCGAGATCGGGAGACGAGGATTGTCGATTGGCTCTTGGACGGGAGAGAGAGAAGAAAGTATATGTGAAGGAATGATCCAGACACATGGGAGACGTGGAGCTAGTGATGGGGGCTTGCGGCTGGTTGAAAGGTTGTTTGGGTGCGGCGGCTGGAGTGGAAGGCAGTGGGTATGTCGGGGTTTCTGGGTGACACTGGGATTTGGCAGCAGGCTGCAATTTGGCACATCGTAAGTGGAAAGGGGGTGGATGTTTAGCGTGGAAGAGAGGACAAAAGCAGGGAAGGCGGCAAGGGAAAAAGGGAGGCAGTGAAAGTTGCTTCCTCAGCGGGTATGTCGGGGTTTCTGGATGACGCTGGGATTTGGCAGCAGGCTGCAATATGGTACATCTTAAGTGGAAAGGGGGTGGATGCTTAGCGTGGAAGAGAGGAAAAAAATAGGGAAGGCGGCAAGGGAAAAAGGGTGGCAGTGAAGGTTGCTTCCTTATGATGCAGAGAGTGCAGGGTTGAAGGAAAAATATGGAGAAGACTACAAGGAAGATGACGTTGATGGGGGAAGAAGGTGAAGAGGCTGTACCCTTTGGGGTTTGGCTCTGATACCACTTGATGTGGAAAACATCCTAAAGGACAAAGAAGATAAATCGAAATAATCTATTTCTCAAATCATATCCAACTGCCTGGTTGGCTTTTATAAGATTACATGACTTGACCCACAAGTAAAGGAAATTGTTAATATATTTCATATTAATTCTATTTTGTAACTTCTATATCCTGCCTGACCTCTATGTAAATTATCCAGTTTCTCTTATTAATAAAAAGGGAGTAGGCCTATGGCCTCTCTCAACGCGGCATTGCACGTTGCATTGCGGCATCACATTTCACATGGTACCAAAGCAAGGTTTCTAACCTAACCCTACCCAACCGTCACAACCCAACGCCACCGCTGGTCGGCCGATCGCCAGCCTTCCCCGACCGCCAGCGTGAACAATAATTCCGACGGTGAACAATACTTCCGGGAGTGAACAGTAATTCCGGCAGTGAACAGTACACATCGTGAACAGTAACTCCGACGTGAACAGTACGACAGAGTGAACATAGCACGTCACAAGCCTTCCACGGCAGCCGCGCTGTCGGCCCAAAGCGGGAGGAGCAGCCATCTCCCAGGCCAGGCGTCGTAGCTGCCGTCCCCCCTTCTCTTCTATCTCCGGATCGTCGGGTCCTTCGATTGATCCAACGGATTTCTAAATCCCAAACCCGAGGGTCCGTCGGTACGTAAGAAATTCCTAATCACATCTCCATGTGTGATTAGGGAATTTCAGTTGGGGGATGTGGATGCGTCAGATACACATATGATCTTGTGACGTGATGTTTATCTCCCCATCACTCATATCTTCTTGTGACGTGTATCAATCCGTCACTCTTCTCGTCAAATCATGGAGGACACCAAAGCATCTACCATCTACAGTGAGATGCCTCTTATCCCCTCCTTCAAGCTGAACGAGAAGAATTATCTCTTATGGATGAATGCTGTCCATACTGTATTGGAGTCACGCGACAAGGCGGGACACGTTGATTCTGATCCTCCTGCACTTACTGATAAAGGCTATGCTGAATGGAAGCGTCATAACAGCCTGGTGAAGACCTGGTTGTGGGGGAGCATGGAACTTGGGATTGCCTCGAGGTTCATGTTCTACACTACCGCCAAAGAGATCTGAGATGCAGTAAAGAAACATTATTCTCAAGAGAAGAATGCGCTTCGTCAGTTCATGATATATGATCGCCTGTTTGCAGATTGACAGGGAGACAGACCTTTAGATGAATACTTTGGAGTGATTCAGGGTATTGCACAAGAGCTGAGTTTCTACCATCCAGTTCCTGTCCAGGAGCAAGTCAAAGACAGAGATGACTTGATTATAAAAAAATTCTTGTCTGGTCTGAGTTCTTCGTGCAGTTCAGCCCGTACTGTTATCTTAGCTTCTAATAAACTTCTTAGCTTGGAAGAGGCCTATTCAAGGATTTTACAGGCAAATTTTGAACCTGTTGATCCTATCGTAGCCTCATCTCAGGGAGATTCTGATGCTTCTGTAGCTGCTGTAGTGAGAGGAGGACGGACAGGTATGGGCCGAGGACGTGGAACTCGCCCTAAGTGTACTTTCTGTGACAAACTTGGACACACAGTTGAGAAATGCTGGAAGAAGCATGGTCGACCTGCTGCACCACCTGTGGGAGCAACAAACTATGCTACCACTACTGAGTCTACAGAGCCTCCTGCTTCGAGTTCTGGTCCTTCTGGCATTACACTCACCAAGGAGGAATATGATAGATTTATTATGGCTACTCAACATCTGAGCTTGGGATCATCATCTTTAGCCAACTTGGCGTCCACCATTGGTAATCAGGCTACCTCTTTATTGGCTTCTGGTTCTACTTCATCATGGGTCGTTGACTCTGGAGCGTCACAGCATATGACTGGTATGAGGAGACTTCTTCATTCCATTGACTCACATATTCCTCACAAATCTGTAACAATAGCAGATGGTTCAGTGAGGAGAGTGTTAGCCAGTGGATCTGTTTCTCTGACTCATGGAATTGATCTTAAATCCGTACATTATGTGCCTGCTTTTCCTTTTAATCTTCTGTCTGTTGCTAAGTTGATTGATACTGTGAACTGTACGGTAACCAATGTTTTAAAAAACGTTAAGCGGTAATCGTGCGGACAACACCTTGTAACTGGTTAAGCGGTAAGCGGCCGATTTTTTAAAAAACGGGTTTTAATTTCCTATATAATTTTATACAAAATTACATATATATGTATATAAATACTAATACTCTTTGAAACTTTTATATATATCTAAAGATTCTAAACACTCCACCCAACAGTAAAAACACCCAATTAGTTTATAAGATAGCTATAAGACAATAATTATAGCCATAATATAATAAATAATAGTTTTGACATAGATAAAATACCCCACATACATGATTCAGAAATATTTTTGCATCACATGTTTACATAGTTAAGCAGTAAACAATAGACTCATTATTGGATACCTTTCTAACTTATTGTTATATGTGCATATCATTAATTAGTCATACATTACAGCAGTACAATTAACTAAAGTGTGCATTCTAAAATTAGATAATAGTTACATATATTTTACTTGTATAAATTACACTTTACAACAGTACCCTATTATCCCAACTTGCATACAGTAAACAATAGACTCATTATTGGATACCTTTCTAACTTATTGTTATATGTGCATATCATCAATTAGTCATACATTACAGCAGTACAATTAACTAAAGTATGCATTCTAAAATTAGATAATAGTTACATTACATATATTTTACTTGTATAAATTACACTTTACAACAGTACCTTATTATCCCAACTTGCATACAAGTATGCATTCTATTAGACTAGGCTTATCATAGGATATTTAAGTTTAATATATTATAGTCAGTAATACTTGGGGCCATATAGTTTATATAAAGTTACAGGTGTACATCAAAATTTACAAAAAACGGGAAAAAAACGGGCAAAAAAACGGAAAAAACGGGTAAAAAAGGGGAAAGAACGGCCGATTAATTACAAAAAAGTTAACCAGCGATTTTAGCAAAAATCGAACGGGCTGGGTGTTTGGCCGATTAATCGGCCGTTTAATCGACCGCTCAGCCCGTTTTTCATTTCACTGACGATAACTTTTGGACCTTCTTGTTTTGTATTACAGGATCTCAGGAGTATGAGGACGATTGGTGGGGGGCCTAGGAAAGGTGATCTCTACCTCTTCCACGGTGTCAGTTTGCCTCACCAAGTGTCTGCTCCTACTCCAACTATCCTGTTGAGTGGCTCTCCCTCACTGTGGCACTGCAGATATGGACATCCTTCATTAGAGAACCTGAGAAAGTTAGAACCAGAATTGTCTCAAGTATCGTCTCTAGAGTGTCAGTCCTGTCAACTGGGGAAACATCATAGAATGTCTTATCCCGATCGTGTCAATAAACGGGCGTCATGTCCTTTTGAGTTGGTCCATAGTGATGTTTGGGGTCCTGTAAAAGACCATAGTTATAATAGTTTTCGTTATTTTATCTCTTTTGTGGATGACTTCTCGCGTATGACTTGGATTTATTTGTTGAAAAGTCGAGAGTCTGTGCTATCTATTGTCAAACATTTTCATCAAGAAATAAAAGTTCAATTTGATTGCAATATTAAAGTTCTTCAATCTGATAATGCCTTGGAGTATGTTCAAAATGCTATGGCTGATTTTTGTAGTTCAGTTGGGATGATACATCGTACATCCTGTCCTCACACCCCTCAGCAGAATGGGGTAGCAGAGAGGAAAAATCGTCATCTCCTTGATATTAGCAGGACAATCATGTTTCAATCCAATGTTCCTAAGCGTTTTTGGTCTGACGCCCTTCTTACTGCTTGTTTTCTTATCAACATGCAACCTTCTTCTATGCTTCAAGGACGTACTCCTTTCTCTATCCTACGTCCCAAGGATCAACCTTTCCTTGTTCCTCTTAGAGTGTTTGGTTGTACTTCTTTTGTCCACAATTTTGATCCTAAGGTTGATAAGTTATCTCCTAGGTCAATTAGGACTCTCTTTCTTGGGTACTCCAACACTAGCAAAGGGTACAAGTGTTATTGTCTAAGTATTTGTCGCATGTTTGTGTCTAGAGATGTGACTTTTCATGAATCCACTCCATATTTCTCTAGTGTTTCCAGTAAGGGGGAGCAATTATGTGAGAGAGTGCCACCATCAGATGCTAGTGAGAGAGTGCCACCACCACATCAGAGTGAGAGAGTGCCACCTATCATTCCTGACTATACTATAATTCAGGAAGAGCAGCCAACAGATGGTCCACCAATTCAGCAATATTCACATGTTTATAGCAGACGAGGCAGACAAGATCCAGAGGGGGTAGTGACTCCAGTCTCTGAGCCCTCCCCATCTTCCTCTACTCAAGGGATTCCTGAAGAACCATCTGACCTTGATGTTCCCATTGCTGTTCGCAAAGGTACCCGTTCCTGTACTATTCGACATCCTATTACAAATGTGTGTTGTTTGTCCAAGTTATCTCAGCAGGCTCGCTCATTTGCTCTTGGGAATGATTCTGTGGTCATTCTAAGAAATCATCTTGATGCTATGAAGGATATTGGCTGGAAACAAGCTATGCATGTTGAAATGTCTGCTCTGTTACAGAACAACACCTGGGAACTTGTTGACTTACCTCCAGATAAAAATGTTGTGGGATGCAGATGGGTATTTACAGTAAAACATAATCCAGATGGTTCTGTGGAGAGATTGAAAGCTAGACTGGTGGCAAAGGGGTACACTCAGACATATGGGGTTGATTTCTTTGAGACCTTTTCATCGGTGGCTCGTTTGAATTCTGTGCGTATTCTTATTTCTCTCGCTACTACATTTGACTGGCCTCTATTTCAGCTCGATGTCAAGAATGCCTTTCTTCATGGTGATTTACAAGAGGAGGTGTACATGAAGCAACCACCTGGTTTTGCTGCTCAGGGGGAGTGTCAGAAGGTGTGTAGACTGAAGAAAGCCATCTATGGCTTGAAACAATCTCCTAGAGCTTGGTTTGACAAGTTCAGTGATGTTGTGCTAAAGATGGGTTTTTCTCGTTCTGTTACTGGTCACTCTTTATTTTATTCTACTTCTGGTGGATCTATTATTATTGCTGTGTATGTTGATAATATTGTTATCACTGGTAGTGATTCCACATGCATATCTCGTGTGAAAGCGGGCTTGCAGGGGCACTTTCACGCAAAGGATCTGGGAAAACTGAGATATTTTTTGGGCATTGAAATACTTAGATCTCATGCAGGTACCAATTGTCTCAGAGAAAATATGTGCTGGATTTACTACAGGAAACTGGTATGAGTGAGTCCAAGCCTGTGTCTACTCCTATGGACTATCATGTGAAGGAGATGACTGATGATACTGATTAATCATATCCAGGATATTACAGGAAAATTGATATATTTGACAGTCACACGTCCTGACATTTCTTTTGTTGTAGGAGTGGTGAGTCAACATATGGGCTCTCCAAAACAGTCTCATTAGACATCTATCTGTCGTATTCTGAGATATCTGAAAGGTGCACCTGGTAAGGGAATCACCTATTATAGGCCGAAGACTCATGTATCCACACTGTCTCTTACTGGTTATGCAGATGCAGATTGGGCTGGTAATCTGAATGACAGGAGGTCTACATCTGGATATTGCACATTTCTGGGGAATCATCTTATTACCTGGAAAAGCAAAAAGCAAAATGTTGTGGCAAGATCTAGCACAGAAGCTGAGTATAGAGCAATGGCACATGCATGTTGTGAGTTGCAGTGGGTTCAATATGTACTTTCTGAATTAAGATTCCTATTTTGTCTCCTATAGAACTCAGATGTGACAATCAAGCGACCATCTACATTGCTAAGAATCCAGTCTTCCATGAACGTACTAAGCACATTGAAGTTGACTGTCACTTTATCAGAGACCAGATCAAGAATGGAACTGTTGTGACTCCACATGTAAAGTCTGAAGATCAACTTGCAGATGTTCTTACGAAGCCATTGAGTTCAGCAGCTTTCCCGAGTTTTTGCAACAAGCTGGGTCTACACGATGTGTACACTCCAGCTTGAGGGGGAGTGTTAATATATTTCATATTTATTCTATTTTGTAATTTCTATATCCTGCTGGACCTCTATGTAAGTTATCTAGTTTCTCTTATTAATAAAAAGGGAGAAGGCCTATGGCCTCTCTCAACGCTGCATTGCAACATCACATTTCACAGAATTAAACTCCTATTTACTAAAATTTGGAATTAAGTGAAACCTAAAATAAAGAAAAGGATAAAAGATTTACGACTAAGTACAATAATTGAAAAGTTTGCACTTAAGTCCCTAAATCTAAAAGTAAAGCAAATATACATAAAATAAAGCCTAATACGTCCTACATCAACATATCTCATTTGACCAATGCAAGATGAACAAAATGGTGGTGTGGCTTTCAATTATGTAACCACAATGTTCCACTTAGGTTAAAATGCAAGTTTATAGGAAAGCTATATGCTAGAAATATTGTATGGTAGTGAATGTTGGGCTATGAAGAAACAAGTTGCGAAAAAATATACTTCTGTTATGTTTAAATGGTGTAAGCCTGTGAGGCCCTTTTTGGAATTAACCATAAAGTGTATGCATACATCTATTTATATATGTATAGATGTATATGTACTACCCCAAAACTATATGCATTTAAGGATTATGTTCATG
Organism: Alisma plantago-aquatica; assembly: GCA_963693085.1. Taxonomy (NCBI): domain Eukaryota; kingdom Viridiplantae; phylum Streptophyta; class Magnoliopsida; order Alismatales; family Alismataceae; genus Alisma; species Alisma plantago-aquatica. The sequence continues at coordinate 1,096,929,428 of OY856412.1, read as the reverse complement.
ATTACAATACAATATATTCATATGAAAGGAAAAAAGCCTAGAAATGTTAGAAAAAGTTCTAGGAGGTGCACCATGGCGTCAATGTGGTGGAACTTAGCACCATGACACTGTCGCCTTAGTGATGAAGTCCTGTATACCATAGATTCTATGTCGTGCACCTTATAATTTACCACACATTCTTAGTGCACCTTATAATTTATCACACATTCTTAATGATAAAAGTCCTGATAAGGTGTGTGGTCCTAGGGCTTATAAGGTGTGTGGCCCTTCACTCATTGCCAATTGCCTCTATATCTCTCTGATTAAGGCTCACACTACTAAGTCCTACACTACTTCTAGGCACTTCTAGATCCTCTTTGCTCTTATCTCCTACCAAGTCTAAAGGAGAGTCTTTATTCGTGTAAGGGGTTCCTCATCTACTCATCACCTGCATATGTAAATTGCAGTGTAACCTCCCCTCTGTCTTTTGTACATGCTCATGGTTTTTCTTTTTCAAGATGTTGAGCGTGCCTAAAGCCACTCTCACTGTACTCTACATATCTGTTGGGGCTCTCCTCATCTGTTGCAACATGGCTACCTTGTTTGATGCGTTTGCCATGCAACAAGTTACAACTGTGAAAATGGATATCACCAATTATCACACTTAGTCCACCTCAATTGCTTTATATGCAAAAGTGCAAAGGAAATGTTTTCATCAGACTAACTCTGCCCTAACAAAGCGTGCTTTGTTCACTTCTTCATCTGACTCAACTACTGATGCCAAAGCCGCATAGGACTACACAAAGGCCAAACAACTCTATGACCAATGGCTCAAAGGTGTTGTGACAGATTGTCAACAACATGGAAACCGAAATTCATACTTCCTTACTTTGCTTGCACACCATCAAGGATATGCGCGTACAACTCGACATATCTATTTTCATTAACACTATTAATATATCTCTTTATATTCTATTATTTGTAATTTCTATATATTGCTGGACCTCTATGTAATTTCTCCAGTTTCTATTAATAAAAGGGTGAGAGGTCTGGAACCCTCACACACGCTGCATTGCAAGCAACTTTGCGGCATACGTTCACATGGTACCAGAGCAAGGTTGCTCCTAGGGTTTCATCTAGGGCGCCCCCCACCTCTCCTTTGCGCCGCCGGGCAGCACCGTCAGCGCCCCGCGGGCAGCAACCACCACCCCGCTGGCAGCAGCCGCCACCACCTAGGAGGGCAGCGGCTGCAGCCGGCCCAAGGGGCAGCCGCCGTCGCCAACTTTGTGGCCGCAACAACCACCGGTCAGGGCAGCACCATAGCCGCCGGTTCCGGGCAGGCCCACCGTCCGTCAGCAGCCCCGATTCTTCCATTTGACTCCGAAGGCAGCGTTTACGTAAAATGACTCATTAAAATTCATACCGGAGGCTTCGTTCGTATGTAGGAAATTCCTAATCACATCTCCATGTGTGATTAGGGAATTTTTTGATTGGGGGCTGTGGATGCGTCAGAAACACATCTAATCATTTGACGTGACGTGTATCTCTCTGTCACTCTCTATTCTGTGACGTGTATCTCTCTGTCACACTATCTCTCCGTTGAATCATGGAGGACACCAATGCATCTACCATCTACAACGAGATGTCACCTATCCCCTCCATCAAGCTTAACGGGAAAAATTATCTCTTGTGGATGAATTTTGTCTATACAGTGTTAGAATCTTGGGATAAAGCAAGGCATGTTGATTCTGATCCTCGTGCTTCTACTGATAAAGGCTATGCTGAATGGAAGCATCATAATAGTCTGGTGAAGACATGGCTATGGGGGAGCATGGAACCTGGTATTGCTGCTAGGTTCATGTTCTATACTACTGCCAAAGACATATGGGATGCAGTGAAGAAGCATTACTCTCAAGAAAAGAATGCTCTTCGTCAGTTTATGATATATGATCGCCTCTTCGCCGAATGACAGGGAGACAAGCCTTTAGAAGAATATTTCGGAGTGATCCAAGGTATTGCTCAGGAGTTGAGCTTCTATCATCCAGTGACTGTCCAAGAACAAGTCAAAGACAGAGATGACTTGATTACTACAAAGTTTCTATCTGGTCTGAAGTGTCATCCTCGCTTCTGACAAACTTCCCATCTTGGAAGAAGCCTACTCGAGAATTCTACAATCAAATTTTGAACCAGTTGATTCTACCACATTCTCGCCTTTTGGAGATTCTCATGCATCTGTAGCCGCTACAGTTAGTGGAGGCCGTACAAGTATGAGACGAGGGCGTGGAGCACGTCCCAAGTGCACCTTCTGTGACAAACCTGGACACAATGTTAAGAAATGCTGGAAGAAGCATGGTAGACCTGCTGCACCACCTGTGGGGGCAGCAAACTATGCGAGTACTATCGAGTCTTTTGAGTCGTTTGCATCAAATTCTGGTTCTTCCGGCATCACACTCACAAAGGAAGAATATGATAGATTTATTCTGGCTACACATCATATGAGTGGGGGATTTATTCTGACTACACAACATATGAGTGTGGGATCTTCCTCAGCAAATCTGGCTTCTACCACTGGTAATCAGGCTACCTCCTTACTGGATTTTGGTTCAACTTCTTCCTGGGTGGTTGATTCTGGAGCATCACAACATATGACTGGTATGAGGAGACTACTTAATTCCATTGACTCACATATTCCTCACAAATCTGTGACCATAGCAGATGGTTCCGTGAGGAGAGTGTTAGCAAGTGGATCTGTTTCTCTGACTCCTAAAATTGATCTTAAATCTGTTCACTATGTTCCTGCATTTCCTTTTAATCTTCTCTCTATTGCAAAATTAATTGATACTATGAAATGTACAGTGACGTTTGGGCCTTCTTGCTTTGTATTACAGGATCTCAATAGTATGAGGACGATTGGTGGGGGCCTAAGAAAGATGACCTCTACCTCTTCCATGGTGACAGTCTGCCTCGTCAAGTATCTGCTCCTGCTCTGGCTATCCTTTTGAGCGGTTCTCCCTTACTGTGTCACTATAGATATGGACATCCGTCGTTGGAGAGCTTGAGAAAGCTAGAACTTGAGTTATCCCAAGTGTCTTCATTAGAATGTCAGTCATGTCAATTGGGAAAACATCATAGACTATCTTATCCCAGTTGTGTCAATAAACGGGCATCTTGTCCCTTTGAGTTAGTCCACAGTGATGTTTGGGGTCCTGTAAAGACCAATAGTTATAATGGTTTTCACTATTTTATTTCCTTTGTGGATGATTTTTCTCGCATGACATGGATTTATTTATTAAAGAGTCGAGAGTCTGTGTTATCCATTGTCAAGCATTTTCATCAAGAAATAAAAGTTCAATTTGATTGCAATATTACAATTCTTCAATCTGATAATGCCTTGGAATATGTTCAAAGTGCTATGGCTGATTTTTGTAGCTTCGTTGGGATGATTCATCGTACATCTTGTCCTCACACTCCTCAACAAAATGGGGTAGCTGAGCATGACAATCGTCATCTTCTTGATATTACCAGGACTATTATGTTTCAATCCAATGTCCCTAAGAGGTTCTAGTCTGATGCTTTACATACTGCCTGTTTCCTGATCAACAAGCAACCCTCTTCGGTCCTTCAAGGACGTACTCCGTTTTCTGTCTTACGTCTAAAAGATCAACCTTTTCTTGTTCCTCTCAGAGTGTTTGGTTGTACTTCATTTGTCCACAATTTTGATCCTAAGGCTGATAAATTATCCCCTAGGTCTATTAGGACTCTCTTTCTTGGGTACTCCAACACTAGCAAAGGATAGAAGTGCTATTGTCCTAGTCTCCGTCGTATGTTTGTGTCTCGAGATGTTACTTTCCATGAATCCACACCATATTTCTCGAGTGTTCCCAGTAAGGGGGAGCAATTGTGTGAAAGTGAGAGAGTGCCGCCATCAGATATCGGTGAGAGAGTGCCACCTATAATTCCTGACTATACTGTTATTCAGGAAGAGCAGCCAGCAGGTGATACATTAATTCAACAATATCAACATGTTTATAACAGACGAGGTAGGTAGGATCCAGAGGAGGTAGCGACTCCAGTCTCTGAGCCTTCCCCATCTTCCTCTACTCGAGATTTCGGCAGAACCATCTGAACTTGATGTTCCCATTGCTGTTCGTAAAGGTACTCGTTCCTGTACTATTCGACATCCTATTGCAAATGTGTGTTGTTTGTCGAAATTATCCAAGTAGGCCTAGTCATTTGCTCTTGGGATTGATTCTGTGGTCAGTCTAAGAACTCATCTTGATGCTATGAAAGATACTGGCTGGAAACAGGCGATGCATATGAAAATTTTTGCTCTTCTACAAAACAACACATGTGGTCTTATTGACTTACCTCCAGGGAAAAATGTTGTGGGCTGCAGATGAGTATTCATAGTAAAACATAATCCAGATGGTTCAGTTGAGAGGTTGAAGGCTAGACTGGTGGCAAAAGGTTATACTCAGACATATAGAGTTGATTTCTTTGAGACCTTTTCACCAGTGGCTCTTCTGAATTCAGTACGGATTCTTATTTCTTTGGCTACTACCTTTGACTGACCTCTATATCAGCTTGATGTCAAGAATACTTTTCTCCATGGTGATCTACAAGAAGTGTACATGGAGCAACCTCCTGGTTTTGTTGCTCAGGGGGAGTGTCAGAAGGTGTGTAGATTGAAGAAAGCCATCTAGGGGTTGAAACAATCTCCTAGAGCTTGGTTTGACAAGTTCTGTGATGTTGTACTAAAGATGGGCTTCTCTCGTTCTGTAAATGATCACTCCTTATCCTATTCTAGCTTGTTTATTGGATCCATCATTATTGCTGTATATGTTGATGATATAGTTATCACTGGCAGTGATTCTACATGCATATCACGTGTGAAGGAAGGATTGTAGGGGCACTTTCATACAAAGGATCTGGGCAAACTGAGATATTTTCTGGGCATTGAAGTACTTAGATCTCATGCGTGTATTAATTTGTCTCAGAGGAAATATGTGCTGGATTTACTACAGGAAGCTGGCATGAGTGAATCCAAGTCGGTGCCTACTCCTATGGACTATCATGTGAAGGAGATGACTGATGATACTGATTATCCAAATCCAGGATACTACAGGAAAATTGTTGGAAAACTGATATATCTGATAGTTACTCGCCCTAACATTTCTTTTGCTGTAGGTGTGGTGAGTCAGCATATGAGCTCACCACAACAGTCAGACTGGATGGCAGTCTGCCGTATTCTGAGATATCTGAAGGGTGCACCTGGTAAGGGGATCACCTACTATAGACCCAAGACTCTTGTTCTTACTGGTTATGCAAATGCAGACTGGGCTGGTAATCTGATTGACATGAGATCTACTTCTGGGTATTGCACGTTTCTGGAAAATCACCTTATCACCTGGAAAAGTAAAAAGTAGAAGGTTGTCGCTAGATCAAGCACGGAGGCTGAGTATTGAGCAATGGCTCATGCCTGTTGCGAGTTACAGTGGGTTCAATCTGTACTTTCTGAGTTAAAGATTTTTGTTTTGTCTTCCATAGAGCTCAGATGTGACAATCAGGCTGCTATCTACATTGCCAAGAATCCAGTCTTCCATGAGCGCACTAAACATATAGAGGTTGACTACCACTTCATCAAAGATCAGATCAAGAACGACAATGTGGTGACCCCGCATGTCAAATCTGAAGATCAACTTGCAGATGTCCTCACACAACCATTGAGTCCAACAACATTTCAGAGCTTTTGCAACAAGCTGGGCATACACGATGTGTATGCTCCAGCTTGAGGGGGGTGTTATATCTCTTTATATATTATTATTTGTAATTTCTATATATTGCTGCACCTCTATGTAATTTCTCCAGTTTCTATTAATAAAAGGGTGAGAGCTCTTGAACCCTCACACACGCTGCATTGCAAGCAGCTTTGCGACATACGTTCACAAACACAATCAAGATAAAGTCTTTGCGATTTTTAAATTTTTAGGGACGAAGAACTACACAACTGCGACTTATGTGGAGGATTACTATAATCAAACTAAGGCATTTTGGGACGAGTTCAAACTTTATCATCCATTGACTCGGGACATCATTGAGCTGCGAGTCAAAACAAGGGATTTTATCTTATTCAATTCCCTATAGGAATTCCTTCATCCTTCTGAGAATTGGTCGATCGTATGCTGGTGAGTGGCCTCTTCCCTCCTTTGTGGATGTTCTTAAGAGGATTTAACATGTTCCCTCAGTCTCTGCCTCCACTTTTGAAGCTACTGGCACATCTTCTCTTGCTATTTGTATTAATGACAAAGGTCGTGGCCTAGGACGTGGATGTACTTCTGAAGACACTAGCCATGGCAACAGACAAGCACCCAAAGTTTTAGATGTTCGATTTTGATACTGAATCTGATGGCCAAAAAATAGAAATTTACAGAAATTTCGGTGGAAATTTCAATATTTATGGCCTTAACTATTTCAATGTTCAAATAAGCAAATTAAATCATGAAAATTTACCAGGACGGTCTAAACGCCAAGATGTACTCAAATATGCAATAATATTTCATGTTAGATATGTGGGTAAGTCAAGGAAGCTGGTCTGTTTTGACATAATTTTGATGACAGTTTTGATGGCAAAGTGAAGGAATTAAGTTATTAAACTCTTGTAAACACAATGTTTATACATAAACCAATATTCTGAAATGCGTTATGCGGTATGCGTTCGGTCAGGGTACCACATAGAGTATAAGCGGAATGCAGGAGCATAAGCAGGGCATATGCGTTTTTGGATTTTTTTAATTAATTCTATATTTTATACATCTATTTATTTAAAAAATAGAATCATAATCATAAATTTCATGCTATCTAGTTTGTAGCCTAATAGTCCAAAATGTACCAATGGATCATTGCATCATGGAAGAAGAAACACATATTTTCCAATGATCAAGAAGAAAAATCAATCAACAAAACCCTAAGTTTATATAATGTACTAGAATATACAAGTAACAAAACACACTAACACATGCAGTTCATAGCAGAACATTTATTGAATGAACACAATAAGAATAACCACAGTAACACAAAACATGGTAGTTCAAAGTAGAAATAGAAAAAGAACATCAAAAACAAAATCAAAACATCAAAATGATATGAAGAAATCAAGTCAGTAATAAATAGAGAAGAAAAAGTTGTAGGGAATATAAATTACTCCCTAGACAGCACACAAATTTGAAACTTTGTAAAAGAAAATATCACATCCAATTAATATCTGCAATAGATTCCCCTTTTATACAAGACAAAATCAGAACTGTTGCATGTGCAAGAGGTTCTAATCTTAGAGCAAAATAGAAGAGAAAAAAAGAGCAAAAGGAAAGAGCATAATGAAACATTGACAATTGTAAAATGTAATAATATATTTTGCACCACTCATTCAAAATAGAATTATTTTTGAGGTAGCAAAATTTCAATATCTGATCTAAAGCCAACTATATAGAAGTTGTCATTTAATTTGGTTGATTTTATTTGAGGTTCTATTTTTTTTTACTTAAGTCATCAAATGAAATGCGGGGCCTAAGCGGCCGCATATGCGGACCGCAGGACGCATATTCGGTCCATGCCCAAAAATAGCACTGCATAGTTATATGCGGAGCGGCTGAGGGCCGCATAAGCATATGCGGCCGAATAAGCGGCCTCATGCGGGGCATATGAGAACATTGACAAAAACACACTAGATTATATAATAAACTTATATGTTTAGAGATTAAGGTGAGAACCATGTCTTGATGAGTGAGTGCATAAATTTACATAAATGTCAAGTTTGTTAGATAGTTAGACTGTTACAAACTACAGTTAAAACAACTATAATTTAAAATTTATTGCTACAAGTTATAAACTTACAAATTACAACTTATAATAAATAAACAAAAGTAACAAACTTACACATTATGAGGTTTCATAAATCTTAGAGAATATGGGACTAGGAGTCCAACAATCCTAGTTGAAGCTTGAGTATCGTGGTGCTTGTTGTCCTCGTTGTTGACCATCCATATGCTCATTGATTTTATCAACATATGCTAACCAACTCATCATTCCTATAGACACAGAGTTGTCTCAACATGTTCTTGGTAGCACTCGCTAGACACAAACTGCGTCATCCCATGTTTTGGAAAAACTTCTCAAGTGCTTTTGCTCGATCATTAGAAGGTTATGTTGCAGTTGGAGGAGCATCTCATAATGGAGAAACATGCAAAACATCACGTTATCCTTGCCAAGTTTTCCCACATCATTAGGTTCCATATGAACATGCTATTCGGTATAAGAATAACCTTGCAATTGCGGGTCATTGTTACATATCCATACATAAAACCTGAATGTATACCTCCAGAAGAAAAAGAATAACCACCACCATAATTATAAGTCCCATGACTCCCACCATAACCATAACCATAACCATAGTTATAGAGATCTTGTTGAGAGATCTTGTTGTGGTGGTTATACCACTATGGCTTGTGCTTGTGCAAGAGGGTACCAAAAAATAGAATCAACAATAGAAGACAGATCGTTGTCTAAAATGCTCATGCTCCCTACTGATTCAGCCAAATCAGAAATATAATCACTCTAGTATTGAGGAGAGGAATAGGTAGAGGTTGTGCTAATGGACCTTCTAGTGCATCAATATATTCTTTTGTAGCTCGAGTTTTCCTTCTCTGAAATGTCTTTTCAACAAACGACGTTTGAGTTCCAGCATGTGCATGTGGTGCAAATTCAGCCCTAGGGCCATATATATAAGGTCGATCGTCATCATCATTCACAAATCCTGACCACCCTTCATGATCATCGCCTCCTTAGTCACCACCACCACTATCATGATCATCATCACCACGATAAGCATAATCATCACCATGATCATGATGATGATCATCATCATCACATTTGGAAGAGTGGCTAGTAGAACGGGTTCCACCTTCAACTGCCCGTGCAATATCCATCTCATCTTGAATGTGCCCTTCTTCAATTCTCTGTACAAGGATGCGGTTTCTTGTAGTTGTCTCTTGTTCTGCTTTTGTACTAGACAAATGTTGCTTCCATAGTGGGATCTGGCCTGCCATCATTTTTGTCTATAATTGGGCACCACCAATCTCATAAATCCTTTGTTGGATTATCCTCTAGATCAACATTGTCATCCCAATCACCAAAGGTAAAAGCGGTACCAACTGGATCATGGATAACAGACAGATCCACGTCTCTTAATTCTGGCTCTCCAAAATCTTTTGCTCTCAACTTCATGTTATAGTGAACATCTACCAAGTCATTTAGAGGTCGTGAATTGAGCCCGTCTCATCTTTTACTATGAATGAGGTTGAATGTGGACCAATTTCTTTCGCAACCACTTGGAGTAGCTGTCTGTAAAAGTATTCTCACGCCAATTCGATGTAGCTCTTCGCAACCTGTGCTATGTCATGATCACCACTCACAGGGAACAACTTTTTCTCTGTCAACAGTAGTGTGTGGATGCGCCGAAGCATCCAATGCCTTCTGAACAACTGCAATTGCAAATTATCATGACAATGTCAAGACTCAAGGGTAATAAAATCTGGATTTATTCTCAATTTAATTAATAAATTCAGATTATATTTGCCTTATCTACAAAAAAACCTTCTTCAGACATTACCCTTACATGCTATGCTGAAGCTGATTGGGCTGGGGATCACCCCATCAACTGGCGAAGCAAGAAACAACCAATGGTTACACGCTCAAGCACGAAAGCAGAATATCGTGCCATTGCCCATGCTTGCTGTGACATTCAACGGGTAACATCTGTTCTCGAGGAACTCGACCTTGCCGCTTCTACCCTAGCCACCTTCAGATGTGACAATCAAGCTGCAATCATATTGCAACAATTGTGTGATTCATGAGCGTACTAAACACATAGAGGTTGATTGCCATTTTGTGTGATATGATCCGTGCCAAGAAGATTGTCACACATTATGTGAAGATTGGAGAGCAAGTTGGCGATATTTTCAAAATCTCTTCCACCTTCCTCCGACTGTATGTATAGCTACAATGTGTACCCCTTCAGTTTGAGGGTGAGTGTTAAGAGTATAAAAATAATAATAGAGCTAATGGGCCTTTCTTACTTAAGCCCATTAGAGTTAGTTTAGTTAATCTTATGTCACTCATTACCTTGGATAAGCCTATTCTATATGAAAACGATTGTAACTCAGTTTTGGATTAATAAAAACTCTGGATTAAATCACAAGAAGGTTGAGATCTGTTCAACCGGTCAGAATTGACCGGTTCACCGGTTAACGGTTTGCACCGGTTTGATTAACTAAAACTTCTATCTCAGCCAATGAGTGGGTGACTATGATTTCCTCCTCACCTTTCAATACATGGCTCATTTTTGGACATATTCAAACAAAAACCCACACCCCTGATTTTTCCAGCTCCAACATTCTACTCCACCTGATGTAAAGGGGTCTAGTTTTGTGTAGGATCATATTGTGTTAATGAACATTGCATTTGGAAGTATTTTTTTGTATGAAACATTAGTATTTGTGATGTATAATGTTATGACTTTATTGTGGGCTCTAAGAATTCTACTTGTACCTTCATCATAGTTGAATTAGTTCATATTTTACCTATATTGCCCATATTTTTAGCATATTAATATAATTTTTTAGACATCGTTGATGCCACCGGTTGAACCGGTTTGACCACAGGTTGAACCGGTTAACCGGGAACCTGTAGCCTCACCGGTTCTATGACCGGTCCGATCCTGATAACATTGGATCTAATCAACAAGAAAAACAAGTCTTTAAAATGTAGTCAAACCTGTATATTGAGATGAGTTATATAGCAGGATCTAATCTAGTAAATACACACACACAATATTGTACAGATTGACACAGAATGATGTCTAGTCATAATGATTTTTTTATGTGAAAGTAGGCAATGATACTCTCTCCCTTCATATGGTTGGATTTGGGAAATACACCCTAAATATGGAGTTATCTAAGAGGCTCACATGTTCTCACTATAGCAGGGCTCTCATAGGACCGTGCCTCTCTCTCCAGTCTCCATATATGTTCTTCACGGTATTGTTCCCTCATTTGGTGCGGTGTCTATGTCCTATGTTTTGGAAAATTGTATCTTTGCCTCCTAGATCTGCATCCTTCCCTTCATTTTCTGACTTGCTCCTTTCCATGTTTTCCTTCTGATTCATTCTTCAGAGTGAAGTTTAGTTGGGACAACAGAAGTCCGGTGAGACCTTTTAAGTAGGGGCTATTAGTGTTAACATATGGGCCCATATGTCCACATGCGTTTTGGTCACCTCTCGGCACAACATATGAGTATGCAACCCGTTATGCGGCCTAAATCGCATATATGCCTATCTGAAAGTGCTTATCTGTGCATTTTTTGTCGATGAAATTTTAATTATTTATTAAACTACTTAATGCACACATACACAGACACACACCTATATGCACGTGCATGTGCGCACACACACACGCATGCACACCCACACGTGCAGACGCAGAGAGGGTTACACACACACAAATATTTTACACCTAACTTTATGCTAGGATATAACAATTTGTTGAAAAACTCCAAAACCGCATATGCCCCACATTTCACTTAAAGTTTATGCAGTACCCTGGCCGCACGCATACCACATACCACTTTTCCGAACATTGGGGGCCACAGATGATGTTTTGGTTCAAGTTGGGCCTTTTTCATGCCACAGTTCTAAAAGCCATAGAGTCATCATGTAACTGCAGTTTTTTTGGATAGGATATTACTGCATATTACTTGGATGCATATTTTAAATGAATCCAAGGAGTCAAATGGGGCATGACAATGATTAAAATGAGTCTACAATTCTAATTCTCCATACAACTTTATGGTTTTCTTTTTGCTTCTGCTAATAGTTTTCTAGTTTTCTCAAAACAATAATATGAATGAAGACAACCTACTCTCTGTACTCATTTGTTTGATCACCTCTATTATTATTCTCCTTGTGCCTACGAATTTCCACTTGTTATATTTGATGTTTTTTCATGAAATATTTAGAGCAGACAAATGATGTAAAGTCACAGTTTTACAGGCAGCGACAAAGACCTGATCTGAATTTTTGATCATTCTGGCATGATATTTCCGTTCAGTTGTCAAAATAGCTGTCCTTTACCCTATATTTCTGCTTTATGTTAGGT